>CM067765.1:39803444-41003444 GCA_034642375.1 Vigna nakashimae
TCTCCTCCAATCCAAAACAGTGTACAAGGTAAAAAAAACCAAAATCAGTGTGGCCAGTAAACGTTCAAAGCCAATGGCTAAAACCAAAAAAAAACCGAGAGAGTAAAAAGTGCCCCCCTACAAGTGGCGGCTGGCTCTTTCCCTTAAGGCCGTGTGTCCTCTTTTATTAGGGTAGGGTCCACACAATAAAACCCTAGGGTCCAAGTCACTAACTTCTAATTTTTGGGTCTAATCTAGTTTACCAAAAATTGACCCAAAATGTAAGAGTTGATACAGAAATCCTAAACTACTGAATTACAATTTAATTAATTCTAAAATGTCTGTGTGGAGAGTCTTGAATTTATTTGGCATTCTTCTTGATGTCCCAAAATGTATTTCCGAAATTTTCCTGCACTTCAAAAATGCACTTAATCAGCTCAGAAAACCCAAATTAGCACAATTACACATTTTCGACCAAATTAAGCAGAATTCGAAAAACGGGGAAATAACAAACAATTAAACACAATTCCCTGGTTTATTTAAGTGCAATAAACTAAATATAATTCAAGAAATAACGACTCATCCGTATGCAACCGATTCTTTTGGTCCCCGGGTCGCTAAACCCGAGTTAATGTAATGCACCGCATCCGAAAGAGCCATCCCAACACGTACGCCATGAAGATGGTTCTTACGCCACCAATATGGAACGCGTGCGGGACGATGAGATCCTCCAACACCTCCCGGAGAAGGCCTGGATGGATAGGATTCTAACTGGCCACACATATACCGTCGAGTGGGTAGACAACACAGGGACTGAACGAGCATCATCACCCGGGGCACCGGGCGAAAAACGAACAGGATGCATGTTCGACCGTTCGATGCGCGAGGCTTGGAGCCAGCCAACAAGAACATCCTCATCACAACTCACACGCCCTCACGTTCGCAAAGGCATCACACCACAAGACAGTCCACCCCCCACCTGCCAAAGGCAAGCAAGCAAATGAAAACATCAAGTGACGCAACGCCAACCATCGCTAGGCATGAAATGGGAACCATCGAGATAATAAGAGCCGCTACACGATCGCCTGCCTGGTCAGGGCTGAGCCAGGACTTTTGGAAATGACCGCTTGTCAAGTGAGACCCTCTCCCAAAACCCTTCCGACCGAGGCCAAAAGATCCATCACGGACGTGGTGGAAGGTTTAATCTTCGGTCTGAACAGCGTGCGAGAAAACCACACAAAAGACACTCACTTTTACCTGTCTGGGGTCGAGAAGTTCCATGACCTGCTGCCATTTCCACAGCCGGGCCACTTTCCTCATCAACCATGGAGCGGCGCGATGACGCCCCATTGCCTGGGTAGAGATCGAAAAACGGTGCGAGGAGCCCCCAAGGTACCACTCTCGCACACCAGCCAAAGTGAGTCAAACTGGCGTGAAGAGTTGCTCCCCCCCTATAAGGGG
This sequence comes from Vigna nakashimae, assembly GCA_034642375.1. Lineage (NCBI taxonomy): Eukaryota > Viridiplantae > Streptophyta > Magnoliopsida > Fabales > Fabaceae > Vigna > Vigna nakashimae. The sequence continues at coordinate 39,804,885 of CM067765.1, forward strand.
TTATTTTGCAAAAGGCAGATTTGTACAAGTAGATACACTTTTTCTGAGCAGACATAAGTCCATATCTCGAGCTACACAACAAATTTGGACGCGATTTCTTGCAAGGATCCTTAGAAAAATGGTATCTCCTACCCCACCAAGTTTCATAATTTTTCTCAAATGGGAAGTATTTTTTTTATTTTTTCCAAAACCCGAAAAACCGTAAAATCGGGAAAAATGGAAAAGTGCATCTAGAGGTCGAGTTTTGAGCTGATTTTTTCCAGTCCACTTCATACCAACATAAGTAAGCTTCCCTCCAAATTTCATTCAATCCGCTCGCGGGAATTTTGTTTTATGACGTTTTCACAAAACGGCTAAACTTCAAAAATTTAGAACTACCTCTAGAAGGTTTTGCTTCTGCAACCAAACCTTCACAGCATTGTTTTGGGACCATTTGAAGTGTTTTCCAACCCATAAGTCTCAAAAATCATGACTTTGAAAAATTCACAAATTTTGGCCCGAACCACCATGCACCACAAACTTAACCAAGTTTCACCACCAAACTTGGCTAGCTTGAAAACCCACCAAAAAGAAAAATTTCTTGCACCAAGATTTTTAGGGTAGCCTTTTGGTGATATAAAGAGGGCATTCCAACCATCAAACCCCAAAAACCAACACTTTGAAAATTTCCCAAAACTTGGCACCAAGCACAAACTTAGCCAACTTTCACCACCAAACTTGGCTAGCTTCAAAACCCACCAAAATGAAAAATTTCTTGCACCAAGATTTTTAGAGTTGCCTATTGGTGATATAAAGAGGGCATTCCAACCATCAAACCCCAAAAACCAACACTTTGAAAATTTCACAAAACTTGCCACCATGCACCACAAACTTAGCCAAGTTTCACCACCAAACTTGGCTAGCTTGAAAACCCACCAAAATGAAAAATTTCTTGCACCAAGATTTTTAGGTTAGCCTTTTGGTGATATCTAGAAGAGTCAAAACAGTACACAGGAAACAGCTGAGGAGTTGACGGGACAAGAACATCAACTATGAAGAAGGAACTTGAACTTTATTGGGTCAAGCTAATGACGTTAAAAGAGCGCCTGCTGGGAGGCAACCCAGTGATTTAAGAACTTTTGATTTTATTCTGGTTTTATAATTTTTAATCTGTTGGACATTATTTTTGTAAATATTTTGATGGATATAGCATCTACTGAAGGATGCTAGGTGGTTAAGTATCTACTGAAGGATACTAGGTTTGTTACACCTACTAATGGGTGTTGGTAAGAAAGTTTTGCACCTAGTGATGGGTGTTGGTGGATTTTGGGTCAAGCTCGTGACGTTAAACAAGCGCTACTTGGGAGGCAACCCAGTTGATTGATTGTTTCTGTTTGTTTTATTGTAGTAGCATAACAGGGTTTTGCATGAGTAATCTGAAAATTGAATTGCAGGGAACCAGTGAGGGGAATGTTTAGGTGGCACTTAGGTTAAACAAGGAAGAAGAAGAGCACTTCACGAAAGTGCCGCTGAGCGGTACTATCGCAGAATGGGCTTTGGTTGCCCCTTAGCGGAACCCGAGCCCATTAGGGTATTTTTATACCCTAAGCTGCGCATAAGCTTCTATTTTCAGGCTCTTCTCTACACACACACTCCTACATACCTTTTCCAAGGTTCTCCACATCTTTCCCCTCTTCCCTCTTGAGAAAATCTCTCTTTCACTCACTTTCTCACTAGTGTTCCATCTAAGTTTGGGGTTGGAAGAGAGCATCTTAGCTTGGAAGCATTCTCATTGCATCTAGCATCTCCACCCAAGTAAGTAAAGCATTTTGTTCATTCTAGGGTTCTTGAGTTTGAATGTGATTGTTAAAGCATGAATATTTAGGGGTTTTGATTTCTATGCATGATTTGATGATTAAATTGATGTTTGAACCGATTGAACTGAATGATTTTGATCTGGAAAACTGAAAATTGCATGTGGGTGGAGTTAGGACAGGTTAAAAAGGCATTTTTCAAAAATCTGCAGAGTTACCGCTCAGGGGTAAATTGCCGCTGAGCAGCACTTTGCCAGACTTGTGATTTTTGCTGCATGGTGTTCTGGATTGCTGCACTGGTGGTGCTGAGGGGTGATTTTGACCCTCAGCGGTGGTTTAGCTTCGAAATGAGGTATGTTCTGTGTTTCACTAATGATTAACAACATGTTTTGTGGTTTTGTATCTGTGTTTGATTGTAGGAATGACATCCTCTTCAGGCAAAAGAGTGAAGACCATGGCATCCAAGAGAAAAGAAAAGGAACCAGAACAACCCCATTTAAGTAGGTTCCTATCTCACAAACATGAGAAGCACTTCAAGGATATCAAAGATAGGAGACTCCTTATGGAGAGAAAGGTTGGAATGTGATAACAGTTGAAAAACGGTTATTTTCATGCTTAAAATTGGCACTAAAAGCAACCTTTAGACTTAGAAACTAGCTTGAAATCATGCTTTTATCCATATTTTCAGAAATAAGAGAGCTGGACAGGTTTATGCTTGATTTCAGTGTTTTTGTGCAGGTTTTAAGGTGAATTTAGTGAAAGAAGTGAAGAAGGAGAGAGTTGAAAGTGAATTTAATGGTTTTGTGCAAGATTCCCTTGATTTTGTAGGCTAATTGAATGATTTGAAAGAAGAATTGAAGTACCGAATGATTGGAATGCTGAAAAGTCAACCAGAAACACGAAAAGTCAACCAATCAACCAGAAAAGTCAACCAATCAACCAAAAAGTCAACCAATCAACCAGAATACGAAAAAAGTCAACCAGACGAGTTTTGGGCCAGTTTTATGCGATTTTATGATCTGTTTGGGCCTGGACCCGTTTTCTATTATTTTTATGTCCTATTTAAAGACCTAGATGTCTTAGGGTTGGCATCTTTGGCAGAAACAAGGCAAACACTCTCTCTTCCACCCCTTTGAAGGAGGATCTTGGATGCTCAGGCTACCTCTTCACCTTTATAGGGTTTATTCTTTCATTCTTTCATTGATATTCATCTAGGTTCACCATGAATATGGTGAACTAAACCTTGTATGTTTGTTGGGGAATCAATGTAATCTCTTGAAGCTCTCATATATGGAATCTTTGCTTAACTCATTCCATGCATGATTATTGGTTTTGTCGATACGGGCACGTACGGGGAAGTCTAGATCCGGGGAATTTCTCCCAATATTATACTGACAATATTATATTGGTTGTCGTTAAGCTCCTGCACTCATGAACTAATCATTAGGAATGCTAGGAATTGTATGAGCTCGTGATTAGGGAGAAGCCATCTAGAATGGTACTTTAGAGAGTGGCATTAACAATGATGATTTGAATGTTGAATTCCTAAAATATATGAGAGTGGATGAGATGAAATTGACCCCCAACAACATATTCATTCATATATTTCATTGAAAGTGTTTATCTTTTGCTTTTGCCATTGATCAAAACTCATGCATACATGTTTATTTTCGTCTTTGCATATTAAACTTCATATATTTCGTTCTTAAGTCTTAGCTAATCAACAAATCACATAACTAAATTAGGCCGTGAGTCCTTTGGGAAGAACGATACTTGGTCTTACCAAGTTTATTACTTGAACGATTCAGTCATACTTGCCGATTGTGAAACAAGTTTGTGACATCATATTTTGGTGATCATAAATTTGTCCATCAAGTTTTTGGCGCCGTTGCCGGGGACTCTGGTTTAACTGGTTAATTTGTGTGATTATTGATTATCTTTGACTTTAATTTTTAATTTCTGTTTTTATTTTTCTGTTTTTATTTTATTTTATTTTATCTTATTTGATTAGATTAGATTTTATTTTATTTGATTTGATTTGATTAGATTAGATTTTATTTTATTTTATCTTATTTGATTTGATTAGATTAGATTCGATTTGATTTTATTTTATTTGATTTGATTTGATTAGATTAGATTATATTTTATTTTATGTTATCTTATTAGATTAGATTTGATTTTATTTTATTTTATTTTATTTTATTTTATTCTATCTTACTCTATTTTATCTTCTGAATCTTTTATCTTCTGAATATATATCTTCTCCTATATCGTTTTGTGCTAACAAATATTTTCTAGAGTTTTGAGCCTAATGTTTGCAGGATGCAATTCGAACAAGAATTTAATAGGCACTCAATTCTACCAAAGTAATCTCAACCACTGGTGGGAACATGACTCAAGCATGGATCAAAGCCAATTTTGGCAAGCTGCCGGACAATTTGAGAACCAACCACAACAACAATGGCAGCAACAAAGCTTTAAAATCAACAAAGGGAAGCAAGAGATCTCTTCATTTAGACAAGGCATGGAAGAATCACTGGGGCATGCATGGGAGAGGTATAAAAGCCTATTACGAAAGACTCCCATGCATGGATTTAACGAAGGAGAAGTAGTCCTAATCTTCCTTGGAGGTCTTGGTTCACAAACCATGATGATGCTTAACGCCTCAGCTGGAGGCAATATCAAATGGAAGACTCCAGAGGAAGCCACAGAAATAATTGAAAACATGACTACTAATGACAATAAGTGGAACAGTGAAAGAGGAGCTCCTATTCAACAAAAAGGAGTTCTACAGTTGCAATCCAAATATGCCTTGATAGCTCAAAACAAGTTAATAACTCAACAATTGGAGAATCTCTCAAAGATACTTGAACAATTGCCACAAGAGTTAAAGACTGTTGCACAGGTACAATCCCAGTTGTGCGAATTGTGTGGAGGTGACCATATCAATGGTCAATGTGCCTTTCCAGTTGAAGCCGTAGAGGATGTAAACTACATGACCAATCAGTACCGTCAAGGGAGCTACAATCAAGGGTGGAAACCACACCCAAGTATTGGTCAGGAACAAAGTGGGCAAGCTGGACAAACTGGGCAATTTAACAAGCAACAGCAACAAACCTTTCTATCAGGAAGTTTGGATGACACCCTTCAACAATTTTTGAAAAATTCTGACGCTACTCAGAAAAGCATTGAAGAATCATGTAAAAGGATGGAGATGCAGCTTCATTCCATTAGTCAGAGATTGAATGATGAGGTTAATACTGAAGTTAACCCTAAGGAGGAAGGGCAAGCCATTATCACTGAAAGTGACAAGATTCTTGATGAGAAAAAAATAGGGGGCGATGAGGAAAAGATAGAGAGAGAAGAAAAAGAAGAGTTGAGTGAGAGAGATAAAGATGATGAGAAAGAAAAAGAAGTGGTTGAGAGAGAAGAGAGGAAGAAAATTTGTGTGAAAATAAAGAAGTTGGGAAGAAAAAGAGAAGGGAAGAAAAAAATAAGAGAAAAGAAAAAGAGAAAATTTGGGGAGAGGAAAGAAGAAGGAATCATATGAAAAACCCCATCCTCATCTAAAGAAGAATCGTAGGAAGGAAAAGAAATTTAAGTGCTTTATGGAAATCTTCAAGAAATTGGAGATTAAAGTTCCTATGATTGAGACACTGCAACAGGTTCCTGGTTTGATCAAATTTCTGAAGAAGTTCAGTAGAAAGAAGAAAAAGAAGAAGGAACTTGAGCTTTACTGGGTCAAGCTAGTGACGTTAAAAGAGCGCTTGCTGGGAGGCAACCCAGTGGATTTAAAAACTTTTGATTTGGATTTGTAACTTTTAATTTGTGGACATTATTTTGTAAATATTTTGTTAGATACAGCATCTACTGAAGGATGCTAGGTGGTTAAGTATCTACTGAAGGATACTAAGTTTGTAACACCTACTGATGGGTGTTGGTGAGAAGATTTTGCACCTACTGATGGGTGCTGGTAAGTTTGAAACACCTACTGATGGGTGTTGGTGGATTTTGGGTCAGGCTCGTGACGTTAAACAAGCGCTACCTGGGAGGCAACCCAGTTGATTGATTGTTTTCTGTTTGTTTATTTTAGTTACGGTTTGCATAAGCATTTTTAACATTGAATTGCAGGGAACCAGTGAGGGGTATGTCTAGGAGGCACATAGGTCAAGAAAAGAAGGAGAAGGGCACATCACGAAAGTGCCGCTGAGCGGTACTCTCGCAGATGGGCTTTAGTTCCCCTTAGCGGAACCCGAGCCCATTGGGGTATTTTTATACCCTAAGCTGTGCAAATGCTCATACTTTCAGACTCTTCTCTGCACACACACTCCTACATACCTTTTCAAAGGTTCTCTACAACTTTTCCCTCATCCCTCTTTAGAAAATCTCCCTTCCACTCACTTGCTCACTAGTTTTCCATCTAAGTTTGGGGTTGGGAGAGAGCATCATTGAAGGAGCTGATTTCTTCATTATGGTTTACTAATGCTTAACAATGTATCTTTTGGTTTTGTGAATTATGTTTGATGCAGGGATGGCCTCCTCATCGGGCAAAAAGAATCAAGACTACAAGATCCAAGAAGAAGGAGGATACAGAGGACAGCTCAGATTGAGGAGGGGTTGAGATAGCATTTACTGATGAATGCTATCATAACTAAGAGCAGGACTTATGCTTTTGTGGTTTAAGTTTTCTGAACTTATTTGTTTTTGTTTTTAAATTAGGGTTTGATGTACTCTATTGAACACCTGGTTTCTTATGATGGTTTGCTATTAACTGTGATTGTGTGATAATTAATGCTTGATGATGCTTATTGATTAATTGATGTTGAGATGATGTGTACATTAAAATGCTTATACAGGTGATTCACAAGCTTTGTGAACAAATGCATGATATCATGATTGTGATTGTGAAATTAAGCAGGATGTGTATGTCAAATGTGAATGAGCTTATATGTGAGGTTTTGAGCTCCAGAGTTGTTATTGTTGAATGCTATTACTTTGAAAGCATGAATGATTTTGCCCAGGTTTTCTATGATTGAATCAATTACTTGTTTTGCATCATGTGATCAAGGCCATTTGTTGGAACCCTTTTTATTGGCCAAATTCATAAAGTTAGCCCACTTAAAGAGAACACTTTGTGTTCTATCCTTTGAACCCTTAGCCTTGAACATACACTGAAAACCCTTGATTGAAAATCTTTACCTTGAGTTAAGTAGAATATCTTGTGTGGTATTGTTAAATGTTCAAGTTTGGGGTTGTTGGGAAAACATGAAAAAGGAAAAGCATTGAGCTAAGAGCTAAAAAGTAAGAATATGCAAAAAAAAAAAAAAAAGAAAAGAAAAGAAAAGAAAAAGAAGCAAAGCTCAATGCAAATGCAAAGGCAAGTTGGGAAGAATAAGAAAAATTGTGTTGTTATGATTCTCTTAACTCAAGGATTTTGTGATCCAGAAAAACCAATTTTCTTGTTAGCCCAGCCACATTATAAGCCATTGAAAAGTCCTTGTGATGATGCATGCTTGTAAATGTTTTTGATTATGGTAAAATGAAAGGCAAAGTTGATTCATGTGACATTGTGATAATGGAGTGAATGAGTGAAACACTTTACCTCTTATACACTTGTGTGTTGAGTGAAACACTTTACCTAGTGAGGAAATATTCCATAAGCACATGAACATCCATGCTTAATTGATTAATCATTCATGAAAAATAGCATTTGTTGGAATTTAAATGACTTTGTGAACACTAAAGCATGTGCACATCTTGAATGAACTCTTGGTCATAAGTTTGAGTGAAGTTGTTACTTATCTTGAAAAATAGAATTTTTGAATGAGTGAACCATCATATAAATTGGTTGGAGATTGAGTTACATTTTGTTTGCTTGAGGACAAGCAAAGTTCTAAGTTTGGGGTTGTGATAACAGTTGAAAAACTGTTATTTTCATGCTTAAAATTGGCACTAAAAGCAACCTTTAGACTTAGAAACTAGCTTGAAATCATGCTTTTATCCATATTTTCAGAAATAAGAGAGCTGGACAGGTTTATGCTTGATTTCAGTGTTTTTGTGCAGGTTTTAAGGTGAATTTAGTGAAAGAAGTGAAGAAGGAGAGAGTTGAAAGTGAATTTAATGGTTTTGTGCAAGATTCCCTTGATTTTGTAGGCTAATTGAATGATTTGAAAGAAGAATTGAAGTACCGAATGATTGGAATGCTGAAAAGTCAACCAGAAACCAGAAAAGTCAACCAGTCAACCAGAATACGAAAAAAGTCAACCAGACGAGTTTTGGGCCAGTTTTATGCGATTTTATGATCTGTTTGGGCCTGGACCCGTTTTCTATTATTTTTATGTCCTATTTAAAGACCTAGATGTCTTAGGGTTGGCATCTTTGGCAGAAACAAGGCAAACACTCTCTCTTCCACCCCTTTGAAGGAGGATCTTGGATGCTCAGGCTACCTCTTCACCTTTATAGGGTTTATTCTTTCATTCTTTCATTGATATTCATCTAGGTTCACCATGAATATGGTGGACTAAACCTTGTATGTTTGTTGGGGAATCAATGTAATCTCTTGAAGCTCTCATATATGGAATCTATGCTTGCATCTTTTAATTAAGATTTATGCTTTCTTTCATCATTAGTTAGGGTTTTTCCTCTTTGCTTAATGCTTGCATGGTTTAACTCATTCGATGCATGATTATTGGTTTTGTCGATACGGGCACGTACGGGGAAGTCTAGATCCGGGGAATTTCTCCCAATATTATATTGGTTGTCGTTAAGCTCCTGCACTTATGAACTAATCATTAGGAATGCTAGGAATTGTATGAACTCGTGATTAGGGAGAAGCCATCTAGAATGGTACTTTAGAGAGTGGCATTAACAATGATGATTTGAATGTTGAATTCCTAAAATATATGAGAGTGGATGAGATGAAATTGACCCCCAACAACATATTCATTCATATATTTCATTGAAAGTGTTTATCTTTTGCTTTTGCCATTGATCAAAACTCATGCATACATGTTTATTTTCGTCTTTGCATATTAAACTTCATATATTTCGTTCTTAAGTCTTAGCTAATCAACAAATCACATAACTAAATTAGGCCGTGAGTCCTTTGGGAAGAACGATACTTGGTCTTACCAAGTTTATTACTTGAACGATTCGGTCATACTTGCCGATTGTGAAACAAGTTTGTGACATCATATTTTGGTGATCATAAATTTGTCCATCAGAATGATACCTAACTTTGCTCCTCAATTTGGAGAGCAATTGTTAGGGAATGATTGGGGGAAGCTAGCTGATGAGTCAATATTTTCTCAATTTCACTTAGCTTATTGTACCGAATTTAATCGGGGAATTGTGCTTAATTGTCCGGTATTTTTCCGTTTTTGCTAATTGTGCTTATTTTGACCAAAAATTCTTATTTTAATTAATTTGAATTATTTGAGCTAATTATTTGCATTATTAATTGTAGGGAAATTGTTGGATAATATTTGGGACATTTGGAGGCGAAAAGAAATGTCACATCAATTATATTTTAAAATAAAATGAAAGAGAGGTGTGGATTTCATTTAAAGAAGTGTGTACAAGAAGGAGGACATTATGGTAATTTTACTCTTTGAGAGGGGTACTTCATTATTGAAAAAGGTGCATCCAGCAAATTGAAGTCCAGAAAGGGTCCAACAGGGGTGTGTCCAGAAATTTCCAGCAAGCTTAGAAGAGGGGATTCACTTCTTCATTCATTAGGGCAGCAACACGAAAAAAAAAAAGCACGCTCATGTGAGGAAGAGCCGCCACTTACGCTTGTTGTTAGGGCTCCAGCAGTGTTGGCACTAGTAGAAAAATGACATTTTATAACAAACCTATTATAACGGACAAAAATTATCCATCATAATAGGGAGATATTATAACGTAGTTTTTTAAATCAGTTATAATATGAGACGCGGTGGCAAATTTGTAAATAAGTTTAAGACATATTATAACGTAGTTTTAAAAATCAGTTATAATATGAAAAGCGGTGGCAAACTTGTAAATAAGTTGAAAACCTATTATTGATGTATTATAACGGATTTTTAGAAATCAGTTATAATATCTCAGGATCCCTCTCACTCTCGTTCCTCTTTTCACGTTCCCTCTCACTCTCATTCCTCTCTTCACGTTCCCTCTCACTCTCATTCCTCTCTTCCTCTTCGTCTCATTCCTCTCTTTACGTTCTCTCTCAGTCTCATTCCTCTCACGCAGTGGCTCTTCGTCTCATTCCTCTCTTCACGTTCCCTCTCACTCTCATTCCTCTCACGCAGTGGCTCCGCTGCCTCTTTCCGCTCACGCAGTGGCTCCGCTGCCTCTTCCTCGAATTCTCTAAAGTCTAACCAAGTAGGTTTTATGTTTTTCCCTAATTTGTTATGTTTTTCTTCTATTAATTTCACTAATTTCTTAGATTGGTGGGGATTGTGTTTCATTTGGTGGAGAAATTAGCGGCGTTAACACGAGAGAGAGGTGGAGGAGGGAGCCTTATCCACAGCGGTGATTGGAGAATTTTGAAGGTAATTATAGTTCACATTCTTCTCTGTAACACTTTTCCCCTCTTTTTATCCTGTTAATTTAGTTTTCATTGATTCTTGAAGAACAAAAAATCGTGTTTTAAGTCTCGTGTGTATTGGGCATAGTAATGTTGAACTGTATTCTTCCATTATCTCTGCTACTCTTTCTCTCAACTGCCCATGCTTAAATCAATTTGCTCACTCCATATTGATTTTTTCTATGGACTATTTCTAATTAGCAGTGATCAAGGTAAAATCTTGAAAAGTGCTGGATGGGACGTTAGTATTGGTGGATCACAAGGTACTGGAACCCTTCGTAATATTTCTCGACCACCTCAGTTTAGAGAGAAGAAAGCTGAAGCTTCACATAATCAGGTAACCCAAAGAATCCAGAGAGTGGTTATCAAAGGGATCCCCTAATAAAAGGGCACAGTGAGTCACTTGAAAGTTCCTCACCATGATGAGCATCTGGACAATCACACTGAAGATGTAAATGACTCTTTTCATATTGATGTTTGAGTGCTATAAATTGTGATCAAGGTTAGTGTACTATATTTTTATGGTTCAGTTTGTGTTAAAGTTTTGGTGCTTCTAAGAAAACTGGTGCATGAAATCAATAAAGAATATTTTGTTTAATAAATAATTTATTAAATAATTAATAGTTAAATAAATTATTACAAAACATATTCGAATCAAGAAACCAGCTCTAGGCAGATCAATTGAAATCAAGAACTGCATAAATATATGTAAAAATTTAATATTCCTTCACAACTACAATCACTCATCATATATCAATACGTTTTTCAAAAATAGTCATACACAGCTATAAGACATATTTTGACATAGTATCGTTTTTGCTAGAAGCAAAAGAAAAGGTTTCCTGAAAAGTGGGAGATAAATATGGTTTATATGTGTGTGATGGATGTGTTTTACACAGATAGAATAAGGCTAAGGCAGTGTGAGTGTGAAAATGTGAATATTGTAGACAAGCACATAGGACAGGGATTCTCTTAAAAGAAAAAGTGAGTCTGATGGATGTCCATAGAAAGAAGCAAAAAGAATAGTATATATCCATAGCAGAAAGAAACAAGAGAGAAAAGAAAGAAGAAAACAAAAATGAAGGGTAAGTGTAAGCAGAGACAGAAGCTAATTGGGATGGAGACAGAAAGTATATATCCCTCTTTGATTCGTTGTTTTACTATTTTAAATGAAGACAGAAAGTTAAGGATATGTTTTTATTGTATTATTTCATATTTTCATTTTCTATCTTCACTTCTTAAGTCTAAAAGTATTATTATTGTCAATTAGAAACCAATTGCTTGCAAATCCCAAATCCTATCCCTTTGTTTGCTCCTGTGACAACTGCGTATCCGTAACATAAATCAATCCATCAAAATTATGGAAAAATAACCACTTTTAATTCTTTGTTATTCTATGATTGATTAAAATTTGGGCACCACATAATATTATATGGTGCCAAATGAGCACCATTACGAGACTTGAAGAAACGTGTACCTTGTTGATGCTGCCATTGTTGTTGCAAGAAATCTGTGACCTTTTTGAAATTTAACACCAGTTTTTAATAGGTGAGTTCAATGCTCTTTTGTCAACGTTTTTCTACAACTTCACTGCTCCTATAATATAGGACACATTTCTGGTCTTTCACTTTCAGATTGGGAACGAAACTCACCATTATTTATTATTTTCTAAGAAATTAATGTATTTGTTTTGAAAACAAAAAATTTCTTTACTTGATAATATTATTTGCAAAAGAGAGAAAGTAAGAGGGTTGATGCTTGTCTATTAATCTGTGCTGATCTAGTCAATAATCTGGACTTTAGGTTGTTTGTATACTCTTTTCTTACTTCACTATGTTTGTTTGTTTCTTTTGTTGTTTGAGATCCTAGATGGAGTGCTAATGTTAACTAAATGGCTTCAACAACTCAAAAGGGGGATTAATTTGGTTGTGAAGCCAAGATTCTTTGAAAAATCTTCCTCTTTTGAAAGTGTTTTATATATACATACATACATACATATACATACATATATATATATATATATATATATATATATATATATATAGTACAAGTGCAAGCTAAAAGAAAAGGCTGTGTTTAGGTCTCTAATGAAGCACTGGATTGGAGGTGATATTAAGGGCTGCCTATAGTACAATTTCACCTTCTTAAATCACAAATTTATAATTCTTGAAGGAGTTGTTTAATTCATACAAGTTTACAAGTGTCTAAAGCCATTGATCTATATTCAAATTCTGCTCTGGAACAACAACACATATTTTCTTGCTTTTCCAATAGATGATATTCCCTCCGATGAATACACAATATCTTGTGGTTAATCTTCTATCAATGTGATAGCCAATACAATCTGCATTACAACATTCCCTCCAATGAATACATGATATCTTCTGGTGGATCTTCTGTCAATGAAGTAACTAAGAATGCAATAAATAACTAATTGGGTATGTGAGAGACCAATACTGTGAAGTTACTTTCGAGGGCAAGCTACTTTGTGTGGAGAAGGGAATGAATTAGAAATGCTAAGTAAATTTTCCTGTTGCTGGTTTAGTATAAAAAACGAAAGATGATTTTTAAGTTCTATTAGATGTGTAAATAATAAAAGGGAAACGTCAAGCTTATAAAATCATCATTGTCAGTTAAATACAATAATAAAATAAAATGAAAATGCTGGTCCCTGGTTGACTGTCATATTTTCTTGTTTATTCTGTCATGTCCCTGTTTGTCTGGACAGATTGGAATACGAGGCCATGCATTTCCTCGAAATATCTTTACTAATCTGGTATTTTTTGCTAATAAACAGAAGGAATCACAGGCTCTTCTTTAGTGAGCAACGAGTGTATCTATCATAATTTATTTTAAAATACAACATTGTCTTGGTCAATTAAAACTAAAGGATGGATACATCTCTTATTTACTTTATAGTAGTTTTTTTCCCTTGAGAAAACATCTAATCTCTCGATAATTTCTCCTTCCCTTTAAAATCTTTCCAGATCCTATGTGTCTATTTCCAAGCCTCGTGACAATGACAGCCGGCCCAGTGAGTGGTCGCTGTGATAGACTATGTTTTAGTTGCTTTGATTAGTTTTTTCTTGTATCAAATTAGATTTAGCTTTTTGTTCCCATGCTTTCCTAATATTCTTTTACTGCTTTTATCTATGTAAGTTTTGGTGTATTCAATTAAATTTTATTTTCAATTTTTTGTTAAAACAGGTTTATGGCTGATCCATCTACACCTACACCACCACAAAGTGAGGACCAAAGTCAATCGTCTACCCAACCCAAGTGTAGACGTGCGACTAGGCTAAAAGACTTGACTGTTAGTCGTAATGCTGATCAGAAATTGCCCATTCAATTTGATATGAGTACAGGAAAAGTTATTGGAGACAACCGTGCAAGATTCACTAGCTTTGTGGCCTTACTTGGTAGAAGTAAGGTTAGTATTCTTATTGACAAATGGGACCATGTTCCTGAAGAAGTGAAGAACTAAATATGGCAAACTATCATGGTATGAAAGTCTTAACTTAACTTCCACAATTATTAAAAAATTTGTAAATATAACATTCATGTACTTATTATTTAGCTAACATATGACGTCCCAAACAACAACTTATTGAGAAGTAAATGGATATCATATGCTGGGCAGCGGTGGAGGGGTTTTAAGACTGACCTTACTAGTCGGTATATTTATGGTAAGTTAAGTCACAAGAATCCTTGTGAGATATATCAGTTCCTTGATGAGGAAATGTGGCAGGCTTTTCGGGACAAACGATTAGAACATGCCTTTCAGGTAAATTTAATGTTTTATTTATAATTTGATATTCATTTTTTCTGTTTCATAATTTGTTATTAATTGTTTATGTCACATGTTTGAAATAGGAAAAGAGAAAAGTTGCACAAGACCTTCAAAAAAATAATCTCCACCCACACAGATTGTCTCCAACTATTCATTACAATATTGTTTTAACTCTATTATTTTATTTGTAGATCTTTAATGATTCATCTCCCATGGAAGCTGCAGACATGGAAGACATTAGAAGGAACTGGGCTTCTTTTATTTTAAGTGTTAGTAGAAACTTGGCTACACTTAAATAGTGTATGTACATTAATGTAATATTTGGATTTAATATATAGTTTCATGTATAAATGATGTATTAAATATTAGACTATTTAATATTTGAAATGAATTCTATTTTGTTAGTTTCAATAAATTTGTTTATTTAAAGCTATATTTATTATAAATGGATTGGATGAGATGATAATACAGGAATATTATTATAATTTCATTGGATGTCAAATTTAATAATCAATTTTTTTTAAAAAACATTTATTATAACGTACTAAGCAATGTATGATATGGTACGTTGATCACATATTATAACGTACAATAATATATACGTAATAATATATAACATATTATAACGTACAAAATTTTCTACGTTATAATATCTTCCACCTATTATAACGGACAAATGAAGAATTTGTTATAATAAACTGCACATATTATAACGTACTTCAGAAACTACGTTATAATATGTTGAACATATTATAACAAATTTTTGCTACGTTATAAAATGCGCAGACTTACTATATCGCCCAGAACTATATCCCCAGTAACTACGATATAAAATGTCATTTTTGTACGTTATAAAAAGTCATTTTTCCACTAGTGTGGGTGTGTATCGGCCTGGAGCTGAAGAGCACGCGGGAGACACATGGCCTGGAACCAACCACCATACTCATTCAGTTTTCTTTTCTCTTAGCTAGGAACGTTTTTGTTTGGTGGAACGTTGTTACAGTGATGGATAAAAAGCTTCACTTTCTATTTTGCTGATTACACATGTTTTTTTTATTTCTTTGGTTCATGCACTTTTTAATCTGAAGAACGTTCACAGCTGCCACCTTCACTTGTTTTTTTTTTGGCTTAGCTTGAACGCTGTTACGTTTTTACTTTGCCATTTAAGTTCATTTTGGTTCATGAAATTTTTGGAGTGAAGTTTCGGTCTAGTAATGCTTCATTATTAAACTGTATGGTGGGTTTTATTTTGTAAGAAGATACGCTGATTCCAGGACCTGTGAGGTACATTTGGTGAATCAATTTCATCTTGGCTGGTGAGTGGGATTTTATTTTCTTTGTGGGAAAGCTGCTGTCACGGCCTGGGCAGAAGAGAGCTGCCACCTTGTCACGGGAAAGGATGGATTCCAGCAAGGATTTTCAATTGTTTTTAATCATGGGTTTTCAAGCAGAGAAAGTAGGGTGCACACGGGAATCAGCTTTTGGGGTGTTCATTGTTTTTAGAGATTAGGATGCGTTCTTAACGGTGGAGAGGAAATCACACAGTTCATTCAGTTTTTCTTTGGAGAGCTCCAAGCATGGTTGATTTCATTTCAAGAGAAAAGGAACGGTGATTCAAGAAGGAGTAGTAGCACATTTTTATTTTTCTTGCTGACAAGGGCTGATTTCATTTGGTAGAAGTGGTGCTTCAATATTGGGTGTGTGCGGCGAAGTCACGTCCAGAGGTGCTGGACGGAGAATGGATGGGAGGCTATTGCACAGTGCATTCAATTCGGCCTTGAAAGAAGTGTGTGCACGTTAGAGGAGTAGGTGTCACGGCTGGAATGGAGAGGCACGGATCCCATGGTTGTAAAGTGGTCACGTGAAGTGTAGCATTTGAAGACCACCTTTAATTTTTATTTAATGCTTGGAGAATTAATGGGTGCATGGATTTTACAGTTGCTAGAAGTGTTGGAAGGAAGTAGCCTTGTTTTCATTTAATTCTTTCTTGTTTTTAGAGAATGGTTGTAGTGTCACGGCCAAAGAGGACTTTCAGAAGCAATTTGCGATTTCAATTTCTTTTGGTAGATGAATGGGTCACGGTAGAGAAGTTCTATTTTTCTTTTATTTCTTTTGCCTTTAAATATTTTATATTATATGTTGAAATGATTTTCTCCTTTTTGTGGTGAATATGTGGGATAGATGACAACATTGTGCATTTAATGTTTTAGTTTAAGCGTGCATTTTTTTTCTTACGGTTTGAATTGTGTTTGGATATTTATATGTTGCAGTGTTCAATTTAATGTTTTCATGCACTTTAATGCCTTCAATTTTATTCGGTTGTATTTAATTTTAATTTTAATTTCTTCATTTGCATTCACAAAAACACTTTCAAAACTTACCCCCCTCCCCTTCGTGTGTGATCTGAGACTAAACCCAATTTGGTCCTTGAGAGACGACCTAGGAGTCACTTCCTAGTCTATAGTACTGCATTCTTTTATGCACAACTTTTGTGGGAGGTGCAACCCTCTCATCAAAATGGCGCCGCTGCCGGGGACCAATGGTTCGGTCTTAGGTTTTTGTTGTGTTAGTGTGTGTTGTTGATGAACCAATATTTTCCTCACTTCACTTAGTTTAATGTGCTAGAATTAGTCGGGGAATTATGCTTAAACGTCCGATATTTTCCTGTTTTTCCTAATTGTGCTTAATTTGATCGGAAATTCTTATTTTAACTAATTTGAATTATCTGAGCTTATTATTTTGCATTATTAATTATGGGAAAATTTTGGATAACTTTTTGGGACATTAGAAAGCTAAATGAGAAATGGAAATTGAGCCAATGCAATTTTTATTTTCGCTGGCTGCCGCGTGAATATTGTGTCAACTTGTGTGTCTTCGTTTAAGTTCAATTCTTATCCGTTTTCCATGCAATTTTTTTCATTGTTTCGTCTGGATGTCTATTTTAACATATAGTTTTTACTTTGTTCAAATTCATTCTGTGCTGTTCCCAGTATTTATTTTACTCTCATATGTCAGTCTAATGATTACTGTTTGAGTGATTTCTAATCTGTTTGCATTGTTTGCTTGCTGTTTAGTAATTGTGGTGGCTGGAATTGATAATTGGACAGTGCTAAAACCTCCCAACACTCTTAAACAAGGCATACAACAACTTGGCTTTATTGAATAACAAAGAAAAAAAAAACAAAGCAGCCACATGCACATCCAACACCATAGAGAAGCCACGGCTGGAATAAAAAAAAAGTGGAGAAGGTGGATTTGTTTTAGTGAAGTAAGGAAAGGAGGTGTATTGATTGACAAAGGGAAGGCCACGTAGAAAGCTACCCATTTTTCTTTGGATTAGACACCTAAAAGAAGGAGACACGGTTTACATGGTAGAAGAAATTCGAAATTCATTTTCTGCATGAGTTACGGGAATGATAGATCAACTTTGGAATATTTTATTATATGTTCAATTGGAAGGGGTTTGCAGGAGAAGTAAATGCCAATTGCTTTTTGGGAAAAAGACAAGAAGTGGTAAAAATTTGGTGCATGGTGATTAGAAAGAAAGGCACCGAGAGAGATTAGGAGGTGCATCCCATGTGCAAAAGGCAATTAACAATGACATTCCAGCAAAAGCAAAAGGTACACGGTCCAGCAGCTTTTGAGCCTTTCCACCGGTCCAGCAAGCTAGGAGGTGCACACGGAAATCCATCCACGCTCCAGCATCACCTGGCCCACACTTGGCAGCAGCTCCCACCCAGCAGCTTGGGGTGTGCACGGGCTGGTCCAGAAGGGTGCATCCAGCAGCTCCAGCAATTTGAATTGGGTTTGGCTTCCAGCACATTCAACCACGTGAAGAAGGCATCCAGCAGGGCAATCGTTCTTCATTAAAAAAAAAGAGTAGCCGCCACCCTTAAAAGGCATCATCTTTCACTTAGAGAAAAAGGGGGACTGGAAAAATGGAGGGTTAAGGTTGAGCTGGAAGAGTAGAGAGGGCAGTGAGTGTTTCATTTCTTTTCATTTGTGCTGAATAGTCACGGCTGTAGAAAGAAGAATCACAGTACAGAAAATGGAGGTTTACGGTTGATGCACTCATCTTCTTTGCTGTAATGTTTAATTTTCAATTTAGCTTTCTTGCTCTTTGTTGTAATAATTTCATGCACAATTTAATTTCTAAGCAAAGTTTGGTTTCAAATTCTGTTTCTAAATTTCCAGATTTTACTGTCTCTTTTTACTGCTGCAATTTAATTTCTGTTGTAATTTAATTTCAGTTGTTGTTTTCTGCAATTTAATTTCTGCTCTTCTTTATTTTTGCATGTTGATCATTTACTATAATTTTATTTTCTGTATTTTACTGCAGTGATTTTTGATTCTGTTTTTACTGTTTTCTAAATTTACTGTTTTCTGTATTTACTGTTTTCTGTATTTTCGTTTTCTGTATTTTGCTTTTACTGTTTTACTGATTTTGAAATTCTGTATTCACTGTTCTTACTGTTATTGTTTACTGCTGTAATTTCATATTTTTGTTTTTGATGTTTTACTGTTTTCTGCATTTACTATTTTCTGTATTTTATGTTTTTCTGTATTTTCGTTTTTTTTACTGTACCAATTTCATTTTACTGTTTTAAATTTCGTTTTACTGTTTTGAATTTTATTTCAACGCTTTTAAATTTTACGCAACCAAAAAAATCACAAACCCCCCACTGCGTGTTTGATCTGAGACTGAACCCAAATTGGTCCTTGAGAGACGACCTAGGAGTCACTTCCTAGCACTATACTGCATTCTTTTATGCACAACTTTTGTGAGAGGTGCGACCCTCTCATCAGTTGTGTTTTGTCTTGTGTTGTGATGTGATCTGATGTGATGTTCTGTTTTGTGTGTGTGTGTGTTGCATGTATAAATGTGTTGTGATTTATTTGTTTCATGATTTATAGTATTCTTCTTTTTCCATGTCTACCTATTTTGATTTCGTGAATACTGCTTGTTTTGCTAGTGCCTCTGATTATGATTCTCATTCTGCATGTTACTCTGATTGTAATTCATATTCTGCTGAATTCAATGTTGAGAACAATATGACTCATCCTCTAATTTCTGAGAGTGCTCTTTGTGAGCCGGTTTCACTTAAGGAGGATGATCTTCATTGCGATCTCACCTCTAGACTGATACATTTGCTGCCTAAGTTTCATTGTTTTGCAGGAGAATGCCCACACAGATATTTGGAGGAGCTCCACATCATGTGCTCTTCAATGAAGCCTCCAGATGTCCCTCTTGATTACATTTTCTTGAGCGCATTTCCGCATTCATTACAAGGAGCAGCTAAGGATTGGAAAGACTCTCTGCCTCTGAGATCCGTTACCGATTGGGGATATCTTGAGCACCAGTTTCTGAGCAAATTTTCCCCTGTGCAATATGCTTACAGCAACGGTCTTGGATGGAATGACCCTACCTTGGGATGGTACAATGCTCCACAACATCAATATCAAGAACCACCATTCCAGAGTACTTTCATGCCTCCACCAGTCCAGCAATACGAGAGTCAGCAGTATAGTGCTCCTGCCGAAATAGCTCCTCAGCCTTTCTAGATACTGTGTGGGCTGGTGAGCAGTGCCAGTTTTCTATCTGTATGGAGGAAGGTGTTGATTTTAAGGATGTGGACAGAGTTCTATGTATATGATACATCCTAGGAGATGTAGAGAAGCAGATCTGTGAGATTGGAAAGGCAAGGAGGCTTGGACAGCTGCTGGAACCAATGGAACAGTAGCTGCAGATTTGTAATTTAAGGAGCAAATTGGTTATGAGTCTTGGATGTGAAGCAGCGGATGGTTGGTGCTTGTGGTGAATGGATATGGAGGCTAGATTGGAGAGGTGATTCACAACTCAGAAGGCTTCCTAGAGTGGAAGGAAGTTGCAATGGAAATCAAGCTAAGAAGTGACTCTTGGAGAAGGAATTTACTATGCATTTCAGCAGAAATTCTTTACTATAATCCAAAAGTGATTTACAAGCTTTTCCTATGAGATTTTATAGATTAATCTCAAGGCTTTAAGCAAGCAAATTTCACGTTGCAGATCTGATCCCATGTGCTACATGTTTAGCTTCTAAAACACGTGAAAATTGAGTTTTATGTGAAGAAAAACAATTACTAATGCAGCCTCCATAGAAGGATAAGTACACCCCTTCTTGTATAGAAATGTCCTTTTTACCCTTCTCCATGTTTTGGCAGATTTGGCATATCTTCTTGTTCTCCAATTTTCCATCCAAAGATAGCAAATAGTACTTGACCTTGAGGAGAATATTCATCTTGGAGCTTTTTGGCCATTCCTCTTGTGATGGGTCCTATGGTGTTAGACCTTCTTGTATCATCCCCTCCCTCTTGAGAAGGATTTGCCCTCAAATCCAAAAGATCTTCATCTTCACTATCAAATCCTGCAAAAGGTTTAAGATCAGATACATTGAAGGTAGCATGAACACCATATTCAGAAGGAAGATCAAGTTGATAAGCATTGTTATTAATCCTCCTGATCACTCTAAAGGGTCCATCTCCTCTAGGATTGAGTTTAGATTTTCTTAGTTGAGGAAATCTTTCCTTTCTAAGATGAATCCAAACTAAATCTCCTTCATTGAAGATTAACTCTTTCTTGCCCTTATTATGTTTCTTGGCATATTTCTCATTTTGTTGTTGAATTTGAATTTTAACCCTTTGGTGTAAATCTTTGATAAATTTAGATTTAGATACCCCATCTTGATGAACAAAATCAATAGAATTTGGAAGGGGTATTAAATCCATGGGTGTCAAAGGATTAAAACCATAAACAACTTCAAAAGGAGACAATTTAGTAGTTCCATGAACTACTCTATTGTAGGCAAACTCAATATGAGGCAGGTACTCATTCCAAGATTTGTGATTTCCTTTAAGAACTACCCTTAGTAAAGTGGAAAGAGATCTATTGACTACTTCAGTTTGACCATCTGTTTGAGGATGGCAAGTAGTAGAAAAAGATAACTTAGTCCCTAATCTAGACCATAAGGTCCGCCAAAAGTGACTAAGAAATTTTGTATCTCTATCCGAAACTATTACCTTAGGTAACCCATGAAGTTTAACCACATCTCTAAAGAATAACTTTGCAATATTGCTTGCATCATCTACTTTGTGGCAAGGTATAAAATGAGCCATTTTGCTAAATCTATCTACCACCACAAAGATAGAATCAAAACCCCTAGAAGTTTTGGGAAGACCTAACACAAAATCCATACTTATCTCTTCCCAAGGGGTGGAAGCAACATTCAAAGGAGTATACAGTCCATGAGGCATTGATTTAGATTTAGCTTCTAAACAAGTTATACACTTAAAGCAATGCCTTTGAACATCCCTTCTCATGTGAGGCCAAAAAAATTTTTCTTTCAACATGCCAAGGGTCTTTTCTACCCCAAAATGTCCCATTAATCCTCCCTCATGTGTCTCTTTAACAAGGAGTTTTCTATGTGAACCTTGAGGAATGCAAATTTTTCCTTCTTTAAAAAGATACCCCTCTTTCACATAGAATCCTCCTTGAGGTTTATTGAGACATTCCTCATAGATATGAGCAAAATCAAGATCTTGTGAATACAATTCAAGAATGTTATTAAATCCAAGAATTTGAGCTCCCAATGTGGCTAATAGATTAATTTTTCTTGACAAAGCATCAACCACCACATTGGATTTTCCTTTCTTGTATTTAATAACATAAGTGAATTGTTCAATGAATTCCAACCACTTAGCATGCCTCTTTTGTAACTTGTGTTGACTCTTCAAATACTTAAGTGATTCATGATCACTATGAATGATAAACTCCTTGGCAACAAGGTAATGTTCCCAAGTTTGAAGAGCCCTCACAAGTGCATAGAGTTCTTTGTCATAGGTGGGGTAATTACAAGAGGCACCATGAAGTTTTTCACTAAAGTATGCAATTGGGTGTCCTTCTTGTAATAATACTGCACCTATGCCAAATCCTGAAGCATCACATTCTAGCTCAAAAGTTTTGGAAAAATTTGGCAAAGCTAGAATGGGTGCTTGTGTGAGCTTCTCTTTGAGTAGCTCAAAAGCTTTTTGTTGTTTATCCCCCCAATGGAATGTAACATCCTTTTTCACCAACTCATTGAGGGGTGAAGCAAGACTAGAGAAGTTAGGAACAAATCTTCTGTAAAAGCTTGCCAACCCATGGAAGCTCCTTACTTCTCCTACATTCTTTGGAGGAGGCCAATCTTGGATGGCCTTTATTTTTTCTGGGTCCACATGAACCCCATTTTTGGTGACCACAAATCCAAGAAATATGACACTATCAACACAAAAGGTACACTTGTCAAAGTTTGCAAACAATTTGTGTGTTCTAAGAATTGTTAAAACAACTCTCAAATGATTTTCATGAGTTTGCAAATTTTGACTATATACCAAGATGTCATCAAAGTAAACAACTACAAACTTCCCAATGCAATCCCTAAGGACATGATTCATAAGTCTCATGAATGTGCTTGGAGCATTTGTAAGACCAAAAGGCATAACTAGCCATTCATATAATCCAAACTTGGTCTTAAAGGCATTTTTCCATTCATCACCTTCTTTAATTCTTATTTGGTGATAGTCACTTTTTAAATCTACCTTTGAAAATATTTGTGCTCCATGCAATTCATCCAACATATCATCAAGCCTAGGAATGGGATGTCTATATTTGATTGTGATGTTGTTGATAGCTCTACAATCACAACACATGCACCACTTTCCATCTTTTTTTGGTACCAGCAACACTGGTACAGCACAGGGACTTAGACTCTTTTGAACTAAGCCTTTATCTAGTAGCTCTTGGACTTGTGTCTCAATCTCCTTAGTTTCTTGGGGATTTGTCCTATAGGCTGGCCTATTAGGAAGAACTGCCCCTGGAATGAAATCAATTTGATGTTCTATTCCTCTTATGGGTGGAAGCCCTTTTGGAATTTCTTGTGGGAATAGATCATCAAATTCTCTCAAAAGTTTTTGAATGGATGGAGAAAGAGTTGAAGTCTTTGAATCACTAGATGTACATGTAAGTGTCCCTTGACAAAGAAGAAGATATGAAGGTTTCTCAACTTGAAGTGTATTGATTAAAGTCTTTTTGTTTAAAAGAACTTCATGTTGAGTGACCTTAGGTGGCACACTTGTTTCTATACCTTCCTTTCTTTTTGACTTTTTCTTTTGATCATGTTCTTGCTTTCTTAAGGACTTCATTTGTGCTTGATCCTTAGCCACTTGGGTAGGAGTCAAAGGATGAAGCACAAACTTCTTGTCCTTTTGATGGATAGTGATGGTATTGGTTAGACCATGATGAATAGTTTGATGATCAAATTGCCACGGTCTCCCCAATAACACATGACATGCTTCCATGGGAACTATATCACATAAAACTTCATCTTTGAAGTTCCCAATGGAAAATGCCAACTTCACTTGATTCTTGACTATTATATCCCCATCTTCATTTAGCCAATGAAGTTTATAAGGTTTTGGATGAGGTATAATATCAAGCTTCAACTTCTCAACCAACCTTGTGCTACAACAATTACAACAAGATCCACTATCAACAATGAGAGAACAATGATTTTCTTGAATTTTACATCTTGTGTGAAAGATGTTCTCTCTTTGTGATATGTGTTCAAGACTTGGTTGGTTGCTAAGTATTCTTCTCACCATGAGAAGTTGCCCATCATCAGCATATATTTCCTCTTCCCTCTCTTCTTCCTCACTCTCATTTGTACTAGTTGGGGTGTCACTTTCACTACTATAAATGTCCTTGCCTTTCAAAATAATGTTTCTTTTTGTAGGACATTGAGTAGCTACATGACCCCTTCCTAGACATTTGAAGCATTTGATTTCACTTGTTCTGGTGTGTGAGGGTGTTTCTTTCTTGGGTCTCTCTTCTATTTTGGCTAGAGGTTTAAATGGCTCTTTTTCTTTAAAAATTTTCTTTTCAAAAGTAGGTTGAACTTGAATTCTTTTAGAAGAAGATTTTCTCAAGTTTTGTTGTTCTACCTTTATACACATTTGAACAAGATCATTCAAATCTCTATAAGGTAGAAGTTCAACCCTATCTCTTATGTCAAAATTGAGCCCACTTAAAAATCTAGCTAAAGTAATTTCTGGACCCTCCACTATGCCTGCCCTCATCATATACAACTCCATCTTTTGTCTATATTCCTCAACTGTCATAGACCTTTGTTGTAACCTTTGGAGTTTATCCATGAGTTCTCTATTGTAGTAGGAGGGAATGTGTCTCCTCCTAAGGGCAGACTTGAGATCATTCCAATAGTGGATGGGAGGGGCTTGATGTCTAAGCCTCTCTTTGGCCAAGGCAGTCCACCAGTACATTGCATACCCTTGAAAGCTTAGGGTAGCTAGAGAGACCTTCCTCTCTTCATTCACTTGGTGGCATTCAAATAATTGTTCCACCTTCATCTCCCAATCAAGATAAGCCTCTACATTGTCCTTCCCATGGAAGTGAGGCAACACAACATTGACTTCTTTAGGGGGTGGAGGTGCATGAGAATTTCTCCTATGCCTTCTAGAAGTAGAAGGCTGATGAGGGTAATAATCACCCAGACTCATGGTCATCCCTCCCTCTTGAGAGTTGTCACTCTGACTTCCCCTAGACTTACTTTTCCTTATCATTCTCAACTCATCTTGAATAACAGCATTTTGAAGCTCTCTATTGACTTTCTCTTCATTCATTTCTCTTCTTATTTCCTTGAATTCATTAACTAAAGTTTGAAGAGAAAAATGTTCTTTTTCACTATCACTAATCCTAGGAGAATGCCTTCTAGACATTATGATGGACTTAAATGTTATTCTTGAAGTAAAGACTAGAGATTTTCACTTGAAGCAATATTCCAGGTAAGGGAGGTGATTCAATAGGAATGCTTAAGTACCAAGCCTTTTCCTTGCCAAATATGCTTCTTGCTACTTACTAGAGTCCTTAGATCAAAATCACTCTTAAATCCACTTAAGTCTTAAAGACAACAAAGAAAACAAAAAGCAAAGAAAAGAACACAACCTAACTCTAAATTCGGACCCCTAAGAGAGCTTCCTATTCGCACAAGATATATGTTATCTAGTCGAAAATTGGAAAAACCATTAAAGTGAGGTCTCCTAGGTGAGGCTTAGACTTTGGATCTAAGACACACTCACTGACTACTCAATTTTAGGTTGTGAGACTTCTTTTAGTCTAGTTACAAATGAGGGAAGAGCACTTGTGAACTCTAGCACCTCACTTGCTTGGATTTGGAACTTACAACCAAAGAAAAACAATGGAAATTACAAAGAAATTTTGGTAAATTGGAAAGGAAAAGTTAAAATAGGCTAAGGAAACAATGTGTGCAGCTTTGGTTGCTCTCAAAGAACTTGAATCTACTGGATTCTAAACAATTCTCTCAACTGCAAAGTGCCTAAACCAAGAATTAATTTTCTGTAGTATAGAATGCTGCTGCAAGTCTCGGTTTTTCCTTCTTCAAGGCTCAACTTCATTCACTTTTCTTCACCAATTGAACTTCCTTTGATGCTTCCACTTGCAGTGAGCCATTTGAGTTATAGTTCACCTATCCAACAAACCAATTAATCACATAAACTACCACCACAATTGCCAGCAAAATCACATCCAAGTGACAGCAACACCAGGACTTTTGTCAAATAGATGGTGTGCAGAGTGTTCAAAATTCAGAAAGCAAGCAATTAAGTGGCTATCAATAAAACAGCAAGAGATAACCGAATAAAATGATTAAAATGACTCAAAACAGCAAGAGATAACCGAATAAAATGATGATAGACTCAAACAAATAGAGCTGGTATCAATAAAACTCAAAACATAGAAGCCTAAACACATCATAGATGCTGAAACAGAAACAGAATTTAGAAGAACCACAAGACATAGCAGGAATTTGAATGACAGTTTAAAAAATGAAAGATGAAGCCACTTATCTCACGGTTCAAGTTAGAACCTATGCTCTGAATACCACTTGATACATCCTAGGAGATGTAGAGAAGCAGATCCGTGAGATTGGAAAGGCAAGGAGGCTTGGACAGCTGCTGGAACCAATGGAACAGTAGCTGCAGATTTGTAATTTAAGGAGCAAATTGGTTATGAGTCTTGGATGTGAAGCAGCGGATGGTTGGTGCTTGTGGTGAATGGATATGGAGGCTAGCTTGGAGAGGTGATTCACAACTCAGAAGGCTTCCTAGAGTGGAAGGAAGTTGCAATGGAAATCAAGCTAAGAAGTGACTCTTGGAGAAGGAATTTACTATGCATTTCAGCAGAAATTCTTTACTATAATCCAAAAGTGATTTACAAGCTTTTCCTATGAGATTTTATAGATTAATCTCAAGGCTTTAAGAAAGCAAATTTCACGTTGCAGATCTGATCCCATGTGCTACATGTTTAGCTTCTAAAACACGTGAAAATTGAGTTTTATGTGAAGAAAAACAATTACTAATGCAGCCCCCATAGAAGGATAAGTACACCCCTTCTTGTATAGAAATGTCCTTTTTACCCTTCTCCATGTTTTGGCAGATTTGGCATATCTTCTTGTTCTCCAATTTTCCATCCAAAGATAGCAAATAGTACTTGACCTTGAGGAGAATATTCATCTTGGAGCTTTTTGGCCATTCCTCTTGTGATGGGTCCTATGGTGTTAGACCTTCTTGTATCAGTATACATGGAGGACATTTTCAAAGGAATAGAACTGGTGTTGTGGTGAATATTAGGAGGACTGACTTGACTCCTCTTGCAAAGTATTGGATGGCGTTTTCCCATGCCAACATTTAGCCATGTTCTCACGTGTCAGACATCACTCTTAGCAGGGCACTCTTCATCTACTGTGCAATCAGGAATTTTAATGTTAATATTGGGCAGGTGATAGCTGATGAGATTAGGGTGTGCGCTAATACCACAAATAATAAAGCACCCTTAGGACATCCTTCTTTAATCACTCACCTCTGCAAGATAGCTGGGGTGGATACTTCTGCTCCACCATTTGAAAGGCCAAGGAAAGGAATTGATGAGGCCTATTATAGACAATATTGTGGAGGTGAGGAAGCAGCTCAACCAGTTCTACCACGCCGTACTCGCAGAGAGAGAGGGCAAGCACAAAGTCAGACATCTGCTGAGACACATGAAGCAGAACCTTTCCAAATGAGGGACATGTACATGTCTCTTATAGGTGCGCAGTTACAGTCTATCCATAGAGGGCAGGTGGCTACTGCTGAGATGATTGTTGGAATGTATGACACACCTCCAGCTCATAGGTGGACTATGGAGGAGTTTCACAATGTGGTAGCTTGGCCAGAAGAGCAGGCACAAGGAGGCAGAGCTGAAGCAGCTGAAGCTTCAGCTATGGAGATGGAGGATGATGATGCTGAAGCTGATGATGATGAGGATGATGCATTTGAGGATGTTGAAGATGAGGAAGAAGAGGAAGATAGAGATGACAGCTGTTGTGACTTTGGCAAGTGTACCAAATCGTTCAAGTAATAAAACCGGTAAGACCGGATATCGTTTCCCAAGAGACTCGTGTCCTAGACAATCGTATAATATCTAACTAATTTAGACTAAAGAATGATTCCATGTTTTTGGGGTTTTAAAAACGATTAAAGTAGAGATAATGCAGAAATGATAAAATTTGATCTTTGATAACTTAAACGTTAGAAATGCGAGTGATTAGAAATGGTATGAAATGGTATTGTTGGGGGTATGATTTCATCTACTTCACTTTTGTGCATACAATTCACTTTCTTTCCATTAATTATCCAATGTCAATCAACTAAATTACTCCAACCCAATCCCTTGGTAGAAAGAGCCTAGATTTACTTCTTAAACTCTAATTCCTTAGAAACTTTAACAAGTTCATCCGCTTTAAGAGTTGAGATTTAAGACAACCAAAGGTCCAAGTTCTATCCCTAGATACAATTTCCCTTAGGTATTTAATCCAATTTCAGATTTACACAACATTTCCCAATATCAAGCAAACCCTAGAATCATGCAATGGTGGAACACAACATCACAAGCTTTAAGAGAAGGAATTAAACACTAGAAATCAATGGAATAGACATATAATCAATCAATTCAACTGTAATTAGCACAAAAGATCCGTGATTACATCAACCCCCAACAATAATGAAACTAGCTCTCCATTGTCATGGAGAGCTTGATCTTACAAATTGATGAAATGGAAGAAGGGAGAAGGCCCAAGGTGGAAGGAGAAGTGTTTCCACAGCTCCAAGATCGCCTCCAGCTGCTCCAAGGTGTAGAAATCGCGTCTGGGCTGTCAAAGATACCAACCCCTTCGCGTTCCAGAACTAAATAAGCCGTTTCTGCCACATCAGCAAAAGTCGCGCCCGGCGGCCCGACAGACAGGCGCCAGGCGCGCTCTCGGTCAGGCTCGTCACGCCCGGCGCCGCCTAGGTCAGTAGGCGCCCGGCGTGACTCTCTGCAGCAGCCCTGGTTCTTCATCTTTTCAGCTACTCTTCTCTCTTTTCTTGGGTTTTGGCAATGTTCTTTGGTGAGTAGCTTCTCCCAGCTTCTTTGAATGGGGATTAGCCAACAAATGGGCTAATTACAACTTAAAAAGTAACCACTTACAATTAACAATAAATTGAGTTAAACAAGACTAAAAGTAAAGGAAGAGTTGACAATTTCCATCAATTTGATGTTGGATAATGAAGTAAAATTGGCCATTATCAACTCCCCCAAACTTAGAACCTTGCTTGTCCTCAAGCAAAAGGTAACTATCCTAAGATACAATCATTCCAATGCATTGGTTTCAAATTTGAGATATCCTTTAAGCTCATGAAGTAAAAATCCTATGTTTGCATCTAATGGAAAGAACATAATGGATATATACAGCTTTCATCAATCAAGCACAACAGTGTTGTTCACCTATCAACAATTATGATCACAATGCAAAGGGTGAAAAGAAATCAACAAACATGACAGAGTGTTTCACATGATGTATGGAATCAATCCTCACCCGGAAAGTGTTTCACTCTGATGCACTGGTGTATATGGGTGTATAAAGCTCACTCTGCAATCATATTATCACACAATTTAACTTTGCCTTTCGTTTCAATCAATTCAAAACCATTTTACAAGAAAGTTGATGTCACAAGGACTTTGATTGGCTTGTATTATGGTTGGGCTAAGAAAGAATCATGGTTTTTCTGGAAATCAAAGGTTCCTGAGCTGAGAGATTACATAATTCACTTCATTCATATAAGCTTTTCTCTTGCTCCTCATACATCATTACCAATTTCAAACTTACACCCAACTGTTTTTCATTCAGTACTTTTCTTTTTCTCTTTTTCTTACTTTTCCATCTTTGTCTTATTCTCAATACACCATAATTTCCCCCCCAAACTTGGATTGTTCTCCTGTAACGCAGATGCATGTTCTACTCAGCTCAAGGTACAAGGTTCAGGGAATTTTCAATAAGTTTAAGGTACAAAGAGGCAAGATCTTTCTACATTTATGGTTGAATGGCTAATGTATGTGTAAGGTGAGAAAAGAATGCCTTGATCCAATTCAACAAGCAAGTAAATAGTTCAAATCATAGAAACTCAGGCAAAGTCAATTGTGATCTAGCATGATAGCATTCGCACATAAAAGAAAAATATGAGGCACAAATTCTCACCCTGTTAATTAAGATTCCA
This sequence comes from Vigna nakashimae, assembly GCA_034642375.1. Classification (NCBI taxonomy): domain Eukaryota; kingdom Viridiplantae; phylum Streptophyta; class Magnoliopsida; order Fabales; family Fabaceae; genus Vigna; species Vigna nakashimae. The sequence goes on from CM067765.1 coordinate 39,834,712, forward strand.
TACTTTGCTAACACAATGTCATGAATATTGACTGCAATTGATTCCCTAAGCATTATCATAACTCAGTGAGGACATCCACAATCAATGCTCAATTAACTCAACTATTTCCACACATTCAATCACATAAAGAAAGCACAACAACCAGATTTTCACAAATCATTAACTCATACTGTCAAACCAAATGCAAAGAAGATGTTTATGAAAAGGTTCCAAAAAGTAAAATAAAGACAGAAAAAAAAAATGAAAATAAGAATAAAGAAAAATCGACTCCTGCTGTGATGGCCATCAGTCAGTCTGAGTCCTCGTCTACCTCGTCATCGTCATCATCCTCCTCCTCGTCGTCATCGTCATCCTCATCCATAGCAGCAGTGCCAGCCTGAGGTCTACCCCCCCCAGCAGGAAAGGACTGGTCCCCAGGCCAAGCAACGAAGGCGCTGTATTGAGCCGATGTCATGAAACTTGGATGGGATGCTGCATAAACATGCCTCATCATCTCTGCATGCGCCTGGCCAATCCGGTTCACCGCCTCCAACTTTGAGTCAATCAGTGCGAGTCTCATGTCCATCATCTGGTAAGGATCGGACGGAGGTGCTGGTGGTGGTGGCTGAGGACGTCTGGGGATAGGTCGCTGTCTGGCATGTCTCCTCGGCGATCTCGGTGGTGGACTGGCAGCTCCATCATCTGCATCCAAACAAAATTGGGTATAATACCCCAAATCAATAGGTCTCCTAGGATGCTCGAATGGTGGAATAGTGATGTCCACTCCTTCTTGTTTGCAGAGATGGGTGATAAGAGAGGGATGTCCAAGGGGAGCTTTTGTGGAGTTCGCACAGTTGCGTATCTCATTTGCGATTAGCTGCCCCAAGTTCACAGAGCGTCCAGTGAGAATGGCATAAAGGAGTACCGCTCTGTTAACCGTGACGTCAGAGACATGCGTGCACGGTGAGATGTTGGAATGCACCAGAGGCATCCATAGGCGGCTGAGAGAATGCAGGTGCACTCTCTTGATATGAAGAGGTTGCTGCTGCCTATTTCGTTGAAATGATCCTCCTGCAATACATAAGGTCTGTTCAATCTCTTCAGGATCTAACTCAGTCGCCATCAGCTCGGCGTACCCGCATAGCTCATCATCATCTTCCCACTCTGTGTTTAGGAACTCATTAATAGCGTCAGCACTAAATGATATCCGCTGACCACGCACAAAGCTCCAGAAAGGTTCTGAGTCCGGAGAAAATGATTTAGCATTGGCATAAAACTCTTGGACAATTGCAATATTGGCGGGCTCTGGGTACGTGCATAAGGAGCTCCATTGCCTCTCCAAAATCTCATTGGAGAATTCGGGCACATCTTGAGGTAGAAGGGTCACTTTCCTCTCCATCAAAAGTTTTCTGTTCTGGACATTGGAGAAATGCTTCTGATGTTCCTTAGTTAAGAAGATATCAGAGTATATCTTCTCTTTCCTTCTATGTTCCCTTAGACCAGCAGTGGTCTTAGTTCTCTTGGATCCGGATGAAGAAGCCATAGCTGCAAAATAAGGTAGAGTTCAAGAGGAGGACTGTGTTTAGATTCATGAGTAAAATCATCATTAGCGTACATCATGATGTACCAAAGGCTTTCAATGGTATGCACACAAACCACACAGGCAAACATATCACAGAAAAGCCCTGATTAGGGAAGAAATGAAGCCAAAGCAGCAAAACAGCAAAAAATTTGGTTGCTGTCAGGGATGGTCACGCCGGGCGCCGCACAAGTCAGTAGGCGCCGGGCGTGACAGTAGTTATGCAGATTTTTATTTTTGGCCTCTCAGTTGCTGGTTCAGTTTGAGTGTATGAGATTAAATTTAGATGATGTAATGATGCATAATTCAGTGAAAACAAATCATCAATAGCCAAGGCACAAGCAAAACCCCATGAATCAACACACTTTTGCTACATTAATATAGGTCAAACACAGATATAATCACAGCTCAGTCAACAATTTCAACAAAAACAACATTAAAACAACAAGCAAAAGCTGCAGGACACACCACAACAAAGTTCCAAAATGGGGCAGAGGAAGTCGCGCCCGGCGCCGCATCAGCCAGCAGGCGCCTGGCGCGACATGCAGAATTGGGGCAAACCCAGATTCTGCATTCCAGCCACTGTGAGTGTGTGTGTGCGTGTTCGAAACTGGTCAAAAAGGCCACGAAATTAATGCAACAAAGCAGCAATAACAAACCACACTCAAATTGAATTGAATTAAACTACCCTAGGTCACATTCGAACCATGTACATGATGAACAACCAAGGTTAAGTATTGTGAAGGAATTTACAATAGAAAAGAGTGAAAAGCCTACTTGATGTGTAGAGAATGTGATTAGCTTGGTGTGGAGACGTTGGCAGTGGAGGAGTGCTTGGGTGGAGAGGTGCCGAGAGTGAGGAAGGAGAGAATGGAAGGGCTCAATAGTGGTGGCAGCAGCAATGTGGTGTGTGAGCTGAGAATTTTTGAGAAGGAAGTTGAATGTGGTGATTGGGATTGGAGGAGAGTGAAACCGTGAGGAAGAGAGAAGAGGTAGTGAGTGAGAAGGTGCGTGAGAATGTGCGTGAGTGGGGGGAATGGGTTTAGGTTTAGGTTATTTGAAATGGGCCACTCAACTGTACACTTAGGAAAAATTGCTGCAGAAGTCGCGCCCGGCGCCTAATGGATCATGCGGCGCCGGGCGTGGGATTGCCAGATGCTGAAAATGAGAAATGGGGGGCCAAACTGGGCGAGCTGGCGCCGGGCGTGAGTTTCTGCAGAATTATGCAGAAACTGATTTTCAAGTTACCTAACTCGGGTTTTTGTGAAATTGAACTTCAAACCACTTGAGATGCTCCAGAATCTCATATTATCATTAAACAAACTTGTTCAAAACCTAAGGAATTGAATTTGAACATTCAAGTGGCAAATTGAAGTCATTCTTTTAAAACTTTAAAATTCCACAAGTTAGGCAACATTTTTGGCTTTTGGCTTGAGTAAGGTAATTTGAAATCATGTAAAAACAGCCCAGAAAATAGCCAAAACAGTTTCACATCTCCTATTCACATCAATTCACTATAGCCTTCACATATTTAACAATCAACTCTACAAATCACCTTGGTTGTTCCTCACACAAACATGCTTCAAAAACAATTAAATCACACCACACATTACAACAAACCATCAACTAATCAAACAACACACAAGAATTAAAATCACACAAGAGAAAAGGTTAGAAAACTGGGTTGCCTCCCAGTAAGCGCTTGTTTAACGTCATTAGCTTGACACCATTAAGCTCAAGGGTCAGAGAGGTGGATGATTGTAGTGAGACGTTGGATCTCACCACCTAGGTAATGTTTCAATCTCTGTCCATTAACCACCCAACTTCTTGCTGGATCATCTGAAGTAGGGTCAACCAATTCGACTGCTCCATGAGGTTTTACTTCATTGATGGTAAAGGGTCCAGACCACTTTGACTTCAACTTTCCTTGAAAGATCTTGAATCTAGAATTGAAAAGGAGAACTTGTTGGCCAGGTTGAAATTCTCTCTTCAAGAGCTTTTTGTCATGATACAACTTGACCTTCTCTTTGTAATTCTTGGAGTTATCATAAGCTGTCAATCTCATTTCTTCCAACTCCTGTAATTGCAGCTTCCTCTTTTCTGCAGACAAGGTAGAATCAAAGTTCAAGAACTTCAGGGCCCAATAAGCTTTATGTTCCATCTCCACCGGTAAATGACAAGATTTGCCATAGACTAGTTGAAAGGGAGTCATCCCCACAGGTGTTTTCATTGCAGTCCTGTAAGCCCACAGAGCATCATCCAGCTTTAATGACCAATCTTTTCTTGAAGAAGAAACAGTTTTCTCAAGAATCCTTTTGATTTCTCTATTTGATACTTCCGCTTGCCCATTGGTTTGAGGGTGATATGGGGAAGCAACTTTATGTTTCACCTCATAGTGTTTTAGTATCTTATCCAGCTGATAGTTGCAGAAATGTGATCCTCCATCGCTGATAAGAATTCTTGGCACCCCAAATCTTGAGAATATATTCTTCCTCAAGAATTTAATCACAGTGGTTGCATCATTCTTCTGACATGCTACTGCTTCCACCCATTTGCTGACATAGTCCACTGCAACCAGAATATACTCATTAGTATAAGATGAAGGTAGGGGACCAACAAAATCAATACCCCAGCAATCAAAAACCTCTACTTCCAGGATGTTTTGTAGTGGCATTTCATGCCTTCTTGAGATAGTGCCCATTCTTTGACATTTATCACAGCTCTTGGCGTGGGCATAAGCATCCTTGAATATAGTAGGCCAGTAAAATCCAGATTGAAGGACTTTGGCAGCTGTTCTTTCACCATTGAAGTGTCCTCCATAGGGTGAGTTATGGCAATGCCACAAGATTCCTGCTGATTCTTCTTCAGTAACACACCGCCTCAAGAGATTGTCAGCTCCTAGTTTGAATAAATAGGGGTCATCCCAAATAAACTGTTTAGCATCATTTAGGAATTTCTTCTTTTGTTGCCATGAAAGATCATCTGGAAGGATGCCCGCAGCTTTGAAATTAGCTATGTCAGCAAACCAAGGCCTTTGTTGGACCATCATCAAGTTCTCATCATAAAATTCTTCACGGATTTCTCTTTCTTTATTTGTAACTTCATCATTGACAAGTCTTGAGAGATGATCCGCAATGACGTTTTCGCTTCCTTTCTTATCCCTGATCTCCAAATCAAATTCTTGCAACATAAGAACCCATCTTATCAATCTTGGTTTGGAGTCAGGCTTGGTAAGCAAGTACTTGATAGCAGCATGATCAGTGTAAATAATCACCTTTGATCCGATGAGATAAGGTCTGAACTTCTCTAATGCATACACTATTGCCAAGAATTCTTTCTCAGTTGTGGCATAGTTCAATTGAGCTCCATTCAACACCTTGCTGGCATAATAAATGCTGTGAAACACCTTTCCTCTTCTTTGGCCTAGGACAGCACCTATGGCATAATCACTGGTGATGAACGGGTCGCACCGCTCACAAAAGTTTGTGCATAAAAGAATGCAGTATAGACTAGGAGGTGACTCCTAGGTCGTCTCTCAAGGACCAATTTTTGTGGTTCGGTTTTAGATTAGTCACGAAGTGGGGGGGTTTGTGATTTGGTTTTGTGCAGTAAAATTAAAGTTGACTGGAATTAAAATAAGACAACTGAATTTAAAACACAATAAAATAAATTTTAATGGCGGTAAAAACAAGCGGTAAAAGACAATAAAAATGGAAAATGGAAAATTACGCAACAGTAAAAACAACGTCTGAAAATAAATTGACAGAATTTAACGATATGGAAAACAAAAAAAACGATAAAATAAAAGAGAGTAAAAATAAAAGCACTTAATTGAAAATGGAATTGACTGAAAATTCTAACACTTGAAATAAAAATCCTGGATGGATAAAACTAAAATGAACAAACTAACACCAGAAATGAAAGAGAGCTACTGGAAAAATATGGAAAGAGGCCAAAACCTCTCCCCGTACGTCTCCTAATCTACACTACTTCTCATCTCTCATTCCCCCCTACGCCTAAAAACTCCTTCCAATTTATAACCGTGAACCCACACACTCTGCCTTGTCTTCTTCTTCAATTTACTGTGTACATTGCTAGACCCGTGAGCTTCGTCTTTATGCACATTCCAGCATCCGTGAACTTCTTGCGTCCACAAGTTGCAGCTGCTGGTGTTGGTGGTGTTGCTGGACTGAGACATCACTACTGGACCTCCATTTTCATCTTCTTTCACACGTCCAGCTCCTTTTTCTTCAATTTGTGCACAGCCTTGACTTACTCCTTCCAGGGCCGTGAGAGCACTTCAGGCTTCAGCAGCTTCACTTCTTCCAAATGTTACACCCCTTTCTTTCAAACCAACTTAGGTGGTAGCTCTCCTTGTGCTCTTCTCCAAGCTCTTCCACTCTTCTTCTTCCCAAGCTTCAACCGTAGCCTCCCTTTAATCAATCACCATGCAGCTGCTGTTTTCCTAAGCTAAGCACACTTGTCTTCACACTCTGTAAACCTCCTGGAACAATGAGCTGCTGCCTGTGAGTTGTATCCTCCAAGAACCGTGAATGTCTTCTTCTCCAACTTTACTTCTGGAATGAGGAACACCACTGCTGGACGTGTGCTGCTTCTTTTCTCTAGCAAAGTGAACCTTCAATGCACCGTGAAGGTGGCTTCAAGCTGGACGTCTTCTTCTTTGCTGTGTACACACTGCTGCTATCCCACCAGGCGCACACTGCTGCAAGCTTCTTCCTGCTGGTGTGGACGTTGGTGTTGCTTGTTCTTGGTGGCTGCCATGGGCGTTTCCTCCAAGCTGGATGCTCCGAATGAAGGCCACTTCCTTTTGCTTGACCAGTTGTTGTCCGCATGTGCTTCTCTTTTATTCCCATCCAACACCACTTCTTCATTTTAAAAGAAAAGAAAAGAAACTTCTCCAATGTCCGTGTGCTTTCCAGCAAAGTGAATCACTTGCTTGCTGAATCACCATGCTTCCCACTGCACCGCTTCAGCCGTGTTCTTCCTTTCTCCAACTCTACTTTCCCGTAACAACATGCTACTCCTCCATGAAGTGAATGAATCCTCCTTCCTTTTCCCAGGTGGCGGCTGGCTCTCTCTTTGCTGGATGTGTGAAGCCCTCCGTGTGAAAGCAGGCCTGACCATTTTTGCGCGTGTAGCTGCTCCCAGGCCTTGCTGAACTTGCTTGTTGGATTCTTCCGTGTGCTTTCTTCAAAGCTGTTGTGACCGAGAACTCCCACCCTTGTTGGACGTGCAACTTCTTTTACATGGACCAACCCGCTCTTCTCCTCCTTATTCAGCGTGCTTCATTCTTAATTTGCTGGGCGTGATGTGCAGCCGTGAGCTCCAAAGCTGCTGGACTCTTCATTCCATCCAGCACACCCTTTTTCATTGTGGGTCATGACACCAAAGCTCCAGCCCGTGACATGCTTTTTAATTTTTAAGAATAACATTCTCCGTGCAGCCCATACTTTTATTTAGCTATTTCACATTTGGATTTTTGTATTTGCCAAGCCAAATACTCATTTTAAATTCCAAAAGTGTGGACCGTGACACTGTACGTGTTGCTTTTTTAGCAACTCTCCAATTTAACTCTTCACGCCAACCAAGAAAATAATGTGATGGCCATCCACTTTTAGTGTCCTTTTGGTCTTTTAATTGAAATATGGATGTGTGCCCTTGTTGTTTTAGCCGTGAGAGTGTGCTCTATCTTATATAAAAATAAAACCAAGAACTTTGTACACTTTGCTTCTGCGTCACCTTCACATTCATGGCCATTTCCACTTTCCAAATTGCAAATACAGCCGTAAGCATCTATTAGCCATGCACAACTTCAAATTGCGAATTTCATTTAGCCTTCAAAATGTCCTAGAATATTTTCAGAATTTTCCCTATAATTTATAATACAAATAATTAGTCTCAGATAATTCAAATTAATTAAAATAAGAATTTCTGATTGAATTAAGCTCAATTCAGTAAAATGGGAAAATACTGGATAATTATGCACAATTCCCTAATTAAATCTAGTACAATAAGCTAAGTGAAGTAAAGAAAATAATGATTCATCAAAATAGACCACACTTAGTCTTTTGCACTCCTGGGCAAAATTAAGACGCAAATCAGGGAATAGTTCAAAGGACATCTAGGAAGGTGACACACTCTCAACACGCAGAAAAGAAAGACTCAAGAGAAAATAAACAGAATTTGCACAGTTCTCAAGAAATCTGGACAGAGAAATGATGTAGATAATATCCAACACAAAATCAAGGAAAGCATATACTCACAGAAATTAATCCAAGCAATTCAAAACATGGTAAAAATAATTAATTAGTTCAAGAGGTGATTCAAAAATAACGAAACCTCACAGATGCACTACAGTGTTTCTCTCAAGTGTTTAAGGTAAATCAATGTCACTCAATGCACTCAAGAAAGCAAACACAAGTAGACTTGGCAAGCTTCTAATTATCAATACTTAAAAACATATGCATGTTCAGATCAAAAGGTCTTTTATGGGTTGTAATGAGGCCAAGGACAAGGAGGGATAAATTTGGAAAAGTAGCTAGATCTCAGAAGAATTAGAGGTGCACTAGGAAAAAAAATGTAAACACAGTGAAATTTCACCCAAACCTCTAATTCAATCCTCTTCTCGACTCCATTATTCACAAAATTATTTTTCAATTTTCTCTTTTTCTCATCAATTTTTTTTTCATCCTGTCTTTTTTTTTTTTTTTTTTTTTTTTTTTTTATCATACAACAGGATATAAATTATCATTTCAAAACATGATGAGGAACCAACTAGCCAATTCATCAGAATTCCCAAGGAGACCACACTTATTCTCAAAACACTTCTGTAGCTCCAGACTTTCCTAAGGTTAAGGTAATCATTTGTTTTTCACTTAGGATCAGTGTATGGGCTTCAACACAAAGAAATATATACAGTATAGGCTCAAAGGGGTTATCAAAGGATAATAACAAGGTAGGCTTATTTGGCTAAAGAGGCTCAAGAATAAAATTGCCTTTATCACTTCCAAAAATGCATATAAATCAAGTATATCAAAAAGAATCAAGCCAAGGCATATGTGCAAACAATCAAGAGACATGTCACACAAGAAAGAACATAAAGTGGCTCAAATCTCACACAGGGTATTCGTTCCAATCAAATCAACCTCTTAAACATTATAATCATCTTCCAAGCAGAGAAAAGCAAGGATTTCAAACCATAAGTATTAAGTAAGTGAAGGAAAAATCTACAACTTACACATCATCCAGAAATCAAAAGAAAAATGTAAAATTTATTGCACACAAAACACACTAAAAACCACTTAAAACAGAAAAAATTTAACACTCAAAAACAAAAAATTTAACACACAAAATACAAACTTAACAGAAACTAACAGAAAATCAAAATTTCTCCCCAGTAGACCACACTTAAATCACACAATGTCCTCAGTGTGTTACAATCATCAGATTATCAACTTCAGAGCAGTCAAATAATATAGACAAGTGCAATAAAAAGTTAGGAAAAATGGGAAGAAATTTTTCAGTAACATCCATCAGCAGATGTCGAAATCACCTAGCACCCATCAGTAGATGCTAATTAATTTTTATCACTAATTTTTAATTTTTTTTTTTTATTTTATTTTATTTTATTATTATTTTTTTTTTTTTTTCTGAAAAAGGATACCGGTACTGTGACAACAATCTCGGTGGCAAAGACCGGAACTGTTGCTACAGTGGAAAGCTTTCTGCTATAAAAGGCTGCTCCTCCGCGTCCAGCGCCATTTCTGAACGCTCAATCTCTCTCTACTCCTCTGCTCCTCTCTCAACTCTCTCTACTCTCTCTGCTCTCTTCTCTCTTCGCTCTCCTCACTCTCAACCTGAGCATCTGGAACCTCTGCGAGGAAGCTCTGTCCCCGGCCTTCTGAAGAGTCTGAGTGAGAACCTCGAGGAGCTTCTCTGCCAGCCTACTACTCCAGGTAAGTCCCTGCTCCTGGATCTGCCTTTCTTTCCCTTTACTGCTTTCCATCTTCTTTCTGCTTGCTTTACTTTCTTTCCGTCCTTTACTGCTTTTCCTGTTTTCCATTTTTTTATGCATTCCTCTTGCCTGCTCTCCCTCTTTATTTCCTGCTTTCCTGTTTTCCTGCTTATTCTGCAATACTTGTTCTCTCCCCCTGCCCGATCTATCTTCTTTCAAATTTTTTTCATTTTTCTGAAACTGAAAACACTTAAACACATAAAACATAATTGTCTTAAAACTTAAGGGGTATATCGGCTGGAAACCAGACGTTAATCTCCCTTCGTTTGAAGGTATTGCAGAGACAATCGGGTAGAACAACGCCACGTACCCCACTTAAAAATAAAACACAGAAACTGAATATACAAGAACAATATGGACAAGGACACTGGACGTAGATCCGTTTAGGACCCTTTTGCAAGGACTGTAAAACAGATCTGAGACCAGACACTGAAATATCAAAGTATGACAGGACAAAATAAATTTAACGGGAAACAAGAACAAATAAAGAAAACACTGAATTAAGAATCTAATGTTTTTATGCCCTTTTTTTTTTTTTTATTGTTATTTATGTTATGCTTATTTTTCTTGTTTTTTTGTTCTTTTTATATGTATTTATTTTTTTATTTATGTATTTGTATATTACGAGAGGAAGGATGAGTGAAACGGAATCAGAGAGATATACCAGTCAACGGTGGCGTCCAACCGACGATCAGATCACGATGATGACCAAAATATTCAACTATGGGGTCACACACCCAAGCCGAGCGCAAGTCGTCGAGATCGCGTCTCGACTAAGGGCTTTCGGCGAAGCCACTGAATACAACGTACACTGCTGGTTCAACAACCACGGCAATCGGGTCAAGCACTGGCAAGCGGAGATAGACCCCACTGGCACTCTCTTTTCACAACTGCCGCTGTACATGTACGGTAAGACCTCTGATCACACCTCCATTTTTATTGAAAATTTTCACTTCCTCTTCTATTATTAACACATGTTTTTTATTTTTTTATTTTTTTTATTTTTTTATTTTTTATTATTATTATTATTTTTTTTTGTTTGAAAGAAAAAAACTGGGTGATAATGAGGGCACCGAGGCTGCTGAATCTGTTTCCCGTTCCGATCATCATCGATGATGACAGAAATGAACGAGAAATACCTCCACCAAAGCCTCCGCTCGCATTCCGAACCAGAGCTCCCTCAACGGAGCTCTCTCTTAGACCACCACAACCAGCTCGTGAATTCTTCCAGTTTTAATGTTTTATGTTTTTTTTTTTTTATTTTTATGTTTTTGTTGGCCGAGTGTGGCCAGAATTAAGGACAAGGCATGTAATCTGAACAATTGTTTTTAATTTTTTTTATGTTTTTATGATGTTTTTGTTTTTATTTATTATGGTGTGTAATATTAACGATCAGACATGATCGACCCCTGAACAACTTAAATTTCATATATCAACTGCAATTTTATTTTCAGATCTGTTAAATCTCTATTTCTCCATTACTGTAATTTTTTGCATTGATGAATGAAATATTTCTTAGTCTAAACAAAATTTTCAATCAAAGATCTGTATGAAACAACTAAGAAATTATTTTACAGTGAAGAAAAATAAGGAAAAAAAATGAGATCTGAAGTGAAATTTTTTTTAATGAATTATTGGTAAGAAACTGAGGGTCGAAATAAAATCAAGGATTACGCAAAACAATTTTTGAATTTTTTGAATTTTTTTGAATTTTTTTTTTTAAGGATAACAATTTGAAAACTAAAAAAAAAAAAAAAATAAATATACATATCAGAATACAGATTTGGCACGCTTTTAAACAAAAAAAAAAAAATTTTATCACAAAATATTTTTTATGTTTTTTTGTTTTTTTATTTTTTTTTTTTTAAAGATAACAATTCGAAAACTAAGAAGAAAAGGAAAAACAAACTTAAAAGAAAAACAAAATGCAGAATCTCCCCCAGACCACACTTAGACTACAATGTCCCAAATCAGTTAAAGGCATAAGATCATCAGTTAAAACACTAACAGATAAAGGACAAATGCAATAAAAGTAGGAAAACGGGGAAGAAAGAAAAAGAAAACTCCCCTGGATTATGGTGGCAGTTGCCAAAATTGGACAATCAGGGAGATGTTCTTCTCTTTAGGATCCAGTATGAAATTGTTGAGGACGAACTGCTTCATCCTCCAGATTTGATCGAGCAGTGAAATGTCTTCCACGACTGGATCCAAACAATTATTGTTGATGAATAGATTCAACAGGTGCCTGTTGAAATCGTTCTGGGTGCTCGCATCTCTGTCTTCAATTGTAGGTGTCTGCTCATCAAGTTTATACGTACCTCCTGCAGCATGGTTAGTGCAATTTGGCACTCCAGAAATTTCATGCAGGGGTATAACACCCAATCCCAATTCATCATACTGAGCCTTAGATACAACCTCATAACATGAATCAATTTGAAATGTAGAAACAATATCTATAACAGGTTCAGATTCATGTTCAGTGCATGGAGAACAAATATTCAGATCTGATAACACAAAATTATTCTCGTCATGCATAGAGGGACAATTAAAATCATGCTCAGCAACAATATAATTATCAACATACCTCTCAACAGCATAATCATCAAATTGAGGTATGTTGGTGGAAAATGAAAGTGGTCTACCTGGTTCAAAATAGCTGCTTGTACCTGCCTGGTCCTCAAAATATTCATCAGTCTCCTCAGGTGCAAGAGTGGCCATCTGCCTGATCTGATCCGTCAGCTTCTGAATGGCAGCTTGAGTTTCCATGCTCTCTTGCTTGAACTGCATGTTCCCTTTCTGAAACTGAATGTTCTGCATGGTCATCTGCTCCAATAACTCCTTCAATGTAGGTTCAGAAGTTGAAGGCTGAGAAGCTACTTGGGCAGGAGCATCATACTGCTGACTCTGATATTGCTGAACTGGTGGAACCGGCTCCCAAAGGGAGCTCTCAGGAATTTGAGGATGATCCATATTTTTCTCAGTATTAAAATCAGCACAAGAATCAGAGTAATATGCAGAAAGAGAATCATAATTACAGGCACTTGTAGAATAAGCACTATTCACAAAATTAAAATAGGTAGACATGGAAAATAAAAATAAAAACTAAAAACTAAAAATTACGAAACAGATAAACTAAACACATTTATACATGCTACAAGCACACACAAGACAGAACATCAATAGTAAAAAAAAATAATTTTTTTTTTTAAATATAGCAACTAAATACAGAACACAGCACAATAAAATATAAAAGACAAAACATATATTAACACAACATAATCGAAAAACACAGCAAAAATCTAAAACAAGAACCTGGAACTGAAGTGACAACGCCGCCAAAATTTGCTGAAGGTGTTGTTGTCGCCTACAAAAATACAAAACACAAAACACACAAAAGACACATATTAACAGAACAAAAATTTATACAACAAAAATCTAAAACCAAACCTCCATTGATTGGTCCCCGGCAACGGCGCCAAAATTTGTTTATACTGTCGCGGTCATACAAATTTGATACAACAAAATTAATGCAGTACAGGACTAGGAGGTGACTCCTAGGTCGTCTCTCAAGGACCAATTTTTGTGGTTCGGTTTTAGATTAGTCACGAAGTGGGGGGGTTTGTGATTTGGTTTTGTGCAGTAAAATTAAAGTTGACTGGAATTAAAATAAGACAACTGAATTTAAAACACAATAAAATAAATTTTAATGGCGGTAAAAACAAGCGGTAAAAGACAATAAAAATGGAAAATGGAAAATTACGCAACAGTAAAAACAACGTCTGAAAATAAATTGACAGAATTTAACGATATGGAAAACAAAAAAAACGATAAAATAAAAGAGAGTAAAAATAAAAGCACTTAATTGAAAATGGAATTGACTGAAAATTCTAACACTTGAAATAAAAATCCTGGATGGATAAAACTAAAATGAACAAACTAACACCAGAAATGAAAGAGAGCTACTGGAAAAATATGGAAAGAGGCCAAAACCTCTCCCCGTACGTCTCCTAATCTACACTACTTCTCATCTCTCATTCCCCCCTACGCCTAAAAACTCCTTCCAATTTATAACCGTGAACCCACACACTCTGCCTTGTCTTCTTCTTCAATTTCTGTGTACATTGCTAGACCCGTGAGCTTCGTCTTTATGCACATTCCAGCATCCGTGAACTTCTTGCGTCCACAAGTTGCAGCTGCTGGTGTTGGTGGTGTTGCTGGACTGAGACATCACTACTGGACCTCCATTTTCATCTTCTTTCACACGTCCAGCTCCTTTTTCTTCAATTTGTGCACAGCCTTGACTTACTCCTTCCAGGGCCGTGAGAGCACTTCAGGCTTCAGCAGCTTCACTTCTTCCAAATGTTACACCCCTTTCTTTCAAACCAACTTAGGTGGTAGCTCTCCTTGTGCTCTTCTCCAAGCTCTTCCACTCTTCTTCTTCCCAAGCTTCAACCGTAGCCTCCCTTTAATCAATCACCATGCAGCTGCTGTTTTCCTAAGCTAAGCACACTTGTCTTCACACTCTGTAAACCTCCTGGAACAATGAGCTGCTACCTGTGAGTTGTATCCTCCAAGAACCGTGAATGTCTTCTTCTCCAACTTTACTTCTGGAATGAGGAACACCACTGCTGGACGTGTGCTGCTTCTTTTCTCTAGCAAAGTGAACCTTCAATGCACCGTGAAGGTGGCTTCAAGCTGGACGTCTTCTTCTTTGCTGTGTACACACTGCTGCTATCCCACCAGGCGCACACTGCTGCAAGCTTCTTCCTGCTGGTGTGGACGTTGGTGTTGCTTGTTCTTGGTGGCTGCCATGGGCGTTTCCTCCAAGCTGGATGCTCCGAATGAAGGCCACTTCCTTTTGCTTGACCAGTTGTTGTCCGCATGTGCTTCTCTTTTATTCCCATCCAACACCACTTCTTCATTTTAAAAGAAAAGAAAAGAAACTTCTCCAATGTCCGTGTGCTTTCCAGCAAAGTGAATCACTTGCTTGCTGAATCACCATGCTTCCCACTGCACCGCTTCAGCCGTGTTCTTCCTTTCTCCAACTCTACTTTCCCGTAACAACATGCTACTCCTCCATGAAGTGAATGAATCCTCCTTCCTTTTCCCAGGTGGCGGCTGGCTCTCTCTTTGCTGGATGTGTGAAGCCCTCCGTGTGAAAGCAGGCCTGACCATTTTTGCGCGTGTAGCTGCTCCCAGGCCTTGCTGAACTTGCTTGTTGGATTCTTCCGTGTGCTTTCTTCAAAGCTGTTGTGACCGAGAACTCCCACCCTTGTTGGACGTGCAACTTCTTTTACATGGACCAACCCGCTCTTCTCCTCCTTATTCAGCGTGCTTCATTCTTAATTTGCTGGGCGTGATGTGCAGCCGTGAGCTCCAAAGCTGCTGGACTCTTCATTCCATCCAGCACACCCTTTTTCATTGTGGGTCATGACACCAAAGCTCCAGCCCGTGACATGCTTTTTAATTTTTAAGAATAACATTCTCCGTGCAGCCCATACTTTTATTTAGCTATTTCACATTTGGATTTTTGTATTTGCCAAGCCAAATACTCATTTTAAATTCCAAAAGTGTGGACCGTGACACTGTACGTGTTGCTTTTTTAGCAACTCTCCAATTTAACTCTTCACGCCAACCAAGAAAATAATGTGATGGCCATCCACTTTTAGTGTCCTTTTGGTCTTTTAATTGAAATATGGATGTGTGCCCTTGTTGTTTTAGCCGTGAGAGTGTGCTCTATCTTATATAAAAATAAAACCAAGAACTTTGTACACTTTGCTTCTGCGTCACCTTCACATTCATGGCCATTTCCACTTTCCAAATTGCAAATACAGCCGTAAGCATCTATTAGCCATGCACAACTTCAAATTGCGAATTTCATTTAGCCTTCAAAATGTCCTAGAATATTTTCAGAATTTTCCCTATAATTTATAATACAAATAATTAGTCTCAGATAATTCAAATTAATTAAAATAAGAATTTCTGATTGAATTAAGCTCAATTCAGTAAAATGGGAAAATACTGGATAATTATGCACAATTCCCTAATTAAATCTAGTACAATAAGCTAAGTGAAGTAAAGAAAATAATGATTCATCAACTGGCGTCACACATCAACTCAAATTCTTGTTCCCAATTTGGACCAATTATCACTGGTCCTAGCTAATCAACAAATCACATAACTAAACTAGGCCGTGAGTCCTTTGGGAGAACGATACTTGGTCTTACCAAGTTTATTACTTGAACGATTCGGTCATACTTGCCGATTGTGAAACAAGTTTGTGACATCATATTTTGGTGCTTACAAATTTGTCCATCATCTGTACGTATCTTTCGTTTTTAGATTAGGGTTTGATGTACTCTATTGGAAACCTGGTTTGTTATGATGGTTTGCTATTAATTGTGATTGTGTGATAAGTAATGCTATTAATTGTGATTGTGTGATAAGTAATGCTTGATGATGATTATTTTCTGTTTTTATTTTTCGGTTTATATTTTATTTTATTTTATTTTATTCTATTTTATTTTATTTTATTTTATTTTCTGTTTTATTTTTTCTGTTTTCTGTTTTTATTTTTTCTATTTTTATTTTTATTTTTATCTTCTATCTTTCTATCTTTTATCTTCTTATCTCTTATTTTATATCTTCTCTATCTTTTTGTGCTAACAAATTTTTCTAGGGACGTGTTTTCTTGTGTATGCAGGAAGCAATTCAAACTAGAAGCAAGAAAACCCCGGAACCTCTTCTTGATGGCTTAGACGAGAAAGACGGAAAAGAAGAATCCGTACATCTAGAGAACTTTTCCCTCCTCCGGAAGATCTCTTACAACCTTCACCACAAGGTTCTTACCATAGCACTGAGAAGATGGAGAATAATAATGTCAAAAGAACTCTTGGAGATTACACCAATGTGGTTGGCCCTCAACATTTTAACAGCATAGCAAGACCGAGGGTCAATGCAGCCAACATGGAGGTGAAACTGGCATTAATCCAACTGGTTAAGAGTAATCAATTTAATGGGTTGTCACATGAAAGCCCATATGAGCACCTCACAAACTTTAATGAAATTTGCAATACAGTGAAGATAAATGGGGTGCCTGACGAAGCAATCAAACTTATCCTGTTTCCATTCTCATTAGGAGGCAACGCTAAGCTTTGGTTGAACTCTTTTCCAGAAGGGAGCTTTACAGAGTGGGAAGCTGTGGTGACAAAGTTCTTGAACAAATACTTCCCACAATCTAAGGTAAACAAAGGAAAGCAAGAGATCTCATCTTTCAGGCAAGGCATGGAGGAATCACTATGTCATGCATGGGACAGATACAAAAGCCTATTAAAAAAGACTCCCACGCATGGATTTGACAAAGTGGAAGTAGTCCTAACCTTCCTTGGAGGTCTTGGTTCACAAACCAAGATGATGCTTGACGCCTCAGCTGGAGGCAATATCAAATGGAAAACTCCATAGGAAGCCACGGAAATAATTGAAAACATGGCTACTAATGATAATGAGCTGAATAGTGAAAGAGGAGCTCCTATTCAACAAAAAGAAGTTCTACAGTTGCAATCCAATGATGCCTTGCTAGCTCAGAACAAGATACTAACTCAACAATTGGAGAATCTCACAAAGATACTTGCACAACTTCCAAAAGAGTTAAAGAATGTTGCACAGGTTCAACCATAGATGTGTGAATTATGTGGTGGTGATCATATCAATGGTCAATGCGCTTTTCCAGTAGAAGCTTCAGAGGATGTTAACTTCATGGCCAATCAATTTTCATACTGTCAGGGGAACTTCAATCAAGGGTGGAAACCACACCCAAGTATTGGTCAAGGACAAAGTGGGCAAGCTGGACAATCAGGGCAATTTCACAAGCAACAACAACAACCAACCTTATGGCAATAAATTTCTATACTTAATGAAAGATCAATAAGGATGGAAGAAACTCTTCATCAGTTCATACAAAAAACTGAATCTACTCAAAAGAGCAATGAAGCTACTATTAAAAACTTGGAGATTCAAATGGGTCAAATTACTAAGCAGTTGGAAGAAAGGCTTAACAAGAATTGTGGGGCTAATACTGAGGTTAACCCCAAGGAAGAGTGTGAAGTGCTAGTGAATGTAAATATTGAAAAAGTTGAGTTGGAAAAAGAAGAGAGAAAAGAGAGAGAAGAGAAAGAAGAAGAGAAAATATGTGTGAAGATTGAGAAAGTGAGTAAAAAAAGAAAAGAAAAAAAGAAAGTGAGAGAAAAGAAAAAGAGGTCGAGAGAAAAAAAGAAAGAATCATATGAAAAATCTCTTCCTCATCCAAAGAAGTATCATAGGAAGGAAAAGAAATTTAAGTGCTTCATGGAAATCTTCAAGAAGTTGGAGATTAAAGTTCCTATGATTGAGACATTGCAACAGGTTCCTGGTTTGATCAAATTTCTGAAGAAGTTCAGTAGAAAGAAGAAAAAGAAGATGGAACATGAGCTTTATTGGGTCAAGCTAGTGACGTTAAAAGAGCGCTTGCTAGGAGGCAACCCAGTGATTTAAGAACTTTTAATTTTTGATTTGGTGATGTAATTTTGAACTTTTGGGTATTTTTGTTTTTGTTATAAAGTTTTTTACAGGGTTTACATCTACTGATGGATGTTAGGCGAAACAGTATCTACTGAAGGATACTATGTTTGTATACACCTACTCATGGGTGTTGGTAAGGAAGATTTGCATCTACTGAAGGGTGCTGGAGGATTTTGGGTCAGGCTCGTGACATTAAACAAGCGCTACCTGGGAGGCAACCCAGTTGATTGATTTTATCTGTATTGGTTGTTTTGATTCTGCTTTAGTTGCATGATAGGGATTGAATGTTTGAGTGATCTGAGAACTTAATTGCAGGGAGCAAGTGAGGGGGATGAGTAGAAGGCACCTAGGTTAAGCTAGGAAGAAGAAGAGCACTTCACGAAAGTGCCACTGAGCGGCAAACTACCGCTGAGCGGTAGTGTTGTTGAATGGGCTTAGGTTGCCCCTTAGTGGAACCCGAGCCCATTAGGGTATTTTTATACCCTAAGTCACGTTTTGGCCTCTATTTCCAGATTCTTCTCCGCACACACACTCCTAAACACTTTTACAAAGGTTCTATACATTTTTCCTTTCATTCCTCTTTAGAAAATCTCCCTTCCACTCACTTTCTCACTAGTTTTCCATCTAAGTTTGGGGTCGGGAGAGAGCATCATTGATGGGGCTGAGTTTTCCAAAGCACTAGAGTAGGATTTGTTTTATCAATCACTTATGTTTGTAGAATAAGGTTTGATGTACTCAATTGGAAATTTTGCCTGTTATGATGGTTTGCTTATGATTGTTGTTTGATAAGTAATGCCTGATGATGCTTTGATATTGATTGATGTTGAGAATGTGCACATTATATGCTTATACAGGTGGTTCACAAGCATTGTGAACAAATGCAAGATGTTGTGATTGTGATTATGATTCTAAGCAGGATGTTATATGTGGAATGTGAATGAGCTTATATGTGAGGTTTTGAGGTCCAGAGTTGTTATTGTTGAATACTATTACTGTGAAAGCATGAATGACTTTGCCCAGGTTTTCTATGATTGATTTACTTGCTTGTTTGCATCATATGATCAAGGTCATTTGTTGGTAACCCTTTTATTAGCCAAATTCATAAATTTAGCCCACTAAAAGAGAGCATTATGTGTTCTATCATTTGGACCCGTAGCCTTGAACATAATTTGAAAACCCCTTGTGAAAAACTTTACCTTGAGTTAAGTAGAAAATATTTTGTGGTATTGACAAATGTCCAAGTTTGGGGTTGTTGGGAAATTATGAAAAAGAAAAAGGAAAGCATTGAGCTAAGAGTTGTGAAAAGAAAAACAAAAAGAATGTGAAAAGAAAAACAAAAAGAAAAGAAAAGAAAAGAAAAAGCAAAGCTCAATGCAAAAGAAAGTTGGGAAAAAAGTAAGAATGATTGTGTTGATATGATTCTCTTAACACAAGGGTTTTGTGATCTAAAAAACCAATTTTCTTGTTAGCCCAGCCACGTTATAAGCCATTGAAAAGTCCTTGTGATGATGCATGCTTGTGAATGTTTTTGATTGTGGTTAAATGAAAGGCAAAGTTGATTCATGTGACATTGTGATAGTGAGTGAATGAGTGATTACTTCTTATACACTTGTGTTTGAGTGAAACACTTTACCTAGTGAGGAAATATTCCATGAGCACATGAACATCCATGCTTAATTGATTGATCATTCATGAAAAATAACATTTGTTGGATATTAAGTGACTTTGTGAACACCAAAGCATGTGCACGTCTTGATTGAAATCTTGGTCATAAGTTTGATTGAAGTTTTTACTTATCTTGAAAAGAGGATTTTTGAATGAGTGAACCATTATATGAATTGGTAGAAGATTGAGTTACATCTTGTTTGCTTGAGGACAAGCAAAGTTCTAAGTTTGGGGTTGTGATAACAGTTGAAAAACTGTTATTTTCATGCTTAAAATTGATATTAAAAGCAACCTTTAACACTTAGAAACTAGATTGAAAACATGCTTTTGGTCATATTTTCATAAATAAGAGAGCTGGACAGGTTTATGCTTGATTTCAGTGTTTTTGTGCAGGTTTTAAGGTGAATTTGGTGAAAGAAGTGAAGAAGGAGAGAGATGGAATTAGAAAAGACATCAAAAAGTGCAAAAGGAAAAGCCACAACCACCGCTCAGCGGCAATTTACAGCTGAGCGACACTCAGGAAGTCACGTTAGATCCGCTGAGGGGCAAAATGGACGCTGAGGGGAAGAAACCAACTCACGCACTTACCGTTGAGCGGCACTATTTTGGGCTTGGGCCTAATTTTCTGTATATTTTAGAATAGTATATAAGCTTTAGGACGTCCTAGGGTTTGTATCTTTGGCAGAAACGAAGCAAATACTCTCTTTTCCATCCCTTTGAAGGAGGATCTTGGATGCTCAGGCTACCTCTTCACCATGAATATGGATGAATATGTTGTTGGGGAATCAATGTAATCTTTTGAAGCTCTCATATATGGAATTTCTGCTTGCATCTTAATCTAAGACTTATGCTTTCTTTCATCCTTAGTTAGGGTTTTTCCTCTTTGCTCAATGCTTGCTTTGTTTAACTCATTCAATGCATGATTATTGGTTTTGTCGATACGGGATAAAACCATAGAAAGGTGAAGAGGTAGCCTGAGCATCCAAGATCCTCCTTCAAATGGGTGGAAGAGAGAGTGTTTGCTTCGTTTCTGCCAAAGATACAAACCCTAGGACGTCCTAAAGCTTATATACTAATCTAAAATTACAGAAAATCTAGGCCCAAGCCCATAAGTGTGCCGCTCAGCGGTAAGTGCGTGAGTTGGTTTCTTCCCCTCAGCGGCCATTTTGCCCCTCAGCGGATCTCCCGTGACTTCCTGAGTGCCGCTCAGCGGTAAACTGCCGCTGAGCGGTACTTGCGGCTTCTCCTTTTGCACTTTTTGGTGTCTTTTCTGATTTCATCTTTCTCCTTCTTCACTTCTTTCACCAAATTCACCTTAAAACCTGCACAAAAACACTAAAATCAAGCATAAACCTGTCCAGCTCTCGTATTTCTGAAAATATGGATAAAAGCATGAAAATATGGATAAAAGTGTAAAGGTTGCTTTTTGTGTCAATTTTAAGCATGAAAATAACAGTTTTTCAACTGTTATTAGAACTGCATAATGCCATGGTCACCAATGAGTTGAAAATGTTAAGAGATGAATAAATCCAATATAGGGAGAGAAGCATGAGTGGAGAATCCCAAAGTGAACAAGAAAACTTAAGAGTAGGAGATTACTATCCTTCTTCATCAAGAAGGCATAGGCGTGACTATGAAAATTCTCCTCCTCCTCCTAAGGAAGTCAATGTGGTATTGCCTCATTTTCATGGAAAAGATAACGTTGAGGCTTACCTTGATTGGGAAATGAAAGTAGAGAAAATATTTGCCTGTCAACAAGTGTCGGAGGAAAGAAAAGTTTCTCTAGCTACCCTTAGTTTTCAAGGGTATGCCATGTATTGGTGGACTGCTCTAGTCAAAGAAAGAATGAGACAACAACTTCCTCCCATCAAATATTGGAATGAACTCACAACTGCTTTCAAGAAAAGGCACATTCCTTCTTACTATAAGAGGGAACTCATGGATAAGCTTCAAAGGTTGCAACAAAAGTCTATGTCTGTTGAATGATATAGACAACAGATGGAGCTATATATAATGAGAGCAGGAATCACAGTAGCAGAGGAAACTACTTTAGCTAGATTTTTGAGTGGGTTGAATTTGGAAATAAGGGATAAAGTTGAACTTCTACCTTATAGAGATTTGAATGAACTTGTTCAAATGTGTATAAAAGTAGAACAACAAAATCTGCGGAAAATTTCTTCCAAAAGATTTCAATCTCCCTTTGAGCCGAAATTTACTAAAGCAAAAGCACCCCTCAAACCTCTAGCCAAATAGTTGAAAAACCAAACAAAGAGTCCTCTTCACACACTCACACAAGTGACATAAAGTGTTTCAAATGTTTAGGTAGGGGTCATATAGCTGCTCAATGTCCTACTAAGAGAACCATTCTTTTAAAAGGAAAGGACATCTATAGCAGTGAAAGTGAATCCCCCACCAATGATAGTGAGAGTGAAACAGAAAAAGAAGAGGAAGTGTTTGCGGATGATTGTCAACTTCTCATGGTGAGAAGGGTGCTTAGCAGTCAACCAAGTCTAGAACAACTATCACAAAGAGAGAACATCTTTCATACAAGGTGTAAAATTCAAGAAAATTATTGTTCTCTCATTATTGATAGTGGTTCTTGTTGCAATTGTTGTAGCACAAGACTAGTTGAAAAGTTGAATCTTGCTGTAATACCCCATCCCAAACCTTATAAACTTCATTGGTTAAATGAAGATGGGGACATTACAGTCAAGAATCAAGTTAAAGTGGCTCTATCCATAGGGAACTTCAAAGATGAAGTTATTTGTAATGTAGTTCCCATGGAAGCTTGCAATGTGCTATTGGGAAGACCATGACAATTTGATCATAACACTATACACCATGGTCTTACCAATACCATAATTATGCACACACAAGACAAGAAATTTGTGCTTCAACCTTTGACACCTACCCAGGTGGCACAAGATCAAGCACAAATGAAGTCCGCTAGGGATCAGGAAAAGAAACAAAAAAAGCAAAAAAATTCCAAAACAAAAGAGCGGAGTAGTCATTAGGGAAGAAAGAGAGGTGATAGAGTCCAGTGTTCCTTCCCACAAGGTCACTCAACATGAAGTTCTTTTAAATAAAAAGACTTTAAACAACACACTTCAAGTTGAGCAACCTTCATACCTTCTCCTTTGCCAAGGAACACTCACATGCACATCTAGTGAGTCTAAGACTTCTACTCTTTCTCTCTCAATACAAAAACTTTTGAAGGAATTTGATGATCTATTTCCCACAGAAATTCCAAAAGGGCTTCCACCATTAAGAGGAATAGAACATCAAATTGACTTCATTCCAGGGGCAACTCTTCCTAACAGGCCTGCCTATAGGACTAATCCCAAGAGACCAAAGAGATTGAGTCACAAGTTCAAGAGTTACTAGATAAGGGTTTGAGTCAAAAGAGTCTAAGCCCCTGTGCTGTACCTGTGTTGTTGGTGCCTAAAAAGGATGGGAAGTGGCGCATGTGTTGTGATTGTAGGGTTATCAACAACATCACAATAAAGTATAAACATCCCATCCCTAGACTTGATGATATGTTAGATGAATTACATGGGGCTCAAATTTTCTCAAAAATAGATGTTAAGAGCGGATATCACCAAATTCGAATCAAAGAAGGTGATGAGTGGAAAACTGCTTTTAAGACTAAGTTTGGGTTATATGAGTGGCTAGTAATGCCTTTTGGTCTTACAAATGCCCCAAGTACATTCATGAGACTTATGAATCATGTTTTAAGGGATTGCATTGGGAAGTTTGTAGTTGTTTATTTTGATGACATATTGGTATATAGTCAAGATTTGCAGAAACATGAAAAACATTTGAGAGTTGTTCTAATAATTCTTAGAACCAATAAATTGTTTGCAAATCTTGAAAAATGTACCTTTTGTGTTGATAGTGTCATCTTTCTTGGTTTTTTAGTCAATAAAAGTGGGGTCCATGTTGATTCTGAGAAAATAAAGGCCATCCAAGAATGGCCAACTCCAAAGAATGTAGGGGAAGTTAGGAGTTTTCATGGATTGGCAAGCTTTTATAGAAGATTTGTGCCTAACTTCTCTAGTCTAGCTTCACCTCTCAATGAGTTGGTGAAAAAGGATGTTACATTCATTTGGGGAGACAAACAACAAAAGGCTTTTGAGCTACTTAAAGAGAAACTCACTCAAGCTCCCATTCTAGCTCTTCCAAATTTTGCCAAAACTTTTGAGTTAGAATGTGATGCTTCTGGACATGGAATAGGTGTTGTGTTATTACAAGAAGGACACCCAATTGCTTATTTTAGTGAAAAACTTCATGGTGCTTCTTGTAATTACCCCACCTATGACAAAGAGCTATATGCTTTATTTTTAACTGAACGTTTGGATTCTCCCATAAACCTTTCAAATGGATACATCCACGTGTATTGCACAGGTCCCCCAAGCCAAGCTTCATATGCAAGATGAATTGGAATATGCTCCATTGAATCAAAGAATGCAGGAGGGAATATTCTTTCTAATTTGCAGAGAATAATTGGGATATTTTCATCCATCTTTTTAAGTGAATTCTCCTTTAGTGTCGTGCAACACAAATCTGTAAAGAAGTTACTAATTTCTATCAGTGGATTTAACACATTCATTGTCAAACAACTGAACGCAAGAGGGATGAAAGTCTCCATGAATACATGACAATCATGACTCTTCAACCCTTGAATAGTACCGTTCTAAACATTGGCACATATGGACAAGTTAGAAGCATATCCATCTGGCATTCTAAGCTCCTTGATCCATCCACACACTATTCTTGCCTCGTCTTTTGACATGGTGTAATTTGCTTTTGGTTTAAATAATCGGCCGTTATCTTGCGCCTTCAACTCTAAGTCTTTTCGTCCACAATACAAAGGTAAATCTTTTCTTGCTTTCTCATTATCTTTTGTCTTACCAATAACATTCTAAATTGTGTTGAAGACATTGTCAAAGAAATTTTTTTCTGTGTGCATGACATCGAGGTTGTGTCTTAGCAAGTTGTCTTTCCAATAGGGAAGTTCCCAAAATATGCTTCTTTTAATCCAATTATGCCATTCTCCAAACTCTTTTATCCTATTCTGACCAGATTCAGTGACTTTTGGATAGTCTTTCACTCTTCTTCGAACATGTGATCCAATCAACTTCGGTGGGGCATATCCGTTTCAACTTGCCCTTTGCGAAATGCCTTTTTGTTTCTTCTAAAGGGTGATCAATGGGCAAGAACTGTCGATGGCAGTCAAACCAACTATTTTTCCGACCATAACTCAATTGGAATGACTTTGTATGTTCCATGCAATATGGACAAGCTAATCGACCATGCGTGCTCCAACTGGATAACATGCCATACGCTGGGAAGTCATTCATAGTTCACATCAAGGCTGCCCTCATAAGGAAATTTTGCTTCCTTGAAACGTCATACATCCAAACACCATTCCATAACTTCTTCAAATCATCAATCAAAGGCTCCAAATAAACATCAATCAATGATTTGGGATTAGATGGACCTAGTATTATACACGATAAAAACATGTAAGGCTTTGTCATACACATCTTAGGTGGTAGATTGTATGGGGTAACTATCACGGGCCAACATGAATATGGTGATGCAGACGCCTGAATGTACGGGGTAAACCCATCAAAGCATAGACCAAGTCTGACGTTACGTGGTTCACTAGCAATGGATGGATGTTTACGATTGAAGTGCTTCCAAGCTTCACCATCAGAAGGATGACGCAAAAATCCTTTAGTTTTGTTACCATCATGCCATGTCATGTGTTCTGATGTTTGCATTGAAGTAAACAATCTTTGTAATCTTGGAATTATAGGCAAGTAGAACATGGACTTTAAGGGAATTGGTTTTTTTTGCCTCCGTCCAGCATGCATCGTATGATATCGAGGTGAGCCACAAAACTTGCATTCAACCAACAATGCATCATTTTTGCCACTGTCATTGTCATATAATAACATACATCCATTAACACAACAATCAATCTTCTTGACTTTCAATCCCAACTTTGAAACACATTTTTTGGTTTGGTAATAATTCTATGGCATAAAATTGTTTGGTGGTGTCAAATCTAACATCAATTTTGTATAGAAGTCCACTGCTTCAATGGGAACATTCCAATTAGATTTTGCAGCCATGAGTCTAATGCAAACTGACAATTTTGACTCAGATGAACCTTCAAATACAGGTAGATTTGCCTCTGTAAGTCCATTGTAAAACCTCTGCGTCGTTTCATTTGGAGGCTCTTAATCATGACTATCGTCTGCTTCTTGTAAAGCATGGTGACGAAGAGCATTGTCGACCATCTCTTGCATATAGGCAAATTGATCTATCTCAGATGTATGTACAATAGTATTCGAACCTGATGCAAGCCGTTTTTCATCTACAGTGGAGGTCGAAGGAATTTCTCCACCATGAAATGTCCAGACTGTGTAATTAGGCATGAACCCTTTTTGGTAAAGGTGAAGTTTGACGACTTCATCTTTTAAAATCCTTGTACATTCGCACTTGATGCATGGACATCAAATCCCTCCATCAAGGGCATAATATTGATATCGTCGGGCCGTCTCCACAAACTCTTCAACTCCGATGTCAAAAGATTCCTTCAAACCTCTCCTTCCACTATAACAACGGTCGTACATCCATCCACGATGGTTGGGAAAATTGGCCATGTTCTGTGACAAGCCAAACAAATAAAAACTTAGCCAAAACAACAACACTCCATGTGACATAAGTAATAAACCTATTACTACTGAAGTCGAACATGGAAGGCAATTTGAACACCATTGTCATAGGCATTCAATAAGGGCATGCAAAGAGAAGTCCTCAGTATTGAAATGCCTTAGACATACTAAGGGGTTGTGTATTAAAGTTGGAGGAGACAACTTATTACTACTGAAGTTCTCTTGTCTATACTACTTCCAAATATTTTGTAGGTTCTAAGTGTTTAGTGTATTTTTACCATTCTCATTGCATTGAGAATGTGTGTAGTACCATAGGATTTTAAATGACTACTTAACTTAATCAAGTTGTAGCCTAATAAATGAAAGACAATATACATGAACATACCATATAGACATCAACATAATTTAGGCAATCAAATATCTATAAAAGCATGGATATATACTATAATTTGAAGAAGAAAAAGTTGTATTGGGTGTCAATTTTCGTGCAGCTGGGATTTTGTGCTATTTGGCAGTTTAAACAAGTCCTAATTGTAGTTTTAAACTTGTTAGAACATTCAAATTGAAGCCAGATTCATCTATGTGCAATTTGCATATTCAAACCTCATTTTTGAGTGAAATTGGGAACTATAAGGGTGAATCTGCTATACATTTTGGTTTTGAACCCAATTAGAGTTCAAACAAGTTTAAATTGATGAATTAAAGTTGCTGAAAGTATTATCAAAGAGTCAGAATAACTTATGCACGAATTCAGTTTTAGAACCACCAATCTTGGGTCAATTTTATGGTGTAGAGTTGAAAAAATTTAAGTGCTGTTTTGATGAAGTTGGTATAAAATTCCATTTTGCTTGGAGCAAAACATGTTTCAGTTTTTCTTGCTTTCTTCATCTGTTGAAGAACCTTTCTTAGAATCTATTTGAGTGCCTACTTCTATTCTACACCTATTTCTATTAGTTTTAAGCTTGTTGGCATGTTAAAATTGACCAATTCAAGTCAGATTTTGGTGCTGTCCAGTGACCATTTCTAGTGCAGTTTTTGATCTGCTTTGGTGCTAATTTATGTGTGAAATAGTAGTGTTCTAAAGACTTTGAGGTGCAGTCCAGTTTTAGAAACCTTTCCCAACTAAGGTGGCATCTTAGGAAGTGGAGAAGGAGCAAAATTTGATAATTCAATGGGGCTGTCCAGCAAGGAAAAATGATAAAATTGGCAACTCCGGTAGCCAAATTTTGAGTTCTAAATTGTTTTTGTAGTTAGGTTTGTTCATTAAATTTCATTCCATTAATTTAATAATCCAGAATTGAATTTGGGCAAACAAAATAATCAAACAATAGCTGGAAAGGGATTCAAAGGCCTTTCTTCACATGTTTGGGGTGAAGGATAAATCCAAGATAATGCTAGTTGAAGACCCTATTAGTCAAGAGAAGAGGTTGTTAGAGAGAAGGAAGAATGCTAAGATGGAGAAAGCTGCAAAATCAATCTCAAAAATCAGCTTGGAAGTAGATAGGCTTGTAGGGGAAAAAAAGTGTTGTGGTTGCTAATGATCAGTGATTAGATTTGGTTAGGTATCAACATTTGAGTGAATTATCACAAAGGTGGAAGATTTGCACAAACAGATGTGCTTAATCTGATTGAGTTTTTGATAAATCAATTGCTTAAACTAGATGGTATAATGGTTGAAGGGGATGTGAAATTAAAGAGGAAAACACAGGTCATGCCAATTACTGAGATGCATTTTACTGATTTTTGTTTATCAGTGTATCTCAAATTACATTTGTTTAACCACTTGTAGTTCTAATGTTAGTGAAAAATTAATTTTGAAGGTAAAAAGAGTTCAAAAGTATGTTGAAACTCTGGATTAGCTGAAGATTCAGAATTCCTTGCTTGGTAGTAATGGACATCATGCACCAGTGAGAATGTGTGTAGTACCATAAATAGTTTAAGGTACTTTTATCCTTCTACATCAATACTTTTATCCTTCTACATCAAGTAGTGAGATTAACGCTAAATCAATCCTAAGTTGAGTAATGTGAGATTTTACTCATACTCATACATTGTAATTTGTTCTTACATGGGATTTCCAACACTTATTTCTAACCATTATGGGATCACTCATAGTATGACAAAAAGGTAATGAATTTGGTAAAGAACTTTACTTTAGCATGTCAAGAACAAGATGGAATTTTCTAAGATTAGCTACTAAAACACAACTTACAAAAACATTGATTCAGTTTAGCCATTAGCTTGAGATCAGAGAGACCAATCACACAAGCACAGTCCACTACTTTAGTACCAACAAGTTCTATAATTGAAAGCAAACTTAACCATTTTAGGAAGAACAACAAAAAATAGGGGTTACATGTATGTAACCTTAATTTAAAGTGAACCATGGTCTACAATCATGAGAAATCAAAGCTGAATGCATCTTTACTTACTCACCACAAAAATACATTCACTTTATAAGACATTTTTTCTTGCAAAAGAAAATATATAACAAAAGAGTTATTTCAATCATAAAAGGCTGCAAGAGCAAATCACCTAGAAGTCTAATTGCTGCTGATAGAGTTCCACCTGTGGCCAACAAATCATCAATAATTATGACACGTTTGCTGGATGATGAGTCACCATTTTTCATTATACACTTAGCTTCCAGCACCACATTTTGTCAGGGAATTGTGCTTAATTATTATGACACTTGCATTTTCATTATTTGGGATCAATTTCAAGACTAATTGTTATTTTATTTAATTTTCATTATTTGGGCTTAATTATTTCAATCACATTTTTGTGCAGAACAATCACGGTCGAAAGGTTGAGAAAAATCTGCTGAAGATGAACAAACGGTCTTCTAAAGGATTTAACGAACGGTCTGTGAAAGATTACATTAAATGGCCGAACAATCCTCAACGAACGGCAGTGCATTTGTTCATTGAACCGAACGGCATGAACCTTTCATTGAACCAAACGGTCAGCTACCAAAAATGGGCGAGCACGTGAATGGAATTGTAGTGACCGAACGGTGAGCTAGAGCATAAACCGAAAGGACGTGCACCATAAAACGAACGGTCTTAGCAATTGTTGTTGACCGAACGATCTTGTAAAGACTGAACTTCACACCATCTCCTGAGCCTCTAGTGACCGAACAGTGGGATCCTTTATTAACCGAACGGTCAGACGAGATGACCAGATATTGCAAACACAATTTGGGAATTCAAGAGGGTGGCCACGTCAGTGTTAGAAGGGTAGTTTTGTCTTTTGGGGTCTATATACCCCAAAATTCACCTACACTTGCCCTAAGTCTTCCAGCCGCCACCAGACATTTTCTCTTGGGAGCATCTTTTTCCTCCTCCCCTTGGGAGGTTTTGGGTTTGTTTTCATTTTCCATCTTCATCTTCATGTATTGAATCTTATCTAATGTAAATTCTAATTTCCACTTTGTGTTCTTTATTTGATGTTGTTGAATCGTTATTTTCGTTTACGCATTACCTTTCGTTTCCAATCTCGTTTTCACGTTTAGAGTTTGGATCCAATTACTTTCATTTTCCAATTTATTGTGATTATTGTCTCTGCTTAATTCGTTTCATCCAGTTTCATTGTTTGTTTCCAATTGTGCATTTTAATTCTGTCAGATTTTTGTTTCCATTTTACGTTTTCAACTTTGTTCATTTATGTTTTTTAGCTTATTTTCACTACAGCCTCTGTTTGTGGTTTGATTTACGTTTTCTAGTTGTGTTTAAAAGTTCTTTTTTCTTCATTCCAGCTGTGCATGTTAATTCCAATTCAACTAGTTCAATTTACTGTTCAACTAGTTCAATTTACTGTTCACCGCGTTTTCTGGTTCATTTCTGCAACGTTTTGTGCTTCTCCATTTTGACAGTCTGTTTTTTAACTTTGTATCGTTCGGTCTCTACCATGTTAAGAGACTGTTCGGCTTTTTCTGCTAAGTTTTCAATATCTGTTGTTTTCTTAACGTTCGGCCTAGGTGCACAACCGTTTGGTCTCTAACGTCACTGTTAGAGATCGTTCGTCCATACCTTTGTTCTGCTTTTTATTATCGTTGCTCTGTGACGTTCGACTTGTCTTGTTCCTTGTTAAGACGCTCGGTATTTAGCGACCGTTTTCTCATTTCCTTTTTCGGAGACCGTTCGGTCTCAATGTTATTACCGCTTGGTTTTTACTTCTGTGCAATTTATAGTGCACCGTTCGATCAGTGCTTTAGACCGTTTGGTCTTTTATATCACCGTTCGGTTTTAACACTTGTGGTTAGAACCGTTCGGTTTTTTGCTTTCAGCTTTTAATTTTGTTAGTTGTCTTTAACTCCCAATTTTAATTTAATTCAATTTTCTGCACAAAAACCTTACAAAACACCCCCCCACTTCGTGTTAAATCTGAGACTGAACCCACAATATTGGTCCTTGAGAGACGACTTAGGAGTCACTTCCTAGTAACTATACTGCATTAATTTTGCAATCAACTTTTGTGTGAGGTGCGACCCTCTCAACACTGTATTGAAGAGCACCAACATGCAACTCCAAACAATCATTTCATTTCTAGAACATATTTTTCAGAAATTACTTCCCCTAAACATGAACCAAGTCAAAGATTAGGCATCACTTTCCAGACCAAATCAATGCACTGGAACAAGTACCAGTTTAAATTGACAGACACAGCTGAAAGATTCTAATAATCTTGTTCATGTGAGTATTACTTTCAACTTACAAGAAAATGAATTGTTTCAAAGTGAGCAACATGTTTTAGTATCTTGTTTTCCTAACCAGAATGAATTGTGTTAAGTCAACATGGTTGATTCTTTTATTTTTAGATAATAATTTTGGTTGTATGTAAACATAAAGAGAACTCTTTTTTCTTCTTTACTGACTTCTTTAATCTATATAGTGTATAACTATATCATGATTTTATATATAAATTACGTATGTCTTATGATTTGGATTATGTATAACTATATTGTCTTAGTGAATTCAAAGGGGTTGTCCAACAAGCAAAAATGTCAAAATTGGCAACTCCTATAGTCAATTTTTGAGTTCACACTTGTTTTCGTAGTTTGAGTTTCTAATTAGCTAGGTTTTACCGTTCTAAACTTGTTAGGACAGTTTCTTTGTTGTTTCTTAGGCAAGTGTAGTGTAGTTTGCAAATTTTGACCATTCTAGTGCATTTATAGTAGACCTTTTGAGGTTTTGAGGTTTGC
The DNA here is from genome assembly GCA_034642375.1 of Vigna nakashimae. Lineage (NCBI taxonomy): Eukaryota > Viridiplantae > Streptophyta > Magnoliopsida > Fabales > Fabaceae > Vigna > Vigna nakashimae. The sequence goes on from CM067765.1 coordinate 39,866,415, forward strand.
ATTCTAGGTTCTAAGTCTAAAAACGCTTACATATTTGACAATCAATTTCAAACAATTCAAAACAAAGTTTGGCAAAACTCAATCTATATAGTATCATAAACTCCAATCAACATAACTTAACATTGAAATTGGACATTCACAACATTTTATAACAACATAAAATTCATGAAACAAGAATGAAAATAACATATCAGATATAATCATGCAATTTCAGTTTAGGTGACCATACCTTCGCCTTTGTTATCCTTTCCTGATCAAGTCTTCTTTGTAGACTCTCTCAATCAATATCAAACTTCATTTTTAATAAACACTTTTAAATAATTAAAAATAACATAAGCTCTACAACCATAGAATTCAAATAATTAATGACAATTAAAAATCAGAATCAATTATGAGTTAGCCAAAGAATGTGTTGAAACATATTTCTTTGGTGCAGAGAGAGTAACTGAAGCTCGTCTTCCTCTACCCCAACTCTCCACTTCACCAAGGATTGTCAATATCTCTGGCCAAATATGACTATTGAAGGTAAAGTTAAATTCAAAACATAAATGAGTATGGTTTACTGTGAAGTGTTGCATAGTTTTTTCACATTCTTTCTTTGAGAATGAAGAAAGCATCAATTAATCTTTGCCAAAGCAATGAGACCAGACAAGTTGTTATCACTTCTCTTCCTCTGGTTGCATAGATTTTTACTTATGAATACATATGTCTAGTTTCACTAAATCCAAATAAGAAAACAAAGTCCTGTAGACTAGTTGCCTTCCATATATATATATATATATATATATATATATATATATAATTTAAGATTTCAATTCAGAGTATCATATTCAGGCTATAGAGTTGGCATATATAGCTTGATTGCTAACTCTATATTAATTTATATTAGCTTTTTTTTACTGGCTAATAAAATTTGTGAAGTGATTAAAAGTTATTTTTTATATTGTATAAATATAAAGCTAAACCCAAAAGTCATGATATCATTTAGCTGGGCTTTATCTACAAGGCCACTGCATCAACCAACAAAGTCATCCCTCCATAACTTTTCAACTAACCAAAACACCATTGCTTGCTTAACTAACAGAACAAAACCTCTTCCTAAAATGATATACAATTCTTACTACCTTTGTGCCTTTGATTAGCTTCACCTCCTAAAATGGAAAAAGGGTCTCCATCAAATGAAGAAAAATCTTTTTTTTTTTTTCATAAAATAAAGTTGAGTTTGTCGTCAAAATAAAACGTGAGGTTGGCACAATTTATTATCCGTCAACAGTGGACTCCCTTAACCCCTTCTTTTATATATCTACTCATTGCATGTTATCTTCTCTACTTGAGTGCTTAGAATCTGTATAAACATTTTTCTGGACTAATCTTAATTACTCAACTTCCTACATTTGGTAATCTTTTATGAAATAACTTTTATGAAGTTTGTACTAATTTAATCCATAATGGGATCTCCAACATTCTTCGTATATATGAATAGTCTTATTAGGCAAGGGCTATGAATCTAATGCACTGTATATGGCCTAAATTTTCAGTGAGGCAAAGTTGTTCAACTGATAGACTGATTTTGGAACATTTTTTGTTGTTTTTGCATGGTTAGAGAAATCATTTTTACCCAGTACAGATCCAGAGTGGTACTTTTTTGGACCCCGGGATAGAAAATACCCGAATGGGTTTAGAACAAATAGAGCAACTCGTGCAGGGTACTGGAAGTCCACTGGAAAAGATAGGAAAGTTTCATGCCAAAGCAGACCCATTGACATGAAGAAGACTTTGGTGTACTATCGAGGCAAAGCTCCTCAAGGAATCAGAACTGATTGGGTAATGCATGAGTATCGCCTTGATGACAAAGAGTGTGAAGACACCATTGGATTATAGGAATGTATATGTGTGTGTGTGTGTATATATATATATATATATATATATATATATATTCAACCTATATTAAAATATCAACAATGATACATACACATTTTAACAGTATAATAACTTCATGGTTATCTTTTATATCTTTCTTTATGACACATTTATTAAGTTATCAATATCACATTATCATCTTTTCTTTTGTAACCTTTCTATCACATAATATTATTTCAGTATCTCACATTGTTATCATTTTCACCTCTGTGTATCTCTCATAGTGTATGCACACAGACATTTGTATTCAAAATATGTAACTATTAGCACCATAAAGTAAAGCTCTCAATGCCTACTCATATTCAAAAGTCATTAAAATAAGACAAAAGAACAGTAACCCTGTAGCCACGACAAACCTATTATACAAAACCAGTAGCAATTCAAATGTAACATACATTAAAATAATATTTGAAGAAAGTTGATAAGGTCCTTCTTGCACTTATTTTAATGTTATCTTGAGTATTTAGCTAGTTATGCTTATGGAATTGCTTAATGACTTTTTAGGTGTACCAGTAGCTTTTTACTCTGATTCAGTAATTGTTATCAGTTTTCATAATCAAGTGATATTAGCTTGCTTTAGTTTTAAAATGGCTATTTCTAAAAAATGCATTAGCAATCATGCAACTTATATAGTCACTCAGTCATGTCATGTACACATTTACAATGTAGTCAAAACTCCTTTTATGAAATCAATAGTTAACCACTCTAAATTGTTTTGACTTCTAAGTTACTGCAATTAATGGAGTGAAATAAGTTAGGAACTGAAGACGATTTAGGGTGGCATGAGTGTGGGGAATTAGTAAGTTACACCTTCCAAATTAGCTTTACAAGTCACATCTTAGAAAAGTAAATGTTTTTGTTGTCTTTAAAACTAGCCTATGGTACCCACCTGACCCTTTACCTACTTTCAGAAGTCTCTTTTTTTTTGTGTGTGAAGTATGCACACTTGTCATCACATATTTGACAAGTTATATGATAAACTTTTCATTCAAAATTGTTACAAATCTTAATAACTTTTATGCAATAAATTTAAATCAAAGTTATATGGCATGGTGACTTTCATTAGCAATTTTTAATTGAATAGAAATGGTTATTAACGATGACGAATTTACTTTTAATGAATTTATTGGACAAAATTTCGTGCTTCGTCACCATCCTCCCTTAGGTAACATGTAAACATTATGGCTTCTCATGTACTGTATCTAAAATGTAATTTGTTGCTCTAGTGGAAGCTAAAAATATTACTACATTATTAGTATTAAAATATAGTTGAGGCCCTTTCTCACCTGACAATTAGATGCAAATGTACGAGAATATTCAGAACAGTTTGTGAATGGGAATGATGTACAGGGTCGCTCAAATCATCGGAAGTTTGTTCCTAGTCAAAAGGTTTTGGAACTAAGGAAAAAATTAATTAAGTTCATGGAGGAACACATTAATTAAGTGCTTAAACCTGTCATTAGTATGTTCCTTCCTAATGTTTGTGGTATTTTATATTTATGTGTTCAACAAAAGACACGAGTTCAGATCTGAGAATCAACACGTTATCACCTCAATGTGATGTATTGGAGTTAAATCACAATCAATTCCTGCTTCTTATGGACCCATATAATTGACGAAACCTAAAAACCAAAAAAGGTGAATACGAAACTGACCCCTTAAAGTATCAGTGTTGGACTGTTGCTTCTCTAATTTAATCACTTTCACATCAAACCCTATACAATTCACTTAGAAAAATTGTATCTTTCATCTCCCAAAAACACCCTAAGGCTTTTTTCTAGTTTTTGTTCATTTAACCACTTGCCAAACCTTTGATTACCTCTCATAATGCGCCAAATAGTGTTATCTATAGGGAGGAGTGTGTGCTTGTTAATAGATAGTTTATTATAACAAGATTAAATACTAAGCATGCATCTGGTGGTAACAACCATTTATAGTTTAAAATCTCATCATTAAAGGAAAATGTATGACATGGTTAAGCATTCACTACAAGAAAAAAGTGAATTACATACAGCCAAAATCCGTATATAAGACCTAAAATCCGTATATAATACTTGGTTATATACGGATTACATACGGGCAAAAATCCGTATTTAATACCATCGTAGCTAGGTTTATATACGGATAAATCCGTATATAAATTATATACAGAAATTATATACGGAAATTATATACGGATAAATCCGTATATAACTTATATACGGATATTATATACGGATTTATCCGTATATAATTTTCGTATATAATTTTCGTATATAATTTTCGTATATAATTTTTGTATATAATTTTCGTATATAATTTCCGTATATAATTTCCATATATAATTTTCGTATATAATTTCCGTATATAATTTCCGTATATAATTTATATACGGACAGTATATACGGATATATCCGTATATAATGGTTTAAGCAGAGCTAAATATATACTCTGTATATGGCAGTTTGCCATACACAATATACAAACAGACCTGGACATTATAGTGAACATTCACAATTGATATAAGCAATCCTGGACATTATACATTGCACATTGACATATAAATCCATAAAGCTTTTCAAATACACTTAATCCATAAAGGAAACATTGTATATGAATACATAAATATTGTTGACATCAATATAAGTGCAAGAATAAACATCAGGTAAGTTCATAAACGGATTGTGATTGTGCTACTAAATAAGTTCAACAATAATGGAAATAAGTTCTATAAAATGCCTAATAATGCATATAATCATTTCCATCTTCTGGTTGTTCATCTGTTGGTTGCTGGTGTGGTGGTTGCTGTTCTGGAGGTTGTTGTTCTGGTTGGACATCATTGGGTACTTCATTTTGAAGTTGAGGATTTTGAAGGTTTAAAAAGTCTTATCCAGCTACGGCTACTAAAGGCGGAAGGAATGGCAGGACGACGCCAATAAAGCCTTCAAACTTTTGAAGCTGCTGACCATATTGTTGTAACTGCGATTTCAGATTAACAATTTCTTCTAAATTTTGTTGTTGAGCAGAAGAAGATGCCTGTGTCTGTTGGATGTAACTATCGACACAGTCATCTTGGGAACTGACATTTCCAATGCCATATACGCGTCCCTTGTATCTTCCACCAGCAGCCTCTAACCAACATCAGTTTCTCAATCTTTCCTCCTCCACAGGGTCTAGAGGAGAAGATGCTGAGACACCAACAGATGCAGTCTCAGATCTTATTTGAGAAAATTTTGCAACAAATTGTTCCTGTTAAATGAATAAATATTAATATTAAACATGAGGTTTAAAAAATGAAATTTTATAATGGGATACAGTTAGTACAAACTTACATGGGTCCGCCTAGACCTTTCGTCCACAAATTCTCCTGTTGATTGACGAATATGTGTCTGCTGAAATATTTCATCAACATGCACAGACCGACCAAGCTCCTGTGACTGCAAACAAAATGAGTTGTTAATAAATATTTTTAAAGTTTATGATTACAAATATAAGAAAAAAAATGTACAAGTTACATACCAAACGAATAGCATGCTCATGCACGCTTATAGACCCTCCAGTGTGCAAACAACCACCCTTTTCAGATGTCCGATTCTTCTTTGCTGTTTCACACTTTTGTCTATAAAGTCCACTTTTCCAAAAGAGCATTCCAAGTATCGTCCCCCAGCCAATCAGGTTTTTTTCCAATAGTTCTAGCTTTTTTATACATCTCAGAGAGTCTGTGAGATGCCTTGGTGTGATAATTCTTTTTTACCTTTTCCTCATCTTCAGGCTTCCATGAAACCTTTCTCTGTTATATAAAAAATAATAGGTTTGAATAATATGTTTGATTTACACATACAGAGAATAATTACTTAGTGTAATAGGATTGGGATTGAAAAGTGTGTACCTTAAAACGTTCGAAGAAGACATCTCTGGTTGACTTAGGGATTGAGCCCCATGTTAGCCATGGCTCATCAAACTGTTGCTTGATGGTGGCTGTGATTGCCTTCGATGCAGTTTTTGTAGGATAAAACCTAAACCAAAATTGAACTCAAACATTACAGTAATACAACAATGATTTGTCTATATATTAGTTGAGTTAATTTTTTTCTTACCCTCCTCCAACAGGTGTAATCATTGGACGACTATTGGAACATTCTTCGACATAATTGGTGGCTGAACTGGAATTTGGATTTGCATCGTCTGTACCAGGTGATGGTGCAATATTTGTGGGAGTTGATGGGTTAGAACCAACATTGGGAGAGAGTAAAGCCATTCCATGAGGAGGCACTTGGTATGGAGTGGGTGTAGATGTAGGAACTTGATGTGGAGTGGGAGTGAAGTGATGAGAGGGTCGCACCTCCCAACAAAAATTGTGCATAAAAGAATGCAGTATAGACTAGGAAGTGACTCCTAGGTCGTCTCTCAAGGACCAAATTGGGTTCAGTCTCAGATCAACACGTAGTGAGGGGGGTTTTGAAAATGTTTTTGTGATTAGAAATGAACTAAATTAAAACACGAATATAAACACAGATGTAAACACAGAATTAAAACATTTGGTCACTTAAAGATGAACATTAAACAACATAGTGAACGAAAACAGTAAACTAAACGGACAACAAATGAAGACAAGCCGAACGGAAAAATTAGAGATTGAACGATCTAGACGCAACAAAACCAGAAAATGCAGAATTCATCAGGATTTGAAAACAAAACACTGGAACAATAAACATGCAGAAAACGTAACAACGCCCAAATTGAAATGCACCAAATGCACTTAAACACTAAACGCAACAGAAGTATCAGTAAAAGTAAACCGAGATTAAAACAACACTTGAAAACAAGATGAACAAGAAAACGCAACAGATAATAAAAATAAAAACACTTGGATAAAAAATGAAATGCACATTGCGTGAACCACTTGGAAAAATAATTTATAATTAAGACAATACATCTTGCGGTTGGAATAGAAATTCAAGGCAAAGAGTAAGCTATACATCACAAGCAATTCATCATAGCACAAAGAAAACGCGTTAATAGTGACCTAAATTGCAATTGTTGAACCAGTGAAAATAACCTTAAAACATGTAACCCGCTGCTCCTCCATCAATTAAGCAAGAAGGATAAATGCTTGAACAGTAGAACAATAATGCAATAAGTCAACGCTTTTCTAAAAGCCAAAATTCAATCCTTCTCTTACTAAAGTTGGACGTGACAACTATATTCACTTTCGTGACTTAAAAATGAAATGTGCTAGTGGAATGAAAACCCAAAAGAAATTGATTCATGAGTCATCGTTGCACTAACGCTGGATGTGTGCTTTCTCCAAAAAAAAAAGAAACGTTCAAAAGCAAAGCTTAAAACAAAACTGAGGTTGCATCTCGACCATGTGTCTCTCCGTTTTAGCAAAGATCAAAAATGGAGAAATAAATGTGCTTCCTTTCTTATTCCCTTGTAACAGCGTAAAAGCATAAGCATCTATAAACACAACATTCAAAGCAAGCCTAAAAAAAACAAATCAGAGAAAGTGCTACTGCACCAGCTCCAGGCCGAGGCACCCCCTACGTTTCAGCTACTCCTACTCTCCTTTCTCTCGGTGGTTCCCTTCTCTACGTGCTCTCTCTCACTCACTGCCCTCTCTACTCTTCCAGCTCAACCGTAAAAGAAGAATTTCAAGAAGAAAAACTCAGCAAAAACATGTGCAAGTGGCAACCCAGAGAACCATTCAAAGTTACATTTTTCTTTTCTCCAATATCCAACAACCGAGAGACTCCTCAATCACCCGTAACCCTCCATCCTCAATGCTCCTGCCTCATGATTGGCGGCTGCTGAATGGAAGAAAGTCTTCCCTAAAATCCAAGCTGGACCGTGGGCGTGGAAGCTTCTGGATGCTACTTCCCTTTGCTGGACACACCCCTGTTGGACCGCGCACCCCCTTCCAGGACACAACGTTGCTTTGCTGGAGAAAAATGAAGAATTTTGGACACTGCTGGATAATGAAAGAAGATGGGGTTGGCCTGCTTCCGTGTTGGACGTGTGCTGCAGTGTGCTAGAAGCTTGAAGTGGCAGCTGGACCGTGAACCTCTTCAAAGCTCTGGATGCCTTGCTGCCAGCACCTCCTTTGCATGTTGGAGCATTCAAAAATTAAAAGATGATGGACCCCTTCCGTGCAGCTCTGCTGGACCGAGAGTTGCACCCCCTTTGCTTTTCGGACCGCTTCCCATTCTCCACATGGTGTTGCTGGACGGGAGCTCCTCTTCTAAACGAATCAGCTTCTCGATGTGCACCTCCCATTCTCTCCAAGCACACACCTCCTAAGATGTTGTTCCTTCCCTTGGGCCGTGAGCGTGAGTGTGCTGCTGGATGCACCCCTTTCTTCCCATGTGAAAGCTGCTGGACTGAGCTGTGCGTGATGTGCAACCGTGAGCTCCAAGGCTGCTGTGTGCTTCCAAAAATACGTGGCAGCACCTCCAGTTCATTTTCTCGGCTGGACCATGTGTTGGATGCACCCCCAAAATTGAAATCCACACCTCCTCTCTCATCTTAGTTTAAAATAAAATTGATGTGGCATTTTCTTTTGACCTCCAAATGTCCCAAATATAATTCCAAAATTTTTCCTGTAATTAATAATGCAAATAATTAACTCAAATAATTCAAATTAATTAAAATAAGAATTTTTGGTCAAATTAAGCACAATTAGCAAAAACGGGAAAATACCGGACAATTAAGCACAATTCCCCGATTAAATTCGGTACAATAAACTAAGTGAAGTGAATAAAATATTGATTCATCATGAAGGCAGGAACAACTAATGGAGGTGGAACAGATCTAGCAGTAGAGGTAGAGGTAGGTGTAGTTGGCTGACTGGTTGAACCAATTTCATTATTGAAACGTGTCATCAACTTCACTACATAAGATTTCTTCCCCTTCCCCTTATCGGGATTTCCTGAAGGTGGATTAGGAGGGCCAGAACCACCTGATGCCATATTCTTGAACATAATATATATTTTTATACAATACAAGAAAAGAAAATTTAGAAATAGACTTATTAATGTTATTTCAAAAATTTAATTGAAAATGTTAATAATATAGAAACTAAATTAAATAATCTATATACATGAAGGAAGAAAAAGTAGTTAACAAAATTAATATCATGTTCCAACATTGAATGGAGTCTTGCTTCCTTTATTTTATTAGCACATGCTCATGGAAAGGGAAGTGGAGCACCAAAGGAATCATAACTCTCAGAAGCCATCACACCCATGGAAGCCAATGGATTTAACACAAGCAAGAGAGCTTCACTTTCCAGCAGCAACAACTTCACTTTCCAGCTGCAACAATTCTTGGTTCAGCAAAAAAGGGCAGCTAGTGGAAGTGCTCCATTACCTAGAGGGCTCCATCCACTAAGGCATTCATCATCATTTTGAGTGGAGAAGAAAGACACTATTCTATTCCTAGTTGGGGGAGAGGGTCGTGAGCTAAAAAAAAAGAGTTTTGGAGTTGGATGAAAAAAACCATGATTGCTAGAAAGAATGAAGGATGATGTAGCTTGAAGTTCTTGGTGCCTTGACCTTTGGTTTTGTACACTTTTCCATTTAAGCTTTCATTCATCTACTGTTTTCATCTTTGTATTAATTTGTATTTTGAGTTTGTAAGTTGTTGTTGTAATTTTAGAAGCATTGTAATTTCAATTTGGAAGTGTTTCATTCTATTCACTTGTGCTGAAAAACCAACAGATGTGTAAGTGTTATTCTTCTTCTTTCATTTGCTTGTTTTTGGTAAGTTTTTGGTTGAATCCTTTTATGGTTTAAGGTTGAATGTTCACGGCTGTTTTGAGGTAAGTAATGAAGTATTGATTCATGATTTTATTTTAAAAGTTGTAAGAAGTAAAAAATAAAAACAAAGCAATTGGTAACTTATGGAAATTGTCAAGGCTCCTTCTCTTTTAATTCATCTTTGATTTTGTTTTAATTAAGAAGGAAAGGAAGAGTTGATATCATGGCTGGAATGGTAAGCATATAATTAATTGTTTGAAGATGAAGAAGTAATTTAGTGGGAAGTAGATATGCGAAAAGCAACCTTGATTGGTAAGAAGTCATCAACTTTCTTCTTCTTAAAATTTCATGAGCATTTAGACCATGAGGGACCTTTTCTTGCATTTAAATTTGACTCTTCTTTAGTGTTTTTGAGAAAGAATACAGTGGAATGTAATGATGTGCACCTTGCTTATGTTGTGGAGAATAAAATTCAAATTGGTCCTTTTACTGTTCTCCAAATTTACCGTTTTTTGTATTTACTGTTTTCTGTATTTTCGTTTTCTGTATTTTGTTGTTACTGTTTTACTGATTTTGAAAATTCTGTACTTACTGTTTATACTGTTATTATTTACTGCTGTAATTTCAATTTTTTTTTGTTTTTACTGTTTTACTGTTTCTATCAAACACTTTCTAAATTAATAAAGTTAAATAAATAATGAGCAATACACCCTAACTCTTAAGATTGTGGACAACATTATAATAAAGCGACAAAAATAAGGAGCAATACACCCTAACTCTATTCAGTGCTAGAACTATGAAATTCATCTTCATTGTCATCTTCACCCTGTCCTTCTGCATTGTATTCTTCTGATTCCGTTGTATCTTCATCTATTTGCCCTTGAAATGATGAAATATTGTTAGGGTCAACTTCTTCAAGACCAGCTTCTACATCTTGTAATCGGACTACTTCTTCAACTTCAATGATGTATTAACATGTGACATTTCCTCCACTTGGTATGGCACATCGGCTTCTACATCATTAGAATCAATGCGACCTCTAGGCTTCGTTTTTATCGCAACACACCAACCTCGTTTGTCCGTGCGTGATGTAGGATATGATACATAATACACTTGTTGTACATTATGTGCAATGATAAAAGGATCAAACAACACATATCTTTTATCCATTGGAATATCCACAATGCCATACTTTGAATCCACCCTTGTACCTACTCTCGATGGATCAAACCAATCACAATATAATAATACAATTTTCTTTTCAGTGGTTGTTGAATTGTATTCCAACTCATAGATGTGTTTAATGACATGATAACAGTTGAAAAACTGTTATTTTCATGCTTAAAATTGATACTAAAAGCAACCTTTAGACTTAGAAACTAGCTTGAAATCACACCTTTTATCTTTATTTTCAGAAATAAGAGAGCTGGACAGGTTTACACTTGATTTGAGTGTTTTTGTGCAGGTTTTAGGGTGAATTTGGTGCAAAGAGTGAAGAAGGAGAGAAGTGACATTAGAAAAGACAAGAAAGAGTGCAAAAAGAGAAGACGAAGGCACCGCTCAGCGGCAAACTACCGCTGAGCGGCACTCAGGAGGTTGCGGGAGTCACGCTGAGGGGCAAATGGCCGCTGAGGGGAAGAATTGTGACGCGCAACTACCGCTGAGCGGTAAATACCGCTGAGCGGTACTCTTTGGGCTTGGGCTTTTGTAATCTTTTGTAACTCTAAATTAGTATATAAGGGCTTGCACGTCCTTTAGTTTAGTATCTTTGGCAGAAACGAGGCAAACACTCTCTCTTCCACCCCTTTGAAGGAGGATCTTGGATGCTCAGGCTACCTCTTCACCTTTATTGGGTTTATTCTTTCATTCTTTCATTGTTATTCATCTAGGTTCACCATGACGATGGTGAACTAAACCTTGTATGTTTGTTGGGGAATCAATGTAATCTCTTGAAGCTCTCATATATGGATTTGTTGAGTACATCTTTGAATTAAGACATATGCTTTCTTTCATCATTAGTTAGGGTTTTTCCTCTTTGCTCAATGCTTGCATTGTTTAACTCATTCTAATGCATGATTATTGGTTTTGTCGATACGGACACGTACGGGGAAGTCTAGATCCGGGGAATTTCTCCCAATATTTTACTGACAACATTATATTGGTTGCCTTTAAGCTCCTGCTGTAATGAACTAATCATTAGGAATGCTAGGAATTGTATGAACTATTTGATTAGGGAGAAGCCATCTAGAATGGTACATTAGAGAGTGGCATTAACAATGATGATTTGAATGTTGAATTCCTAAAATATATGAGAGTGGATGAGATGAAATTGAACCCCAACAACATATTCATTTATATAATTCATTGGAAGTGTTTATCTTTTGTCTTTGCCATTGATCAATTCATGCATACATGTTTATTTTCTGTCTTGCATATTAAACTTTGAATATTTCGTTTCTAAGTCCTAGCTAATCAACAAATCACATAACTAAACTAGGCCGTGAGTCCTTTGGGAAGAACGATACTTGGTCTTACCAAGTTTTATTACTTGAACGATTCGGTCATACTTGCCGATTGTGAAACAAGTTTGTGACATCATATTTTGGTGCTTACAAATTTGTCCATCAAGCTTTTGGCGCCGTTGCCGGGGATTTGGGGATTGAACCCGAGTCCTAGCAACGGCTAATAAGTTTGGGTCATCAAGTTTTTGGCGCCGTTGCCGGGGACTCGTGGTTTAACTGGTTAATTTGTGTGATTATTGATTATCTTTGACTTTAATTTTGAATTTCTGTTTTTATTTTATTTTATCTTTTTATCTTTTTATCTTTTTAGATTAGGTTAGATTTTATTTTTAGGTTAGATTAGATTCTGTTTTATCTTTTTAGATTTTATTTTTTAGGTTAGATTTTATTAGATTTTATTTTTCTTATCTTTTTATCTTTTTAGATTAGATTTTATTTTATTTAGTTAGTTTAGATTTTATTTTATTTTATTTTTTTTTTTTTTAATTTTATTTTATTTTATCTTTTAGGATTAGATTTTATTAGGTTAGATTTTATTTTATCTTTCTATCTTCTGAATCTTTTATCTTTCTATCTTTTGAATATATATCTTCTCTTATATCTTTTTGTGCTAACAAATATTTTCTAGGGTTTTGTTTTCTTGTGCATGCAGGAAGCAATTCGCACTAGAAGTAAGAAAACAACAGAACCACTTCTTGAAGGTCTAGAAGAGAGTAGAAGGAGGAGAAGAATCAGAACGTCTAGAGAACTTTTCCCTTCTCCTGAAACTCTCTTGCAAACATCACCACAAGGTTCTATTCATAGCACAGGAAGTATGGAAGGCAATAATGTTAGAAGAACTCTTGCAGATTACACTAATCTTGCTGGACCTCAGCACTTCAACAGCATAGCTAGACCTAGAGTCAATGCAGCCAACATGGAGGTCAAACCAGCACTGATTCAACTGGTGAAGAGTAATCAATTTAATGGGTTATCACATGAAAGCCCATATGAGCACCTTACTACCTTTAATGAGATCTGCAACACGGTCAAAATTAATGGGGTGCCAGACGAAGCAATCAAACTTAGTTTGTTTCCTTTCTCCTTGGGAGGCAATGCTAAGCTTTGGTTAAACTCTTTTCCAGAAGAAAGTTTCACAGAGTGGGAAGCAGTGGTTACAAAGTTTCTAAACAAATACTTCCCACAATCTAAAGTAACTAAAGGCAAGCAAGAGATATCTTCATTCAAGCAGGGCATAGAGGAATCACTGGGACATGCATGGGACAGGTACAAAAGCTTATTACGTAAAACTCCCACGCATGGCTTTGAGGATCAAGAAGTAGTCCTAACTTTCCTTGGAGGGCTTGGTTCACAAACCAAGATGATGCTAGATGCCTCAGCTGGGGGCAATATCAAATGGAAGACTCCAGAGGAAGCCACTGAGATTATTGAAAATATGGCTACAAGTGATAATGAGCTTCACAATGAAAGAGGCGCTCCTATGCAACAGAAAGGGGTTCTTCAATTACAAACCCATGATGCTCTGCTAGCCCAAAATAAAATTCTGACTCAACAGCTGGAGACTCTGACCAAAACTCTTGCTTCATTACCAAAAGAGTTAAAATCTGCTGCACAGGTACAAACCCAGTTATGCGAACTATGTGGAGGAGATCACATCAATGGCCAATGTGCTTTTCCTGTGGAAGCCGTGGAGGATGTTAACTTCATGGCTAATCAGTTTCCATACCGTCAAGGTAATTATAATCAGGGTTGGAAACCACATCCAAGTATTGGCCAAGGACAAACTGGGCAGGCTAATCAATTTAATAAGCAACAGCAGCAGCAACCAACCATGTGGCAACAAATTTCTATGCTCAACGAAAGATCTACAAGGTTGGAAGAAACTCTTCAACAATTTATTCAGAAAACTGAATCCTCCCAAAAGAGCACTGAAGCTGCTATAAAGAACTTGGAGATTCAGATGGGTCAGATCACTAAGCAGTTGGAAGAAAGACCACACAGAAACTTTGGGGCTAATACTGAGGTTAACCCTAGAGAAGAATGCAAAGTGGTCAAGAGTGTAAATGAAGAGAGTATTGAGTCAGAAGAAGATGAAACAGAAGAGAGAAGAGAAGAAGAAAGAAAGGATACTTTTCCTTTTCTAACAAATCAGGAGAAACCAATGGATTTCACAGACTTATTCAGAATGGTTGATAATGAAGCTCCTTGGGAACAAATCTTACAGAAAATAGCAGTGTACACAAAATCTGATGAGGGAACCTCTACAAAAAGAAAACGTAGAGATGATGATGATGAAAAATGTGTAACTGTTAAGAAAGAATCATTCCCACCAAAAGCTGCTGATCCAGGTAGTTTTTCTATCCCTTGCACTATAGGGAAGAAAAAGGTGAAGAAAGCTCTCCTTGACTTAGGCTCAAGTGTTAACTTGATGCCTTACTCTCTATTGGAGCAAATTGGCCATGTGAAAATAAAATCTGCAAAGGTTAATCTGGTAATGGCTGATGGATCTTCAAAGGAGCCATGTGGGATTGCAGAAGACATTGTAGTTTGTGTTGGCAAACTTCAGTTCTTGGCAGACTTTGTGGTGATGAAGATGGAGACCGAAAAGATACCTTTCATACTGGGAAGACCGTTTATGAAAACGGCCAGGGTTATTATAGATGTTAATGAAGGTATAGTGGTGCTCCAGGACAGAGAGGAGAGAGTGGTGGTGAATGTGTTTAAAGATGAGATACAAGCAAAGGAGGAAGAGGCCAGTTATAAAGCTGCATTTCAAGATGCACCCATAACTAGAGGTAAACATGAAAATTTTAAAGTTTCTGATAACCATTGTTTGTATTTTCAGGTACCCAAGGTAGATGAAAGTGGAAAAGGAAAGGAAGTTCTTAGAGACTGGAAGGAAAGAGGACTCCAACTTGGCACACCTGTAAGATTCAAGAACAAGTTGTGGGTTGTAAAAGGTTTTAAAGAGAAGGAGATGATAGAGATAGAGTCTCCATATTCCAGAGAATCCAAAACAGTCCTAAGGAAGCAGTTGATAAGTTGGTGGAAGGATAACATCAACTTTAAAGAAGATGGAACGTGAGCTTTATTGGGTCAAGCTAGTGACGTTAAAGAAGCGCTTGCTGGGAGGCAACCCAGTGGATTTACAAACTTTTGTTTTAATATTTTGTAATTTTTAAACTGTGAACATTATTCTGGACATTATTTTGTTGTTATAGCATCTACTGAAGGATGCTAGGTGGTTAAGTATCTACTGAAGGATACTAGGTTGTAACACCTACTGATGGGTGTTGCTGAGAAGATTTTGCACCTACTGATGGGTGCTGGTAAGTGAAACACCTACTGATGGGTGTTGGTGGATTTTGGGTCAGGCTCGTGACGTTAAACAAGCGCTACCTGGGAGGCAACCCAGTTGATTGATTATCTTTGTTTGTTTTTATGTTTGTTTTATTCTAATTAGGGATTGCATAAGCATGTTTAACAATGAAATTGCAGGGAACCCATGAGGAGTATGCTAGGAAGGCACGTAGGGCAAGAAAAGAAGGAGAAGGGCACATCATGAAAGTGCCGCTGAGCGGCAATTACCGCTGAGCGGTACTAACGCTGATGGGCTTAAGTTCCCCTTAGCGGAACCCGAGCCCATTGGGGTATTTTTAAACCCTAACCTGCGCGTTTTGACATTTTTTTCAAGCCCTTCTCCGCAGAAACACTCCCTCATACTCTCTCTTAGGTTTCCCACATCTTTTTACTCTTCCCTCTTAGAAAAATTTCTCTTCCACTCACTTTTTCACTAGTGTGCCATCAAAGTTTGGGGTTGGAAGAGAGTATTCTAGTTTGGAAGCATTCTCACCTCATCTAGCATCTCCACCCAAGTAAGTAAAATGCATTTTGTCATTCTAGGGTTCTTGAATTTGAATGTGATTGTCAAAGCATGAGTATTTAGGGCTTTTGATTTCTATGCATGATTTGATGATATATTTGATGTTTGAACCAATTAAACTGCTTGATTATGTACTGGAAAACTGAAAATTGCATTTGGGTGGAGTTAGGGCAGTTTAAAAACGAGTTTTGCAAAAATCTGCAGGTCACCGCTGAGCGGTATTTACCGCTGAGCGGCACTCTGCCATATTTGCTTTTTCTGGCTTTTTGCGTGTTGGTGTGTTGCACTGGTGGCGCTGAGGGGAATTCTGGCCCTCAGCGGTGGTTTAGCTTCGAAAGGAGTTGTGTTCTGTATGTTACTAATGATTAACATCATGTTCTGTGGTTTTGGATTTGTGTTTGAATGCAGGAATGGCATCCTCTTCTGGAAAGAGATTGAAAACCATGGCAACCAAGAGGAAGGAAAAGGAACCAGAGCAGCCACATAATGGCAGGTTCCTCTCCAGGAAACATGAGAAGCACTTTAAGGTGGTTCAGGACAGGAGACTTCTGATGGAGAGAAAGGTCGGAATGATACCTAACTTTGCTCCTCAATTTGGAGAGCAAGTGTTAGGGAATGACTGGGGGAAGCTAGCCACTTATCCAGCACCTGCCAACATAGCTGTGGTTAAGGAATTCTACACTAATGCCAAGAAGATTGGTGACTATCCAGCTGAGAACTATTTGGGATATGTTAGAGGCCATGCCATCAGGTATGATCCTGATTCCATTAATAACTTCCTGGATACTGTGTGGGCTGGTGAGCAATGTCAGTTTGCTCTTAGCATGGAGGAAGGTGCTGACTTTGAGGATGTTGAGAGAGTGTTGTGCATACCTGGAGGACACTTTCAAAGGAATAGATCTGGAGCAGTGGTTAACATTAGGAGGACAGATTTGACTCCTCTTGCAAAGTATTGGATGGCATTTTCTCATGCCAACATTCAGCCATGCTCACATGTGTCAGATATCACTCTCAGCAGGGCACTATTCATCTACTGTGCTATCAGAAGTTTGAATGTTAATATTGGGCAGGTGATAGCTGATGAGATTAGTGTGTGTGCTAACACCTCAAACAACAAAGCACCACTGGGACATCCTTCTTTGATCACTCACCTCTGCAAGCTAGCTGGGGTGGACACTTCTGTTCCACCATTTGAGAGGCCAAGAAAAGCTATAGATGAGGCCTATTACAGACAGTATTGTGGAGGTGAGGAGGCAGCTCAGCCCGTTCCACCACGCCAGGCTCGTAGAGAGAGAGGACCAGCACAGAGCCGGACATCTGCTGATACACATGAGGCAGAACCATTCCAGATGAGGGACATGTATATGTCTCTTATAGGTGCTCAGTTGCAGTCCATCCACAGAGGGCAGGTGGCCACGGCTGAGATGATAGTGGGGATGTATGATACCCCTCCAGCACACAGGTGGACGATGGATGAATTCCATAACGTCGTAGCTTGGCCAGAAGAACCATTCCATGGAGGAGCTGGAGGAGCTGAATCTTCAGCTCGAGACATGGAAGAAGAAGAAGCTGAGGAGGAGGATGCTTTTGATGAAGATGATGATGAAGAGGAGGAGGAAGATACAGAGGACAGCTCAGACTGATGAGGAGCTGAGATAGCATTTACTGATGAATGCTATCATATGTTTTATGCTTTTGCGGTTTAAACTTTCTGAACTTATTGATTTTTGTTTCTAGATTAGGGTTTGATGTACTCTATTGAATACCTGGTTTGTGTGATGGTTTGCTATTAACTGTGTTTATGTGATAAGTAATGCTTGATGATGCTTATTGACTGATTGATGTTGAGATGATGTGCACATTAAAATGCTTATACAGGTGATTCACAAGCTTTGTGAACAAATGCAAGATATCATGATTGTGATTGTGAAATTAAGCAGGATGTGTATGTCAAATGTGAATGAGCTTATATGTGAGGTTTTGAGCTCCAGAGTTGTTATTGTTGAATGCTATTACTTTGGAAGCTTGAATGACTTTGCCCAGGTTTTCTATGATTAAATCAATTGCTTGTTTTGCATCATATGATCAAAGGCCGTGTTTGTTGAAACCCTTTTTACTGGCCAAATTCATAAAGTTAGCCTACTAAAAGAGAACACTTTGTGTTCTATCCTTTGAACCCATAGCCTTGAATATACACTGAACCCTTGATTGAAAATCTTTACCTTGAGTTAAGTAGAATATCTTGTGTGGTATTGATAAATGTTCAAGTTTGGGGTTATTGGGAAATCATGAAAAAGGAAAAGCATTGAGCTAAGAGCTAAAAAGAAAGAATATGCAAAAGAAAAGAAAAGAAAAGAAGTAAAGCTCAATGCAAATGAAAAGGCAAACAAAAGTTGGGAATGAATAAGAATAATTGTGTTGTTATGATTCTCTTAACTCAAGGATTTTGTGATCCAGAAAAACCAATTTTCTTGTTAGCCCAGCCACATTATAAGCCATTGAAAAGTCCTTGTGATGATGCATGCTTGTGAATGTTTTTGATTGTGGTAAAATGAAAGGCAAAGTTGATTCATGTGACATTGTCATAGTGGAGTGAATGAGTGAAACACTTTACCTCTTATACACTTGTGTGTTGAGTGAAACACTTTACCTAGTGAGGAAATATTCCATAAGCACATGAACATCCATGTTTAATTGATTGATCATTCATGAAAAATAGCATTTGTTGGAACTTAAATGACTTTGTGAACACTAAAGCATGTGCACATCTTGATTGAACTCTTGGTCATAAGTTTGAGTGAAGTTGTTACTTATCTTGAAAAGAGGATTTTGAATGAGTGAACCATCATATAAATTGGTTGGAGATAGAGTTACATCTTGTTTGCTTGAGGACAAGCAAAGTTCTAAGTTTGGGGTTGTGATAACAGTTGAAAAACTGTTATTTTCATGCTTAAAATTGATACTAAAAGCAACCTTTAGACTTAGAAACTAGCTTGAAATCACACCTTTTATCTTTATTTTCAGAAATAAGAGAGCTGGACAGGTTTACACTTGATTTGAGTGTTTTTGTGCAGGTTTTAGGGTGAATTTGGTGCAAAGAGTGAAGAAGGAGAGAAGTGACATTAGAAAAGACAAGAAAGAGTGCAAAAAGAGAAGACGAAGGCACCGCTCAGCGGCAAACTACCGCTGAGCGGCACTCAGGAGGTTGCGGGAGTCACGCTGAGGGGCAAATGGCCGCTGAGGGGAAGAATTGTGACGCGCAACTACCGCTGAGCGGTAAATACCGCTGAGCGGTACTCTTTGGGCTTGGGCTTTTGTAATCTTTTGTAACTCTAAATTAGTATATAAGGGCTTGCACGTCCTTTAGTTTAGTATCTTTGGCAGAAACGAGGCAAACACTCTCTCTTCCACCCCTTTGAAGGAGGATCTTGGATGCTCAGGCTACCTCTTCACCTTTATTGGGTTTATTCTTTCATTCTTTCATTGTTATTCATCTAGGTTCACCATGACGATGGTGAACTAAACCTTGTATGTTTGTTGGGGAATCAATGTAATCTCTTGAAGCTCTCATATATGGATTTGTTGAGTACATCTTTGAATTAAGACATATGCTTTCTTTCATCATTAGTTAGGGTTTTTCCTCTTTGCTCAATGCTTGCATTGTTTAACTCATTCTAATGCATGATTATTGGTTTTGTCGATACGGACACGTACGGGGAAGTCTAGATCCGGGGAATTTCTCCCAATATTTTACTGACAACATTATATTGGTTGCCTTTAAGCTCCTGCTGTAATGAACTAATCATTAGGAATGCTAGGAATTGTATGAACTATTTGATTAGGGAGAAGCCATCTAGAATGGTACATTAGAGAGTGGCATTAACAATGATGATTTGAATGTTGAATTCCTAAAATATATGAGAGTGGATGAGATGAAATTGAACCCCAACAACATATTCATTTATATAATTCATTGGAAGTGTTTATCTTTTGTCTTTGCCATTGATCAATTCATGCATACATGTTTATTTTCTGTCTTGCATATTAAACTTTGAATATTTCGTTTCTAAGTCCTAGCTAATCAACAAATCACATAACTAAACTAGGCCGTGAGTCCTTTGGGAAGAACGATACTTGGTCTTACCAAGTTTTATTACTTGAACGATTCGGTCATACTTGCCGATTGTGAAACAAGTTTGTGACATCATATTTTGGTGCTTACAAATTTGTCCATCAAGCTTTTGGCGCCGTTGCCGGGGATTTGGGGATTGAACCCGAGTCCTAGCAACGGCTAATAAGTTTGGGTCATCATGACACCATAAAAATCATCTTGACCTCCTTCTTTTAGCCCTTTAACATGAACCCCACTATTTATTGTCCTCTTGCCCTGACTCCATGCATGGGTATGAAATTTGTATCCATTAGCAAAGAAGGTGTGCCATTCCTTTACACACCTTAAAGGACCAAGTGATAAATCTCTAAGATGTTGGTTTCTCACACTTAAAGGATCGTTATGAACCTACAACCATTCATGATATGAAACTATTCAACAATGTAATCTTAAAAAATTAAGGAAGAAATGAATGTGTAAGATTGATAGGAAGTCGTACTTTTTGCCTGAACCACAATGGGAAATTAGCATGTACGTATGTCGAACTGTTTGACTCAGATAGTTGATAGACATGTAAGAATGAGCTGTCAACATGTACGTCCAGATTAGATCAAAGAAAATTAATTATATCAAATGAAAGAATTGGGAAATATAATTTATTTTGGAGGCTTACTGAAGGTAAGGTTCAACTTCATTGCAATTGATCAATACATGAACATGAGCTGATCTCAATTCTTCATCACTTAACCAATGTGTTGATTCCCTTCCAGAATGACGACCAGGTTGGTTAAACACTGATAATGTTGTCGTAAAGCTTTCTATTTCAATGTCTACTTCATTTCTATTGCTTTGTGGTGTTAACATGAAGTTTTTGAAATAGTGGGAACAAAAATGAGTTGTTTCTCTGTGCAAGTATGATGCGCAAATAGATCCTTCAACCCTAGCCTTATTCTTTACTGATCGTTTAACATATCCCATGAACCTACAAATTTGAAATTGACGTGTTAGGGTTTTTGAATTATGCCTGGTAAATTGAACAATAACATGTCATATGGGTACCTTTCAAACGGGTACATCCACCTATAGTGGACTGGTCCACCAAGTCATGCCTCATATGGAAGATGGATAGGGAGATGTTCCATAGAATCAAAGAATGAGGGAGGAAATATTCTCTCCATCTTGCACAGAATGATGGGAATGTTTTCTTCCATCTTCGCCAGGTCATCCTTGTTCAATGTTGTAGAACACAAATCTCTAAAGAAATGACTTATCTCTGTAATGGGATTCAGAACATGAGCCGGTAAAGAACTAAACGCTATAGGAAGTAAGCATTCCATAAACACATGGAAATCATGACTTTTCATCCCAATGAGCTTTCCCCTATTCACATCAACACACCTTGACAAGTTAGAAGAATATCCATCAGGCATCCTAAGACCTTTTACCCAATGACAGACTTGTTTTATTTGGTCTGTTGATAGTGTATAATTTGCTTTTGGCTTATACATGTTTCCATTGCTATGACTTTTTAGCTCCAAATCTTTTCGTCTACAGTACAAACCTATATCCATTCGGGCCTTGTCATTGTCTTTTGTCTTCCCCGCAACATTCATCACAGTATTAAAGATGTTGTCAAAGAAATTTTTTTCAATGTGCATGAAGTCAAGATTATGCCTTAACAAATTATCCTTCCAATAGGGTAGATCCCAAAAGATGCTTTTTTTCGTCCAATTATGCCACTCACCGTATCCATCAATTCTTGGTGCACCATTTTCAGTTATTTTAGGATAACCATTGATTCTATTCCAAACTTTTGGTCCTGTAAGATATGGTGGTGCGTCATCCATCTCCACTTCCCCCTTCTTGAAAGCATTCCTATTCCTCCTAAAAGCATGGTCTTTTGGTAAAAACCTCCGATGAGAGTCAAACCATGAATTTTTTGCCCCATGATATAATCTAAAAGCCTTTGTATGCTCCATGCAATGTGGGCATGCCAGTTTACCATGAGTGCTCCAGCCGGACAACATACCATAAGCAGGAAAATCATTAATTTTCCACATTAGCATGGCCCTCAAAATAAAGTTTTGTTTCCTTGAAATATCATATGTTATCACACCCGTCGACAACTTCTTCAATTCGTCTATCAAGGGCTCTAAGTACACATCTATGCCAACCTTTGGATTGAATGGCCCGGGAATAAGACATGTTAAGAACATGTAAGGTTTAGACATGCACATTTCTGGAGGAAGATTATAAGGAGTGACAATAACTGGCCAACATGAATATGGTATATTTGATGCCTGTACATATGGGTTAAAACCGTCAGAGCATAAACCGAGTCGAACATTGCGTGGCTCGATACCAAAGTCAGGATATACTCTATCAAAGTGCTTCCAAGCCTCTCCATCGCATGGATGACGCAAAACACCATTCGTCGACATGTTCGGATAGTGCCATGTCATTTGTCCTGCAGTTTGTGTTGAGGCATACATTCTTTGTAGTCTGGGAATTAATGGCAAATAGAACATTGATTTCATAGGAACTTGTTTGCTAGTAGTTGCTCCCGTGTTACGTGGTTGATATCTTGGCTTTCCACAAAATTTGCATTCAAGCAACGCGCCATCATTCTTACCATATTCATTATCATAGAAGAGCATGCAACCATCCACGCAACAATCAATCCTCTGCGATTGTAATCCCAACTTTGATACACACTTTTTTGCATCATAGTATGTTTTAGGCAAACCTGATTTAATGGGTGTTGCATCCATAACCATTTTTGCAATAAAATCTATGCATTGGTTAGGAATATTCCAATTTGACTTGCAAGCTAATAGCCTGACACATATTGATAATTTCGAGTCTGATGCTCCTCCATACAACGGTTGGTTTGCATCCAACAAAAAATTAAAAAACCTTTGTGTTTTTTCATTCGGAGCCTCTTCAATGTTATTAGAAGTAGATGCTTGCCACGACTCATTTTGCCTAAGAGCATCATGCACCATGTCTTCCATTGTTTGAAATTGGTTAATTTGACCACCTTCCGTCTCTACAGCCATCGAACTTTCATGATTCTGTACATGATCTTCTGGCAATCTTTCCCCATGATCCTCCCAAATGAAATAATTAGGCTTGAAACCGTTCTTGTAAAGGTGAACCTTTACAACTCTTTCGTGCAGAATCTTTGTACAATCGCACTTTAAACATGGACATCGAAGACCCCCGTCTCTATGATAACGTTCTTGTTCACAAGCTTTACTTATAAACTCTTCAACACCCAATACAAAAGACTCTTTCAAAGCACCTCTTCCTCTATGACACCTATCGTACATCCATGAACGATTTGGTTGAGCATCATCCATGTTCTGTACATAAATCGATTACAAAACAATTAGCCAATGGTTAATACACGTCTCCATAGTAGGACACGTGCCCTATCAAATGGCTTCCTAAACAATAACCTAAATTAATTTAGGTCCTCTTCTCTGCAAAATATCTTAGAATGTTTTTCAACATGTCTCTATCTTAATACTTGTTTTGTACATGTAAATCACTATGTACAATGTTATTGTTTTATATTAATCACTATGTACAATATTTTTTTAAGCTTTCAAGATAGAAGGATATTGGCCAACCTACAAGTTGAGCTAAAACTTTCACTACAACCTAGCATAGTTAAAGAAATATCAAATTACAGTAGATAGTGCTTGATGTGTTTACTTGTTTAGCTAAATAATTTTAATTAAAAAATCAACATTTAAAGAACTAAATAACCCTCCTAATATGTTACATACAGTTGCATAAGCATACATTTGCAAAAGGACAATTATTTGAAGGTTTAGGTCTTACTAGGAGCTTTGGTTGATTGTCAAAATGACTTGTTCTATACTGGATTGCTGGTACCGAGTGCAACTACAAAAGAAAGAACATCACATATCAATTTATAATAAAGTAATAGAGGGGCAGTCAACTAAAAAATTCTTAAGTCTAGGTAGGCTAAAATGTGCTTAATGAGTCAAAACATGTAAAATGCATGGAATGGGGTAATTGGGGGTTCAGACATCATTCAAGAAAGATAATAAAATGCTCAAAACAGTACTGGAATAAGAGAAATGTTAAATCAGTGGTGATACCAAATTTAAGAGCAAACTAGTCAAAACTAGTGTTTTTGGTGGATTGTTGGGGTATTTTTCTGCATAAATTGGCCATAACAAAGTCTGATTTTGATTTCGGCTAATTCTGAGCTATTTGATAGCTTGAACAAGTTTAAAATGGTGTTTAAAAGTTGCTAGCAGATTTCAATTAGTAATATCTTGG
Source organism: Vigna nakashimae (assembly GCA_034642375.1). NCBI lineage: Eukaryota > Viridiplantae > Streptophyta > Magnoliopsida > Fabales > Fabaceae > Vigna > Vigna nakashimae. Next base: position 39,890,904 of record CM067765.1, read on the forward strand.
CCTAAGTGCAGAGTTGTGTCTTAAACCATCATATTTTGAGTTATATTAGGAAGTGGCAAGGTCAATTTGAGTAGCAATCTGTTTTTAACTCATTTCAGAGTTTTAACACATTTCAAATCACTAATTAAAGTTGTTGAAGTGATTCATTTCGAGTTTAAGCCACTTCTGTGCAAATTTGAGTTTCAAACCACCAAAACCAAGCCAATTTTCTGGTGCAATGTTGAATTTTGGTGTCGAAACTGGTGCAGATTTTTAATCTGTTTGGTGACTGTTTTGGATGATTGCACATGAAGCCAAATAGCCTTGGCCGAGAGAAATACTGCACTATTGTCCAATGCTGAAACAGTCCAGTTTCAGAATTTGATCTGTGTTATGCAATTGGCTTATATAGTTCTGATTTGAGAAACATTTTAAATGATCAAAAGGATTTTGAAACTTGTTGATTGAACTGGTTTTTACAATTGAAGGTGCAGATTTCAGTTTTTAAAACATTGTTCAAAACAGTTTTTATCACACCTTGTTAACCAATTCAGCTTTCTGATTTTTGGTGCAGAAACATGTAAAATTCTTGAGTCTAGGTAGGCTAAAATGTGCTTAATGAGTCAAAACATGTAAAATGCATGGAATGGGGTAATTGGGGGTTCAGACATCATTCAAGAAAGATAATAAAATGCTCAAAACAGTACTGGAATAAGAGAAATGTTAAATCAGTGGTGATACCAAATTTGAGAGCAAACTTGTCAAAACTAGTGTTTTTGGTGGATTGTTGGGGTATTTTTCTGCATAAATTGGCCATAACAAAGTCTGATTTTGATTTCGGCTAATTCTGAGCTATTTGATAGCTTGAACAAGTTTAAAATGGTGTTTAAAAGTTGCTAGCAGATTTCAATTAGTAATATCTTGGCCTAAGTGCAGAGTTATGTCTTAAACCATCATATTTTGAGTTATATTAGGAAGTGGCAAGGTCAATTTGAGTAGCAATCTGTTTTTAACTCATTTCAGAGTTTTAACACGTTTCAAATCACTAATTAAAGTTGTTGAAGTGATTCATTTCGAGTTTAAGCCACTTCTGTGCAAATTTGAGTTTCAAACCACCAAAACCAAGCCACTTTTCTGGTGCAGTGTTGAATTTTGGTGTTGAAATTGGTGCAGATTTTTAATCTGTTTGGTGACTGTTTTGGATGATTTCACATGAAGCCAAATAGCCTTGGCCGAGAGAAATACTGCACTATTGTCCAATTTATACAATTTCATTGTTCATAATGCAGAACAACAGATAAGGAATAGCCAGTTCACAATTGCCTATTTTTAAAGGCATAAATTATCAGTTTTGGAGCTTGAAAATGAAAACATTATTCAAGTCTCAAGAACTGTGGGGTTTTGTTGAAGAAGGATTTGAACATGCTCAACCTCCAGAACCTGATCAGCAGTTGAGAGAGAAGAGAAAGATAGATTCCAAGGCTTTGTTTATGATACAACAGGCCTTGGATGATGACATCTTTCCCAGAATTGCCTCAGCAACCACATCTAAGATGGCATGGGATACTCTAAACTAAGAGTATCTAGGTGATAAGAAGGTGATTACAGTGAGGCTGCAATCACTAAGGAGGGAGTTTGAAACAGCTCTAATGACGGACAAAGAATCTGTCCAAGAATACTTGTCACGTGTATCCACTATGGTACAACAAATGTGGTCATATGGAGAAACAATGACCAATGAGCATGTGGTTGGAAAAGTTCTAAGAAGTCTTACAAGCAAATATGATCATGTTGTAGCGGCTATTGAAGAGTCAAAGGACATGGCTGATTACACCTTTGATGAACTCATGGGATCCTTGCAAGCTCATGAGGAGAGGCTCAATAGAAATGGTGAGAAGAAGGAAGAGAAGGCATTCAATGTGAAGGGAGAATCCTCAAACAAGGAAAAAACAGGGCAATTCAGTGGAAGAGGTAGAGGTAGAGCTGGCTCAAGAGGAAGGGATCGTGGAAGAGGACCTAATAAGGAAGGAAAAGAGCAATCATATAAGGGTCCACTTAAATGTTACTATTGTAAGAAGCCAGGCCATAAAGAAGCTAGCTGTTGGAAGAAAGAGGAGGATGAACAAAAGGGTGATCAAAAATCCAATTTTGTGGAGAATGAGCAAAAGTTGTTCTTAGCACAAAGTGCAGCTGGAAATGATGCAGGAGGTGGCGTGTGGTATGTTGACAGTGGGTGCTTGATGGACAAATTTGTAAGCACCAAAATATGATGTCACAAACTTGTTTCACTATCGGCAAGTATGACCGAATCGTTCAAGTAATAAACTTGGTAAGACCAAGTATCGTTCTTCCCAAAGGACTCACGGCCTAGTTTAGTTATGTGATTTGTTGATTAGCTAGGACTTACAAACGAAATATTTAGAGTTTAAAATGCAAGACAGAAAATAAACATGTATGCATGAAGTTTGATCAATGGCAAAGACAAAGGATAAACACTTTCAATGGATTATATGAATGAATATGTTGTTGGGGGTCAATTTCATCTCATCCACTCTCATATATTTTAGGAATTCAACATTCAAATCATCATTGTTAATGCCACTCTCTAATGTACCATTCTAGATGGCTTCTCCCTAATCAAATAGTTCATACAATTCCTAGCATTCCTAATGATTAGTTCATGAGTGCAGGAGCTTAAAGGCAACCAATAAAATATTGTCAGTATAATATTGGGAGAAATTCCCCGGATCTAGACTTCCCCGTACGTGTCCGTATCGACAAAACCAATAATCATGCATTAGAATGAGTTAAACAATGCAAGCATTGAGCAAAGAGGAAAAACCCTAACTATTGATGAAAGAAAGCATATGTCTTACTTAAAAGATGTACTCAACAAATTCCATATATGAGAGCTTCAAGAGATTACATTGATTCCCCAACAAACATACAAGGTTTAGTTCACCATATTCATGGTGAACCTAGATGAATAACAATGAAAGAATGAAAGAATAAACCCAATAAAGGTGAAGAGGTAGCCTGAGCATCCAAGATCCTCCTTCAAAGGGGTGGAAGAGAGAGTGTTTACTTCGTTTCTGCCAAAGATACCAATCCCAAGGACGTGCAAGCCCTTATATACTAATCTAGAGTTACAAAAGATTACAAAAGCCCAAGCCCATAAAGTGCCGCTCAGCGGTATTTACCGCTCAGCGGTGATTGCGCGTCTTCTTTCTTCCCCTCAGCGGCCATTTTGCCCCTCAGCGGTTCCAACGCCACCTCTTGAGTGCCGCTCAGCGGTAGTTTGCCGCTGAGCGGTGCCTTCGTCTTCTCTTTTTGCACTCTTTCTTGTCTTTTCTAATGTCACTTCTCTCCTTCTTCACTCTTTTCACTAAATTCACCTTAAAACCTGCACAAAAACACTCAAATCAAGCATAAACCTGTCCAGCTCTCTTATTTATGAAAATATAGATAAACTGCATGATTTCAAGCTAGTTTTTAAGTCTAAAGGTTGCTTTTAGTATCACTTTTAAGCATGAAAATAACAGTTTTTCAACTGTTATCACAACCCCAAACTTAGAACTTTGCTTGTCCTCAAGCAAACAAAATGTAACTCCATCTCCAACCAATTCATATGATGGTTCACTCATTTAAAATCCTCTTTCCAAGATAAGTAACAACTTCACTCAAACTTATGACCAAGAGTTCAATCAAGATGTGCACATGCTTTAGTGTTCACAAAGTCATTTAAGTTCCAACAAATGCTATTTTTCATGAATGATCAATCAATTAAGCATAGATGTTCATGTGCTTATGGAATATTTCCTCACTAGGTAAAGTGTTTCACTCAACACACAAGTGTATAAGAGGTAAAGTGTTTCACTCATTCACTCCACTATCACAATGTCACATGAATCAACTTTGCCTTTCATTTTACCACAATCAAAAACATTCACAAGCATGCATCATCACAAGGACTTTTCAATGGCTTATAATGTGGCTGGGCTAACAAGAAAATTGGTTTTTCTGGATCACAAAATCCTTGAGTTAAGAGAATCATAACAACACAATTATTCTTATTCATTCCCAACTTGCCTTTTGCCTTTGCATTTGCATTGAGCTTTGCTTCTTTTTCTTTTCTTTTCTTATTCTTTGCATATTCTTACTTTTTAGCTCTTAGCTCAATGCTTTTCCTTTTTCATGTTTTTCCCAACAACCCCAAACTTGAACATTTGTCAATACCACACAAGATCTTCTACTTAACTCAAGGTAAAGATTTTCAATCAAGGGTTCAGTGTATATTCAAGGCTAAGGGTTCAAAGGATAGAACACAAAGTGTTCTCTTTTAGTAGGCTAACTTTATAAATTTGGCCAATAAAAAGGTTTAACAAAGATGGCCTTGATCACATGATGCAAAACAAGCAATTGATTCAATCATAGAAAACCTGGGCAAAGTCATTCAAGCTTCCAAAGTAATAGCATTCAACAATAACAGCTCTGGAGCTCAAAACCTCACATATAAGCTCATTCACATTTGACATACACATCCTGCTTAATTTCACAATCACAATCATGATATCATGCATTTGTTCACAAAGCTTGTGAATCACCTGTATAAGCATTTTAATATGCACATCATCTCAACATCAATCAATCAATAAGCATCATCAAGCATTACTTATCACACAGTCACAGTTAATAGCAAACCATCATAAGAAACCAGGTGTTCAATAGAGTACATCAAACCGTAATCTAAAAACAAAAACAAATAAGTTCAGAAAACTTAAACCACACAAGCATAATCATATGATAGCATTCATCAGTAAATGCTATCTCAGCTCCTCATCAGTCTGAGCTGTCCTCTGTATCTTCCTCCTCTTCCTCATCATCATCATCATCAAATGCATCCTCCTCCTCAACTTCATCTTCTTCCATATCTCTGGCTGAAGCTTCAGCTGCTTCAGCTCCTCCATGTAATGGTTCTTCTGGCCAAGCTACCACATTATGGAATTCATCCATAGTCCACCTGTGTGCTGGAGGGGTATCATACATCCCCACTATCATCTCAGCCGTGGCCACCTGCCCTCTGTGAATGGACTGCAACTGAGCTCCTATAAGAGACATATACATGTCCCTCATCTGGAATGGTTCTGCCTCATGAGTATCAGCAGATGTCCTGCTCTGTGCTGGCCCTCTCTCTCTACGAGCCTGGCGTGGTGGAACTGGCTGAGCTGCATCCTCACCTCCACAGTACTGTCTGTAATAGGCCTCATCAATAGCTTTTCTTGGCCTCTCAAATGGTGGAACAGAAGTGTCCACCCCAGCTTGCTTGCAAAGGTGAGTGATCAAGGAAGGATGTCCTAGTGGTGCTTTGTTGTTTGAGGTGTTAGCATACACACTAATCTCATCAGCTATCACCTGCCCAATATTAACATTCAAGTTTCTGATAGCATAGTAGATGAATAGTGCCCTGCTGAGAGTAATATCTGACACATGTGAACATGGCTGAATGTTGGCATGAGAAAATGCCATCCAATACTTTGCAAGAGGAGTCAAATCTGTCCTCCTAATGTTAACCACTGAGCCAGATCTATTCCTTTGGAAGTGTCCTCCAGGTATACACAGTACTCTCTCAACATCCTCAAAGTCAGCACCTTCCTCCATGCTAAGAGCAAACTGGCATTGCTCACCAGCCCACACAGTATCCAGGAAGTTGTTGATAGAATCAGGATCATACCTGATAGCATGGCCTCTGACATAGCCCAAATAATTCTCAGCTGGATAGTCACCAATCTTCTTTGCATTGGTGTAGAATTCCTTAACTACAGCTATGTTGGCAGGTGCTGGATAAGTGGCTAGCTTTCCCCAATCATTCCCTAACACTTGCTCTCCAAATTGAGGAGCAAAGTTAGGTATCATTCCAACCTTTCTCTCCATTAGAAGTCTCCTGTCCTGAACCACCCTAAAGTGCTTCTCATGTTTCCTAGAGAGGAACCTGCCATTATGGGGCTGCTCTGGTTCCTTTTCCTTCCTCTTGGTTGCCATGGTTTTCAATCTCTTTCCTGAAGAGGATGCCATTCCTGCATGAAAACACAAATCCAAATCCACAGAACATGATGTTAATCATTAGTATAACATAGAACACAACTCCTTTCGAAGCTAAACCACCGCTGAGGGCCAGAATTTCCCTTCAGCGCCACCAGTGCCACATTCAAACACGCAAAAAGCCAGAAAAAACAAATCTGGCAGAGTGCCGCTCAGCGGTAGTTGCCGCTCAGCGGTAATTGCCGCTCAGCAGTGATCTGCAGATTTTTGCAAATCTCTTTTTAAAACTGTCCTAACTCCACCCAAATGCAATTTTCAATTTTTCCAGTTCATAATCAAGCAGTTTAATCGGTTCAAACATCAAATATATCATCAAATCATGCATAGAAATCAAAACCCCTAAATATTCATGCTTTGACAATCACATTCAAATTCAAGAACCCTAGAATGACAAAATGCATTTTACTTACTTGGGTGGAGATGCTAGATGATATGAGAATGCTTCTAAACTAGAATGCTCTCTTCCAACCCCCAAACTTTGATGGCACACTAGTGAAAAAGTGAGTGGAAGAGAAATTTTTCTAAGAGGGAAGAGTAAAAAGATGTGGGAAACCTAAGAGAAGATATGTGGAAGTGTTTGTGCAGAGAAGGGCTTGAAAGAATGTGAAAACGCGCAGCTTAGGGTTTAAAAATACCCCAATGGGCTCGGGTTCCGCTAAGGGGAACTTAAGCCCATCTGCGATAGTACCGCTCAGCGGTAAATGCCGCTCAGCGGCACTTTCGTGATGTGCCCTTCTCCTTCTTTTCTTGACCTACGTGCCTTCCTAGCATACCCCTCATAGGTTCCCTGCAATTCAATGTTAAAAATGCTTATGCAAACCCTAATTAAAATAAAACAATTAAAAACAATCAATCAACTGGGTTGCCTCCCAGGTAGCGCTTGTTTAACGTCACGAGCCTGACCCAAAATCCACCAACACCCCTCAGTAGGTGTTTCAAACTTACCAGCACCCATCAGTAGGTGCAAAATCTTCTCACCAACACCCATCAGTAGGTGTTACAAACTTAGTATCCTTCAGTAGATACTTAACCACCTAGCATCCTTCAGTAGATGCTAGATCCAACAAAATAATGTCCAGCATAATGTTCACAAATTACAAATTACAAAACCAAATCAAATCAAAAGTTTGTAAATCCACTGGGTTGCCTCCCAGCAAGCGCTTCTTTAACGTCACTAGCTTGACCCTGTTAAAGCTCATGTTCCATCTTCTTTATGGTTGATGTTGTCCTTCCACCAACCTTTCAACTGCTTCCTTTGGACTGTCTTAGATTCTCTAGAATATGGAGACTCTATCTCTATCATCTCCTCTTCTTTAAAGCCTTTTATAACCCACAACTTGTTCTTGAGTCTTACAGGTGTGCCAAGTTGGAGTCCTCTTTTCTTCCAGTCTCTAGGAACTTCTTCTCCTTTTCCAATTTCCTCTACCTTGGGTACCTGAAAATACAAACAATGGTTATCAGAAACCTTAATATTTTCATTTTTACCTCTAGTTATGGGTGCATCTCGAAATGCAGCTTTATAACTGGCCTCTTCCTCCTTTGCTTGTATCTCATCTTTGAACACATCCACCACCACTCTCTCCTCTCTGTCCTGGAGCACCACTATACCCTCATTAACATCTATGATAGCCCTGGCCGTTTTCATAAACGGTCTTCCCAGTATGAAGGGTATCTTTTCGTTCTCCATCTTCATCACCACAAAGTCTGCCAAAAACTGAAGTTTGCCAACACAAACTACAATGTCTTCTGCAATCCCACATGGCTTCTTTGAAGATCCATCAGCCATTACAAGATTAACCTTTACAGGTTTTATATTAACATGGCCAGTTTGCTCCAATAGAGAATAAGGCATCAAGTTAACACTTGAGCCTAAATCAAGGAGAGCTTTCTTTACCTTTTTCTTCCCTATAGTGCAAGGGATAGAAAAACTACCTGGATCTGCTGCTTTTGGTGGGAATGATTCTTTCTTAACAGTTACACACTTTTCTTCCTCATCATCTCTACTTCTTCTTTTTGTAGAGGTTCCTTCTTCAGATTTTGTGTAAACTGCTATTTTCTGTAGAATTTGTTCCCAAGGAGCTTCATTATCAACCATTCTGAATAAATCTGTGAAATCCATTGGTTTCTCCTGATTTGTTGGAAAAGGCAAAATGTCCTTTCTTTCTTCTTCTCTTCTCTCTTCTCTTTCATCTTCTTCTAACTCAATAATCTCTTCATTCACACTCTTGACCACTTTGCACTCCTCTCTAGGGTTAACCTCAGTATTAGCCCCAAAGTTTCTGTGTGGTCTTTCTTCCAATTGCTTGGTAATCTGACCTATCTGAATCTCCAAATTCTTTATAGCAGCTTCAGTGCTCTTTTGAGAAGATTCAGTTTTCTGTATGAATTGCTGAAGAGTTTCTTCCAACCTTGTAGATCTTTCATTAAGCATAGATAATTGTTGCCACATGGTTGGTTGTTGCTGCTGCTTATTATATTGATTAGCCTGCCCAGTTGGTCCTTGGCCAATACTTGGATGTGGTTTCCAACCCTGATTATAATTCCCTTGACGGTATGGAAACTGATTAGCCATGAAATTAACATCCTCCACGGCTTCCACAGGAAAAGCACATTGGCCATTGATGTGATCACCCCCACATAATTCGCACAACTGGGTTTGTACCTGTGCAGCAGATTTTAACTCTTTAGGTAATGAAGCAAGAGTTTTGGTCAGAGTTTCCAGCTGTTGAGTTAGAATTTTATTCTGGGCTAGCAAGGCATCATGGGTTTGTAGTTGAAGAACCCCTTTCTGTTGCATAGGGGCGCCTCTTTCATTGTGCAGCTCATTATCACTTGTAGCCATATTTTCAATAATTTCAGTTGCTTCCTCTGGAGTCTTCCATTTGATATTGCCTCCAGCTGAGGCATCCAGCATCATCTTGGTTTGTGAACCAAGCCCTCCAAGGAAAGTTAAGACTACTTCTTGATCTTCAAAGCCATGCGTGGGAGTTTTACGTAATAAGCTTTTGTACCTGTCCCATGCATGTCCCAGTGATTCTTCCATGCCCTGCTTGAATGAAGAAATCTCTTGCTTCCCTTTAGTCACTTTAGATTGTGGGAAGAATTTGTTTAAAAACTTTGTAACTACTGCTTCCCACTCTGTGAAACTTTCTTCTGGAAAAGAGTTCAACCAAAGCTTAGCATTGCCTCCCAATGAGAAAGGAAACAAGCTAAGTTTGATTGCTTCGTCTGGCACCCCATTAATCTTGACTGTGTTGCAAATCTCATTAAAGGTAGTCAGGTGCTCATATGGGCTTTCGTGAGATAACCCATTAAATTGATTACTCTTCACCAGTTGAATCAGTGCTGGTTTGACCTCCATGTTGGCTGCATTGACTCTAGGTCTAGCTATGCTATTGAAGTGCTGAGGTCCAGCAAGATTAGTGTAATCTGCAAGAGTTCTTCTAACATTATTGCCCTCCATACTTCCTGTGCTATGAACAGAACCTTGTGGTGATGATTGCAAGAGAGTTTCTGGAGAAGGAAAAAGTTCTCTAGACGTTCTGATTCTTCTCCTCCTTCTACTCTCTTCTAGACCTTCAAGAAGTGGTTCTGTTGTTTTCTTACTTCTAGTTCGAATTGCTTCCTGCATGCACAAGAAAACAAAACCCAAGAAAAGATTTGTTAGCACAAAAAGATATAAAAGAAGATATAAATTCAAAAGATAAAAAGATAAAAGATTCAGAAGATAAGAAGATAAAAGATTTAGAAGATAGAAAGATAAAAGATTTAAAAGATAAAAAGATAAAATAAAATAAAATCTAATCCTAAAAGATAAAATAAAATCTAAACTAATCTAAAAGATAAAGATAAAATAAAATCTAATAAAATCTAACCTAACCAAATAAAATCAAATCTAATAAAATCTAATCTAAAAAGATAAAAAAAATAAAATCTAACCTAATCTAAAAAGATAAAAAGATAAAATAAAAACAGAAATTCAAAATTAAAGTCAAAGATAATCAATAATCACACAAATTAACCAGTTAAACCAGAGTCCCCGGCAACGGCGCCAAAAACTTGATGGACAAATTTGTAAGCACCAAAATATGATGTCACAAACTTGTTTCACTATCGGCAAGTATGACCGAATCGTTCAAGTAATAAACTTGGTAAGACCAAGTATCGTTCTTCCCAAAGGACTCACGGCCTAGTTTAGTTATGTGATTTGTTGATTAGCTAGGACTTACAAACGAAATATTTAGAGTTTAAAATGCAAGACAGAAAATAAACATGTATGCATGAAGTTTGATCAATGGCAAAGACAAAGGATAAACACTTTCAATGGATTATATGAATGAATATGTTGTTGGGGGTCAATTTCATCTCATCCACTCTCATATATTTTAGGAATTCAACATTCAAATCATCATTGTTAATGCCACTCTCTAATGTACCATTCTAGATGGCTTCTCCCTAATCAAATAGTTCATACAATTCCTAGCATTCCTAATGATTAGTTCATGAGTGCAGGAGCTTAAAGGCAACCAATAAAATATTGTCAGTATAATATTGGGAGAAATTCCCCGGATCTAGACTTCCCCGTACGTGTCCGTATCGACAAAACCAATAATCATGCATTAGAATGAGTTAAACAATGCAAGCATTGAGCAAAGAGGAAAAACCCTAACTAATGATGAAAGAAAGCATATGTCTTACTTAAAAGATGTACTCAACAAATTCCATATATGAGAGCTTCAAGAGATTACATTGATTCCCCAACAAACATACAAGGTTTAGTTCACCATATTCATGGTGAACCTAGATGAATAACAATGAAAGAATGAAAGAATAAACCCAATAAAGGTGAAGAGGTAGCCTGAGCATCCAAGATCCTCCTTCAAAGGGGTGGAAGAGAGTGTTTACTTCGTTTCTGCCAAAGATACCAATCCCAAGGACGTGCAAGCCCTTATATACTAATCTAGAGTTACAAAAGATTACAAAAGCCCAAGCCCATAAAGTGCCGCTCAGCGGTATTTACCGCTCAGCGGTGATTGCGCGTCTTCTTTCTTCCCCTCAGCGGCCATTTTGCCCCTCAGCGGTTCCAACGCCACCTCTTGAGTGCCGCTCAGCGGTAGTTTGCCGCTGAGCGGTGCCTTCGTCTTCTCTTTTTGCACTATTTCTTGTCTTTTCTAATGTCACTTCTCTCCTTCTTCACTCTTTTCACTAAATTCACCTTAAAACCTGCACAAAAACACTCAAATCAAGCATAAACCTGTCCAGCTCTCTTATTTATGAAAATATAGATAAACTGCATGATTTCAAGCTAGTTTTTAAGTCTAAAGGTTGCTTTTAGTATCACTTTTAAGCATGAAAATAACAGTTTTTCAACTGTTATCAGTGCTCCAACCATATGTCAAGTGCAAGGTCTATGTTCAGAGAGCTGAATGAATCTTTAAAGAGCAAGGTGAGGCTTGGAGATGGAAAACAACTTGAAGTAGAAGGAAGAGGCACAATTGAAATCAAAACCGAGCAAGGAAACATTAAGCTCTTATATGATGTGCAGTATGTGCCATATTTGGCTCAGAATTTGCTGAGTGTGGGTCAATTACTCAATTCTGGATATTCAGTACTGTTTGATAATGATTTCTGTTTGATCTGTGATAAGAAATCCAAAGAAGTTGTAGTAAAAATTATTATGAGGAGAAATAGAATGTTCCCTCTTTATTTATCTGAAAATGTGAGCAAAGCATTGACAATTAAAGAAGATAATGATGCCAAGTTATGGCATTTGAGGTATGGTCATTTGAATGTGCAAGGACTGAAGCTTCTGAGTTCCAAAGACATGGTGCAAGGGCTGCCTAAAATTGGTAAGCTTGAGTTGTGTGAAGGATGCTTATATGGAAAGCAGTCAAAAGGACCATTTTCTAGTGGCAGAGCCTGGAGAGCAAGTGAAAGTTTGGATGACAGGAAAAGTACATCAGGGTCAGTTTTCAGTTTAGGCTCAGGAGCTATTACTTGGAGCTCAAAGAAGCAGGATATTGTGGCTCTGTCATCATCTGAAGCAGAATATGTAGCTGCTGGTGCAGCAGCAAGACAAGCTGTTTGGCTTAGAAAGTTGTTAAAAGATTTATGTTGTGAGCAGGAAGGAGCAACTGAGATATGGTGTGATAACAGGTCTGCAATTGCTATGACAAGAAACCCAGCATTTCATGCAAGAACCAAGCATATTGAAGTACAACATCACTTCATAAGGAAGCTTATATCAGAGGAAACAATCGCTCTAAGATTCTGCAGCACAAACGTTCAAAATGCAGATTTGTTTACCAAGGCTTTAGCTCAAGCCAAACATCAGTTCTTTATGGAGAAAATTGGTATGTATGAGTTTGAATTAAGGGGAGGTGTTGCAACATAATTCAAGCTCATATGTTCACGTAAAGTCAGTTGCTGGTTTTTCGGCTAGTTGTTAGGAGCAAGTTTAAGTTTCTGTTTTTAAGTTAGTTTCAACACCACTAACGTAGGATTGTTAGAAGTGGTTAGTGGAGAGTGTTAGCCAAGTTTCCTATATATTTAAATATTGTATTGTTCAGCATTATACAAAATAAGAAGAAAAACTCTCTCTCATTGGTGAAAGGATCAGCTACCTTGGTGACAAGACAAACCCCAAAATGAAATCAGAATGCTATAATATTACCAAGGCCATGCAGATTCCAGTCCCCACCAATACTGTTAAAAATATTACACTGTCCATAAATAGCACCAGAGTAGTTTCTAACAGTATACTACAAACAAAATTAGACATCAGAAACCTATCATGCAAAACAGAAAGCCACATCCAAAATGATTCAGTACTAGATTTACTTATAAAACATCAAAGCCAACACTCAAATACTATTATGATACTAACAAATTTTCATGTCATAGCTAAACTAGAATCACATTTATAAAAGCTAATTTCCATTACAAGAGAGGAAATTAAAAACACCTTTTTGTGGTTCCTTCGGCCTTCGCAGCACCAAGTTCTACGTCTCAACTTATACCGCAACACAGCAGCCTCAATCGATGCCTCGTCAAAATCTAACTACGTCTTCCCAGACGAACCAAAAATGGGGCAATGAAAATCAAATCAACACAGATTAGGTTTCAATTTTAAAGATTTCTAACCATTACAAATTACCATAAACATGAACGAAAAGAAGAATCACTTACCAGATTTAGGGCTCCAGAGAAGAGACGATCCAGAGGGGACGTGACTGAAGGTTTCAGACAAAGGCTCGACACGAGAGCTGACTGAAGGTTGGAGAGGAAAGGTGAATGAATGGTTGATGAAGGATTGATGAAGATCACTCCACAGAGAAGAGGGTTCGAGAGCAAGAGAGTTCGAGAGAGAGAACAAAGTTCTAGAGTTCGAGAACAGAGTTAGGGTTCGAGAAAGAGGGGAAAACGCTTCTTCAGAGTGTGATATGCAGCTCAGCATCCAATTAATCAGAAAAAAAAATTGTAAAAGAATAATTTCCCACATCCGTATATAATATCCGCAGTTAACAACTTCGTTCCAACTGCATACGGATACTACGGGTTATATACGGATATATCCTTGGATAATTTTCCCGCTACCACGCGCAAACTTTATATACGGAATTTATATACGAAAAATTCCGTATATAAATATCCGTATATAATATCCGTATATAAATCTTTTTCTGGTATCCGTACATAAATTCCGTACATAATGCCTCATTTATATACGGATGTGAATCCGTATATAATTGTTCGTATGTAATTTCATTATTTCTTGTAGTGATTGTTATAACTCAACAAGACAATTGAGAAAATTTCATAACAGAACACAACTCTTATAACATCATTGCCACCCAAAATAGAACAATCCACTATATCAATTGTTAAAATCAACCAAAAAAAACATCTTCTATTCTAACGCAAATGAAAAGAAAAGAAACAAAACACAGTCAACACCATCACTACACAAAACAATAATGAGATGTTCTATAACAAATCATATTGCACAAACTAATTTAGAGCATACATTGAACAAAGTCAGAACAAATTTTTCTTAGCTTTTATAGTTCATCAATCAAAATGACAACTTACCTCGACGGTAGCCCCTTCAATAGCCTCTAAAGCGGTAGTGGAAGACCTTGTCACGCAGTGACACTCCCCTGGTTACGCCGCCTCGTCAAATATCCTCCCTCGCGACAATGTTAGTCGTCGTCACGGACCTAAAACCCCACCGTCATGCAACCAGAACCCCGTCGTCACCCACCAAGAACCCCACCTACAATTTCCTTGCGACAATGGTAGCGTTCAACTCAACCACCCACCACCTTCCTCAGCTCAGGACACTGCAAAACTGCTACAAGAAAAAAGGTTCCACCACTGACGCGTAATCGAAAAGAGTAACAGGAAAACAAAACGAGATGGGAGAATGAGAGACTTCACCTATAATGGAGGAGTGGGGAAGAAGCGTATCCCAATTGTGGTTAGGGTGGGAAGCAGTCTGCACAAACCACATAGTGAGTTCGTAGAGGCAATTAGGGTATGGAATCTGAATATTGGGGAAGAAGGAGTTTTCGAGAAATGAGGGAAGGGAAATATCTCACTTTCTAATTTCATATACACCATCCACTTACCGACGGTCGTTTGCCTTCGGTAATGACTCGTGTCCATTACAGACGACCATTATCCTTCTGTAAAGTCTTACTACACAAGCCTTCGGAAAAGCCTTCGGTAATCTTTGTCGGTAATAATTGTTTTTCCTGTAGTGGAGGAAGTGGAGGAACTGGGCGAAGTGGAGGAAGTGAAGGAAGTGTGGACGAAATGGAAGAAGTGGAGGAAGTGGAGGAAGTGGAGGAAGTCAAGGAAGTGGAGGAAGTGGAGGAAGTGGAAGAAGTGGAGGAAGTTGAAGAAGTGGAGGAAGTGGAGGAAGTTGAAGAAGTGGGCGAAGTGGACAAAGTGGATGAAGTGGACGGAGTGGAGGAAGTGGAGGAAGTGGAGGAAATGGACGAAGTGTAGGAAGTTGAGAAAGTGGAGGAAGTGGAGGAAGTGGATGAAGTGGAGGAAGTTGTCGAAGTGGAAAAAATAGAAGAAGAAGAAGAAGATGAGGATGATGATGATGATGATGAAGAAAAAGAAGAAGAAGAAGAAGAAGAAGAAGAAGAAGAGGAAGATGAAGTAGAAGTGGAAGAGGTGGACGAGGTGGATGAAGTGGATGAGGTGGACGAAGTTGACAAAGTTTACAAAGTGGACGAAGTTGACGAAGTGGAGGAAGTGGAGGAAGTGGAGGAAGTGGGGGAAGTGGAGGAAGTGGAGGAAGTGGACTTAGTGGACGAAGTGCACGAAGGGGACGAAGTGGACGAAGTGGACGAACTTGACGAAGTGGTCGAAGTGGACGAAGGAGAAGAAGAAGAAGAAGAAGATGTTGATGATGATGATCATGATGATGATGATGAAGAAGAAGAAGAAGAAGAAGAAGAAGAAGAACGAGAAGACGAAGAACAAGAAGACATAGAAGTGGAAGAAGGGACGAAGTTGACGAGGTGTACGATATGAACAAGGTGGACGAAGTGGAGGAAGTGGACGTGATGGAGGACCATCTAAGCTTAACATAGGATCTTTAACAAGAGCCATGTCCAAGAGAATCCAAGAGGAAGAGGGAGCACTCACTACCTTACTCTTATGGAGTATTACTTACTAAGTTCTCTTTCTCTTTGCTAAATACTTTTACATTGCTTTTGTAGAATATTAATAAAAGGGAGGAACCATGTCTATGCAACTTAAAAAGGCTGCCACGTAAGAAAATCAAAGAAGCACAAATGGATGGTTGGTGCCCACGGCTTTTGCACTGCGTTCAACACCAAAGACAACAACTCCATTTTCTTCAATTGCTTTGCTGAGTTGGCAATTATAGCTTGCTGCCCAAGCTTCCTCTATCTGTTTTACAGCATGTGCACATTTAAAATAACTTGCACAATATGTTTTAGAAGCTCTCCTTCTTCTATAAATAGAGAGCTTCATCACTTGTAAATAAAACTTGATTTGAAGTAAGGAAATGCTGCCAATTTTCAGCTTTTACTCTCAAGTTCAACCTTGTGCAATGTTATCTTGCATCTCCTCTAGCTTCTTTCCCCTTTGGAAAGCCTACTGAGCTAGAACTCTACCAAACAGCCACTCTAAACACTTCCAGCATATTCACGAACACCTTGCATGCGTCCATAAACTCCACTACATTTCATTCAATCCACTGCCAGCTCTCTGCTTTGGGAAGCTTCTTCTGCATTTCCTGGAGTTGTTTCCATCATTTGGCATCAAGAGCCAGCTCGTCCACGCAAGTCTCCAAGAGATAAGTCACGTTTTCATTCATTTTTCACTTCCGTCATGTGCTGTTCTAGTTTTGCCACTGTTTGATTTTTTTTCCCTCACTGTTATGGTTTGATTTCGTGTTTGTTGTGGATGTTTGTTTCATTCACTGTTCCTTAGTGTTTGTTCTTCATTTTAATCGGTGCACTTTGTTGGTTTGAGTTCAAATCAGCTTTATAAATCAATTTCAGTTTCTGTCAAGTCTTGTGCAAATGTTTTTGCCGTTTTCATGCTGTCAAATGTTTAAATATGTTCCAGCTTTATTTCTTCGTTGATGATTGAGTGCAGTGCATTTGCTAGCTATATGTTGATCATATAAGCAATGGCATCATGTCCAGCTTTGATCATTGGAGCTAAAAGCAATGCAATCTTTGTTTTCCAGTAGCCAACTCTGCACAACAACTCATTTTCTGGTTTAATCTTTTATAATCTGTGTTGGCTAAGTTTTACTAATTCTAAAGCTTTGCACAAGTTGTTTGATGTGTTTAACCAGTTCTCAAATCCTCATAATTCCTATAAAGTGCATAATTCAAAAAATGAGTGGTTGAGTTCATCCAAAACTATTGGCAACTTCAGCATCAAATATTCAAATCTGGTTGAATCTGTGCAAGCTGTTTCTGTCCAGAATTTTTGTTTCTTAACCTTGGTGCAAGTTTATTTGCAGTTTTTCAACATGTTTCAAGTTGTATCAACTCAGATTAACCACTGATTTGTGAAAATCATAATTGAGTTGTTTAAAACTTCACAAAAATAGTGTTGTCACAGTATTTGTGCAGCTTGCACCGTGCTGCTTGTGTCTTTGCCATGCATTAGGTCACTTTCCATCTTCTAGCTCCTATATTCTAGCTAGATCTAGTTACCTAGGGCCTTTCTTACAAGTCTATTGATATGTCCAGCTTTGAATCCACTTTATTGATCATTTCTGGTGCTGTCTTGTATTTTTTTTGCTGCATAATTGATAACAGTTGAAAAACTATTATTTTCATGATTAAAATTGATACTAAATGCAACCTTTATACTTAGAAACTAGCTTGAAATCATACTTTTATTCATATTTTCAGAAATAAGAGAGCTAGACAGGTTTATGCTTGATTTTAGTGTTTTTGTGCAGGTTTTAAGGTGAATTTGGTGAAAGAAGTGAAGAAGGAGAGAGATGAAATCAGAAAAGACATTAAAAAGTGCAAAAGGAGAAGCCGAAGTCACCGCTCAGCGGCAGTTTACCGCTGAGCGGCACTCAGGAGCTTACGGGAGATCCGCTGAGGGGCAAAATGGCCGATGAGGGGAAGAAACGACTCACGCACTTACCGCTGAGCGGTACTTTACCGCTGAGCGGCACACTTATGGGCTTGGTGATGGACAAATTTGTAAGCACCAAATTATGATGTCACAAACTTGTTTCACAATCGGCAAGTATGACCGAATCGTTCAAGTAATAAAACTTGGTAAGACCAAGTATCGTTCTTCCCAAAGGACTCACGGCCTAGTTTAGTTATGTGATTTGTTGATTAGCTAGGACTTACAAACGAAATATTCAAAGTTTAATATGCAAGACAGAAAATAAACATGTATGCATGAATTGATCAATGGCAAAGACAAAAGATAAACACTTTCAATGAATTATATGAATGAATATGTTGTTGGGGGTCAATTTCATCTCATCCACTCTCATATTTTAGGAATTCAACAATCAAATCATCATTGTTAATGCCACTCTCTAATGTACCATTCTAGATGGCTTCTCCCTAATCAAATAGTTCATACAATTCCTAGCATTCCTAATGATTAGTTCATGACTGCAGGAGCTTAAAGGCAACCAATATAATGTTGTCAGTAAAATATTGGGAGAAATTCCCCGGATCTAGACTTCCCCGTACGTGTCCGTATCGACAAAACCAATAATCATGCATTAGAATGAGTTAAACAATGCAAGCATTGAGCAAAGAGGAAAAACCCTAACTAATGATGAAAGAAAGCATATGTCTTAATTCAAAGATGTACTCAACAAATCCATATATGAGAGCTTCAAGAGATTACATTGATTCCCCAACAAACATACAAGGTTTAGTTCACCATCGTCATGGTGAACCTAGATGAATAACAATGAAAGAATGAAAGAATAAACCCAATAAAGGTGAAGAGGTAGCCTGAGCATCCAAGATCCTCCTTCAAAGGGGTGGAAGAGAGAGTGTTTGCCTCGTTTCTGCCAAAGATACCTAACTATAGGACGTGCAAGCCCTTATATACTAATTTAGAGTTACAAAAGATTACAAAAGCCCAAGCCCAAAGAGTACCGCTCAGCGGTATTTACCGCTCAGTGGTAGTTGCGCGTCCTTTTCTTCCCCTCAGCGGCCAGTTTGCCCCTCAGCGGTTCCAACGCCACCTCTTGAGTGCCGCTCAGCGGTAGTTTGCCGCTGAGCGGTGCCTTCGTCTTCTATTTTTGCACTCTTTCTTGTCTTTTCTAATGTCACTTCTCTCCTTCTTCACTCTTTTCACTAAATTCACCTTAAAACCTGCACAAAAACACTCAAATCAAGTGTAAACCTGTCCAGCTCTCTTATTTATGAAAATATAGATAAACTACATGATTTCAAGCTAGTTTTTAAGTCTAAAGGTTGCTTTTAGTATCAAATTTAAGTATGAAAATAACAGTTTTTCAACTGTTATCACAACCCCAAACTTAGAACTTTGCTTGTCCTCAAGCAAACAAAATGTAACTCCATCTCCAACCAATTCATATGATAGTTAACTCATTCAAAAATCCTCTTTTTTCAAGATAAGTAATAACTTCACTCAAACGTATGACCAAGAGTTCAATCAAGATGTGCACATGCTTTAGTGTTCACAAAGTCATTTAAGTTCCAACAAATGCTATTTCTCATGAATGATCAATCAATTAAGCAAGGATGTTCATGTGCTTATGGAATATTTCCTCACTAGGTAAAGTGTTTCACTCAACACACAAGTGTATAAGAGGTAAAGTGTCTCACTCATTCACTCTACTATCACAATGTCACATGAATCAACTTTGCCTTTCATTTAACCACAATCAAAAACATTCACAAGTATGCATCATCACAAGGACTTTTCAATGGCTTATAATGTGGCTGGGTGATGAATCATTATTTTTGTTCACTTCACTTAGTTTATTGTACTAAAATTAATCAGGGAATTGTGCTTAATTGTCCAGTATTTTCCCGTTTTTATTGATTGTGCTTAATTTGATCAGAAATTCTTATTTTACTTAATTTGAATTATCTGAGACTAATTATTTACATTATTGAGTGCAGGGAAAATTCTGTAAATATTTTAGGACATTTGGAAGAACATTCACACTGTATTAATTGGAAGAAGCTACTATATTTGGTTCATGAAGCTGGGTTTTCGTTTTGTTGCTGGAAGTAATTGGCAAATAAAATGATGGAGGAAGCACATTTTCATTCCTTTCTTCTGCAAGTATCACTTCTCATTAACATGACAAAGGAATAAAAGAAAGGGACCACCATGGTGAAAATTCACGTCCAAAAACCCCAAAGTGCAAGAGCTGAATTTGTTGAAGACAAGCATTATATGCTTTGAATGGAATGTGGGAGCCGCGCCACCTAGGACCATTGGAGAATTTCTCTTTGGTTTAAGAATGAAGTAAGGCCGTGAATGGAGGGACCAGATATTGCAAGTAAGTTCACGGGTTTGCACAATTGGAAAAGCATATAAACATATGGAACACATGAAAAGAGGAGGGGCCACCTTGAAACCAAGCTCACGGTTTTATACTTTCAATTTGACAAGCATTTGGAATAAAAAATGGAAGGAAATGGAAGGGGCCACCACATGGTTAGAAGCACACGGCCATTACAAAATTTATTGGCTTGGAATCATTCTTTGTTTAATAAGTAAAGCAAATGGAAAGAAGGGACCACTTTGCAAGTGCAGCCAACGTTTTCTATACACATGGCCCCCTTCTTCTTTGTCATTGAATTTTACAATATACTAATGAGACAAGGCTACCATTTCACGGCATTTTGGCTTGTGCAGATTTCTTTTAATTGCTCTTCCACTCCACACGGTTTTGCACCTTCAAAAAATGAAAGAATTAAGTGGACAGCAGCTTGGAAAGGCCACCACGTTTAAAGCACACGGTTATTTATTTTTTATTTTTGGATCAAGAGCACACGGCTGGAAGCAAGTCCAGCAAGTAGAAACAACTCCCATACAGCAGTAGCTTCCATCCAGCAAGCGTGAAGAGGTGCTGCAGCAAGAAGAAGGGTGTTGCACGTCCACAACTTCTTTCTTTGAGAAGATAAGCATGGAGGCCTGGAAGGGGTCTCGTTCTTCTCTTCCAGAGCTATCTCTGATTTTCCATTTTCCCAAACAGTGCACAAATGTAGATTTCTGTTCTTGGAAAAGCTTGTAGTGTGTTATAGTATTTGGATCAGTTTACTCAGTTTTGTTTTCATCTTCAATATTCAAGAATTTTAATTTAAGTTTTCAATCTGGATGAATTTCATTTTCAGTTCAGTGTTTTTATTTTTATTTTTTTTATCTGTTGTATTTTATCTTTTAGCAGTTTCTGCATTGTTAAATTTCGTCATTGCATTTTAATTTCAAACGTTATTTTTAATGTGATAAATTTTATTTGCGATCAAGTGTTTCTATTTTTACCGTTTTCTATCGTGCAATTTTTACCGTTTCTCAATTTACCGCTTTTCATTTTTACCGTTCAGTTTTTACCACCGTTAAAATTTATTTCAGTATTTTTAAATTCAGTTGTGCTTAATTTCTTGTCCGCTTTAATTTTTAATTTTACCGCATCAAAACCAAAATCACAAAACCCCCCCCACTTCGTGTAAAATCTAAGACCGAACCACAAATATTGGTCCTTGAGAGACGACCTAGGAGTCACTTCCTAGTCTTATACTGCATTAATTTCTGTGCACATAAAATTTGTATGACCGCGACAGTCGTATCACTGGGCTAACAAGAAAATTGGTTTTTCTGGATCACAAAATCCTTGAGTTAAGAGATTCATAACAACACAATTATTCTTATTCATTCCCAACTTTTGTTTGCCTTTTCATTTGCATTGAGCTTTACTTCTTTTCTTTTCTTTTCTTTTGCATATTCTTACTTTTTAGCTCTTAGCTCAATGCTTTTCCTTTTTCCCAACAACCCCAAACTTGAACATTTATCAATACCACACAAGATCTTCTACTTAACTCAAGGTAAAGATTTTCAATCAAGGGTTTTTAGTGTATATTCAAGGCTATGGGTTCAAAGGATAGAACACAACGTGTTCTCTTTTAGTAGGCTAACTTTATGAATTTGGCCAGTAAAAAGGGTTTCAAAAACACGGCCTTGATCATATGATGCAAAACAAGCAATTGATTCAATCATGGAAAACCTGGGCAAAATCATTCATGCTTCCAAAGTAATAGCATTCAACAATAACAACTCTGGAGCTCAAAACCTCACATATAAGCTCATTCACATTTGACATACACATCCTGCTTAATTTCACAATCACAATCATGATATCATGCATTTGTTCACAAAGCTTGTGAATCACCTGTATAAGCATTTTACTGTGCACATCATCTCAACATCAATTAATCAATAAGCATCATCAAGCATTACTTATCACACAATCACAGTTAATAGCAAACCATCATAAGAAACCAGGTGTTCAATAGAGTACATCAAACCCTAATCTAAAAACGAAAACAAATAAGTGCAACTTACAAAACACTGGGTTGCCTCCCAGTAAGCGCTTGTTTAACGTCCCGAGCCTGACCCAAACTTTTAAGGATCAACCAACAACATCATTGTGGAACATCTTTGCACCTCTCCCCCTAGATAGGGCTTGAGACGTTGACCATTTACCACCCAACTACTTTGTGGATCATCAGATGGATTAAAGATTTCAATTGCTCCATGTGGATGCACTTCTTTTATCACAAATGGTCCTGTCCATTTTGACTTCAGCTTCCCAGGAAATATCTTCAATCTTGAATTGAATAATAATACCTGTTGTCCTGGATTGAAAACTCTATTCACCAGCTTTCTGTCATGATAAAATTTCATTTTGTCTTTGTAAGCCTTGGATGAATCATATGCATGTAAGCGCATCTCTTCAAGCTCCAAAATCTGCCTTCTGCGTGTGCATTGAGTATCATAAGGATCAAAATTCAAGAATTTCAAAGCCCATAATGCTCTATGCTCCAATTCGACTGGCAAATGGCATGCTTTCCCATAGACTAATTGAAATGGTGATAATCCCATAGACGTCTTCATTGCTGTCCTATAAGCCCAAAGAGCATCATCCAATTTGAGAGACCAATCCTTTCTTGAAGAAGTCACAGTCTTTTCCAGGATTCTTTTTATCTCCCTGTTAGACACCTCAGCTTGTCCATTGGTTTGTGGATGATAAGGTGCAGCTACCTTATGCTTTACTCCATAATGTTTGAGTACTTTCTCTAGCTGATAATTGCAAAAATGAGATCCTCCATCACTGATCAACACTCTTGGAGTGCCAAAACGTGAGAATATCTGCCTCTTCAAGAATTTAATTACCGTGCTAGCATCATTTTTAGGACAAGCCAATGCTTCCACCCACTTACTCACATAATCCACTGCTACCAGAATATATTCATTGTTGAAAGATGGAGGAAAGGGTCCAACAAAGTCAATACCCCAACAATCAAAGACCTCAACCTCTAAAATACCTTGTAAAGGCATCTCATGACGTTTAGTGATTGTCCCTGCTCTTTGACATTTGTCACAATTCCTAGCATGATTATGAGCATCTTTAAATAAAGTTGGCCAATAGAATCCTGATTGAAGGACTTTTGCTGCTGTTCTTTCTCCATTAAAATGCCCTCCATAAGGTGAATCATGACAATGCCAGAGAATTCCTTCTGCTTCTTCATTTGTAACACATCTCCTTAGAAGATTATCTGCTCCAATTTTGAACAGATATGGATCATCCCACACAAACTGCTTGGCATCATGTAGAAATTTCTGTCTCTGTTGCCAAGTTAAGTCTTCTGGCATGACTCTTGCAGCTTTGAAATTTGCCATATCAGCAAACCAAGGTCTCTGCTGAATATACATGAGTGATTCATCTGAAAAAGATTCCCAGATTGCAGACTCCTTGCTAGTGACCTCATTGTTGACTAACCGTGACAAATGATCAGCAATTAAGTTCTCACTTCCTTTCTTATCACGGATTTCTACAACAAATTCTTGCAATAATAATACCCATCTAATCAGACGTGGCTTAGAATCTGGTTTTGTCAACAAATATTTGATAGCTGCATGATCTGTGTAGACAATCACCTTAGACCCAATGAGATAGGGTCTAAATTTCTCTAGAGCATATACAATGGCCAGAAACTCTTTCTCTGTGGTAGCATAATTCAATTGCGCATCATTCAGCACCTTGCTAGCATAATAGATTGGATGAAACTTTTGCTCTTTTCTTTGGCCGAGAACAACTCCTAATGCATAATCACTTGCATCACACATTAATTCAAAATTTTGATTCCAATCTGGTGCTACAATTACTGGAGCTGACACTAGCTTCTTCTTCAATATATCAAAAGCTTTCAAACAATCTTCATTCATCACAAAAGGAGCATCCTTCATCAAACGATTACTCAATGGTTTAGCAATTTTTGAGAAATCTTTGATGAATCTTCTATAGAACCCAGCATGACCAAGAAAACTCCTAATCCCCCTTACATTTGTTGGGGGAGGCAGTTTCTCAATGACTTCTACTTTGGCTTTATCCACCTCAATCCCTTTAGCAGAGATTTTATGCCCCAGTACAATCCCTTCAGTTACCATGAAATGACATTTCTCCCAATTCAACACCAGATTTGTCTGAACACATCTTTTGAGGACCGTGTTCAAATTAGCTAAACATCTTTGGAAGGAATTTCCAAAAACTGAGAAGTTATCCATGAATACTTCAATGCATTTTTCTAGAAGATCAGAAAAGATTGCCTGCATACACCTCTGAAACGTAGCTGGAGCATTACATAATCCAAAAGGCATCTTTCTATATGCAAAGATACCAAAAGGACAAGTAAAAGCCGTCTTCTCCTGGTCTTTTGGATCTACCACAATTTGATTATATCCAGAATATCCATCTAGAAAACAATAGAAGGCCTGCCCTGATAACCTTTCTAGCATCTGATCCATGAAGGGAAGAGGAAAATGATCTTTCCTAGTAGCTTTATTCAGCTTCCTGTAATCAATGCACATCCGCCAGCCAGTAACTGTCCGAGTAGGAATAAGCTCATTCTTATCATTATAAACTACTGTCATCCCACCTTTCTTTGGAACCACCTGTACTGGACTCACCCATTCACTGTCAGAGATTGGATAGATGATACCAGCTTCTAGCAGTTTCAACACTTCTTTTCTGACCACTTCTTTCATGACAGGATTTAACCGTCTCTGCGGTTGAGCACTTGGTTTATAGTCTTCCATAAAAATCCTGTGCATGCAATAAGTTGGGCTTATACCTTTGAGATCTGATATGGACCACCCAATTGCTTCTTTGTTGGCTTTCAGAATTTCTATCAACTGCTCTTCTTCTTGTAAAGATAAAGAGTTATTGATGATGACTGGCTTTGTTTCACCCTCTTCTAAAAACACATATTTCAGATGTGATGGCAATCTTTTTAGTTCTGGCAACTGTGCCTTGACTGCTTTCTCTTTATCAATGATTTCGAATTTTGGATCTTCCTCTGGACTCTCTTTCAATGTTTCCAAGTCCATCAAACATTCATCAATCAATTTTTCTTCTTCTTCATCCAAGTCTTCACATGCGTCAATGAGAGTTTTCTCCAATGGAGAAATATTACGCACCATTCTTTCTTGAACCATACAGACTTCATCAAGTTCATCAAATTGAAAGCATGCTTTGTCATCATTTGGATACGTCATGGCCTTAGATACATCAAAAGTGACCTCTTCATCATCAACTCTCAGTTTAAGCTTACCATTCTCTACATCAATCAGAACTCTAGCAGTCTTCATAAAAGGTCTCCCCAGAATAAGAGGAACATCACTAGTTCCTTCCATCTCCATCACGATAAAATCCACTGGGAATACAAATTTGTCGACCTTCACTAGAACATCCTCAACCACTCCATATGGATATTTAAGAGACCTGTCTGCCAATTGAAGAGCCATTCTGGTTGGTTTAATTTCCAACCCCTGAATTGTTCTGCACATGGCTAGCGGCATTAGATTAATGCTAGCTCCCAAATCAATCAATGCTCTTCCAACTTTCACATCTCCTATGGTGCATGGAATAGTGAAGCTTCCTGGGTCTTTAAGTTTAGGAGGTAATTTCTGTATGATTGCACTGCAATTGCCCTGTATATTGATAGTTTCCTTCTCAATGTACTTGTGTTTCTTTGTGAGAAGTTCCTTCAAGAATTTTGCATATGCTGGCATCTGTTGCAATGCTTCAGAGAATGGTATAGTAATCTCCAGCTTCTTAAACAGTTCCATGAATCTTTCCAACTGCTTTTCTTTCTCCTTCCTTGAATAACCCTTTGGATAAGGAAGTTGCTTCTCATACTCTCTTTCTCTCTGTTTCTCTTCTCTCTCATTTTTTTCTCTCCTCTCCTCTTCTTCTTTTCTCTTTTTTTCTCTCTCAACTCTTTCTTTCCACTCACATGTTTCTTTTTCACTCTCACTCTCATTTTTTTCTTTCTCTCTCTCTTTTTGTCTCTCCTCTAACACTCTACCACTTCTGGTCACAACAGTTTTACAATCCTTTCCAAGATTATCATATTTAATCTCGTCAACTATTCTCTCAACATAGCTCTCCATTTTTTTAAATGCAGCATCCACATTATGACAATAGGATGCATTTGTCTTCAAGAATCTCTGGAAAGTCTCTTCAAGCTTTGTTGCTTTCTCAACTGGAATGAATTGCATCTGCCATTTTTGTTGCTCTTGAACCATTGAAACCTGCTGTATTTCCTGTGGTATTTGAGAAAGTTTCATAGTCACTTCCTCAATCTGTTGAGAGAGAGTTCTATTTTGGACAAGCAAAGCCTCATTTAATTCTGACAGCTTCTTCTGATTAAAATCTCCTGTGTCAATATTGAGTTCGTTGTCACTAGTAGCCATATTTTCAATGATTTCAATTGCTTCCTCTGGAGTTTTCAATTTAATATTGCCTCCTGCTGAGGCATTCAGCAGCATCTTGGTTTGTGAACCAAGCCCTCCAAGGAAAATTAAGACTACTTCATATTCTTTAAAGCCATGCATAGGAGTTTTATGTAACAAGCTTTTATACCTATCCCATGCATGTCCTAGTGATTCCTCCATGCCCTGCTTGAATGAAGAAATCTCTTGCTTGCCTTTAGTTACTTTAGATTGTGGGAAGTATTTGTTTAGAAACTTTGTAACCACTGCTTCCCACTCTGTGAAACTTTCTTCTGGAAAAGAGTTTAACCAAAGCTTAGCATTGCCTCCCAAGGAGAAAGGAAACAAGCTAAGTTTGATTGCATCGTCTGGCACCCCATTAATCTTGACCGTGTTGCAGATCTCATTAAAAGTAGTAAGGTGCTCATATGGGCTTTCGTGAGATAACCCATGAAACTGATTACTCTTCACCAGTTGAATCAGTGCTGGTTTAACCTCCATGTTGGCAGCATTGACTCTAGGTCTAGCTATGCTATTGAAGTGCTGAGGTCCAGCAAGATTAGTGTAATCTGCAAGAGTTCTTCTAACATTATTGCCCTCCATATTTCCTGTGCTATGAACAGAACCTTGTGGTGATGATTGCAAGAGAGTTTCAGGAGAAGGGAAAAGTTCTCTGGACGTTCTGATTCTTCTCCTCCTTCTACTCTCTTCTAAGCCTTCAAGTAGTGGTTCTGTTGTTTTCTTACTTCCAGTTCGAATTGCTTCCTGCATGCACAAGAAAACAAAACCCTAGAAAAGATTTGTTAGCACAAAAAGATATAAAAGAGAAGATATATATTCAAAAGATAAAAAGATAAAAACAGAAAAATAAAAACAGAAATTCAAAATTAAAGTCAAAGATAATCAATAATCACACCAATTAAGCAGTTAAACCATGAATCCCCGGCAACAGCGCCAAAAACTTGATGGACAAATTTGTAAGCACCAAATTATGATGTCACAAACTTGTTTCACAATCGGCAAGTATGACCGAATCGTTCAAGTAATAAAACTTGGTAAGACCAAGTATCGTTCTTCCCAAAGGACTCACGGCCTAGTTTAGTTATGTGATTTGTTGATTAGCTAGGACTTACAAACGAAATATTCAAAGTTTAATATGCAAGACAGAAAATAAACATGTATGCATGAATTGATCAATGGCAAAGACAAAAGATAAACACTTTCAATGAATTATATGAATGAATATGTTGTTGCGGGTCAATTTCATCTCATCCACTCTCATATATTTTAGGAATTCAACAATCAAATCATCATTGTTAATGCCACTCTCTAATGTACCATTCTAGATGGCTTCTCCCTAATCAAATAGTTCATACAATTCCTAGCATTCCTAATGATTAGTTCATGACTGCAGGAGCTTAAAGGCAACCAATATAATGTTGTCAGTAAAATATTGGGAGAAATTCCCCGGATCTAGACTTCCCCGTACGTGTCCGTATCGACAAAACCAATAATCATGCATTAGAATGAGTTAAACAATGCAAGCATTGAGCAAAGAGGAAAAACCCTAACTAATGATGAAAGAAAGCATATGTCTTAATTCAAAGATGTACTTGATGAATCATTATTTTCTTCACTTTACTTAGTTTATTGTGC
Organism: Vigna nakashimae; assembly: GCA_034642375.1. Classification (NCBI taxonomy): domain Eukaryota; kingdom Viridiplantae; phylum Streptophyta; class Magnoliopsida; order Fabales; family Fabaceae; genus Vigna; species Vigna nakashimae. The sequence goes on from CM067765.1 coordinate 39,919,161, forward strand.
TAGATTTAATTAGGGAATTGTGCATAATTGTCCAGTATTGTCCCATTTTACTGAATTGAGCTTAATCCGATCAGTAATTCTTATTTTAATTAATTTGAATTATCTGAGACTAATTATTGACAATATTGAGTGCAGGGAGAATTCTGTAAATACTTCAGGACATTTGGAAGGATATTCAGTACACACTCTGTTGAAAGAAGTTGCACTGCATTGGTTTATTCTGTGTGAATGATGGAATATTTTTCTTGTTGAATTTGTAGAAGCAAAATTTCAATTGGAACTCATACACTACACGGCCATTTGCTTACACTCTTTTAAGAAGTAAATAGGGACCATACGTTGGAAGCTCACATTTCTTTTGTTGTCATTTTGGTTTCTAAGAGAAACAAGAAGCAATCTCACGGCAATAGCTAGTACAAAGGCACACCAATTGAAATGATGAAGAGGGACCACCTTGCATTCAGCCCACGGTTCTCAAATAATTGGAAGATAACAAATTGTAATTTTTATTATAGAGGAAGGCCACGTGAATTGCAAATACACGGTACATGTTATGGAATGAGGGGGCCACCATTTGGATCATATTCACAGTCAGGAGGAACTCCAAAATGATGCTGAAATTGTTGAAGTGTAAAGAGCACACGGTCCCACCCTCTCGTGTTAGCACATCCATTATTCCTAGAATAAAAATGGGAGCCACCAATTATGGAAGTTCACGGATCCTGATTTAAATTTGGAAGTTGGGAGAAGAGTCCAAGACGGTCCAGGAGTTTCCTCTCGATGCAGCTAACATCCAAGGAGTTGGAGTGGTGTCACGGCCCACATGGAAAAGAGCAACATCCAGCAGCATTTGCATCCAACACCTTCGTCCAGCAAGCGGTGCAGCAGCTGGTCCAATTGAGAAAGATGCTCCACGGTCTTAGACTTGGAGAAGAAGAACGTCCAGTAGCTACAACTTGTGAAGAGAGAAGAGTTGATTCTTAGAATGGAGAAGGAAGGAGAAGGGAGCTACAGCTGGAATGGTGTGTTCACTGAACAAGCTCAAGAACAAAACAAGAGATGGAAGTGTGAAAGAAGGATGAAACGTTGGAATCCAGCAAGGTTGAAGCCACCACCGAAGAAGAGTGTCACGGATGCTGCAGAGAATCAAAAGGGAGCCCACGGGTGGAAGGAAACTCACGTGAATTTTGGCTGGGAAGCATGGAAGCAAACAGACACAAGAATGGAGGGACCCATCCTAATTCTTTTGCAATTGTTGAAATGTAGAAGAAGTCACGGGAGGATGAGTTTTGGCTATAAAATGAAATGGGCAGCAGAGGAGAAGGATCAGATTTTAAGATTAGATTTCAGTGTGAGAAGTTAGTTTTAGAAGTAGGAATTTAGAAGAGTTACGTTCTGGCTGGGTTTTCTCCTCCCCTCGGGGAGGTTGTGTTTGATTTAATTTTCACTTGCATGTATTGAATTTTGTTAATTGCAATTCCAATTCTGTGTTTTAATTGATGTTAATGGTAATTCCCAGTTTTTGCTATAAAGTTCAGTTGTGCATTTTAGTTCGGTCAAATTGCGTTTCCAATTTACATTTTCAAAACTTTATTTAGATGTTTCCCAGCTTTATTTTTACCGCATGACTTGATTTATTTGTATCAGTTTTATTTTCACTGCAATCTCTATTTCTGGTTTTCTTTACGTTTATGTTTAAAAAGTTAAATTTTGTTTTTACCATTCTCTGAATTTTTTTGCGTTTCGTATTTTACTATTTTCTGTATTTTTGGTATTTACTATAATTTCGTTTTCTACTCTGGTATTTTAGTTTTCCCCACTAAAAATCACAAACCCCCCCTCTTCGTGTTAAATCTAAGACCGAACCATAAATATTGGTCCTTGTGAGACGACCTAGGAGTCAAATCCTAGTTATACTGCATTAATTCCTGCACATCAAATTTGTATGACCGCGACAGTCGTAACAAATTTTGGCGCCGTTGCCGGGGAACAATAACGGTTTGGTTTTAGATTTTTGTTGTATAAAGTTTTGTTCTGTTAATATGTTTGTTTTGTGTGTTTTGTCTTGTATATTTCTGTAGGCGACAACGACACCTTCAGCAAATTTTAGCGGCGTTGTCACTTCAGATCCAGGTTTTTGTTTTAGATTTTTACTGTGTTAATATATATTGTGTATATATGTGTTTAATTGTGCTATGTTCTGTATTTAGTTGTTATTAAAAAAAAATTGAAAATTAAAAAAAAAAAAAAAAATTTATGTGTTGTGTGTTCTTGTAGCATGTATAAATGTGTTTTGTTTTATCTGATTCGTAATTTTTAGTTTTTACTTTTTACTTTTTATTTTTCCATGTCTACCTATTTTAATGTTGTGAATAATGCTTATTCTGCCAATGTCTGTGATTATGATTCTTATTCTGCATATTACTTTGATTTTAAATCTGCTGATTTTTATGATGAGAACAATATGTTCCATCATCCAATTTCTGAGAGCTCTCTTTGGGAGCCAGTTCCACAATATGAGAGTCAGCAATATGATTCTCCTATTCAAATAACTCCTCAGCCTTCTACTTATGAACCTACATTAAAGGAGTTACTGGAGCAGATGACCATGCAGAACGTTCAGTTACAGAAAGGGAACATGCAGTTCAAGAAAAATAGCATAGAGTTTCAGCAGGAAACTCAAGCGGCAATTCAGAATCTGAGTAATCAGATTGGGCAGATGACCATTCTTGCACTTGAGGAAAATGCTGATGATTTTGAGGACCAGGAAAGAATAAGCAATAATCTTGAACCAGGTGGACTACTTTCATCCTCCACTACTTTACCAATCTTCAAGGAAGTGGAGGTAAGCATACCGCAAATTGATTATTCTGTTGACTGTGTTATTAAAGATTATGCTGATGATAGGTATGCTTGTAATCATATTGTTGCTGAGCATGTTTTTAATTCTCCCTCTGAACATGAATCTGAGCCTGTTAAAGATATTATTTCTACATTTGAAACCGATTCATGTTATGAGGATTTATCTGAGGTTCAGCCTATTACACTAGAATTGGGTGTCATACCCCTGCATGAAATTTCTGCGGAACCACATTGCACTAACCATGTTGCAGGAGGTACGTATAAATTTGATCAACATACACCCACAGTGGAAAACAAAGGTGCTGACACTGACAGTTCAAAGATCAACAGGCACCTGCTGTACCCGCTCATCAACAATTGCTGCTTAGATCCGGTGGTGGAAGATATTTCCCTACTTGATCAGATTTGGAGGATGAAGCAGTTCGTCCTCAACACTTTCATGCTGGATCCTGAAGAAGGGAACATCTCCCTACAAGTCCAAAATTGGCAACTGCCACCCTGACCAGGGGAGTTTTCTTTTTCTTTCTTCCCCGTTTTCCTACTTTTATTGCATTTGTCCTTTATCTGTTAGTGTTTTTGATGATCTTATGCTTAGAAAACATTTAGGACAGTGTAGTTTAAGTGTGGTCTCGGGAAGTTTCTGATTTTTGTTTTTCTTTTAAGTTTGTTTTTCCTTTTCTTTTTAGTTTTCGAATTATTATTTTTAAAAATAAAAAAAAAAAAAAAAAAAATTTAAAAACATAAAAAAAACAATTTGTGATAAAATTTTTTGTTTAAAGCGTGCCAAATCTGTATTCTGATATGTATATATTTTTTTCTTCCTTTCTTCTTAGTTTTCACATTGTTATCCTTAAAAAAAAAAAAAAAAAAAAAATTTCAAAAATTCAAAAATTGTTTTGCGTAGTCCTTGATTTTATTTCGACCCTCAGTTTCTTACCAATAATTCATTAAAAAAAAAAAAAAATTTCACTTCAGATCTCATTTTTTTCCTTATTTTTCTTCACTGTAAAATAATTTCTTAGTTGTTTCATACAGATCTTTGATTGAAAATTTTGTTTAGACTAAGAAATATTTCATTCATCAATGCAAAAATTACAGTAATGGAGAAATAGAGATTTAACAGATCTGAAAATGAAATTGCAATAGATATATATAAATAAAAGATGTTCGGGGGAGTCGATCTTTAGTGATCGTTAATATTACAGACCAAAACAACATAATAAAAAAAAAACATAAAATTAAAAACATAAAAAAAAAAAAAATAAGTGTTCATATTACAGTCCTTAATATTCTGGCCACACTCGGCCAACAAAAACATAAAAAAAAAAAAAAAAAAAAAAAACATAAAACATTAAAAATGAAAGAACTCTCGAGCTGGTTGTGGTGGTCTAAGGGAGAGCTCCGTTGAGGGAGCTCTGGTTCGAAAAGTCACGAGCGGAGGCTTTGGTGGAGGAATTTCTCGTTCATTTTTATCGTCATCGATAATGATCGGAACTGGAAACAGATTCAGCAGCCTCGGTGCCCTCATTATCACCCAGTTGTTTTCTTTCAAACAAAAAATAAAAAATAAAAAAATAAAAAAATAAAAAACATGTGTTAATAATAGAAGAGGAAGTGAAAAAAAAAAAATTTCAATGAAGGTATGATGAGAGTTCTTACCGTACATGTACAGCGGCAGTTGTGAAAAGAGAGTGCCAGTGGGGTCTATCTCCGCTTGCCAGTGCTTGACCCGATTGCCGTGGTTGTTGAACCAGCAGTGTACGTTGTATTCAGTGGCTTCGCCGAAAGCCCTTAGTCGAGACGCGATCTCGACGACTTGCGCTCGGCTTGGGTGTGTGACCCCATAGTTGAATATTTTGGTCATCATCGTGATCTGATCGTCGGTTGGACGCCACCGTTGACTGGTATATCTCTCTGATTCCGTTTCACTCATCCTTCCTCTCGTAATATACAAATACATAAATAAAAAATAAATATAAAAATAAAAAGAACAAAAACATAAAAAAAAGAAAAAATAAAACATAAAAAAAATTTAGAGTCTTAATTCAGTGTTTTCTGTATTTGTTCTTATTTCCTTTTAGATTTATTTTGTCCAGTCATGCTTTGATGTTTCAGTTTTTGGTCTCAGATCTGTTTCACGGTCCTTGCAAAGGGTCCTAAACGGATCTACGTCCAGTGTCCTTGTCCATATTGTTCTTGTATATTATGTTTATGTGTTTAGTTTTAAGTGGGGTACGTGGCGTTGTTCTACCCGATTGTCTCTGCAATACCTTCAATCGAAGGGAGATTAACGTCTGGTTTCCAGCCTATATACCCCTTAGTTTAAGACAGTGTGTTCTTGTTTTTGTTGTAGTTAAGAAAGAAAAATAAAAGGAGTAGAGAGCTTAAAGGAAGGCAGGAAAAAGCAAAATGAAAGATCTGGAAAGCAGGAAAAGGAGAAGAAGGAAAGCAGGAAGGCATAACAGCAGAATAAGCAGTATGACAGGAAAGAAGAAAAATGAAGCAAAAAGACGGCAAGAAAAGTTAAGCAAGCAGAAAGAAAAAGGGATCCAGGTGTAGAGGACTTACCTGGAGTAGTAGGCTTGCAGAGGCTCTTCGCGGATCTCACTCAGACTCTTCAGAAGACGCAGAGACAGAGCTCCTCGCAGATCTCAGACTCTTCAGATGGCACGGTGGCAGAGGTTCCGCACAGCTCCAGATGCTCAGAGGAGAGGCTCCCTGCAGAGATCCAGACGCTAGAGAGTTGAGAGAGCAGAGAGAGAGAAAGCAGAGGAGTAGAGAGAGATTGAGCGTTCAGAAATGGCGCTGGACGCGGAGGAGCAGCCTTTTATAGCAGAATTGCTTTCCACTGTAGCAACAGTTCCGGTCTTTACCACCGAGACTGTTGTCACAGTACCGGTCTCCTTTTTCAGAAAAAAAAAAAAAAAAAAATAATAATAATAAAATAAAATAAAATAAAAATAATAAAAAATATTAGCATCTACTGATGGGTGCTAGGTGTTTAAGACATCTGCTGATGGGTGTCACTAATAACATCTACTGATGGATGTTACTGAAAATTTCTTCCCATTTCCTAACATTTTATTGCACTTGTCTATATTATTTGACTGCTCTGAATTGATAATCTGATGATTGTAACACACTGAGGACATTGTGTGATTTAAGTGTGGTCTACTGGGGAGAAATTCTGATTTTTCTGTTAGTTTCTATTAGTTTGTATTTTGTGTGTTAAATTTTTTGTTTTTGAGTGTTAAATGTTTTCTGTTTTAAGTGGTTTTTAGTGTGTTTTGTGTGCAATAAATTTTACATTTTTCTCTTGATTTCTGGATGATGTTTAAGTTGTAGATTTTTCCTTCACTTACTTAATACTTATGGTTTGAAATCCTTGCTTTTCTCTGCTTGGAAGATGATTATAATGTTTAAGAGGTTGATTTGATTGTAACAAATACCCTGTGTGAGAATTTGAGCCACTTAATTTTCTTTCTTGTGTGATATGTATCTTGAATGCTTGCACATATGCCTTGGCTTGATTCTTTTTGATATACTTGATTGATATGCATGTTCAGACGTGATAAAGGCATTTTTGTTCTTGAGCCTCTTTAGCCAAATAAGCCTACCTTGTTATTATCCTTTGATAACCCCTTTGAGCCTATACTGTATATATTTCTTTGTGTTGAAGCTCATACACTGATCCTAAGTGAAAAACAAATGATTACCTTAACCTTAGGAAAGTCTGGAGCTATAGAAGTATTTTGAGAATAAGGTGGTCTCCTTGGGAATTCTGATGAATTGGCTAGTTGGTTCCTCATCATGTTTTGAAATGATAATTTATATCCTGTTGTGAAAAAAAAAAAAAAAAAAAAAAAGAAACACAGGATGGAAAAAATTTTGATGAGAAAAAGAGAAAAATTGAAAAATAATTTTGTGAATAATGGAGTCGAGAAGAGGATTGAATTAGAGGTTTGGGTGAAATTTCACTGTGTTTACATGTTTTTTCCTAGTGCACCTCTAATTCTTCTGAGATCTAGCTACTTTTCCAAATTTATCCCTCCTTGTCCTTGGCCTCATTACAACCCATAAAAGACCTTTTGATCTGAACATGCATATGTTTTTAAGTATTGATAATTAGAAGCTTGCCAAGTCTACTTGTGTTTGCTTTCTTGAGTGCATTGAGTGACATTGATTTACCTTAAACACTTGAGAGAAACACTGTAGTGCATCTGGGAGGTTTCGTTATTTTTGAATCACCTCTTGAACTAATTAATTATTTTTACCATGTTTTGAATTGCTTGGATTAATTTCTGTGAGTATATGCTTTCCTTGATTTTGTGTTGGATATTATCTACATCATTTCTCTGTCCAGATTTCTTGAGAACTGTGTAAATTCTGTTTATTTTCTCTTGAGTCTTTCTTTTCTGCGTGTTGAGAGTGTGTCACCTTCCTAGATGTCCTTTGAACTATTCCCTGATTTGCGTCTTAATTTTGCCCAGGAGTGCAAAAGACTAAGTGTGGTCTATTTTGATGAATCATTATTTTCTTCACTTTACTTAGTTTATTGTGCTAGATTTAATTAGGGAATTGTGCATAATTGTCCAGTATTGTCCCATTTTACTGAATTGAGCTTAATCCGATCAGTAATTCTTATTTTAATTAATTTGAATTATCTGAGACTAATTATTGACAATATTGAGTGCAGGGAGAATTCTGTAAATACTTCAGGACATTTGGAAGGATATTCAGTACACACTCTGTTGAAAGAAGTTGCACTGCATTGGTTTATTCTGTGTGAATGATGGAATATTTTTCTTGTTGAATTTGTAGAAGCAAAATTTCAATTGGAACTCATACACTACACGGCCATTTGCTTACACTCTTTTAAGAAGTAAATAGGGACCATACGTTGGAAGCTCACATTTCTTTTGTTGTCATTTTGGTTTCTAAGAGAAACAAGAAGCAATCTCACGGCAATAGCTAGTACAAAGGCACACCAATTGAAATGATGGAGAGGGACCACCTTGCATTCAGCCCACGGTTCTCAAATAATTGGAAGATAACAAATTGTAATTTTTATTATAGAGGAAGGCCACGTGAATTGCAAATACACGGTACATGTTATGGAATGAGGGGGCCACCATTTGGATCATATTCACAGTCAGGAGGAACTCCAAAATGATGCTGAAATTGTTGAAGTGTAAAGAGCACACGGTCCCACCCTCTCGTGTTAGCACATCCATTATTCCTAGAATAAAAATGGGAGCCACCAATTATGGAAGTTCACGGATCCTGATTTAAATTTGGAAGTTGGGAGAAGAGTCCAAGACGGTCCAGGAGTTTCCTCTCGATGCAGCTAACATCCAAGGAGTTGGAGTGGTGTCACGGCCCACATGGAAAAGAGCAACATCCAGCAGCATTTGCATCCAACACCTTCGTCCAGCAAGCGGTGCAACAGCTGGTCCAATTGAGAAAGATGCTCCACGGTCTTAGACTTGGAGAAGAAGAACGTCCAGCAGCTACAACTTGTGAAGAGAGAAGAGTTGATTCTTAGAATGGAGAAGGAAGGAGAAGGGAGCTACAGCTGGAATGGTGTGTTCACTGAACAAGCTCAAGAACAAAACAAGAGATGGAAGTGTGAAAGAAGGATGAAACGTTGGAATCCAGCAAGGTTGAAGCCACCACCGAAGAAGAGTGTCACGGATGCTGCAGAGAATCAAAAGGGAGCCCACGGGTGGAAGGAAACTCACGTGAATTTTGGCTGGGAAGCATGGAAGCAAACAGACACAAGAATGGAGGGACCCATCCTAATTCTTTTGCAATTGTTGAAATGTAGAAGAAGTCACGGGAGGATGAGTTTTGGCTATAAAATGAAATGGGCAGCAGAGGAGAAGGATCAGATTTTAAGATTAGATTTCAGTGTGAGAAGTTAGTTTTAGAAGTAGGAATTTAGAAGAGTTACGTTCTGGCTGGGTTTTCTCCTCCCCTCGGGGAGGTTGTGTTTGATTTAATTTTCACTTGCATGTATTGAATTTTGTTAATTGCAATTCCAATTCTGTGTTTTAATTGATGTTAATGGTAATTCCCAGTTTTTGCTATAAAGTTCAGTTGTGCATTTTAGTTCGGTCAAATTGCGTTTCCAATTTACATTTTCAAAACTTTATTTAGATGTTTCCCAGCTTTATTTTTACCGCATGACTTGATTTATTTGTATCAGTTTTATTTTCACTGCAATCTCTATTTCTGGTTTTCTTTACGTTTATGTTTAAAAAGTTAAATTTTGTTTTTACCATTCTCTGAATTTTTTTGCGTTTCGTATTTTACTATTTTCTGTATTTTTGGTATTTACTATAATTTCGTTTTCTACTCTGGTATTTTAGTTTTCCCCACCAAAAATCACAAACCCCCCCTCTTCGTGTTAAATCTAAGACCGAACCATAAATATTGGTCCTTGTGAGACGACCTAGGAGTCAAATCCTAGTTATACTGCATTAATTCCTGCACATCAAATTTGTATGACCGCGACAGTCGTAACAGTACTCAACAAATCCATATATGAGAGCTTCAACAGATTACATTGATTCCCCAACAAACATACAAGGTTTAGTTCACCATCGTCATGGTGAACCTAGATGAATAACAATGAAAGAATGAAAGAATAAACCCAATAAAGGTGAAGAGGTAGCCTGAGCATCCAAGATCCTCCTTCAAAGGGGTGGAAGAGAGAGTGTTTGCCTCGTTTCTGCCAAAGATACCTAACTATAGGACGTGCAAGCCCTTATATACTAATTTAGAGTTACAAAAGATTACAAAAGCCCAAGCCCAAAGAGTACCGCTCAGCGGTATTTACCGCTCAGCGGTAGTTGCGCGTCCTTTTCTTCCCCTCAGCGGCCAGTTTGCCCCTCAGCGGTTCCAACGCCACCTCTTGAGTGCCGCTCAGCGGTAGTTTGCCGCTGAGCGGTGCCTTCGTCTTCTATTTTTGCACTCTTTCTTGTCTTTTCTAATGTCACTTCTCTCCTTCTTCACTCTTTTCACTAAATTCACCTTAAAACCTGCACAAAAACACTCAAATCAAGTGTAAACCTGTCCAGCTCTCTTATTTATGAAAATATAGATAAACTACATGATTTCAAGCTAGTTTTTAAGTCTAAAGGTTGCTTTTAGTATCAAATTTAAGTATGAAAATAACAGTTTTTCAACTGTTATCACTTGGACCTGGATTTTTTGTAATTTTAGAATAGTATATAAGCTTTAGGACGTCCTAGGGTTTGTATCTTTGGCAGAAACGAGGCAAACACTCTCTCTTCCACCCCTTTGAAGGAGGATCTTGGATGCTCAGGCTACCTCTTCACCTTTCTAGGGTTTTATCCTTCATTCTTTCATTATTGTTCATCTAGGTTCACCATGAATATGGTGAACTAAACCTTTTATGTTTGTTGGGGAATCAATGTAATCTTTTGAAGCTCTCATATATGGAACCTGTTTTTACATCTTTTAATTAAGACTTATGCTTTCTTTCATCATTAGTTAGGGTTTTTCCTCTTTGCTTAATGCTTGCATTGTTTAACTCATTCGATGCATGATTATTGGTTTTTTCGATTGATAACAGTTGAAAAACTGTTATTTTCATGCTTAAAATTGATACTAAAAGCAACCTTTAGACTTAAAAACTAGCTTGAAATCATGCTTTTATCTATATTTTCATAAATATGAGAGCTGGACAGGTTTATGCTTGATTTAAGTGTTTTTGTGCAGGTTTTAAGATGAATTTAGTGAAAGAAGTGAAGAAGGAGAGAGATGGAATCAGAAAAAGGATCAAAGAGTGCAAAAGGAGAAGCCGAAAGCACCGCTCAGCGGCATTTTACCGCTGAGCGGCACTCAGGAGGTCACGGGAGGTCCACTGAGGGGCAAACTGGCCGCTGAGGGGAAGAAAAGGGACGCGCAGTCACCGCTGAGCGGCACTTTTTGGGCTTGGGCTTTTGTAATCTTTTGTAACTCTAGAATAGTATATAAGGACTTGCACGTCCTAGGGGTTAGTATCTTTGGCAGAAACGAGGCAAACACTCTCTCTTTCACCCCTTTGAAGGAGGATCTTGGATGCTCAGGCTACCTCTTCACCTTTTTAGGGTTTATTCTTTCATTCTTTCATTGTTATTCATCTAGGTTCACCATGAATTTGGTGAACTAAACCTTGTATGTTTGTTGGGGAATCAATGTAATCTCTTGAAGCTCTCATATATGGAATCTTTGCTTGCATCTTTTAATTAAGACTTATGCTTTCTTTCATCATTAGTTAGGGTTTTTCCTCTTTGCTCAATGCTTGCATAGTTTAACTCATTCCATGCATGATTATTGGTTTTGTCGATACGGGCACGTACGGGGAAGTCTAGATCCGGGGAATTTCTCCCAATATTATACTGACAATATTATATTGGTTGTCGTTAAGCTCCTGCACTTATGAACTAATCATTAGGAATGCTAGGAATTGTATGAACTCGTGATTAGGGAGAAGCCATCTAGAATGGTACTTTAGAGAGTGGCATTAACAATGATGATTTGAATGTTGAATTCCTAAAATGTATGAGAGTGGATGAGATGAAATTGACCCCCAACAACATATTCATTCATATATTTCATTGAAAGTGTTTATCTTTTTTCTTTGCCATTGATCAAACTTCATGCATACATGTTTATTTTCTGTCTTGCATATAAAATTTCAATTATTTCGTTTGTAAGTCTTAGCTAATCAACAAATCACATAACTAAACTAGGCCGTGAGTCCTTTGGGAAGAACGATACTTGGTCTTACCAAGTTTATTACTTGAACGATTCGGTCATACTTGCCGATTGTGAAACAAGTTTGTGACATCATATTTTGGTGCTCATAAATTTGTCCATCAAGTTTTTGGCGCCGTTGCCGGGGACTCGTGGTTTAACTGGTTAATTTGTGTGATTATTGATTATCTTTGACTTTAATTTTAAATTTCTGTTTTTATTTTCTGTTTTTATTTTTTCGTTTTTTATTAGATTAGATTAGATTTTATTTTATTTTTAGATTAGATTTTATTTTATCTTATTAGATTAGACTTGATTTTATTTTATTTTTAGATTAGATTTTATTTTATCTTATTAGATTAGATTAGATTTTAGTTTATTCTATCTTCTGAATCTTTTATCTTTCTATCTTCTAAATCTTTTATCTTCTATCTTCTGAATCTTTTATCTTTTTATCTTTTGAATATATATCTTCTCTTATATCTTTTTGTGCTAACAAATATTTTCTAGAGTTTTGTGCCTAATGTTTGCATGATGCAATTCGAACAAGACTTTAATAGGCACTCAATTCTACCAAAGTAATCTCAACCACTGGTGGGAACATGACTCAAGCATGGATCAAAGCCAATTTTGGCAAGCTGCCGGACAATTTGAGAACCAACCACAACAACAATGGCAGCAACAAAGCTTTAAAATCAACAAAGGGAAGCAAGAGATCTCTTCATTTAGACAAGGCATGGAAGAATCACTGGGGCATGCATGGGACAGGTATAAAAGTCTATTACGAAAGACTCCCACGCATGGATTTAACGAAGGAGAAGTAGTCCTAATCTTCCTTGGAGGTCTTGGTTCATAAACCAAGATGATGCTAGACGCCTCAGCTGGAGGCAATATCAAATGGAAGACTCCAGAGGAAGCCACAAAAATAATTGAAAACATGACTACTAATAACAATAAGTGGAACAGTGAAAGAGGAACTCCTATTCAACAAAAAGGAGTTCTACAGTTGCAATCCAATGATGCCTTGATAGCTCAGAACAAGTTAATAACTCAACAATTGGAGAATCTCTCAAAGATACTTGAACAATTGCCACAAGAGTTAAAGACTGTTGCACAGGTACAATCCCAGTTGTGTGAATTGTGTGGAGGTGACCATATCAATGGTCAATGTGCCTTTCCAGTTGAAGCCGTAGAGGATGTAAACTACATGACCAATCAGTACCGTCAAGGGAGCTACAATGAAGGGTGGAAACCACACCCAAGTATTGGTCAAGGGCAAACTGGGCAAGCGGGTCAATATAATAAGCAGCAGCAGCAACCCACCTTATGGCAACAATTATCTATGCTTAATGAAAGGTCCATGAGGATGGAGGAAACTCTCAACAATTTCATACAGAAAACTGAGTCTACCCAAAAGAGCACTGAAGCTGCTATCAAAAATTTGGAGACTCAGATGGGACAGATCACCAAACAGGTGGAAGAAAGGCCAAGTAGAAATTGTGGGGCTAATACTGAGGTTAACCCCAGGGAAGAGTGTGAAGTGCTAGTGAGTGTAAATGTTGAAAAAGTTGAGTTGGAAAAAGAAGAGAGAAAAGAGAGAGAAGAGAAAATTTGTGTGAAGATTGAGAAAGTGAGTAGAAAAAGAAAAGAAAAAAAGAAAGTGAGAGAAAAGAAAAAGAGGACGAGAGAAAAAAAGAAAGAATCATATGAAAAACCTCTTCCTCATCCAAAGAAGTATCATAGGAAGAAGGACTTTGAGCGCTTTATGGAAATTTTCAAGAAATTGGAAATTAAAGTTCCTATGATTGAGACACTGCAACAGGTTCCCGGTTTGATCAAATTTCTGAAGAAGTTCAGTAGAAAGAAGAAAAAGAAGATGGAACATGAGCTTTATTGGGTCAAGCTAATGACGTTAAAAGAGCGCTTGCTGGGAGGCAACCCAGTGATTTAAAAACTTTTTGATTTTGATTTTGGTTTTGTAACTTCTAATCTGTGGACATTATTTTTGTAAATATTTTGTTGGATATAGCATCTACTGAAGGATGCTAGGTGGTTAAGTATCTACTGAAGGATACTCAGTTTGTAACACCTACTGATGGGTGTTGGTAAGAAAATTTTGCACCTACTGATGGGTGTTGGTAAGTTTGTTACACCTACTGATGGGTGTTGGTGGATTTTGGGTCAGGCTCGTGACGTTAAACAAGCGCTACCTGGGAGGCAACCCAGTTGATTGATTGTTTTCTGTTTGTTTATTTTAGTTAGGGTTTGCATAAGTATTTTAAACATTGAATTGCAGGGAACCAGTGAGGGGCATGTCTAGGAGGCACGTAGGTTAAGAAAAGAAGGAGAAGAGCACATCACGAAAGTGCCGCTGAGCGGTAACTTACCGCTGAGCGGTACTCTCGCAGATGGGCTTTAGTTCCCCTTAGCGGAACCCGAGCTCATTAGGGTATTTTTATACCCTAAGCTGCACATAAGCTTCTATTTTTAGGCTCTTCTCTGCACACACACTCCTACATACCTTTTCCAAGGTTCTCCACATCTTTTCCCTCTTCCCTCTTGAGAAAATCTCCCTTCCACTCACGTTCTCACTAGTTTTCCATCTAAGTTTGGGGTTGAAGAGAGCATCATTGAAGGGGTTGATTTCTTCATTGTGGTTTACTAATGCTGAACAATGTATCTTTTGGTTTTGTGAATTAAGTTTGATGCAGGGATGGCCTCCTCATCATGCTAAAAGAATCAAGACTATAAGATCCAAGAAGAAGGAGAGGAAGAAGATACAGATGACAGCTCAGACTGATGAGGAGCTGAGATAGCATTTACTGATGAATGCTATCATATGATTATGCTTTTGTGGTTTAAGTTTTCTGAACTTATTTGTTTTTGTTTTTAGATTAGGGTTTGATGTACTCTATTGAACACCTGGTTCCTTATGATGGTTTGCTATTAACTGTGATTGTGTGATAAGTAATGCTTGATGATGTTGATTGATTGATTGATGTTGAGATAGATGTGCACATTAAAATGCTTATACAGGTGACTCAAACTTTGTGAACAAATGCATGATATCATGATTGTGATTGTGAAATTAAGCAGGATGTGTATGTCAAATGTGAATGAGCTTATATGTGAGGTTTTGAGCTCCAGAGTTGTTATTGTTGAATGTTATTACTTTGGAAGCATGAATGACTTTGCCCAGGTTTTCTATGATTGAATCAATTGCTTGTTTTGCATCATATGATCAAGGCCGTTTGTTGAAACCCTTTTTATTGGCCAAATTCATAAAGTTAGCCTACTAAAAGAGAACACTTTGTGTTCTATCCTTTGAACCCTTAGCCTTGAACATACACTGAACCCTTGATTGAAAATCTTTACCTTGAGTTAAGTAGAAGATCTTGTGTGGTATTGTTAAATGTTCAAGTTTGGGGTTGTTGGGAAAACATGAAAAAGGAAAAGCATTGAGCTAAGAGCTAAAAAGTAAGAATATGCAAAGAAAAAGAAAAGAAAAGAAAAAGAAGCAAAGCTCAATGCAAATGCAAATGCAAAGGCAAAAGAAGTTGGGAATGAATAAGAATAATTGTGTTGTTATGATTCTCTTAACTCAAGGATTTTGTGATCCAGAAAAACCAATTTTCTTGTTAGCCCAGCCACATTATAAGCCATTGAAAAGTCCTTGTGATGATGCATGCTTGTGAATGTTTTTGATTGTGGTAAAATGAAAGGCAAAGTTGATTCATGTGACATTGTGATAGTGGAGTGAATGAGTGAAACACTTTACCTCTTATACACTTGTGTGTTGAGTGAAGCACTTTACCTAGTGAGGAAATATTCCATAAGCACATGAACATCCATGCTTAATTGATTGATCATTCATGAAAAATAGCATTTGTTGGAACTTAAATGACCTTGTGAACACTAAAGCATGTGCACATCTTGAATGAACTCTTGGTCATAAGTTTGAGTGAAGTTGTTACTTATCTTGAAAAAGAGAATTTTTGAATGAGTGAACCATCATATGAATTGGTTGGAGATTGAGTTACATTTTGTTTGCTTGAGGACAAGCAAAGTTCTAAGTTTGGGGTTGTGATAACAGTTGAAAAACTGTTATTTTCATGCTTAAAATTGATACTAAAAGCAACCTTTAGACTTAAAAACTAGCTTGAAATCATGCTTTTATCTATATTTTCATAAATATGAGAGCTGGACAGGTTTATGCTTGATTTAAGTGTTTTTGTGCAGGTTTTAAGATGAATTTAGTGAAAGAAGTGAAGAAGGAGAGAGATGGAATCAGAAAAAGGATCAAAGAATGCAAAAGGAGAAGCCGAAAGCACCGCTCAGCGGCATTTTACCGCTGAGCGGCACTCAGGAGGTCACGGGAGGTCCGCTGAGGGGCAAACTGGCCGCTGAGGGGAAGAAAAGGGACGCGCAGTCACCGCTGAGCGGTATTTACCGCTGAGCGGCACTTTTTGGGCTTGGGCTTTTGTAATCTTTTGTAACTCTAGAATAGTATATAAGGACTTGCACGTCCTAGGGGTTAGTATCTTTGGCAGAAACGAGGCAAACACTCTCTCTTTCACCCCTTTGAAGGAGGATCTTGGATGCTCAGGCTACCTCTTCACCTTTTTAGGGTTTATTCTTTCATTCTTTCATTGTTATTCATCTAGGTTCACCATGAATATGGTGAACTAAACCTTGTATGTTTGTTGGGGAATCAATGTAATCTCTTGAAGCTCTCATATATGGAATCTTTGCTTGCATCTTTTAATTAAGACTTATGCTTTCTTTCATCATTAGTTAGGGTTTTTCCTCTTTGCTCAATGCTTGCATAGTTTAACTCATTCCATGCATGATTATTGGTTTTGTCGATACGGGCACGTACCGGGAAGTCTAGATCCGGGGAATTTCTCCCAATATTATACTGACAATATTATATTGGTTGTCGTTAAGCTCCTGCACTTATGAACTAATCATTAGGAATGCTAGGAATTGTATGAACTCGTGATTAGGGAGAAGCCATCTAGAATGGTACTTTAGAGAGTGGCATTAACAATGATGATTTGAATGTTGAATTCCTAAAATGTATGAGAGTGGATGAGATGAAATTGACCCCCAACAACATATTCATTCATATATTTCATTGAAAGTGTTTATCTTTTGTCTTTGCCATTGATCAAACTTCATGGATACATGTTTATTTTCTGTCTTGCATATAAAATTTCAATTATTTCGTTTGTAAGTCTTAGCTAATCAACAAATCACATAACTAAACTAGGCCGTGAGTCCTTTGGGAAGAACGATACTTGGTCTTACCAAGTTTATTACTTGAACGATTCGGTCATACTTGCCGATTGTGAAACAAGTTTGTGACATCATATTTTGGTGCTCATAAATTTGTCCATCATCGATACGGGAACGTACGGGGAAGTCTAGATCCGAGGAATTTCTCCCAATATTATGTTGGTTGTCGTTAAGCTCCTGCACTTATGAACTGATCATTAGGAATGCTAGGAATTGTATGAACTCGTGATTAGGGAGAAGCCTTCTAGAAAGGTACTTTAGAGAGTGGCATTAACAATGATGATTTGAATGTTGAATTCCTAAAATATATGAGAGTGGATAAGATGAAATTGAACCCCCAACAACATATTCATACATAAATTTCATTGAAAGTGTTTATCTTTTGCTTTTTGCCATTGATCAAAACTTCATGCATACATGTTTATTTTCTGTCTTGCATATAAAATCTCAATTATTGCGTTTGTAAGTCTTAGCTAATCAACAAATCACATAACTAAACTAGGCCGTGAGTCCTTTGGGAGAACGATACTTGGTCTTACCAAGTTTATTACTTGAACGATTCGGTCATACTTGCCGATTGAAAAACAAGTTTGTGACATCATATTTTGGTGCTCATAAATTTGTCCATCAAGTTTTTGGCGCCGTTGCCGGGGACTCGTGGTTTAACTGGTTAATTTGTGTGATTATTGATTATCTTTGACTTTAATTTTGAATTTCTGTTTTTATTTTCTGTTTTTATTTTTTCGGTTTTTATTTTATCTTATTTGATTTTATTTTATTTGATTTGATTAGATTAGATTAGATTTTATTTTATTTTATTTTATTCTATCTTATTTTATTTTATCTTCTGAATCTTTTATCTTCTCCTATATCTTTTTGTGCTAACAAATATTTTCTAGGGTTTTGTGTTCTTGTGTATGCAGGAGGCAATTCGAACTAGGAGCAAGAAAACAACAGAACCTCTGCTTGAAGGAGTAGAAGACAGTAGACGGAGGAGAAGAATCAGAACATCTAGAGAACTTTTTCCTCCTCCGGAAACTCTGTTGCAACCATCACCACAAGGTTCTGACAATAGCACAGAAAATATGGAGAATAATAATATCAGAAGAACTCTTGCTGATTACATCAATATTGCTGGACCTCAGCATTTTAACAGCATAGCTAGACCTAGAGTCAATGCAGCCAATATGGAGGTCAAACCAGCACTGATCCAACTGGTGAAAAGTAATCAATTTAATGGGTTATCTCATGAAAGCCCATATGAGCACCTTACTACATTCAATGAAATTTGCAACACAGTCAAAATCAATGGGGTGCCAGATGAAGCGATCAAACTTAGTTTGTTTCCTTTCTCATTGGGAGGCAATGCTAAGCTTTGGTTGAATTCTTTCCCAGAAGGCAGTTTCACAGAGTGGGAAGCAGTGGTAACAAAGTTTCTAAACAAGTACTTTCCACAATCAAAGGTGACAAAAGGCAAGCAAGAGATTTCTTCATTTAAGCAGGGCATGGAAGAATCACTGGGGCATGCATGGGATAGATACAAAAGTCTGTTAAGAAAAACACCCACGCATGGCTTTGAAGAACAGGAAGTAGTCTTAACTTTCCTTGGAGGGCTTGGTTCACAAACCAAGATGATGCTTGATGCTTCAGCAGGAGGCAATATTAAATGGAAAACTCCAGAGGAAGCCACAGAAATTATTGAAAATATGGCTACTAGTGACAACGAACTCAATATTGAAAAAGGAGATCTTAGTCAGAAGGAGTTGTTACAATCAAATGAGGCCTTGCTTATCCAAAATAGAATTATCTCTCAACAGCTTGAAGAAGTAACCATGAAACTTTCTCAAATACCACAGGAAATACAACAGGTTTCAATGGTTCAAGCGCAACAACAAAAATGGCAGATGCAATTTACTCCAGTTGAGAAAACAACAAAGCTTGAAGAGACTTTCCAAAGATTCTTGAAGACGAATGCGTCTTATTGTCATAATGTGGATGTTGCATTTAAAAAAATGGAGGTTTATGTTGAGAGAATAGTTGACGTGATGAAACATGATAATCTTGGGAAGGAGTGTAAAACTGTTGTGACTAGAAGTGGTAGAGTGTTAGAGGAGAGACAAAAAGAGAGAGAGGAGAAAGAAAATGAGAGTGAGAGTGAAAAAGAAACATGTGAGTGGAAAGAAAGAGTTGAGAGAGAGAAAAAGAAAAAAAAAGAAGAGGAGAGGAGAGAAAAAAAAGAGAGAGAAGAGAGACAGAAAGAAAAAGAGTATGAAAAGCCACTTCCTTATCCAAAGAGTTATTCAAGGAAGGAGAAAGAAAAGCAGTTGGAAAGATTCATGGAACTATTTAAGAAGTTGGAGATTACTATACCATTCTCTGAAGCATTGCAACAGATGCCAGCATATGCAAAATTTTTGAAGGAACTTCTCACAAAGAAACACAAGTACATTGAGAAGGAAACTATCAATATACAGGGTAATTGCAGTGCAATCATACAGAAACTACCTCCTAAACTTAAAGACCCAGGAAGCTTCACTATTCCATGCACCATAGGAGATGTGAAAGTTGGAAGAGCATTGATTGATTTGGGAGCTAGCATTAATCTAATGCCGTTATCCATGTGTTAGGTGTTGGAAATTAAACCAACCAGAATGGCTCTTCAATTGGCAGACAGGTCTCTTAAATATCCATATGGAGTGGTTGAAGATGTTCTAGTGAAGGTCGACAAATTTGTATTTCCAGTGGATTTTATTGTGATGGAGATGGAAGGAACTAGTGATGTTCCTCTTATTCTTGGGAGACCTTTTATGAAGACTGCTAGAGTTTTGATTGATGTAGAGAATGGTAAGCTTAAATTGCGAGTTGATGATGAAGAAGTCACTTTTGATGTATCCAAGGCCATGACATATCCAAATGATGACAAAGCATGTTTTCAATTTGATGAACTTGATGAAGTTTGTATGGTTCAAGAAAGAATGGTGCGAAATATTTCTCCATTGGAAAAAACTCTCATTGATGCATGTGAAGATTTAGATGAAGAAGAAGAGAAATTGATTGATGAATGTCTTATGGACTTGGAAACATTGAAAAAGAGTCCAGAGGAAGATCTAATATTCGAAATAATTGATAAGGAAGAAACAATCAAAGCACAGTCGCCAGAATTAAAAAGATTGCCATCACATCTGAAATATGTGTTTTTAGAAGAAGATGGAACAAAGCCAGTTATCATCAATAACTCTTTATCTCTACAAGAAGAAGAGCAATTGATAGAAATTCTGAAAGCCAACAAAGAAGCAATTGGATGGTCAATATCAGATCTTAAAGGTATTAGCCCAACTTATTGCATGCACAAAATTTTTATGGAAGAAGATTATAAACCAAGTGCTCAACCACAGAGAAGGTTAAATCCTGTTATGAAGGAGGTGGTCAGAAAAGAAATGTTGAAACTGCTAGAAGCTGGTATCATCTATCCAATTTCTGACAGTGAATGGGTGAGTCCAGTACAGGTGGTTCCAAAGAAAGGTGGGATGACAGTAATTTATAATGATAAGAATGAACTTATTCCTACTCGGACAGTCACTGGTTGGCGTATGTGCATTGATTACAGGAAGCTTAATAAAGCTACTAGGAAAGATCATTTTCCTCTTCCCTTCATGGATCAGATGCTAGAAAGGTTATCAGGGCAGGCTTTCTATTGTTTTCTAGATGGATATTCTGGATATAATCAAATTGTGGTAGATCCAAAAGACCAGGAGAAGACGACTTTTACTTGTCCTTTTGGTATCTTTGCGTATAGAAAGATGCCTTTTGGATTATGTAATGCTCCAGCTACGTTTCAGAGGTGTATGCAGGCAATCTTTGCGGATCTTTTAGAAAAATGCATTGAAGTATTCATGGATGATTTCTCAGTTTTTGGAAATTCTTTCCAAATATGTTTAGCTAATTTGAACACTGTCCTCAAAAGATGTGTTCAGACAAATCTGGTTTTGAATTGGGAGAAATGTCATTTCATGGTAACTGAAGGAATTGTATTGGGGCATAAAATCTCTGCTAAAGGAATTGAGGTAGACAAAGCTAAAGTAGAAGTTATTGAGAAACTACCTCCACCAACAAATGTAAAGGGGATTAGAAGTTTTCTTGGTCATGCTGGGTTTTATAGAAGATTTATCAAAGATTTCTCAAAAATTGCTAAACCATTGAGTAATCTTTTGATGAAGGATGCTCCTTTTGTGATGAATGAAGACTGCCTGAAAGCTTTTGATATATTGAAGAAGAATCTAGTGTCAGCTCCAGTAATTGTAGCACCAGATTGGAATCAAAATTTTGAATTAATGTGTGATGCAAGTGATTATGCAATAGGAGTTGTCCTTGGCCAAAGGAAAGAACAAAAGTTTCATCCAATTTATTATGCTAGCAAGGTGCTGAATGATGCTCAATTGAATTATGCTACCACAGAGAAAGAGTTTCTTGCCATTGTATATGCTCTAGAGAAATTTAGACCTTATCTTATTGGGTCTAAGGTGATTGTCTATACAGATCATGCAGCTATCAAATATTTGTTGACAAAACCAGATTCTAAGCCACGTCTGATTAGATGGGTACTACTATTGCAAGAATTTGATGTAGAAATCCGTGATAAGAAAGGAAGTGAGAACTTAATTGCTGATCATTTGTCACGGTTAGTCAACAATGAGGTCACTAGCAAGGAGTCTGAAATCTGGGAATCTTTTTCAGATGAATCACTCATGTATATTCAGCAGAGGCCCTGGTTTGCTGATATGGCGAATTTCAAAGCTGCAAAAGTCATGCCGGAAGACTTAACTTGGCAACAGAGAAAGAAATTTTTGCATGATGCCAAGCAGTTTGTGTGGGACGATCCGTATTTGTTCAAAATTGGAGCAGATAATCTTCTAAGAAGATGTGTTACAAATGAAGAAGCAGAAGGAATTCTCTGGCATTGTCATGATTCACCTTATGGAGGACATTTTAATGGAGAAAGAACAGCAGCAAAAGTCCTTCAATCAGGGTTTTATTGGCCAACTTTATTTAAAGATGCCCATAATCATGCTAGGAATTGTGATAAATGTCAAAGAGCAGGGACAATTACTAAACGTCATGAGATGCCTTTATGATAACAGTTGAAAAACTGTTATTTTCATGCTTAAATTTGATACTAAAAGCAACCTTTAGACTTAGAAACTAGCTTGAAATCATGCATTTTATCTATAATTTCAGAAATAAGAGAGCTGGACAGGTTTATGCTTGATTTAAGTGTTTTTGTGCAGGTTTTGAGGTGAATTTAGTGAAAAGAGTGAAGAAGGAGAGAGATGACATTAGAAAAGACAAGAAAGAGTGCAAAAAGAGAAGTCGAAGGCACCGCTCAGCGGCAATTTACCGCTGAGCGGCACTCAGGAGGTTGCGGGAGTCACGCTGAGGGGCAAAATGGCCGCTGAGGGGAAGAAAGAAGACGCGCAATCACCGCTGAGCGGCACTTTTTGGGCTTGGGCTTTCGTAATCTTTTGTAACTCTAGATTAGTATATAAGGGCTTGCACGTCCTATAGTTAGGTATCTTTGGCAGAAACGAGGCAAACACTCTCTCTTTCACCCCTTTGAAGGAGGATTTTGGATGCTCAGGCTACCTCTTCACCTTTATTGGGTTTATTCTTTCATTCTTTCATTATTCATCTAGGTTCACCGTGAATATGGTGAACTAAACCTTGTATGTTTGTTGGGGAATCAATGTAATCTCTTGAAGCTCTCATATATGGATTTGTTGAATACATCTTTTAATTAAGACATATGCTTTCTTTCATCATTTAGTTAGGGTTTTTCCTCTTTGCTCAATGCTTGCATTGTTTAACTCATTCTAATGCATGATTATTGGTTTTGTCGATACGGACACGTACGGGGAAGTCTAGATCCGGGGAATTTCTCCCAATATTTTACTGACAATATTATATTGGTTGTCGTTAAGCTCCTGCACTCATGAACTAATCATTAGGAATGTTAGGAATTGTATGAACTATTTGATTAGGGAGAAGCCATCTAGAATGGTACATTAGAGAGTGGCATTAACAATGATGATTTGAATGTTGAATTCCTAAAATATATGAGAGTGGATGAGATGAGATTGACCCCCAACAACATATTCATTCATATATTCCATTGAAAGTGTTTATCTTTAGTCTTTGCCATTGATCAAACTCATGCATACATGTTTATTTTCGTCTTTGCATATTAAACTTCAAATATTTCGTTCTTAAGTCTTAGCTAATCAACAAACCACACAACTAAACTAGGCCGTGAGTCCTTTGGGAAGAACGATACTTGGTCTTACCAAGTTTATTACTTGAACGATTCGGTCATACTTGCCGATTGTGAAACAAGTTTGTGACATCATATTTTGGTGCTTACAAATTTGTCCATCACTTTACAAGGTATTTTAGAGGTTGAGGTTTTTGATTGTTGGGGTATTGATTTTGTTGGACCTTTTCCTCCATCTTTCAATAATGAATATATTCTGGTAGCAGTGGATTATGTGAGTAAGTGGGTGGAAGCATTAGCTTGTCCTAAAAATGATGGTAGCACGGTAATTAAATTCCTGAAGAGACAAATATTCTCACGCTTTGGCACTCTAAGAGTGTTGATCAGTGATGGAGGATCTCATTTTTGCAATTATCAGCTAGAGAAAGTACTCAAACACTATGGAGTAAAGCATAAGGTAGCTGCACCTTATCATCCACAAACCAATGGACAAGCTGAGGTGTCTAACAGGGAGATAAAAAGAATCCTGGAAAAAACCGTGACTTCATCAAGAAAGGATTGGTCTCTCAAATTGGATGATGCTCTTTGGGCTTATAGGACAGCAATGAAGACGTCTATGGGATTATCACCATTTCAATTAGTCTATGGGAAAGCATGCCATTTACCAGTCGAATTGGAGCATAGAGCATTATGGGCTTTGAAATTCTTAAATTTTGATCCTTATGAAACTCAATGCACACGCAGACGGCAGATTTTGGAGCTTGAAGAAATGCGATTACATGCATATGATTCATCCAAGGCTTACAAAGACAAAATGAAATTTTATCATGACAGGAAGTTGGTGAATAGAGTTTTCAATCCAGGACAACAGGTATTATTGTTCAATTCAAGATTGAAGATATTTCCTGGGAAGCTGAAATCAAAATGGTCAGGACCATATGTGATAAAAGAAGTGCATCCGCATGGAGCAATTGAAATATTTAATCCAGCTGCTAATGATCCACAGAAAAGTTGGGTGGTGAATGGTCAATGATAACAGTTGAAAAACTGTTATTTTCATGCTTAAAATTGACAAAAAAAGCAACCTTTACACTTAGAAACTAGCTTGAAATCATGCTTTTATCCATATTTTCAGAAATAAGAGAGCTGGACAGGTTTATGCTTGATTTAAGTGTTTTTGTGCAGGTTTTAAGGTGAATTTAGTGAAAGAAGTGAAGAAGGAGAGAGATGGAATCAGAAAAGAGATCAAAGAGTGCAAAAGGAGAAGCCGAAAGCAACGCTCAGCGGCATTTTACCGCTGAGCGGCACTCAGGAGGTCACGGGAGGTCCGCTGAGGGGCAAAATGGCCGCTGAGGGGAAGAAAAGAGACGCGCAGTCACCGCTGAGCGGTATTTACCGCTGAGCGCCATTCTTAATGGGCTTGGACATGTTTTTTGGCACTTTTATGGGCTTGGGCTTAGATCTTTTGTAATTTTAGAATAGTATATAAGGACTTGCACGTCCTAAGATTAGTATCTTTGGCAGAAACGAGGCAAACACTCTCTCTTCTACCCCTTTGAAGGAGGATCTTGGATGCTCAGGCTACCTCTTCACCTTTTTAGGGTTTATTCTTTCATTCTTTCATTGTTCATCTAGGTTCACCATGAATATGGTGAACTAAATCCTGTATGTTTGTTGGGGAATCAATGTAATCTTTTGAAGCTCTCATATATGGAATTTATGCTTGCATCTTTTAATTAAGACTTATGCTTTCTTTCATCATTAGTTAGGGTTTTTCCTCTTTGCTTAATGCTTGCATTGTTTAACTCATTCGATGCATGATTATTAGTTTTGTCGATACGGGCACGTACGGGGAAGTCTAGATCCGGGGAATTTCTCCCAATATTATGTTGGTTGTCGTTAAGCTCCTGAACTTATGAACTGATCATTAGGAATGCTAGGAATTGTATGAACTCGTGATTAGGGAGAAGCCATCTAGAATGGTACTTTAGAGAGTGGCATTAACAATGATGATTTAAATGTTGAATTCCTAAAATATATGAGAGTGGATAAGATGAAATTGACCCCCAACAACATATTCATTCATATATTTCATTGAAAGTGTTTATCTTTTGCTTTTTGCCATTGATCAAAAACTCATGCATACATGTTTATTTTCTGTCTTGCATATTAAACTCCAAATATTTCGTTCTTAAGTCTTAGCTAATCAACAAACCACACAACTAAACTAGGCCGTGAGTCCTTTGGGAGAACGATACTTGGTCTTACCAAGTTTATTACTTGAACGATTCGGTCATACTTGCCTATAGTGAAACAAGTTTGTGACATCATATTTTGGTGATCATAAATTTGTCCATCAAGTTTTTGGCGCCGTTGCCGGGGACTCTGGTTTAACTGGTTAATTTGTGTGATTATTGATTATCTTTGACTTTAAATTTTAAATTTCTGTTTTTATTTTCTGTTTTTATTTTTTCGGTTTTTATTAGATTAGATTAGATTTTATTTTATTTTATTTTATTTGATTAGATTAGATTAGATTTTATTTTATTTTATTCTATCTTCTGAATCTTTTATCTTTTTATCTTCTGATCTTTTATCTTCTGAATATATATCTTCTCTTATATCTTTTTGTGCTAACAAATATTTTCTAGGGTTTTGTTTTCTTGTGTATGCAGGAGGCAATTCGAACTAGGAGTAAGAAAACAACAGAACCTCTTCTTGAAGGTCTAGACGAGAGTAGAAGGAGGAGAAGAATCAGAACATCTAGAGAACTTTTCCCTTCTCCAGAAACTCTCTTACAATCATCACCACAAGGTTCTGTTCATAGCACAGGAAGTATGGAGAACAATAATGGTAGAAGAACTCTTGCAGACTACACTAATATTGCTGGGCCTCAACACTTTAACAGCATAGCTAGACCTAGAGTCAATGCAGCCAATATGGAGGTCAAACCAGCACTGATTCAACTGGTGAAGAGTAATCAATTTAATGGGTTATCTCATGAAAGCCCATATGAGCACCTGACTACCTTTAATGAGATTTGCAACACAGTCAAGATTAATGGGGTGCTAGACGAAGCAATCAAACTTAGCTTGTTTCCTTTCTCATTGGGAGGCAATGCTAAGCTTTGGTTGAATTCTTTTCCAGAAGAAAGTTTCACAGAATGGGAAGCAGCGGTCACAAAATTTTTAAATAAGTACTTCCCACAATCTAAGGTGACTAAAGGAAAGCAAGAGATTTCTTCATTTAAGCAATGCATTGAAGAATCACTGGGGCATGCATGGGACAGGTATAAAAGCTTGTTACGTAAAACTCCCACGCATGGTTTTGAAGATCAAGAAGTAGTCTTAACTTTCCTTGGAGGGCTTGGTTCACAAACCAAGATGATGCTGGATGCCTCAGCAGGAGGCAATATGAAATGGAAAACTCCAGAGGAAGCAACTGAAATAATAGAAATCATGGCTACTAGTGATAATGAGCTACACAGTGAAAGAGGAACTCCTATGCAACAAAAAGGGGTTCATCAATTACAAACACATGATGCCTTGCTAGCTCAGAATAAAATTCTAACTCAACAGCTAGAGACTCTGACCAAAACTCTTGCTCTATTACCTAAAGAGTTGAAATCTGCTGCACAGATACAAACCCAGTTGTGCGAATTATGTGGGGGTGATCATATCAATGGCCAATGTGCTTTTCCTGTGGAAGCCGTGGAGGATGTTAATTTCATGGCTAATCAATTTCCATACCGTCAAGGGAATTATAATCAGGGGTGGAAACCACATCCAAGCATTGGTCAAGGACAAAGTGGGCAAGCTAATCAATATAATAAGCAGCAGCAGCAACCAACCTTTTGGCAACAGTTATCTATGCTTAATGAAAGATCAACAAGGGTTGAAGAAACTCTTCAGCAATTCATTCAGAAAACTGAATCTTCTCAAAAGAGCACTGAAGCTGCTATAAAGAATTTGGAGATTCAAATGGGTCATATTACCAAGCAATTGGAAGAAAGGCCGAATAGAAACTTTGGGGCTAATACTGAGGTTAACCCCAGAGAAGAGTGCAAGGTGGTAGAGAGTGTTGATGATGAGAAAGTTGAGTTAGATACAGAAGAGAGAAGTGAAATAGAGAGCAAAAGCACGTTTCCTTTTCCAATCCATCAAGGGAAACCAATGGACTTCACAGAGTTATTCAAAATGGTGGATAATGATGCACCTTGGGAGCAAATTTTGCAACAGATTACGGTTTACACCAAATCTAATGAAGAAATCTCTACAAAGAAGAGACGTAGAGATGATGAGGAAAAAAGTGTATAACTGTTAAGAAAGAGCCATTCCCACCTAAAGCATCAGATCCAGGTAGTTTTTCTATCCCTTGTACTATAGGGAAGAAAAAGGTAAAGAAAGCTCTCCTTGATTTAGGTTCAAGTGTCAACTTGATACCTTATTCTTTACTGGAGCAAATTGGCAATGTTAAAATGAAACCTGTAAAGGTTAATTTAGTAATGGCTGATGGATCTTCAAAGGAGCCATGTGGGATTGCAGAAGACATTGTAGTTTGTGTTCGCAAACTTCAGTTTTTGGCAGACTTTGTGGTGATGAAGATGGAAACCGAGAAAATACCTATCATACTTGGAAGACCGTTTATGAAAACGGCCAGGGCTGTTAGCAAAATGATGAAGATGAAGTTTTGATGATGTCCAAATCAAGTCAAGAGAAATCAAGATTCAAGATGTTATGAAGACTTATATTGTGATGGAAAGCTTTTGTAATACTCTTAGAAATATGTATAGGACTTAGATTAGAAAAAGAAAAGTGTTTTGTAAAATTACTATAGTAAATCATTGCAACAAAACACTATAGTACTATTCACATGAATAGTGACACTATTCACGTGAATAGTGACACTATTCACGTGAATAGTGACGGTTAACGGTAAGAGTATCGCACTTAACACGGACGTTGGAGAAACTAGTCGTTGAAGAAACTAGCCGTTTATGACCGTTGGACAAACTAGCCGTTTATGGCCGTTGGACAAACTAGCCGTTTATGGCCGTTGGACAAACTAGTCGTTAAGTTTGTCTTTTAGTGAATGGAAGAGCCTTTGGATGAGTCTATAAATAGACTCTCATTTCCTCTCAAAGATATACAGAGACACAGAAACTCTTCCCTTGTGCTCAAATACTCAGAATTCTTTGAGACTTGTGTGTTCTTGTTCGGCTTGTGAAACTCTTGTCTGTGGAGCTGGTGAAGTGCTGCTACGGTGACAGAGGAAATAGCCGGTTCATCCTTGGTGTGTCTGAGGAGGTGTTCGGAAGAGAATCATCCTTCGTGAAGTACTCGGAGGAGGTGTTCATCCTTTGTGAAGACTCAAAGGAGGTGTAGTTTCATCTCTTGTGGTATCAAGAGAGGTGTTTTCTAAACTCTTACAAATTGTATCTTTGTGATTGTAGTTTGTAATTGTTTTATGATAGTGAAACTGTTTATCTTGTTTTGAGATAAGCGACTGGACGTAGGATTGGTAAGATCCGAACCAGGATAAAATCATCTGTGCAAATTTCTCTCAACCTTACTCTATTTAACTGTTATTATTAATTGCTAAGTAAGTTTAATTGAGTAGAAATTAAAAGGCACATGTTAGTATTAGAAACCCCTCTTGGTTTGTTGTTCCACGCTAACCCATCCGCTGCAGCCGCTCTTGACAATTGGTATCAGAGCTTGCTTTGATAGTAATTCAAATGGCAGGATCACATCAAACCTTTGTAGAGGGTGCTTCTATCAATAGACCACCACTATTCACTGGTGAGAATTACGCATTTTGGAAGGTAAGAATGCAAATATTTATGGAGTCTATTGATATAGATATTTGGGATGCAGTTGCATCTGGTCCTTTTGTTCCAACTAACAATATGCAGGAACCAAAGCCCCGTGACCAATGGACTGCTGAAGACAAGAAAAAATTTGGTAATGATGTAAAAGCTCGCAATATTATTTCATCTGCTTTAACTGTTGATGAGTTTTACAGGATTTCTGTTTGTAAAACTGCACAAGAAATGTGGGAAGTACTGAAAGTAACCCATGAAGGTACAGATGATGTTAAGAGAGCTAGAAAGAATACCTTAATCCAGGAATACGAAATGTTCAGGATGAAGCAAGGGGAAACAATAGTAGATGTTCAGAAACGCTTCACCAACATCGTAAACCATCTTATTGGACTAGGTAAGTCTTTCGATACTGATGAGCTTAATATAAAAATTTTGAAATCTTTAGACAGGTCTTGGCAACCAAAAGTGACTGCAATTTCTGAGTCACAAAATCTCAACACAATGACCATGGCTGCATTATTTGGAAAGTTGAGAGAGCATGAACTTGACCTCGGAAGACTTGATGAAGAAGAATCAAAAGCCAAAAACAACAAGAAGAGTTTGGCGTTAAAGTCGGAGGTTGAAAGAAGCAAAGGTAAATCGGAAGATGAAGACTCAGACGAAGAAGAAGAATTGAGACACATGATAAAAAGACTCAACAAGTTCATGAAGTCTAAAGGTAAAGGAAAATTCAGATACGAAAAGAAAGATAATCCAGTATCTTCCTCAAATTACCGATGCTACGGTTGCGGAGAAAAAGGACATTTAAAAGCAGACTGCCCAAATCAAAAGAAGGGTGAAGAAAAGAAAGAAAAGAAATTCTTCAAGAAAAAGAAGGCATACATTGCATGGGAAGACGACAATGAGACCATTTCAGATTCAAGCTACTCAGATGAAGAAGCAAACATCTGTTTAGTGGTGAACGACGACGCTGGAAGCCAAGTAAGTACATCTAGCGATTCTGATAATTCTAGTCAAATTAGTGAAAATGAATTGCATGAAATTTATGCTGCTTTAATAGTAGAATCTGAAAAATTAGATAAAGCCCATCAGAAATTGAAAAAGGATTTCAAAAATTTAAGATTAAATTTTGAAAATATTTCTGAAGAAAATAAAAATTTGAAATCAGATTTTGAAAATATTCTTGAAGAGAATAAGAATTTAAAATTAAATTTTGAAAATATTTTTGAAGAAAATAAAGATTTGAAAAATAAAGTTTTAATTTTTGAAAAAGGTAAATTTACTAGTAGTAATGAATGTGTTTCTTGTGAAAATTTTAAGAAACTACAAGAACAAACAACCTTAGGAGAATGTAGTAAGAATAATGAAAATAAGGTTGTTAAAAATAAGTATGTTCCTAGAATTAAACACAATTATAGAACCCGTAGAACTTGGGTAGAAAAAGGAACAACTTATAGGAACACAAATGTTGTATCATGCTTTTATTGTATGAAAAAGGGTCATACATCTAACAAATGTAAAATTAAGCATTATGGTGTTCCAAGTGGTAGATATGTTTGGGTTATAAAATAATTTCTTTTTTCTAAATCTAACCCAAAGGACCCATACAAAACAGTTGGGTACCTATTATTTAAAATTTAAAATTTCTTTAAAACAATTTTGTTTTAATTTTTTAAAAGAAGAATTAAGAAATTTTATTTCAAAGAAAATGTTTATATTTTTATATACAAAGCATATATAGTTTTCAATCGGAAAAATTTTTATGTGAGCATGTTGTCTTTGATGAAATTGTAGACCTTGAGGCAAAACCTCTTGAGTCAGTTGAATTACATGCAGGCAATGACGAAGATTTGTAGAAGACAACAAATTAAGCAAAGAATGATGACAATCCTCAAGATAAAGATCTAAACAATGTTTTATAAGATCTTTCTCCTAAAAATATTTGCTTTAAATATCCTATTGTGCATGTTTGAATGAATCTTTAAATTTGAAATATTTTTAGCTCATATGCATACATGCTTTTATTAAGGGGGAGTATCATCTTAGGGGGAGAACATCAACACAACTTTTTAATTATGATCAAAAAGGGGAAGAAAATGTTTAAAGCTTATTTGCCTATTTGTACTATTTGTGCTTATTCACTAATGCACTCTTTCTTCCATAAGTTGTGTTTTAAATACAGATTATTACCAAAAGCTTTAAATCAAGGAGTTTTTGATCATCATCAAAAAGGGGGAGATTGTTAGCAAAATGATGAAGATGAAGTTTTGATGATGTCCAAATCAAGTCAAGAGAAATCAAGATTCAAGATGTTATGAAGACTTATATTGTGATGGAAAGCTTTTGTAATACTCTTAGAAATATGTATAGGACTTAGATTAGAAAAAGAAAAGTGTTTTGTAAAATTACTATAGTAAATCATTGCAACAAAACACTATAGTACTATTCACATGAATAGTGACACTATTCACGTGAATAGTGACACTATTCACGTGAATAGTGACGGTTAACGGTAAGAGTATCGCACTTAACACGGACGTTGGAGAAACTAGTCGTTGAAGAAACTAGCCGTTTATGACCGTTGGACAAACTAGCCGTTTATGGCCGTTGGACAAACTAGCCGTTTATGGCCGTTGGACAAACTAGTCGTTAAGTTTGTCTTTTAGTGAATGGAAGAGCCTTTGGATGAGTCTATAAATAGACTCTCATTTCCTCTCAAAAACATCCAGAGACACAGAAACTCTTCCCTTGTGCTCAAATACTCAGAAATTATTGAGACTTGTGTGTTCTTGTTCGGCTTGTGAAACTCTTGTCTGTGGAGCTGGTGAAGTGCTGCTACGGTGACAGAGGAAATAGCCGGTTCATCCTTGGTGTGTCTAAGGAGGTGTTCGGAAGAGAATCATCCTTCGTGAAGTATTCGGAGGAGGTGTTCATCCTTTGTGAAGACTCAAAGGAGGTGTAGTTTCATCTCTTGTGGTATCAAGAGAGGTGGTTTCTAAACTTTTACAAATTGTATCTTTGTGATTGTAATTTGTAATTGTTTTGTGTTAGTGAAACTGTTTATCTTGTTTTGAGATAAGCGACTGGACGTAGGATTGGTAAGATCCGAACCAGGATAAAATCATCTGTGCAAATTTCTCTCAACCTTACTCTTGCTTTATTTGTCTTTATTAATTGCTAAGTAAGTTTAATTGAGTAGAAATTAAAAGGCACACGTTATTATTAAAAACCCCTCTTGGTTTGTTATTCCACGCTAACCCATTCCGCTGCAGCCGTCCTGACAAGGGCTATCATAGATGTAAATGAAGGTATAGTGGTGCTCCAGGATAGAGAGGAGAGAGTGGTGGTGGATGTATTCAAAGATGAGACACAAGCAAAGGAGGAAGAAGCCAGTTATAAAGCTGCATTTCGAGATGCACCCATAACTAGAGGTAAAGATGAAAATCTTGAGGTTTCAGGTAACCATTGTTTGTTGTTTCAGGTACCCAAGGAAGAAGAAATTGGAAGAGGAGAAGAAATTCCTAGAGACTGGAAGAAAAGAAGACTCCAACTTGGCACACCTGTAAGAATCAAGAACAAGTTGTGGGTTGTGAAGGGCTTTAAAGAAAAGGAGATGATAGAGATAGAGTCTCCATATTCTAGAAGAACGAAAACAGTTCAAAGGAAGCAGCTGAGAAGTTGGTGGACTGACAACATCAACTATAAAGAAGATGGAACTTGAACTTTACTGGGTCAAGCTAATGACGTTAAAAGAGCGCTTGCTGGGAGGCAACCCAGTGATTTACAAACTTTTAATTTTGATTTGGTTTTGTAACTTTTAATTTGTGGACATTATTTTGTAAATATTTTGTTGGATACGGCATCTACTGAAGGATGCTAGGTGGTCAAGTATCTACTGAAGGATACTAAGTTTGTAACACCTACTGATGGGTGTTGGTGAGAAGATTTTTGCACCTACTGATGGGTGCTGGTAAGTTTGAAACACCTACTGATGGGTGTTGGTGGATTTTGGGTCAGGCTCGTGACGTTAAACAAGCGCTACTTGGGAGGCAACCCAGTTGATTGATTGTTTTCTGTTTGTTTATTTTAGTTAGGGTTTGCATAAGCATTTTTAACATTGAATTGCAGGGAACCAGTGAGGGGTATGTCTAGGAGGCACGTAGGTCAAGAAAAGAAGGAGAGGAGCACTTCACGAAAGTGCTGCTGAGCGGTACTCTCGCAGATGGGCTTTAGTTCCCCTTAGCGGAACCCGAGCCCATTAGGGTATTTTTAAACCCTAAGCTGCGCAATTTCTCATTCTTTCAAGCTTTTCTCTGCACAAACCCTTCCACATACCTTCTCCTAGGTTTTCCACATCTTTTCACTCTTCCCTCTTAAGAAAATATCTCTTCCACTCACTTTTTCACTAGTGTGCCATCAAAGTTTGGGGTTGGAAGAGAGTATTCTAGCTTGGAAGCATTCTCATTGCATCTAGTATCTCCACCCAAGTAAGTAAAATGCATTTTGTTCATTCTAGGGTTCTTGAATTTGAATGTGATTGTCAAAGCATGAATATTTAGGGGTTTTGATTTCTATGCATGATTTGATGATATATTTGATGTTTGAACCGATTAAACTGCATGATTATGAACTGGATAACTGAAAATTGCATTTGGGTGGAGTTAGGAAAGATTTAAAACAGATTTTTCAAAAATCTGCAGAGTTACCGCTGAGCGGCATTTACCGCGGCGGCACTCTGTCAGATTTGGTTCTTTTGAATTTTTGCGTTCTGGACTGTGGTACTGGTGGCGCTGAGGGGAAATTCTGGCCCTCAGCGGTGGTTTAGCTTCGAAAGGAGTTGCGTTCTGTGTTTACTAATGATTAACATCATGTTCTGTGGTTTTGTAATTGTGTTTGAATGCAGGAATGGCATCCTCTTCAGGAAAGAGATTGAAAACCATGGCAACCAAGAGAAAGGAAAAGGAACCAGAGCAACCCCATAATAGCAGGTTCCTCTCTAGGAAACATGAGAAACACTTTAGGGTGGTTCAGGACAGGAGACTTCTGATGGAGAGAAAGGTTGGAATGATACCTAACTTTGCTCCTCAATTTGGAGAGCAAGTGTTAGGGAATGATTGGGGAAAGCTAGCCACTTATCCTGCACCTGCCAATATAGCTGTGGTAAAGGAATTTTACACCAATGCAAAGAAGATTGGTGATTATCCAGCTGAGAACTATTTGGGCTATGTCAGAGGCCATGCTATCAGGTATGATCCGGATTCTATCAACAACTTCCTAGATACTGTGTGGGCTGGTGAGCAATGCCAGTTTGCTCTTTGCATGGAGGAAGGTGCTGATTTTGAGGATGTGGAGAGAGTGCTGTGTATACCTGGAGGACACTTCCAAAGGAATAGATCTGGCGCAGTAGTTAACATTAGGAGGACAGATTTGACTCCTCTTGCAAAGTATTGGATGGCATTTTCTCATGCCAACATTCAGCCATGTTCACATGTGTCAGATATCACTCTCAGCAGGGCACTATTCATCTACTGTGCTATCAGAAACTTGAATGTTAATATTGGGCAGGTGATAGCTGATGAGATTAGTGTGTGTGCTAACACCTCAAACAACAAAGCACCACTAGGACATCCTTCTTTGATCACTCACCTTTGCAAGCAAGCTGGGGTGGACACTTCTGTTCCACCATTTGAGAGGCCAAGAAAAGCTATTGATGAGGCTTATTACAGACAGTATTGTGGAGGTGAGGATGCAGCTCAGCCAGTTCCACCACGCCAGGCTCGTAGAGAGAGAGGGCCAGCACAGAGCAGGACATCTGCTGATACACATGAAGCAGAACCATTCCGGATGAGGGACATGTATATGTCTCTTATAGGTGCTCAGTTCCAGTCCATTCACAGAGGGCAGGTGGCCACTGCTGAGATGATAGTGGGGATGTATGACACACCTCCAGCCCACAGATGGACTATGGATGAATTCCATAATGTAGTAGCTTGGCCAGAAGAACCATTGCATGGAGGAGGAGCTGAAGCAGCTGAAGCTTCAGCTAGATATATGGAAGAAGATGAAGCTGAGGAGGAGGATGCATTTGATGATGATGAAGATGAGGAGGAAGAGAAAGATACAGAGGACAGCTCAGACTGATGAGGAGCTGAGATAGCATTTACTGATGAATGCTATCATATGGTTATGCTTTTGTGGTTTAAGTTTTCTGAACTTATTTGTTTTTGTTTATTAGATTAGGGTTGATGTACTCTATTGAACACCTGGTTTCTTATGATGGTTTGCTATTAACTGTGATTGTGTGATAAGTAATGATGCTTGATGATGCTTATTGATTGATTGATGTTGAGATGATGTGCACAATAAAATGCTTATACAGGTGATTCACAAGCTGTATGAATGATAACAGTTGAAAAACTGTTATTTTCATGCTTAAAATTGATACTAAAAGCAACCTTTAGACTTAGAAACTAGCTTGAAATCATGCAGTTTATCTATATTTTCATAAATAAGAGAGCTGGACAGGTTTATGCTTGATTTCAGTGTTTTTGTGCAGGTTTTAAGGTGAATTTAGTGAAAAGAGTGAAGAAGGAGAGAAGTGACATTAGAAAAGACAAGAAAGAGTGCAAAAAGAGAAGTCAAAGGCACCGCTCAGCGGCAAACTACCGCTGAGCGGCACTCAAGAGGTGGCGTTGGAACCGCTGAGGGGCAAAATGGCCGCTGAGGGGAAGAAAGAAGACGCGCAATCACCGCTGAGCGGTAAATACCGCTGAGCGGCACTTTTTGGGCTTGGGCTTTTGTAACCTTTTGTAACTCTAAATTAGTATATAAGGGCTTGCACGTCCTATAGTTAGGTATCTTTGGCAGAAACGAGGCAAACACTCTCTCTTCTCACCCCTTTGAAGGAGGATCTTGGATGCTCAGGCTACCTCTTCACCTTTATTGGGTTTATTCTTTCATTCTTTCATTGTTATTCATCTAGGTTCACCATGACGATGGTGAACTAAACCTTGTATGTTTGTTGGGGAATCAATGTAATCTCTTGAAGCTCTCATATATGGATTTGTTGAGTACATCTTTGAATTAAGACATATGCTTTCTTTCATCATTAGTTAGGGTTTTTCCTCTTTGCTCAATGCTTGCATTGTTTAACTCATTCTAATGCATGATTATTGGTTTTGTCGATACGGACACGTACGGGGAAGTCTAGATCCGGGGAATTTCTCCCAATATTTTACTGACAACATTATACTGGTTGCCTTTAAGCTCCTGCAGTCATGAACTAATCATTAGGAATGCTAGGAATTGTATGAACTATTTGATTAGGGAGAAGCCATCTAGAATGGTACATTAGAGAGTGGCGTTAAGAATGATGATTTGAATGTTGAATTCCTAAAATATATGAGAGTGGATGAGATGAAATTGACCCCCAACAACATATTCATTTATATAATTCATTGAAAGTGTTTATCTTTTGTCTTTGCCATTGATCAATTCATGCATACATGTTTATTTTTGTCTTTGCATATTAAACTTTGAATATTTCGTTTGTAAGTCCTAGCTAATCAACAAATCACATAACTAAACTAGGCCGTGAGTCCTTTGGGAAGAACGATACTTGGTCTTACCAAGTTTTATTACTTGAACGATTCGGTCATACTTGCCGATTGTGAAACAAGTTTGTGACATCATATTTTGGTGCTTACAAATTTGTCCATCAATGAACAAATGCATGATATCTTGATTGTGATTGTGAAATTAAGCAGGATGTGTATGTCAAATGTGAATGAGCTTATATGTGAGGTTTTGAGCTCCAGAGTTGTTATTGTTGAATGCTATTACTTTGAAAGCATGAATGATTTTGCCCAGGTTTTCTATGATTGAATCAATTGCTTGTTTTGCATCATATGATCAAGGCCATTTGTTGGAACCCTTTTTATTGGCCAAATTCAGAAAGTTGGCCTACTAAAAGAGAACACTTTGTGTTCTATCCTTTGAACCCTTAGCCTTGAATATACACTGAAAACCCTTGATTGAAAATCTTTACCTTGAGTTAAGTAGAAGATCTTGTGTGGTATTGTTAAATGTTCAAGTTTGGGGTTGTTGGGAAAACATGAAAAAGGAAAAGCATTGAGCTAAGAGCTAAAAAGTAAGAATATGCAAAGAAAAAGAAAAGAAAAGAAAAAGAAGTAAAGCTCAATGCAAATGCAAATGCAAAGGCAAAAGAAAGTTGGGAATGAAGAAGAAAAATTGTGTTGTTATGACTCTCTTAACTCAAGGATTTTGTGATCCAGAAAAACCAATTTTCTTGTTAGCCCAGCCACATTATAAGTGGTGAGAGGGTCGCACCTCCCACAAAAGTTTTTGCATAAAAGAATGCAGTATAGACTAGGAAGTGACTCCTAGGTCGTCTCTCAAGGACCAATATTGCGGTTCAGTCTCAGATCACACACGGAAAAAGGGGGGTTTTGAGATTTTTTTGGTTGCGGTAAAATTAAATCAACTGGAAACTAAATAAAACACGACCGAATTAAAAACGGCGAAGTAAATTTCAAAACAGCAAAAACCGAATGGTAAAAGACATCAAAATCAAATATACGCGAAACATTAAACGTGCATAAAACGTAAAACATTAACGCATAATTAAAAACATCAGTAAAAACAAACAGTTAAAATTTAAATCGCAGACAACAACATCAGGGATTAAATTGCAGTAGAATCAATTACAACAGCTAAACAAAAACGGTAAACTGATCTGGAAATTTTAACAATAGAAAACGAAACCAACTTTGCATTGAATTTAAATTGTGCAATAATTTAGTAAAGCAAACAAGAAAATTAAAATTGAAACATGCACACCACTTTGCCTCAACCGTAGTCCTCCATCAGAGTGTTTCCTCCTTCACGTTCCAGCTCCTAGTGTTCAGCATTCTCTCGGTCTTGCTCTCCTTCCAAACTCTCTACTATCTACTCCTACTCTACTCATTGAAACGGACACTGCTGAAAAGTTACACCACACTACCCATTGGAACTACACTGCTGGAGCTCCATCCTACACTACTACCTCTCTTCTACTTGAGCCTAAAAACTACTAGAACCCTCAGCAACTCACACGGCTCTCTGCCCCTAAAATACCATGCACACCTATTACTCTCAATTGCAAAAGAGTTCATTTTCTTCTTCAAAACATTAACGCCGCACATGTATATATTAATTAAAGAAAGACAATAAAAGATATCTCACGGTTAGTACATTCCATTCTCCAAGAAAATAAATGTTTAACCTTCCTCCATGTGTGCACCCGTGACAGCATTGGAATCTAAAGCATAAAAGAGTATTAAATGCAAAAGTGTTGAATCCTTGTTCATTCAATCAAAAACTAAAAAGCAATGTTTCAGCCCCCGTCAAAGTAAAGCACCGCTTTTCCAGCAAAGAAAAGGTACCAGCTTGCTTCTCAAATTGAAAGAAAATATGAATCACCAAGAAGTAAATAGCTATGTGCGTCTAGCCTATGGAACAAGTAAAAGTGTTTCTCAATTTCATCCAAAATCCAACAGCATAAACATGGTTCAACCAAAAAACTAAGAAAGAAAAATCTACTTTCTTCAAGTGGCGGCTGCTCTCTTACTGGACTGCACTACCCTACACTACCCTGCACTACGCTACACTGCTCCCCTCCACCATCTTTTCCAAAACTCCAGCCCCCCAACCGAGAGCACCTCAATCACCCGTAACCCTCCATCCTCAACGCTCATGCGTGATGATTGGCGGCTGATGAGTCAATATTTTCTTCACTTCACTTAGTTTATTGTACTAGAATTAATCAGGGAATTGTGCTTAATCGTCCGTTATTTTCCTATTTTTCCTAATTGTGCTTAATTCGATCAGAAATTCTTATTTTAACTAATTTGAATTATCTGAGCTTATTATTTTGCATTATTAATTATGGGAAAATTTTGGATATCTTTTTGGGACATTTGAAGGCTAAATGAGAAATGACAATTGAGCCCAATGCATTTCAGCCACTTCAATTTTCGTTGGTTGCTGTGTGAATTTTGTGTCAACTTGTTTGTCCTCGTTCGAATTCAATTCTTATCCGTTTTCCTTGCAATTTTTTTTCATAGTTTCGTCTAGATGTCTATTTTCAAGTATAGTTTTTATTTTGTTCAAATTCATTTTGTGTTGTTCCCAGTATTTTCTTTACTCTCCTATGTCAGTCTAGTGCATACTGTTTGAGTGAATTCTAGTCTGTTTGCATTTGCTTGCTGTTTGGTACTTGTGCTAGCTAAGAATTGACAATTGAAGTGTTGATTTTTGAAGTGTCACGGCTGGAAATAGAATCCACAAGCTTACCATTTAATTTTTGAACAAAGCCTTTTGTTCTGGAAAGGGAAAAAGAATACATTTAGTGGAAATTCACGTTGGGAAGTTCCTTCCCTTGCCATGTCACGGAAAAAATTCCTTTTGATGAAGGATTCAGCAAATACACATTTGGAATTAGAGGAGGGGACCACCATGTTGAAAGCTCATCTCCAAAACTTCAAAATGAAATGTTGATTTATTGAAGTATATAGCACCCGTGCTTCTTATTTTGTCATTGAAGAAAATTTTACAATAAGCCAAAGGGAACATCTAACATCAATGGGGCCACCATAATGCAAAGGAATTTGGCAAGGGCTCCACGTGAAAGTGGGAAATTTCTATACAATGAATGGCTTGTTTGGAAGACATCACTCACGGCCAGAGGAGTTCCAAAATGAAAGTGTTTGGATTTTATTAAATTAGTATTATTAAGGGATGAAGTTTCACGTCCCACTTTGGTTTGAGAAAGGTATGCAGATTTTTAGCTTTGACCATGGTCTCTCCACATTTGGTTTTGGACATTCATTTGGAGAAGAAGCTTTTGGATTTTGATCTCCATTTGGAGTAGCACACGGCCTGCTGGATTGATTTGGAGAGAATGAATTGGTGAGCACAGTTTTTAGAAGCAGCTGCCACGTCCAACTGCAGTCCACCATCCAGCTCCGTCCAGCACTCCTTCACATCTAGCTTGGGAGATTTCATGGCTGGAACAAGCATAGAGGTAGCCACCTTGGAGAAGAGTCCATGGTGCTTGAGTAGAGAATGAAGAGCACACGGTGCACCAGCAACTGGTCCAGCTCCAGCACCATCACACACGTGAAAGGAGAAGGGAGCCCACTGGAATTGTATTGAAGAAGAAGACAAGAGTTGGGAATGGAAAGCTTGAAGGAAATTCACGTGAACAAACGCACACCACAAAATGGAGTTCCCACTTACTCATTAATTGAGTAAAGAATTCAAAGAAATAAGCTACCGAGGATTTGGTCAGAAAATTTGGCACTATAAATTGGAGCAGCACCAGAGAAGCAAGGCGTTAGATTTTAGTGTGGATTTTAGGAGTAGTGTAGGAACTACCCACGTCTGGGAGGAGGCTATTGCCTCTTCCTCCTTCAATCAACTCTCTGTATTTTCATTTTCCAAACAGTGCAACAGTGATTTATTTTCTGAAGCGTATAATGTGTTACTGTAATTTTTATTTTCATTGTCCAGTAATTTTATTTCAAGTGTTTAATCTTTGAAGAATTTTATTTTAGTCAAGTGCTTTTATTTTATTTGCTAAAATTTTACCAGTAATGATTTTCTGCATAGTTAAATTCTACCTTTCTGCATATTTACTGTTCCATTTTTTACCGTCTTTTACCGTTTGGTTTTACTGCTTTGAAATTTATTTCAGTGTTTTTAAATTCAGTTGTGTTTAATTTCCAGTTTTAAATTTATTTTTCCGTACCACAAATCACAAAACCCCCCCCCACTTCGTGACTAATCTAAGACTGAACCACCAAAATTGGTCCTTGAGAGACGACCTAGGAGTCAAATCCTAGTAATTATACTGCATTATTTTCGTGCACTCAAATTTTGTGAGCGGTGCGACCCGTTCGTCAAAAATGGCGCCGTTGCCGGGGACCAATCAATGGAGGTTTGGTTTTAGATTTTTGTTGTATAAAGTTTTGTTCTGTTAATATGTTTGTTTTGTGTGTTTTGTCTTGTATATTTCTGTAGGCGACAACGACACCTTCAGCAAATTTTGGCGGCGTTGTCACTTCAGTTCCAGGTTTTTTGTTTTAGATTTTTGCTGTGTTTTTCGATTATGCTGTGTTAATATATATTGTGTATATATGTATTTTATTGTGCTGTGTTCTGTATTTAGTTGCTATATTTAAAAAAAAAAAAAATATATATATTTTACTATTGATGTTCTGTCTTGTGTGTGCTTGTAGCATGTATAAATGTGTTTAGTTTATCTGTTTCGTAATTTTTAGTTTTTAGTTTTTATTTTTATTTTCCATGTCTACCTATTTTAATTTTGTGAATAGTGCTTATTCTACAAGTGCCTGTAATTATGATTCTCTTTCTGCATATTACTCTGATTCTTGTGCTGATTTTAATACTGAGAAAAATATGGATCATCTTCAAATTCCTGAGAGCTCCCTTTGGGAGCCGGTTCCACCAGTTCAGCAATATCAGAGTCAGCAGTATGATGCTCCTGCCCAAGTAGCTTCTCAGCTTTCAACTTCTGAACCTACATTGAAGGAGTTATTGGAGCAGATGACCATGCAGAACATTCAGTTTCAGGAAGGGAACATGCAGTTCAAGCAAGAGAGCATGGAAACTCAAGCTGCCATTCAGAAGCTGACTGATCAGATCGGGTAGATGGCCACTCAACACTTTCAAGATGATAGTGGCATCAACATAGAAGATGGGGAGCAAAGCTATGAGTTTACTACTACACCCACTTTCCTACCTTTCTATGATCCCACTCTTGCACCTGAGACTGTTGATGATTATTTTAAGGACGCAGCTGATGACTTGGAGATTGGTAAAGAACTTTTCAATGAACAAAAACAGGTTTATTCTGAACCTGATATTCCGATTACCTTACCTGATTTGCATACACATTCAAATGCCTGTGATTTGACGCACACTGATTTTATAGGGTTTATGACTGATACTGATACAAATTTGATTGA
Organism: Vigna nakashimae; assembly: GCA_034642375.1. Lineage (NCBI taxonomy): Eukaryota > Viridiplantae > Streptophyta > Magnoliopsida > Fabales > Fabaceae > Vigna > Vigna nakashimae. The sequence continues at coordinate 39,961,225 of CM067765.1, forward strand.
CCATTCTAAAATTTTTAATTCAGTGTCAGCCATTGAACCCATTGGTAAAAGTCGCGTCAATATTGATTTTGAAAGAGAAACTGTGCATTCTGATGAATTTATAGAGTTAGGACTAAACTTTGATTTAACACAGTTTTCTAAAAATTTTGAATGTGACTGTGAATCTGGTTCTTGCTCCATTTGTGCCGAAATTGATTATGTGTTACACCCAGACTCTAAGTTTATAACAGATGCTATTAATTGTGAGTTTGATGACAAGAATGCAGAGTTAAAAGAAAATGCAGGTGCTGACATTAAGGAATGCATGATTAATGAAGGAGAGATATTGTCGAAACAAATTGCTGTTAAAAGAAAGAAGAAAAATCTTGTTGTGAATGATATGGCAATATTGATGAAGCAGTTCCTCATAAAAATCTTATCGCTGGATCCTGAGGCAAAAGACATCTCCCTGATAATCCAAATTTGGCAGCTGCCACCATAACCAGGGGAGTTTTCCTGTTCCTTCTTCCCTTAATTTTCTTAGTTTGCGAATTAGGGGAGAATTTTGATTTTCTTAGTTTACAAATTATTATTAATTAAAAAAAAAAAAAAATTGTGTTCTGTTTTAGGTCTGTTATTTTGTTAATGTATGTTTTGTAAATATGTGTTTTGTTTATTGTTTTTGAAATATGTGTTTTATTTGGTTTGATATTTTGATTCAGTATTAGGTCTTTTGTTTCGTTATTATGTGTTCTGTTTCTATTTATTTATTTAGTTTTTTGTTATATAAAAAAAAGAAAAAAAAAAAAAAATCAGAGAGTAAAGTTGCAGTAATAGGGCAGAGGTATATAGTTTGAGCAGAGACACTAATCTGAGTGCATTTATTGAAACATAACAAATTCGCAGTAAACATTCTGTCTTACATTGATAATAAAAATAAAATTCATAATAATAAAATAAAGATGTCCGAGGTTCGATCATTATTGATCGTTAATATTACAGTCCAAATAAAAAAAAAACATAAAACATAAAAAAAATTAAAAACATAAAAAAATTAAGTGTCCTTATTACAGTACTTGTTCAAATTCTGGCCACACTCGGCCAACAGCAAAAACATAAAAAGGAAAAAAACATAAAACTTTAAAAATGAAAGAAGTCACGAGCTGGTTGTGGTGGTCTAAGGGAAAGCTCCGTTGAGGGAGCTCTGGTTCGAAAAGTCACGAGCGGAGGCTTTGGTGGAGGAATTTCTCGTTCATTTCTGTCGTCATCGATAATGATCGGAACTGGAAACAAATTCAGCAGCCTCGGTGCCCTCATTATCACCCAGTTGTTTTCTTTCAAACAAAAAAATAAAAAATAAAAAATAAAAAAATAAAAAACATGTGTTAATAATAGAAGAGGAAGTGAAAAAATTTTTTCAATAAAAATAGAGGTGTGATCAGAGGTCTTACCGTACATGTATAGCGGCAGTTGTGAAAAGAGAGTGCCAGTGGGGTCTATCTCCGCTTGCCAGCGCTTGACCCGATTGCCATGGTTGTTAAACCAGCAGTGCACGTTGTATTCAGTGGCTTCGCCGAAGGTCCTTAGTCGAGACGCGATCTCGACGACTTGCGCTCGGCTTGGGTGTGTGACCCCATAGTTGTAGATTTTGGTCATCATCGTGATCTGATCATCTGTAGGACGCCATCGTTGACTGGTATATCTCTCTGATTCCATATCACTCATCCTTCCTCTCGTAATATACAAATACTTAAATAAAAAATAAAAAAAGAACAAAAACATAAAAAAAAAAGAAGAAGAAAAAAATAAACATAAAAAAAATATAATGATAAAAAGAACTAAAAAAAAAAAGAGAGAAGCATAAAAAAAATTAGATTAGTTCTCTGTTTTCTTTATTTGTTCTTGTTTCCTTTTAGATTTATTTTGTCCAGTCATGCTTTGATGTTTCAGTTTTTGGTCTCAGATCTGTTTCACGGTCCTTGCAAAAGGGTCCTAAACGGATCTACGTCCAGTGTCCTTGTCCATATTGTTCTTGTATATTCAGTTTCTGTGTTTTAGTTTTAAGTGGGGTACGTGGCGTTGTTCTACCCGATTGTCTCTGCAATACCTTCAATCGAAGGGAGATTAACGTCTGGTTTCCAGCCGATATACCCCTTAAGTTTTAAGACAATTGTGTTTTATGTGTTTTAAGTGTTTAGCAGGTGAAGAAGAAAGCGAATAAGAGCTGAAAATAAAGAAGGAACTGAAGGCTTAAATGAAAGCAGAAAGAAGATGGAAAAATAAAGGAAAGCAGGGCAGAAAAGAAAGAAAAAAAAAATACAGGAAATACTGAAAGGGAAAGACTGGAAGGCAGGGAAAGTAAAAAACAGCAGAAAAAGCCGAAAGAAAGGAGATCCAAGGTGCAGATGACTTACCTGGGGAAGTAGGCTTGCAGAGGCTCCTCGCGGATCTCACTCAGACTCTTCAGAAGACGCAGGGACAGGGGCTCTGCGCAGATCTCAGATCTTCAGAAGGCGCGGGGACAGAGCTTCCTCACAGATCTAGACGCTCAGGAGAGAGCAGAGAGAGAAGAGAGCAGAGAGAGAGTTGAGAGAGAAGTAGAGAGGAGAGAGTGGAGTAGAGAGAGAGTGAGGGATCAGAAATGGCGCTGGACGCGGAGGAGCGGACCTTTTATAGCCAGATTTCTTTCCACTGTAGCAACAGTTCCGGTCTTTGCCACCGAAACTGTTGCCACAGTACCGGTCTTCTCCTTTTTCAATTAAAATAAAATAAAAAATAAAAAATAAAAAAACAAATAATAATAAAAAAAAAAAAAAAAAATTATTAATTGGCATCTACTGATGGGTGCTAGGTGATAACATCTACTGATGGATGTTACTGAAAATTTCTTCCCATTTTTCCTAACTTTTTATTGCACTTGTCTATATTATTTGATGCTCTGAAATTGATAATCTGATGATTGTGACACACTGAGGACATTGTGTGATTTAAGTGTGGTCTACTGGGAAGAAATTCTGATTTTTCTGTTAGATTGTATTTTGTGTGTTAAATTTTTTGTTTTTGAGTGTTAATTTTTTTCTGTTTTAAGTTATTTTTATCGAGTTTTGTGTGCAATAAATTTTACATTTTTCTTTTGATTTCTGGATGATGTTTAAGTTGTAGATTTTTCCTTCACTTACTTAATACTTATGATTTGAAATCCTTGCTTTTCTCTGCTTGGGAAGATTATTATGATGTTTAAGAGGTTGATTTGATTGTAACGAATGCCCTGTGTGAGAATTTGAGCCACTTAATTTTCTTTCTTGTGTGATATGACTCTTGATTTCTTGCACATATGCCTTGGCTTGATTCTTTTTGATATACTTGATTTATATGCATTTTTGGAAGTGATAAAGGCATTTTATTTCTTGAGCCTCTTTAGCCAAATAAGCCAACCTTGTTATTATCCTTTGATAACCCCTTTGAGCCTATACTGTATATATTTCTTTGTGTTGAAGCTCATACACTGATCCTAAGTGAAAAACAAATGATTACCTTAACCTTAGGAAAGTCTGGAGCTACAGAAATGTTTTGAGAATAAGTGTGGTCTCCTTGGGAATTCTGATGAATTGGCTAGTTGGTTCCTCATCATGTTTTGAAATGATAATATATATCCTGTTGTGTGATAAAAAAAAAAAAAAAAAAAAAAAAAAAGAAGACAGGATAAAAAAAAAATGATGAGAAAAAGAAAAAAAAAATTGAAAAATAATTTTGTGAATAATGGAGTCGAGAAGAGGATTGAATTAGAGGTTTGGGTGAGATTTCACTGTGTTTACATTTTTTTTCCTAGTGCACCTCTATTTCTTCTGAGCTATAGCTACTTATCCAAATTTATCCTCCCCTGTCCTTGGCCCCAATACAACCCAGTAAAGATCTTTTGATCTGAACATGCATATGTTTTAAGTATTGATAATTAGAAGCTTGCCAAGTCTGATTGTGTTTGTTTTCTTGAGTGCATTGAGTTGAAATGTTTACCCTAGACACTTGAGAGAAACACTGGTGCATCTGTGAGGTTATGTTATTTTTAAATCACCTCTTAAGCTGATTGATTATTTTTCCGTGTATTGAATTGCTTGGAAGATTTCTATAAGTATCTGCTTTATTTGATTTGTGTTGGATAATTTCTACTTCTCTTATCTCTCCAGAATTCTTGAGAACTTTGTAAATTTTGTTTATTTTCTTGCGAGTTTTTATTTTCTGTATGTTGTATCTGTGTCAGTCCTTTGATGTCGTATTCCCTGATTTGCGTCTTGATTTTGCCCAGGAGTGCAAAAGACTAAGTGTGGTCTATTTTGATGAGTCAATATTTTCTTCACTTCACTTAGTTTATTGTACTAGAATTAATCAGGGAATTGTGCTTAATCGTCCGTTATTTTCCTATTTTTCCTAATTGTGCTTAATTCGATCAGAAATTCTTATTTTAACTAATTTGAATTATCTGAGCTTATTATTTTGCATTATTAATTATGGGAAAATTTTGGATATCTTTTTGGGACATTTGAAGGCTAAATGAGAAATGACAATTGAGCCCAATGCATTTCAGCCACTTCAATTTTCGCTGGTTGCTGTGTGAATTTTGTGTCAACTTGTTTGTCCTCGTTCGAATTCAATTCTTATCCGTTTTCCTTGCAATTTTTTTTCATAGTTTCGTCTAGATGTCTATTTTCAAGTATAGTTTTTATTTTGTTCAAATTCATTTTGTGTTGTTCCCAGTATTTTCTTTACTCTCCTATGTCAGTCTAGTGCATACTGTTTGAGTGAATTCTAGTCTGTTTGCATTTGCTTGCTGTTTGGTACTTGTGCTAGCTAAGAATTGACAATTGAAGTGTTGATTTTTGAAGTGTCACGGCTGGAAATAGAATCCACAAGCTTACCATTTAATTTTTGAACAAAGCCTTTTGTTCTGGAAAGGGAAAAAGAATACATTTAGTGGAAATTCACGTTGGGAAGTTCCTTCCCTTGCCATGTCACGGAAAAAATTCCTTTTGATGAAGGATTCAGCAAATACACATTTGGAATTAGAGGAGGGGACCACCATGTTGAAAGCTCATCTCCAAAACTTCAAAATGAAATGTTGATTTATTGAAGTATATAGCACCCGTGCTTCTTATTTTGTCATTGAAGAAAATTTTACAATAAGCCAAAGGGAACATCTAACATCAATGGGGCCACCATAATGCAAAGGAATTTGGCAAGGGCTCCACGTGAAAGTGGGAAATTTCTATACAATGAATGGCTTGTTTGGAAGACATCACTCACGGCCAGAGGAGTTCCAAAATGAAAGTGTTTGGATTTTATTAAATTAGTATTATTAAGGGATGAAGTTTCACGTCCCACTTTGGTTTGAGAAAGGTATGCAGATTTTTAGCTTTGACCATGGTCTCTCCACATTTGGTTTTGGACATTCATTTGGAGAAGAAGCTTTTGGATTTTGATCTCCATTTGGAGTAGCACACGGCCTGCTGGATTGATTTGGAGAGAATGAATTGGTGAGCACAGTTTTTAGAAGCAGCTGCCACGTCCAACTGCAGTCCACCATCCAGCTCCGTCCAGCACTCCTTCACATCTAGCTTGGGAGATTTCATGGCTGGAACAAGCATAGAGGTAGCCACCTTGGAGAAGAGTCCATGGTGCTTGAGTAGAGAATGAAGAGCACACGGTGCACCAGCAACTGGTCCAGCTCCAGCACCATCACACACGTGAAAGGAGAAGGGAGCCCACTGGAATTGTATTGAAGAAGAAGACAAGAGTTGGGAATGGAAAGCTTGAAGGAAATTCACGTGAACAAACGCACACCACAAAATGGAGTTCCCACTTACTCATTAATTGAGTAAAGAATTCAAAGAAATAAGCTACCGAGGAGTTGGTCAGAAAATTTGGCACTATAAATTGGAGCAGCACCAGAGAAGCAAGGCGTTAGATTTTAGTGTGGATTTTAGGAGTAGTGTAGGAACTACCCACGTCTGGGAGGAGGCTATTGCCTCTTCCTCCTTCAATCAACTCTCTGTATTTTCATTTTCCAAACAGTGCAACAGTGATTTATTTTCTGAAGCGTATAATGTGTTACTGTAATTTTTATTTTCATTGTCCAGTAATTTTATTTCAAGTGTTTAATCTTTGAAGAATTTTATTTTAGTCAAGTGCTTTTATTTTATTTGCTAAAATTTTACCAGTAATGATTTTCTGCATAGTTAAATTCTACCTTTCTGCATATTTACTGTTCCATTTTTTACCGTCTTTTACCGTTTGGTTTTACTGCTTTGAAATTTATTTCAGTGTTTTTAAATTCAGTTGTGTTTAATTTCCAGTTTTAAATTTATTTTTCCGTACCACAAATCACAAAACCCCCCCCCCACTTCGTGACTAATCTAAGACTGAACCACCAAAATTGGTCCTTGAGAGACGACCTAGGAGTCAAATCCTAGTAATTATACTGCATTATTTTCGTGCACTCAAATTTTGTGAGCGGTGCGACCCGTTCGTCAGCGGCTGCTGAATGGAAGAAAGTCTTCCCTAAAATCCAAGCTGGACCGTGGGCGTGAAGGTGCGTGCTTTCTCCTTTGCTGGCTGCACCTCCAAATTGCTTTTCTCTGCTGGACCGTGGCACCTCCAGGATGTGCAACCCGTCACACCATTTCTCTTCAAAGCTGGACGCTGGAAGGCACAAGGGTTGGGTCGTGATGTGCTTCCAGACGTGGGCCGTGAAACCTCCTTCCTTCTAATAAATTAAGCACGCAGCTCCCCAATTATTTCTTGTTGCACCACCTTTCTCTCCTGGACGTGTGCAGCTGCTTGCTGGACGGGAGCTCCCAGGCTGGACCACTTCTTCCGGGTGCTTCTTCCTTTAAGGACGTGGCTGCAGTGTGCTGTTGGGCCACCATTGTTGAAGCTGGATGCACCCCCGTGGAGGCCGGATGTGTCATGAGCCTTGCTGGACGCTCCCTTTGTTGGATGCATGAAGCCATCTGCTAGACCGCTGTTGGATGTGCCATCTGTCCAGCCCCTTACGCGTGGAGTGCTGCTGCTGCCGTGTGCTTCTTCACTTGCTGGACGGAAGCTGCTTGGACCGTGGACTCCTCTTTTTCCTTCCTACACCCCTGCAAGCTTGCTGCTCCTTCTTCGTGCACCTCCCTTCCAACACTGGACAGCATCTTCTTGTGTGGGCCGCATGCTTTGACCGTGTGTGGATTTTGCTTCCACGTAAAATGAGCCAACAAGTGGGCCACAAGCAAAATAAATTAGCATGAATCAAATGTGCTTCTCCCTGACACCCTTATTCCATCAAGCTTCTCGGTTTACACACTCCAAAAAGAATTCTCCAATCAAGTCCATCTCCATGTGCACTCCCATAATTTAAATCCACACCTCTCTTTCATTTTATTTCAAAATATATTTGATGTGGCATTTTCTTTTGACCTCCAAATGTCCCAAATAATATCCAATAATTTCCCTACAATTAATAATGCAAATAATTAGTCCAAATAATTCAAATTAATTAAAATAAGAATTTTTGGTCAAATTAAGCACAATTAGAAAAAACGGGAAAATACCGGACAATTAAGCACAATTCCCCGATTAAATTCGGTACAATAAACTAAGTGAAGTGAATAAAATATTGACTCATCAAAATAGACCACACTTAGTCTTTTGCACTCCTGGGCAAAATCAAGACGTAGATCAAGGAATAGTTCAAAGGACTTTTAGGAAGGTGACACAGACTCAGCATATAGAAAACAAAGACTCAACAAGGACAGAAACAGAATTACACAGTTCTCCAGGAATCTGGACAGAGAAAGGAAGTAGACAATATCCAACACAAAATCAATCAGAGAAATCAGATACTCATGAAATTATCCAAGCAATTCAAGACATGGCAAAATGATCAATCAGCTCAAGAGGTGAATCAAAAGCAACAGAACCTCACAGATGCACTATCAGTGTTTCTCTCAAGTGTCTACGGTAAGCAATTTCAACTCAATGCACTCAAGAAAGCAAACAACAACAAACTTGGCAAGCCTCTAATATCAACACTCAAAACATATGCATGTTCACATCAAAAGGTCTTAATGGATGTAATGGGGCCAAGGACAAGGGAGGATAAATATGGATGAGAAGTTACAAACCAAAAGAAATAGAGGAGCAATGGGGAACAAGTGTAAACATAGTCAACTCACACCCAAAACCTCTAATTGAATCCTCTTCTTGACTCCATTATTCACAAATTTTTTTTTTATTTTTCTCATTTTTCTCTACTTTTTTTTTCATCCTATCTCTTTTCTTTTCTCTCTTTAGCACACAACTATAAGAGACAAGATACACAACATATTTACAAACATAAAACAAGAAGAGGACCCAACCAACCAATTCATCAGAAACCCCAAGGAGACCACACTTGTTCCCAAAACACTTCCAAAGCTCCAAAATTCCCTAAGGTTAAGGTAATATTGGTTTTTCACTTAGGGCTAGTGTATGAGCTTCAAAACAAGGAAATGGTGGAAAGTATAGGCTCAAAATGGGTTATCAAAGAATTAAAACAAGGTAAGCTTATTTGGCTAGAGAGGCTCAAGAACAAAATTGCCTTTATCACTTCCAAACATGCATATCAATCAAGAACTATCAACAAGAGTCAAGCCAAGGCATATGTGCAAGCAATCAAGAGACAATATCACACACAAGAAAGAACATCAAGTGGCTCAAATTCTCACACAGGGCATTTATGTCACAATCAATTCAACTCTCAAACATCATGATCATCTTCCAAGCAAAGAAAAGCAAGGAATCCAACATCTCAGAGTATCAATGAAGTGAAAGACACATCTACAACCTAATCAAAGTCCAAAAATCAAGAGAAACATGTAAAACTGTACACAAGACGCGACAAAAATAACCTAGAAAAGAAAAAAATTAACCAAGAAAACAAAAACTAACAAAGAAAAATAAAAAAAAATCTCCCCCAATAGACCACACTTAAACTACACAGTGTCCTCAATGTGTCATAAGCATAAGATCAGAAATCAAAACAGTGAAGAAATCATGGACAAGTGCAATAAAAGTAGGGAAAGGGGGAGAAGAGAGAAAGGAAACTCCCCTGATCATGGTGGCAGTTGCCAATTTTGGACTTTCAGGGAGATGTCTTCCACCACAGGATCCAGCAAGGAAGTTTTGAGGAAGAATTGCTTCATCCTCCAGATTTGATCAAGCAGGGAAATATCATCCACAGCTGGATCTAAGAAGAAGTGATTGTTGATGAGCGGGTTCAGCTGGTGCCTATTGATGTTGAAACTAGTGTGTATGTAAGCACCTTTTCCTTCCACTGTGGGTGCATGTTGGTCAAATTCATGTGTACCTCCTGCAACACGGTTAGTGCAATGTGGCTCCAAAGAAATGACATGTAGAGGTACAACACCCAATCCCAATTTATCAGACTGAACCTCAGATACATCCTCAGAACATGAATCAATTTCAAATTCAGAAACAATATCAACCACAGACTCAGATTCATGTTCAGTGCATGGGGAATAAACATACGAATTTGATATCAAAAATTGATTCTCATCATGCAGAGAGGAAGAATTAAAAACAGACTCATCAACAATACAATCATCAGCATACCTCTCAATAACATAATCATCAACATAATCAAATTGAGGTATGCTTACCTCCTCTTCCTTGAAGATTGCTAAAGTGTGGGAAGATGAAGGCGGTCTACCTGGTTCAGGGTTACTGCCTATTTCTGCCTGCTCCTCAAAATATTCATCACTCTCCTCAGGTGCAAGGGTAGGGACATAGGATGATAGGAAAGTAGATGGCACAGTAGTAAGCTCATGACTCTTCTCCCCATCTTCTATGTTGATGCCACTATCATCATCATCTGGAATCTGAACAGTCTGAAATGGTAACTCTGAATCTTGAGACTGTTCTTCAGTGAGTTGAGTGGCCATCTGCCCTATCTGATCAGTCACACTCTGAATGGCAGCTCCTATTTCTTGTTGGAACTGCATGTTCTCTTGCCGAAACTGAAGGTTCTGCATGGTCATCTGCTCCACCAACTCCTTCAATGTAGGCTCAGAAGTAGAAGGCTGAGGAGCTATTTCGGCAAGAGCACTATACTGCTGACTCTCGTATTGCTGGACTGGTGGAGGCATAAAAGTACTCTGGAATGGTAGTTCTTGATATTGATGATGTGGAGCATCATACCATCCCAAGGTAGGGTCATTCCATCCAAGACCGTTGCTGTAAGCATACTGCACAGGGGAAAATTTTCTCAGAAACTGATGCTCAAGATATCCCCAATCGGTAACGGATCTCAGAGGAAGAGAGTCATTCCAATCCTTAGCTGCTCCTTGTAATGAATGCGGAAATGCGCTCAAGAAAATGTAATCAAGAGGGACATCTGGAGGCTTCATTGAAGAGCACATGAGGTGGAGCTCCTCCAAATGTCTGTGTGGGCATTCTCCTGCAAAACCATGAAACTTAGGCAGCAAATGTATCAGTCCAGGGGTGAGATCGCAATGAAGATCATCCTCCTTAAGTGAAACCGGCTCACTAAGAGCACTCTCAAAAATTAGAGGATGAGTCATATTGTTCTCAACATAGACATCAGCAGAATATGAATTACAATCAGAGTAACATGCAGAAGGAGAATCATAATCAGAGGCACTAGCAAAACAAACAGTATTCACGAAATCAAAATAGGTAGACATGGAAAAAGAAAAATACTACAAATTACGAAACAAATAAAACACAACACATTTATACATGCAACACGCACACACAAAACAGAACATCACATCACATCACATCACATCACAACACAAGACAAAACACAACACACACAAACACAACAAAAAGACCTAAGACTGAACCATTGGTCCCCGGCAGCGGCGCCATTTTGGTGAGAGGGTCGCACCTCCCACAAAAGTTTTTGCATAAAAGAATGCAGTATAGACTAGGAAGTGACTCCTAGGTCGTCTCTCAAGGACCAATATTGCGGTTCAGTCTCAGATCACACACGGAAAAAGGGGGGTTTTGAGATTTTTTTGGTTGCGGTAAAATTAAATCAACTGGAAACTAAATAAAACACGACCGAATTAAAAACGGCGAAGTAAATTTCAAAACAGCAAAAACCGAACGGTAAAAGACATCAAAATCAAATATACGCGAAACATTAAACGTGCATAAAACGTAAAACATTAACGCATAATTAAAAACATCAGTAAAAACAAACAGTTAAAATTTAAATCGCAGACAACAACATCAGGGATTAAATTGCAGTAGAATCAATTACAACAGCTAAACAAAAACGGTAAACTGATCTGGAAATTTTAACAATAGAAAACGAAACCAACTTTGCATTGAATTTAAATTGTGCAATAATTTAGTAAAGCAAACAAGAAAATTAAAATTGAAACATGCACACCACTTTGCCTCAACCGTAGTCCTCCATCAGAGTGTTTCCTCCTTCACGTTCCAGCTCCTAGTGTTCAGCATTCTCTCGGTCTTGCTCTCCTTCCAAACTCTCTACTATATACTCCTACTCTACTCATTGAAACGGACACTGCTGAAAAGTTACACCACACTACCCATTGGAACTACACTGCTGGAGCTCCATCCTACACTACTACCTCTCTTCTACTTGAGCCTAAAAACTACTAGAACCCTCAGCAACTCACACGGCTCTCTGCCCCTAAAATACCATGCACACCTATTACTCTCAATTGCAAAAGAGTTCATTTTCTTCTTCAAAACATTAACGCCGCACATGTATATATTAATTAAAGAAAGACAATAAAAGATATCTCACGGTTAGTACATTCCATTCTCCAAGAAAATAAATGTTTAACCTTCCTCCATGTGTGCACCCGTGACAGCATTGGAATCTAAAGCATAAAAGAGTATTAAATGCAAAAGTGTTGAATCCTTGTTCATTCAATCAAAAACTAAAAAGCAACGTTTCAGCCCCCGTCAAAGTAAAGCACCGCTTTTCCAGTAAAGAAAAGGTACCAGCTTGCTTCTCAAATTGAAAGAAAATATGAATCACCAAGAAGTAAATAGCTATGTGCGTCTAGCCTATGGAACAAGTAAAAGTGTTTCTCAATTTCATCCAAAATCCAACAGCATAAACATGGTTCAACCAAAAAACTAAGAAAGAAAAATCTACTTTCTTCAAGTGGCGGCTGCTCTCTTACTGGACTGCACTACCCTACACTACCCTGCACTACGCTACACTGCTCCCCTCCACCATCTTTTCCAAAACTCCAGCCCCCCAACCAAGAGCACCTCAATCACCCGTAACCCTCCATCCTCAACGCTCATGCGTGATGATTGGCGGCTGCTGAATGGAAGAAAGTCTTCCCTAAAATCCAAGCTGGACCGTGGGCGTGAAGGTGCGTGCTTTCTCCTTTGCTGGCTGCACCTCCAAATTGCTTTTCTCTGCTGGACCGTGGCACCTCCAGGATGTGCAACCCGTCACACCATTTCTCTTCAAAGCTGGACGCTGGAAGGCACAAGGGTTGGGTCGTGATGTGCTTCCAGACGTGGGCCGTGACACCTCCTTCCTTCTAATAAATTAAGCACGCAGCTCCCCAATTATTTCTTGTTGCACCACCTTTCTCTCCTGGACGTGTGCAGCTGCTTGCTGGACGGGAGCTCCCAGGCTGGACCACTTCTTCCGGGTGCTTCTTCCTTTAAGGACGTGGCTGCAGTGTGCTGTTGGGCCACCATTGTTGAAGCTGGATGCACCCCCGTGGAGGCCGGATGTGTCATGAGCCTTGCTGGACGCTCCCTTTGTTGGATGCATGAAGCCATCTGCTGGACCGCTGTTGGATGTGCCATCTGTCCAGCCCCTTACGCGTGTAGTGCTGCTGCTGCCGTGTGCTTCTTCACTTGCTGGACGGAAGCTGCTTGGACCGTGGACTCCTCTTTTTCCTTCCTACACCCCTGCAAGCTTGCTGCTCCTTCTTCGTGCACCTCCCTTCCAACACTGGACAGCATCTTCTTGTGTGGGCCGCATGCTTTGACCGTGTGTGGATTTTGCTTCCACGTAAAATGAGCCAACAAGTGGGCCACAAGCAAAATAAATTAGCATGAATCAAATGTGCTTCTCCCTGACACCCTTATTCCATCAAGCTTCTCGGTTTACACACTCCAAAAAGAATTCTCCAATCAAGTCCATCTCCATGTGCACTCCCATAATTTAAATCCACACCTCTCTTTCATTTTATTTCAAAATATATTTGATGTGGCATTTTCTTTTGACCTCCAAATGTCCCAAATAATATCCAATAATTTCCCTACAATTAATAATGCAAATAATTAGTCCAAATAATTCAAATTAATTAAAATAAGAATTTTTGGTCAAATTAAGCACAATTAGCAAAAACGGGAAAATACCGGACAATTAAGCACAATTCCCCGATTAAATTCGGTACAATAAACTAAGTGAAGTGAATAAAATATTGACTCATCAATAAGCCATTGAAAAGTCCTTGTGATGATGCATGTTTGTGAATGTTTTTGATTGTGGTAAAATGAAAGGCAAAGTTGATTCATGTGACATTGTGATAGTAGAGTGAATGAGTGAAACACTTTACCTCTTATACACTTGTGTGTTGAGTGAAACACTTTACCTAGTGAGGAAATATTCCATAAGCACATGAACATCCATGCTTAATTGATTGATCATTCATGAAAAATAGCATTTGTTGGAATTTAAATGACTTTGTGAACACTAAAGCATGTGCACATCTTGATTGAACTCTTGGTCATAAGTTTGAGTGAAGTTGTTACTTATCTTGATAAAGAGGATTTTTGAATGAGTGAACCATCATATGAATTGGTTGAAGATTGAGTTACATCTTGTTTGCTTGAGGACAAGCAAAGTTCTAGGTTTGGGATAACAGTTGAAAAACTGTTATTTTCATGCTTAAAATTGACACAAAAAGCAACCTTTACACTTAGAAACTAGCTTGAAATCATGCTTTTATCCATATTTTCATAAATAAGAGAGCTGGACAGGTTTATGCTTGATTTAAGTGTTTTTGTGCAGGTTTTAAGGTGAATTTAGTGAAAGAAGTGAAGAAGGAGAGAGATGGAATCAGAAAAGAGATCAAAGAGTGCAAAAGGAGAAGCCGAAAGCACCGCTCAGCGGCATTTTACCGCTGAGCGGCACTCAGGAGGTCACGGGAGGTCCGTTGAGGGGCAAAATGGCCGCTGAGGGGAAGAAAAGAGACGCGCAGTCACCGCTGAGCGGTATTTACCGCTGAGCGCCATTCTTAATGGGCTTGGACTTGTTTTTTGGCACTTTTATGGGCTTGGGCTTAGATCTTTTGTAATTTTAGAATAGTATATACGGACTTGCACGTCCTAAGATTAGTATCTTTGGCAGAAACGAGGCAAACACTCTCTCTTCCACCCCTTTGAAGGAGGATCTTGGATGCTCAGGCTACCTCTTCACCTTTTTAGGGTTTATTCTTTCATTCTTTCATTGTTCATCTAGGTTCACCATGAATATGGTGAACTAAATCCTGTATGTTTGTTGGGGAATCAATGTAATCTTTTGAAGCTCTCATATATGGAATTTATGCTTGCATCTTTTAATTAAGACTTGTGCTTTCTTTCATCATTAGTTAGGGTTTTTCCTCTTTGCTTAATGCTTGCATTGTTTAACTCATTCGATGCATGATTATTGGTTTTGTCGATACGGGCACGTATGGGGAAGTCTAGATCTGGGGAATTTCTCCCAATATTATGTTGGTTGTCGTTAAGCTCCTGAACTTATGAACTGATCATTAGGAATGCTAGGAATTGTATGAACTCGTGATTAGGGAGAAGCCATCTAGAATGGTACTTTAGAGAGTGGCATTAACAATGATGATTTGAATGTTGAATTCCTAAAATATATGAGAGTGGATAAGATGAAATTGACCCCCAACAACATATTCATTCATATATTTCATTGAAAGTGTTTATCTTTTGCTTTTTGCCATTGATCAAAAACTCATGCATACATGTTTATTTTCTGTCTTGCATATTAAACTTCAAATATTTCGTTCTTAAGTCTTAGCTAATCAACAAACCACACAACTAAACTAGGTCGTGAGTCCTTTGGGAGAACGATACTTGGTCTTACCAAGTTTATTACTTGAACGATTCGGTCATACTTGCCGATTGTTAAACAAGTTTGTGACATCATATTTTGGTGATCATAAATTTGTCCATCAGTCAACGTCTCAAACCCTATCTAGGGGGAGAGGTGCAACAATTTTCCACAATGATGTTGTTGGTTGATCCTTGAAAGTTTGGGTCAGGCTCGTGACGTTAAACAAGCGCTACCTGGGAGGGAACCCAGTTGATTGAATATTTCTGTTTGTTTATTTTAGATTAGGGTTTGATGTACTCTATTCGAAACCTGGTTTCTTATGATGGTTTGCTATTAACTGTGATTGTTTGATAAGTAATGCTTGAATGATGCTTATGATTAATTGATGTTGAGATGATGTGCACATTAAAATGCTTATACAGGTGATTCACAAGCTTTGTGAACAAATGCATGATATCATGATTGTGATTGTGAAATTAAGCAGGATGTGTATGTCAAATGTGAATGAGCTGATATGTGAGATTTTGAGCTCCAGAGTTGTTATTGTTGAATGCTATTACTTTGAAAGCATGAATGACTTTGCCCAGGTTTTCTATGATTGAATCAATTGCTTGTTTTTCATCATGTGATCAAGGCCGTTTATTGGAACCTTTTTTATTGGCCAAATTCATAAAGTTAGCCCACTACAAGAGAACACTTTGTGTTCTATCCTTTGAACCCTTAGCCTTGAACATACACTGAAACCTTTGATTGAAAAATCTTTACCTTGAGTTAAGTAGAAGATCTTGTGTGGTATTATTAAATGTTCAAGTTTGGGGTTGTTTGGAAAACATGAAAAGCATTGAGCTAAGAGCTAAAAAGTAATAATATGCAAAGAAAAAGAAAAGAAAAGAAAAAGAAGTAAAGCTCAATGCAAATGCAAAGGCAAAAGAAAGTTGGAAATGAATAAGATGATTGTGTTATTATGATTCTCTTAACTCAAGGATTTTGTGATCCAGAAAAACCAATTTTCTTGTTAGCCCAGCCACATTATAAGCCATTGAAAAGTCCTTGTGATGATGCATGCTTGTGAATGTTTTTGATTGTGGTAAAATGAAAGGCAAAGTTGATTCATGTGACATTGTGATAGTAGAGTGAATGAGTGATTACCTCTTATACACTTGTGTGTGAGTGAAACACTTTATCTAGTGAGGAAATATTCCATGAGCACATGAAGATCCATGCTTAATTGATTGATCATTCATGAAAAATAGCATTTGTTGGAATTTAAATGACTTTGTGAACAGTAAAGCATGTGCACATCTTGATTGAACTCTTGGTCATAAGTCTGAGTGAAGTTGTTACTTATCTTGAAAAAGAGGATTTTTGAACCATCATATGAATTGGTTGGAGATTGAGTTACATCTTGTTTGCTTGAGGACAAGCAAAGTTCTAAGTTTGGGGTTGTGATAACAGTTGAAAAACTGTTATTTTCATGATTAAAATTGATACTAAAAGCAACCTTTATACTTAGAAACTAGCTTGAAATCATACTTTTATTCATATTTTCAGAAATAAGAGAGCTGGACAGGTTTATGCTTGATTTCAGTGTTTTTGTGCAGGTTTTAAGGTGAATTTGGTGAAAGAAGTGAAGAAGGAGAGAGATGGAATCAGAAAAGAAATCAAAGAGTGCAAAAGGAGAAGCCGAAGTCACCGCTCAGCGGCATTTTACCGCTGAGCGGCACTCAGGAGGTCACGGGAGGTCCGCTGAGGGGCAAAATGGCCGCTGAGGGGAAGAAACGACTCACGCACTTACCGCTGAGCGGTACTTTACCGCTGAGCGGCACACTTATGGGCTTGGACCTGGATTTTTTTTAATTTTAGAATAGTATGTAAGCTTTAGGACGTCCTAGGGTTTGTATCTTTGGCAGAAACGAGGCAAACACTCTCTCTTCCACCCCTTTGAAGGAGGATCTTGGTTGCTCAGGCTACCTCTTCACCTTTCTAGGGTTTTATCCTTCATTCTTTCATTATTGTTCATTTAGGTTCACCATGAATATGGTGAACTAAACCTTTTATGTTTGTTGGGGAATCAATGTAATCTTTTGAAGCTCTCATATATGAAACCTGTTTTTACATCTTTTAATTAAGACTTATGCTTTCTTTCATCATTAGTTAGGGTTTTTCCTCTTTGCTTAATGCTTGCATTGTTTAACTCATTCGATGCATGATTATTGGTTTTGTCGATACGGGAACGTACGGGGAAGTCTAGATCCGGGGAATTTCTCCCAATATTATGTTGGTTGTCGTTAAGCTCCTGCACTTATGAACTGATCATTAGGAATGCTAGGAATTGTATGAACTCGTGATTAGGGAGAAGCCTTCTAGAAAGGTACTTTAGAGAGTGGCATTAACAATGATGATTTGAATGTTGAATTCCTAAAATATATGAGAGTGGATAAGATGAAATTGAACCCCCAACAACATATTCATACATAAATTTCATTGAAAGTGTTTATCTTTTGCTTTTTGCCATTGATCAAAACTTCATGCATACATGTTTATTTTCTGTCTTGCATATAAAATCTCAATTATTGCGTTTGTAAGTCTTAGCTAATCAACAAATCACATAACTAAACTAGGCCGTGAGTCCTTTGGGAGAACGATACTTGGTCTTACCAAGTTTATTACTTGAACGATTCGGTCATACTTGCCGATTGAAAAACAAGTTTGTGACATCATATTTTGGTGCTCATAAATTTGTCCATCAATAATTAGCAACTCTCAGTGATTTCGAGTTTTTTTGAATTTTTGTGCATTGTAACTATTGGTGCAAGTGTATTTCACCATTTGAAACTTGTTTCAACTGTTGCCTTGGTCCATTTTCATTAAATCTGCAAAATCATAGTTTGAGATCCCATTTTTGCTTGAAATTTGGAACTCAACAAGTCATATTGTGATTCAGTAGATTTTGGCACAGTTTGGTTGTTTCTATACATATATTTGGTGCATCAAAGTTCATCTTTACTGTTCATTTGGTCACTTTTACACCTTTGTGCCAAATCACTCCCTAAAACATCAAATTTGTCTAAATTGGGAAGAGCACTACTGATAACTGATGGAATCGTACTTGACGTAGTCCTCCGTTCGTATTTTTACTTTTTATAGTTTAGCTCTTAAGGAGCATGGGTTACTATAAATACCCGACTCCTCTATTGTATTGTTGTTTTTGAGTTTAATGAGAATTCAATTTTCTAAAATCAGAAATTATTCTCTCTTGAAAGTCACATGCTAGAGAGTCCAAAGACTCCCTCTAGCCCACCTTCCTTGCACACTGCCTTCATTCTCATTTTCCTTGATTTCCACTGTGCTCCACCTTATTTCTCTCACTTCCATAACGTTGTTTCCATACGCGTCAACCATTAATTCACTGCCACATCTTCAGCGCTTCAACGACACCTCACTGCGTCTTCATTTTTTTTGTTTTTCTTCTTTCACGAGAGCATTTCTCTCTCGAGTCCCTCCTCTCCAGCCATGGTTCTTCACGGTGAGTCTTCTATCCTTGCAACTTCAATCGGCCTCTCCTCGGGCGTTCGTCCATCAAGTGGTATTCAGAGCAAGGTCGAACACGCTTCGAAGGTAAGTATCTCGGTTCGTCTCTGTTCTGAGTTTTCTTCCGTTTTTGAGTTGTTCGATTTTCTTCTGTTCTTGCGTTTGATTCGCGTCTCTGTCTTTGTTTCTAGTTATGTCTTGATTCTGTCCTGATTCTGAGTTTGTTCTTCAATTTTTCGCATTGTTCATCATTTTCTATTACTGTCTTGTGATCTGGTTTGTGTCTTCATTGAATCAATTCCAGGTGTTTTCTGGTTTGATGTTGAACTCATTTTCTGATTTTGTGCTTGTCTGTGCCTTGAGTCAATGTTTTTCTTTTATCATTTTATTCGGTGAATCCAATTTGTTTGAGTCTTTTAATTTGAAAATCACATTTCTGTCATGTTCTAGTCTTGTGCTTTGTTTTAATTGTCAATTTAATTCGAGTTTAACTAGCCGATGCTTGTGTTTTGTGATTCATTTGTGTTGCTTGCACTGAGTAAGTTCTGTTCACCTTAAATAAGCTATGATATTTGGATAAATGAGCTTGGTGACAGATTTCAGTGGTGGAGATAATGAATCTCATGTTCTTGAATCTGTTTAATGATAGCTTTGCTTGGTTTCTGCCTAATCAGTAACAAGTTCATACCAAGTGAGCAATGAAAGGCTCAGCCTAGCTCAGTTGCACATTGATTAATTAGCAGATTTGTTATTTGGCCAGCTACACCGAACTGGTTTCTCTTTGCAGAGTCTGTGAGTCATTCATACTTGGTTTTAAATTCTTTGCCAAGTTCTAATTCAAATTTTTCCAGTATTGTCTTTGTTTCGTTGGCATCTATTGTAGTAAATGAATCTGCAGAATTGCATTAAAAGTGTTTACAACAGTGATTGAACTTAGTTTGATCTACTGAGTTTGTGATCCATAGTGTGCTTCACTGTTTTCACTTTGCTATCAATTCTGCAATTGAGAATACATTTTGGTCACTCAAGGAAGCCTAAACCAGTAGTATTTGAAACTATAATTGTGGTTGAGAGTGATTAGTCTCTTGTTTTCCTTTGGATATTTTCTTTGCGTTGAACCATGTTCATTTTCCTTTGACAAAAAAAAATCTGATTAAGTTGAAAACTGATTAAGTGATCTGTTGTGAACTGTGACTGAAAAATAGCAAGTTCTAAAGTGTTATCCAACTCATATTTGGCTAAATTGTGATAAAAAAAAAGCAAGGAGAACTGGTGCAATTCACAATAGTGTTCACTGTTTCAGTAAACTATCTCTGCCAAAATCAGATATAACTTTCTTCAATCATAACTGGTTCAACTTAAGTCCTTTTTTTTTATTGTTTTTAAAATCTGTTCTAGTTCTATTCCTTAGGTTCTACTTGCTATGCTTACTTTGATCAAAAGCTTTGTTCTTGCTTGTCATTGTTGAATGTTCTGGTTTTGTCTCAATGCAAGTGTAAACTCTGATCTGCTGTTCATAATTGAGCTTTTGTTGCTTTCATAATCTGATCTAGAGTTGATCTTGAGTCAGTTCTCTGTTGTGTTGTTAGTTTCATTATCTGGTGCTTACATTGTTGGTGGCTGTCCTGTTTTTTCCATTACTTTGCCTTAGCATAGCCTTGTCTAAAATTGAGAAGTTTTTACACTTTGGTTTCTGGAGTTTGAAAGAAGGTTTGTGTGCTTGGTAGCATCTTAGGTGGTGGTGGTCTGAAAGACTCTCCAACTGTGTACTGCCAAGGGAGAATCTCCCTTCCAAACCTTTCATTTTTTTTGAGTGCTTTAAACTTCCAGAGATAGACCTGATTGTTGTGAGTTTTGTGTGGTTACATCTAAGAGCCAAATTTCTTGTTGAGAGTGTGTTCTTGTTTAAGTGCTGAAATAAGTTTTGAACTTGAAATGTGCTGACCATTTAGTTGTGCAGTTTTTGTTCTGATTAACATTTACAGGGAGTAAAGTTGTTCAAAAGCAGTTTGTAAGTGTGGGAAGTCTAACACAAGAGTACCTCAAGTGGAGCAAAAGGAGCTTTGCTACCTGCATAAACTACACCAAGCTGAATAGGGAGTCTCTTTATTCTATTGTGCAGTTTCGTGTTAGATTTGTGCATGACTAAAAATAGTAAACCATATTTGCTTGAATATTCTGTTTGGTTATCATATGGTTTCATTTTTTTCCTTAACATGCGCAAACTGTTCTTTATGTTAATTCAGACTAATAAATTGGATGTTGTACTTGTTGATTGAAAGCTGACATGATCTTTTAAGGGTTCAGCAACACCAATGCAGGGAGAAAGTCTAGATTAGGGCTGGGATTTGTTTTCTGTGTTGATAATAATCCAATCTGAATTGTGTTGTTATCAATTCTGAATTTTTATTGTTTTTCTCTGGGATCTTGGTGTATAGATAAACTGCAGCATTGAGTGGGATTTGGGAGTGCAGACCAGAACCTTCACTGATACAGCTATAGCACCTCAACAGAGTATAGCTTGAGCAAAGATAACAGTTGAAAAACTGTTATTTTTATGCTTAAATTTGATACCAAAAGCAACCTTTAAGACTTAGAAACTAGCTTGAATTCATATTTTTTCTTTAGTTTTGAGAATAAGAGAGTTGAAAGTGAATTTAATGGTTTTGTGCAAGATTCCCTTGATTTTGTAGGCTAATTGAATGATTTGAAAGAAGAATTGAAATACCGAATGATTGGAGTGCTGAAAAGTCAACCAGAAACCAGAAAAGTCAACCAGTCAACCAGAAAAGTCAACCAGTCAACCAGAATGCTGAAAAACCAACCAGAACGCAGAAAACGTGTGACCGAGTGGCGCTGGGCGGAAAAATACCGCTGAGCGGCACTTTTCGGGTGCCGAAATCACCGCTGAGCGGCAAAACAGCAGCTGGGGGGCAAAATGGATCATGCGCTAGTACCGCTCAGCGGTAAAATACCGCTGAGCGGCATTCTAAGTGGGCTTGGACCGGTTTTCTTTTGTTTGTATGGGCTTGGACTTGTTTTATGTTATTTTTATGCCCTATTTAAGGACTTGCACGTCCTAGGGTTTGTATCTTTCGCAGAAACGAGGCAAACACTCTCTCTTCCACCCCTTTGAAGGAGGATCTTGGATGCTCAGGCTACCTCTTCACCTTTTTAGGGTTTATTCTTTCATTCTTTCATTGATATTCATCTAGGTTCACCATGAATATGGTGAACTAAACCTTGTATGTTTGTTGGGGAATCAATGTAATCTCTTGAAGCTCTCATATATGGAATCTATGCTTGCATCTTTTAATTAAGATTTATGCTTTCTTTCATCATTAGTTAGGGTTTTTCCTCTTTGCTTAATGCTTGCATGGTTTAACTCATTCGATGCATGATTATTGGTTTTGTCGATACGGGCACGTACGGGGAAGTCTAGATCCGGGGAATTTCTCCCAATATTATATTGGTTGTCGTTAAGCTCCTGCACTTATGAACTAATCATTAGGAATGCTAGGAATTGTATGAACTCGTGATTAGGGAGAAGCCATCTAGAATGGTACTTTAGAGAGTGGCATTAACAATGATGATTTGAATGTTGAATTCCTAAAATGTATGAGAGTGGATGAGATGAAATTGATCCCCAACAACATATTCATTCATATATTTCATTGAAAGTGTTTATCTTTTGTCTTTGCCATTGATCAAACTTCATGCATACATGTTTATTTTCTGTCTTGCATATTAAACTCCAAATATTTCGTCTGTAAGTCTTAGCTAATCAAGAAACCACATAACTAAACTAGGCCGTGAGTCCTTTGGGAGAACGATACTTGGTCTTACCAAGTTTATTACTTGAACGATTCGGTCATACTTGTCGATTGTGAAACAAGTTTGTGACATCATATTTTGGTGATCATAAATTTGTCCATCAAGTTTTTGGCGCCGTTGCCGGGGACTCTGGTTTAACTGGTTAATTTGTGTGATTATTGATTATCTTTGACTTTAATTTTGAATTTCTGTTTTTATTTTTCTGTTTTTATTTTATTTTATCTTATTTGATTAGATTAGATTAGATTTTATTTTATTTGATTAGATTAGATTTTATTTTATTTTATTTTATTTTATCTTATTAGATTAGATTAGATTAGATTTTATTTTATTTTATTTTATTCTATCTTATTTTATTTTATCTTCTGAATCTTTTATCTTCTGAATATATATATCTTCTCCTATATCTTTTTGTGCTAACAAATATTTTCTAGAGTTTTGTGCCTAATGTTTGCAGGATGCAATTCGAACAAGACTTTAATAGGCACTCAATTCTACCAAAGTAATCTCAACCACTGGTGGGAACATGACTCAAGCATGGATCAAAGCCAATTTTGGCAAGCTGCCGGACAATTTGAGAACCAACCACAACAACAATGGCAGCAACAAAGCTTTAAAATCAACAAAGGGAAGCAAGAGATCTCTTCATTTAGACAAGGCATGGAAGAATCACTGGGGCATGCATGGGACAGGTATAAAAGCCTATTACGAAAGACTCCCACGCATGGATTTAACGAAGGAGAAGTAGTCCTAATCTTCCTTGGAGGTCTTGGTTCACAAACCATGATGATGCTTAACGCCTCAGCTGGAGGCAATATCAAATGGAAGACTCCAGAGGAAGCCACAGAAATAATTGAAAACATGACTACTAATAACAATAAGTGGAACAGTGAAAGAGGAGCTCCTATTCAACAAAAAGGAGTTCTACAGTTGCAATCCAATGATGCCTTGATAGCTCAGAACAAGTTAATAACTCAACAATTGGAGAATCTCTCAAAGATACTTGAACAATTGCCACAAGAGTTAAAGACTGTTGCACAGGTACAATCCCAGTTGTGCGAATTGTGTGGAGGCGACCATATCAATGGTCAATGTGCCTTTCCAGTTGAAGCCGTAGAGGATGTAAACTACATGACCAATCAGTATCGTCAAGGGAGCTACAATCAGGGGTGGAAACCACACTCAAGCATTGGTCAAGGGCAAACTGGGCAAGCGGGTCAATATAATAAGCAGCAGTAGCAACCCACCTTATGGCAACAATTATCTATGCTTAATGAAAGGTCCATGAGGATGGAGGAAACTCTCAACAATTTCATACAGAAAACTGAGTCTACCCAAAAGAGCACTGAAGCTGCTATCAAAAATATGGAGACTCAGATGGGGCAGATCACCAAACAGGTGGAAGAAAGGCCAAGTAGAAATTGTGGGGCTAATACTGAGGTTAACCCCAGGGAAGAGTGTGAAGTGCTAGTGAGTGTAAATGTTGAAAAAGTTGAGTTGGAAAAAGAAGAGAGAAAAGAGAGAGAAGAGAAAATTTGTGTGAAGATTGAGAAAGTGAGTAGAAAAAGAAAAGAAAAAAAGAAAGTGAGAGAAAAGAAAAAGAGGACGAGAGAAAAAAAGAAAGAATCATATGAAAAACCTCTTCCTCATCCAAAGAAGTATCATAGGAAGAAGGAATTTGAGCGCTTTATGGAAATTTTCAAGAAATTGGAAATTAAAGTTCCTATGATTAAGACACTGCAACAGGTTCCCGGTTTGATCAAATTTCTGAAGAAGTTCAGTAGAAAGAAGAAAAAGAAGATGGAACATGAGCTTTATTGGGTCAAGCTAATGACGTTAAAAGAGCGCTTGCTGGGAGGCAACCCAGTGATTTAAAAACTTTTTGATTTTGATTTTGGTTTTGTAACTTCTAATCTGTGGACATTATTTTTGTAAATATTTTGTTGGATATAGCATCTACTGAAGGATGCTAGGTGGTTAAGTATCTACTGAAGGATACTCAGTTTGTAACACCTACTGATGGGTGTTGGTAAGAAAATTTTGCACCTACTGATGGGTGTTGGTAAGTTTGTTACACCTACTGATGGGTGTTGGTGGATTTTGGGTCAGGCTCGTGACGTTAAACAAGCGCTACCTGGGAGGCAACCCAGTTGATTGAATGTTTCTGTTTGTTTCATTTTAGTTGCATAATAGGGTTTGCATAAGTATTATGAACATTGAATTGTAGGGAACCAGTGAGGGGCATGTCTAGGAGGCACGTAGGTTAAGAAAAGAAGGAGAAGGGCACATCACGAAAGTGCCGCTGAGCGGCAACTTACCGCTGAGCGGTACTCTCGCAGATTGGGCTTTGGTTGCCCCTTAGCGGGACCCGAGCCCATCAGAGTATTTTTATACCCTAAGTTGCGCAAATGCTTTTATTTTCAGGCTCTTCTCTTCACACACACTCCTACATACCTTTTCAAAGGTTCTCTACAACTTTTCCCTCATCCCTCTTTAGAAAATCTCCTTCCACTCACTTGCTCACTAGTTTTCCATCTAAGTTTGGGGTTGGGAGAGAGCATCATTGAAGGGGCTGATTTCTTCATTGTGGTTTACTAATGCTTAACAATGTATCTTTTGGTTTTGTGAATTATGTTTGATGCAGGGATGGCCTCCTCATCGGGCAAAAGAATCAAGACTATAAGATCCAAGAAGATGAAGATACAGAGGACAACTCAGATTGATGAGGAGCTGAGATAGCATTTACGGATGAATGCTATCATATGCTTATGCTTTTGTTGGTTTAAGTTTTATAAACTTATTTGTTTTTGTTTTTAGATTAGGGTTTGATGTACTCTATTGAACACCTAGTTTGTGTGATGGTTTGATATTAACTGTGATTGTTTGATAAGTAATGCTTGATGATGCTTATTGATTAATTGATGTTGAGATGATGTGCACATTAAAATGCTTATACAGGTGATTCACAAGCTTTGTGAACAAATGCATGATATCATGATTGTGATTGTGAAATTAAGCAGGATGTGTATGTCAAATGTGAATGAGCTGATATGTGAGATTTTGAGCTCCAGAGTTGTTATTGTTGAATGCTATTACTTTGAAAGCATGAATGACTTTGCCCAGGTTTTCTATGATTGAATCAATTGCTTGTTTTGCATCATGTGATCAAGGCCGTTTGTTGGAACCCTTTTTATTGGCCAAATTCATAAAGATAGCCCACTAAAAGAGAACACTTTGTGTTCTATCCTTTGAATCCTTAGCCTTGAACATACACTGAAACCTTTGATTGAAAAATCTTTACCTTGAGTTAAGTAGAAGATCTTGTGTGGTATTGTTAAATGTTCAAGTTTGGGGTTGTTGGGAAAACATCAAAAATGAAAAGCATTGAGCTAAGAGCTAAAAAATTAAGAATATGCAAAGAAAAAGAAAAAGAAAAGAAAAGAAAAAGAAGCAAAGCTCAATGCAAATGCAAAGGCAAGTTGGGAAGAATAAGAATAATTGTGTTGTTATGATTCTCTTAACTCAAGGATTTTGTGATCCAGTAAAACCAATTTTCTTGTTAGCCCAGCCACATTATAAGCCATTGAAAAGTCCTTGTGATGATGCATGTTTGTGAATGTTTTTGATTGTGGTAAGACGAAAGGCAAAGTTGATTCATGTGACATTGTGATAGTAGAGTGAATGAGTGATTACCTCTGATAACAGTTGAAAAACTGTTATTTTCATGCTTAAAATTGATACTAAAAGCAACCTTTAGACTTAGAAACTAGCTTGAAATCATGCCTTTTATCTATATTTTCATAAATAAGAGAGCTGGACAGGTTTACGCTTGATTTAAGTGTTTTTGTGCAGGTTTTAAGGTGAATTTAGTGAAAAGAGTGAAGAAGGAGAGAAGTGACATTAGAAAAGACAAGAAAGAGTGCTAAAAGAGAAGACGAAGGCACCGCTCAGCGACAATCTACCGCTGAGCGGCACTCAAGAGGTGGCGTTGGAACCGCTGAGGGGCAAAATGGCCGCTGAGGGGAAGAAAGAAGACGCGCAATCACCGTTGAGCGGTAAATACCGCTGAGCGGCACTTTATGGGCTTGGGCTTTTGTAATCTTTTGTAACTCTAGATTAGTATATAAGGGCTTGCACGTCCTTGGGACTAGTATCTTTGGCAGAAACGAGGCAAACACTCTCTCTTCCACCCCTTTGAAGGAGGATCTTGGATGCTCAGGCTACCTCTTCACCTTTATTGGGTTTATTCTTTCATTCTTTCATTGATATTCATCTAGGTTCACCATGAATATGGTGAACTAAACCTTGTATGTTTGTTGGGGAATCAATGTAATCTCTTGAAGCTCGCATATATGGAATTTGTTGAATACATCTTTTAAGTAAGACATATGCTTTCTTTCATCATTAGTTAGGGTTTTTCCTCTTTGCTCAATGCTTGCATTGTTTAACTCATTCTAATGCATGATTATTGGTTTTGTCGATACGGACACGTACGGGGAAGTCTAGATCCGGGGAATTTCTCCCAATATTATACTGACAATATTTTATTGGTTGCCTTTAAGCTCCTGCACTCATGAACTAATCATTAGGAATGCTAGGAATTGTATGAACTATTTGATTAGGGAGAAGCCATCTAGAATGGTACATTAGAGAGTGGCATTAACAATGATGATTTGAATGTTGAATTCCTAAAATATATGAGAGTGGATGAGATGAAATTGACCCCCAACAACATATTCATTCATATAATTCATTGAAAGTGTTTATCTTTTGTCTTTGCCATTGATCAATTTCATGCATACATGTTTATTTTCGTCCTTGCATATTAAACTTTGAATATTTCGTTTGTAAGTCCTAGCTAATCAACAAATCACATAACTAAACTAGGCCGTGAGTCCTTTGGGAAGAACGATACTTGGTCTTACCAAGTTTATTACTTGAACGATTCGGTCATACTTGCCGATTGTGAAACAAGTTTGTGACATCATATTTTGGTGCTTACAAATTTGTCCATCAAGTTTTTGGCGCCGTTGCCGGGGACTCTGGTTTAACTGGTTAATTTGTGTGATTATTGATTATCTTTGACTTTAATTTTGAATTTCTGTTTTTATTTTATCTTTTTATCTTTTTAGATTAGGTTAGATTTTGATTTTATTTGGTTAGGTTAGATTTTATTAGATTTTATTTTATCTTTATCTTTTAGATTAGTTTAGATTTTATTTTATCTTTTAGGATTAGATTTTATTTTATTTTATCTTTTATCGTTTTATCTTTTAAATCTTTTATCTTTCTATCTTCTAAATCTTTTATATTCTTATCTTCTGAATCTTTTATCTTTTTATCTTTTGAATTTATATCTTCTTTTATATCTTTTTGTGCTAACAAATCTTTTCTAGGGTTTTGTTTTCTTGTGCATGCAGGAAGCAATTCGAACTAGAAGTAAGAAAACAACAGAACCACTTCTTGAAGGTCTAGAAGAGAGTAGAAGGAGGAGAAGAATCAGAACGTCTAGAGAACTTTTCCCTTCTCCAGAAACTCTCTTGCAATCATCACCACAAGGTTCTGTTCATAGCACAGGAAGTATGGAGGGCAATAATGTTAGAAGAACTCTTGCAGATTACACTAATCTTGCTGGACCTCAGCACTTCAATAGCATAGCTAGACCTAGAGTCAATGCAGCCAACATGGAGGTCAAACCAGCACTGATTCAACTGGTGAAGAGTAATCAATTTAATGGGTTATCTCACGAAAGCCCATATGAGCACCTGACTACCTTTAATGAGATTTGCAACACAGTCAAGATTAATGGGGTGCCAGACGAAGCAATCAAACTTAGCTTGTTTCCTTTCTCATTGGGAGGCAATGCTAAGCTTTGGTTGAACTCTTTTCCAGAAGAAAGTTTCACAGAGTGGGAAGCAGTAGTTACAAAGTTTTTAAACAAATTCTTCCCACAATCTAAAGTGACTAAAGGGAAGCAAGAGATTTCTTCATTCAAGCAGGGCATGGAAGAATCACTGGGACATGCATGGGACAGGTACAAAAGCTTATTACGTAAAACTCCCACGCATGGCTTTGAAGATCAAGAAGTAGTCTTAACTTTCCTTGGAGGGCTTGGTTCACAAACCAAGATGATGCTGGATGCCTCAGCTGGAGGCAATATCAAATGGAAGACTCCAGAGGAAGCAACTGAAATTATTGAAAATATGGCTACAAGTGATAATGAGCTGCACAATGAAAGAGGCGCCCCTATGCAACAGAAAGGGGTTCTTCAACTACAAACCCATGATGCCTTGCTAGCCCAGAATAAAATTCTAACTCAACAGCTGGAAACTCTGACCAAAACTCTTGCTTCATTACCCAAAGAGTTAAAATCTGTTGCACAGGTACAAACCCAGTTGTGCGAATTATGTGGGGGTGATCACATCAATGGCCAATGTGCTTTTCCTGTGGAAGCCGTGGAGGATGTTAATTTCATGGCTAATCAGTTTCCATACCGTTAAGGGAATTATAATCAGGGTTGGAAACCACATCCAAGTATTGGCCAAGGACCAACTGGGCAGGCTAATCAATATAATAAGCAGCAGCAACAACCAACCATGTGGCAACAATTATCTATGCTTAATGAAAGATCTACAAGGTTGGAAGAAACTCTTCAGCAATTCATACAGAAAACTGAATCTTCTCAAAAGAGCACTGAAGCTGCTATAAAGAATTTGGAGATTCAGATGGGTCAGATTACCAAGCAATTGGAAGAAAGACCACACAGAAACTTTGGGGCTAATACTGAGGTTAACCCTAGAGAAGAGTGCAAAGTGGTTAAGAGTGTGAATGAAGAGATTATTGAGTTAGAAGAAGATGAAACAGAAGAGAGAAGAGAAGAAGAGAGAAAGGACATTTTGCCTTTTCCAACAAATCAGGAGAAACCAATGGATTTCACAGATTTATTCAGAATGGTTGATAATGAAGCTCCTTGGGAACAAATTCTACAGAAAATAGCAGTTTACACAAAATCTGAAGAAGGAACCTCTACAAAAAGAAGACGTAGAGATGATGAGGAAGAAAAGTGTGTAACTGTTAAGAAAGAATCATTCCCACCAAAAGCAGCAGATCCAGGTAGTTTTTCTATCCCTTGCACTATAGGGAAGAAAAAGGTAAAGAAAGCTCTCCTTGACTTAGGCTCAAGTGTTAACTTGATGCCTTATTCTCTATTGGAGCAAATTGGCCATGTTAAAATAAAACCTGTAAAGGTTAATCTTGTAATGGCTGATGGATCTTCAAAGGAGCCATGTGGGATTGCAGAAGACATTGTAGTTTGTGTTGGCAAACTTCAGTTTTTGGCAGACTTTGTGGTGATGAAGATGGAGAACGAAAAGATACCCTTCATACTGGGAAGACCGTTTATGAAAACGGCCAGGGCTATCATAGATGTTAATGAGGGTATAGTGGTGCTCCAGGACAGAGAGGAGAGAGTGGTGGTGGATGTGTTCAAAGATGAGATACAAGCAAAGGAGGAAGAGGCCAGTTATAAAGCTGCATTTCGAGATGCACCCATAACTAGAGGTAAAAATGAAAATCTTAAGGTTTCTGATAACCATTGTTTGTATTTTCAGGTACCCAAGGTAGAGGAAATTGGAAAAGGAGAAGAAGTTCCTAGAGACTGGAAGAAAAGAGGACTCCAACTTGCCACACCTGTAAGACTCAAGAACAAGTTGTGGGTTATAAAAGGCTTTAAAGAAGAGGAGATGATAGAGATAGAGTCTCCATATTCTAGAGAATCTAAGACAGTCCAAAGGAAGCAGTTGAAAGGTTGGTGGAAGGACAACATCAACCATAAAGAAGATGGAACATGAGCTTTAACAGGGTCAAGCTAGTGACGTTAAAGGAGCGCTTGCTGGGAGGCAACCCAGTGGATTTACAAACTTTTGATTTGTTTTGGTTTTGTAATTTTTAATCTGTGAACATTATTCTGGACATTATTTTGTTGGATCTAGCATCTACTGAAGGATGCTAGGTGGTTAAGTATCTACTGAAGGATACTAGGTTTTTAACACCTACTGATGGGTGTTGGTGAGAAGATTTTGCACCTACTGATGGGTGCTGGTAAGTTTGAAACACCTACTGATGGGTGTTGGTGGATTTTGGGTCAGGCTCGTGACGTTAAACAAGCGCTACCTGGGAGGCAACCCAGTTGATTGATTGTTTTCTGTGTGTTTATTTTAGTTAGGGTTTGCATAAGCATTTTTAACATTGAATTGCAGGGAACCAGTGAGGGGTATGCTAGGAAGGCACGTAGGTCAAGAAAAGAAGGAGAAGGGCACATCACGAAAGTGCCGCTGAGCGGCATTTACCGTTGAGCGGTACTATCGCAGATGGGCTTAAGTTCCCCTTAGCGGAACCCGAGCCCATTGGGGTGTTTTTAAACCCTAAGCTGCGCGTTTTTACATTCTTTCAAGCCCTTCTCTGCACAAACACTTCCACATATCTTCTCTTAGGTTTCCCACATCTTTTTACTCTTCCATCTTAGAAAAATTTCTCTTCCACTCACTTTTTCATTAGTGTGCCATCAAAGTTTGGGGTTGGAAGAGAGCATTCTAGTTTGGAAGCATTCTCATATCATCTAGCATCTCCACCCAAGTAAGTAAAATGCATTTTGTTCATTCTAGGGTTCTTGAATTTGAATGTGATTGTCAAAGTACACTTGAGTGTGAGTGAAACACTTTACCTAGTGAGGAAATATTCCATGAGCACATGAACATCCATGCTTAATTGATTGATTATTCATGAAAAATAGCATTTGTTGGAATTTGAATGACTTTGTGAACACTAAAGCATGTGCACATCTTGATTGAACTCTTGGTCATAAGGTTGATTAAAGTTTTTACTTATCTTGAAAAAGAGGATTTTTGAACCATCATATGAATTGGTTGGAGATTGAGTTACATCTTGTTTTCTTGAGGACAAGCAAAGTTCTAAGTTTGGGGTTGTGATAACAGTTGAAAAACTGTTATTTTTATGCTTAAATTTGATACCAAAAGCAACCTTTAAGACTTAGAAACTAGCTTGAATTCATATTTTTTCTTTAGTTTTGAGAATAATAGAGTTGAAAGTGAATTTAATGGTTTTGTGCAAGATTCCCTTGATTTTGTAGGCTAATTGAATGATTTGAAAGAAGAATTTAAATACCGAATGATTGGAGTGCTGAAAAGTCAACCAGAAACCAGAAAAGTCAACCAGTCAACCAGAAAAGTCAACCAGTCAACCAGAAAAGTCAACTAGTCAACCAGAATGCTGAAAAACCAACCAGAACGCAGAAAACGTGTGACCGAGTGGCGCTGAGCGGAAAAATACCGCTGAGCGGCACTTTTCGGGTGCCGAAATCACCGCTGAGCGGCAAAATAGCAGCTGGGGGGCAAAATGGATCATGCGCTAGTACCGCTCAGCGGTAAAATACCGCTGAGCGGCATTCTAAGTGGGCTTGGACCGGTTTTCTTTTGTTTGTATGGGCTTGGACTTGTTTTATGTTATTTTTATGCCCTATTTAAGGACTTGCACGTCCTAGGGTTTGTATCTTTGGCAGAAACGAGGCAAACACTCTCTCTTCCACCCCTTTGAAGGAGGATCTTGAATGCTCAGGCTACCTCTTCACCTTTTTAGGGTTTATTCTTTCATTCTTTCATTGATATTCATCTAGGTTCACCATGAATATGGTGAACTAAACCTTGTATATTTGTTGGGGAATCAATGTAATCTCTTGAAGCTCTCATATATGGAATCTATGCTTGCATCTTTTAATTAAGATTTATGCTTTCTTTCATCATTAGTTAGGGTTTTTCCTCTTTGCTTAATGCTTGCATGGTTTAACTAATTCGATGCATGATTATTGGTTTTGTCGATACGGGCACGTACGGGGAAGTCTAGATCCAGGGAATTTCTCCCAATATTATATTGGTTGTCGTTAAGCTCCTGCACTTATGAACTAATCATTAGGAATGCTAGGAATTGTATGAACTCGTGATTAGGGAGAAGCCATCTAGAATGGTACTTTAGAGAGTGGCATTAACAATGATGATTTGAATGTTGAATTCCTAAAATGTATGAGAGTGGATGAGATGAAATTGATCCCAACAACATATTCATTCATATATTTCATTGAAAGTGTTTATCTTTTGTCTTTGCCATTGATCAAACTTCATGCATACATGTTTATTTTCTGTCTTGCATATTAAACTCCAAATATTTCGTCTGTAAGTCTTAGCTAATCAAGAAACCACATAACTAAACTAGGCCGTGAGTCCTTTGGGAGAACGATACTTGGTCTTACCAAGTTTATTACTTGAACGATTCGGTCATACTTGCCGATTGTGAAACAAGTTTGTGACATCATATTTTGGTGATCATCAATTTGTCCATCAAGCAACCAGTAGCAGCCATCTGAACTGAAGGGAGTTTTTTTCACCTTAAATTGCATTTGTTTTGGTTGAACTATTCTTGCTATAACTTATCTTTGACTAGCATAATTTCAAGTGTTGAATCTGGTATGACAATTTTTTGTGCACTAGGATTAGCCAATCTGAATTCTAAATTGGAATTATTCTGCATTGCATTGGATTGGTCAGGTTTTGATTAGTCTGGATGGTTGTTTAATCAGCTTTGATTTACACCTATTTGCATCTGGTTTAATATCCATTTCCATTTGTACCTTGCTGAAATTTGGTGTGAAATTTTAGTGTGCAGAGCTGATCTGTTTGGGAGTTTAGTTGGAATTACATAGCTAAAAGCAGTCTTGTAAATAGGGAAGTTGATTAGCTTACCTAATTCTAGTTTGGTTAGTTATGGTAGGGTCGCTCCTCCCAACAAAAGTTGTGCATAAAAGAATGCAGTATAGACTAGGAAGTGACTCCTAGGTCGTCTCTCAAGGACCAATTTGTGGTTCAGTCTCAGATCAAACACGTAGGGGGAGTTTGTCAAAGGCTTGTGAATGCAATTTGAACTAAATTAAAATTTGAAAATTGAACACAACCGAATATAATTGACGGTATTAAAATGCATGAAAACATTAAATTGAACACTGTAACAGTTAAATATCTAAACGTAATTGAAACTATTAAAATGCAATGTTGAGCTGACAAATTAAATGCATGTTATAAGAAAGCTTGGAAATTGTAAAACAAAATCACCACCGATTTAAGCATCAACACAATATAAAGAGACTTTTTTTTTTTAAGAGCTAAAACAAATTAAAAGACAAATCAAGGAAAATGCTTTTCTAAAAAAAAAAAAAAAATCAAGTGCAGCCCGTGACAACACATTGATTGAAGCACGTCTCCAAAAATGAAAATGCTTTCAATATATATATATATATATGAAATAAGGAAAGTTTTGTTCCTACGTGAATAAAAGAAATGAAACAACGTGTGTGCTTGATTTCTAGGAAAAGAAATGAATTAGCTTTACTTTGTGCTTCCGAGAGAAAAAAAAGAAATTAGCCAACGTGTGCCTTCCACATTAAACCGTGCAGCTGTGTGCTTCCTGCTGCTCATCATTAATCACCGTTTGCGCCTCTCAAAAAAAAAAAAAGTTGAAAGCATCCTGGTGGTGGAATAAAATGAAAAGAAATGTGTGCTTCCCAACACTGATCCGCTTCATCCAATACCGTGCAGTTGGCCCCCACTTTAGAAGAAGAAGAACCTGCCTACATTGCTAGTTTTCGTGGCCGAGAATCAAAACCAAAATAAAAAATATACCTTTCTCCCTTCTATCCCAAGGCTGTAACCTCTCTTTTCAATAATAACTCAACACTTTTTCCATTGGCAAAAAGTAAATGCAGCACTCCAAAGCAAATGAAAAGAAAATTGAATCACCCCACACCAACGTTGTACGTAACCATAGCTAGAAAATTAAGTAATCAAATGAACGTGCTGCACCTCAAGAATTAATTTCTGCGCACCAAACCAAAATGAAAATCCTGTGTGCTACCCTTCTTCATTCAATAACAACGTTCCAAATAAAGTCAAGAAGCCCCAACAAAAAACGAGAGACCGAGAGTGTGTGTTTCAAAATGTGTGGCGGCTACAGCTCCAGGCCGAGTCCCCCCCTCTTCATCCAACGTCAGGGGTTTTAAAAAACCCTTCTCCAAGCTGTTGGACCGTGTGCCTCCAAGTGCCAGTGCTGGACTCCTTCACGCGTGATGCCTCCTGGACGTGTGCAGCTGCTTGCTGGATTCACTGGATGCACCCCCCACGTTCGTAGCCCGTGCTGGATGTGCAGCTCCTTTCATTCTCTCCAAGCTGGACGTGGATTGCTTTGGGCCGTGTGTGTTTTCAGATGTGGGCCGTGCTGGACGTAGCTTCTTCGTGTGCACCCCCTCTTCCAAAATTAATTTTTCCAATGGACCTTAGCTATTACAAATTCAAGAAAAATATTTATCAACACACAGAATAAATAAATGCAGTGCAAGTTCTTCTAAGCAAACTGTGTGAATGTTTTTCCAAATGTCTCAAATTATTATCCAATAATTTCCCTATAATTAATAATGCAAATAATTAGCTCAAATAATTCAAATTAATTAAAATTTGAATTTCCGATCAAATTAAGCACAATTGGTGAAAACGGGAAAATATCGGACATTTAAGCACAATTCCCTGATTAATTCTAGCACAATAAACTAAGTGAAGTCAGTAAAATATCGACTCATCAAAATAGACCACACTTAGTCTTTTGCACTCTTGGGCAAAATCAAGACGCAAATCAAGGAATAGTTCAGAGGACATCAGGGAAATGACACAAACTTGGCACACGGAAAATAAAGACGAACAAGGAAAGAAACAGGATTACACAGTTCTCAAGGAATCTGGACCAAGAAAGGAAGTAGACAATATCCAACACAGAATCAATCAGAGAGAGCAGATACTCATGAAATCATCCAAGCAATTCAAGACATGGCAAAATGATCAATCAGCTCAAGAGGTGAATCAAAAGTAACAAAACCCTCACAGATGCACCATCAGTGTTTCTCTCAAGTGTTTAAGGTAAATCAATGTCACTCAATGCACTCAAGAAAGCAAACACAAATAGACTTGGCAAGCCTCTAATATCAACACTCAAAATACATGCATGTTCAAATCAAAAGGTCTTTCATGGATGTAATGGGGCCAAGGACAAGGGAGGATAAATATGGATGAGAAGTTACAAACCAAAAGAAATAGAGGAGCAATGGGGAACAAGTGTAAACATAGTCAACTCACACCCACAACCTCTAATTCAATCCTCTTCTTGACTCCATTATTCACACACATTTTTTTTCTTTTTTTTTTTCATATATTTTTTTTCATCCTGTCTCTTTTCTTTTCTCTCTGTTTAGGACACAACTATAAGAGACAAGATACACAACATATTTACAAACATAAAACAAGAAGAGGAACCAACCAGCCAATTCATCAGAAACCCCAAGGAGACCACACTTGTTCCCAAAACACTTCCAAAGCTCCAAAATTCCCTAAGGTTAAGGTAATCATGGTTTTTCACTTAGGGCTAGTGTATGAGCTTCAAAACAAAGAAATGGGGGAAAGTATAGGCTCAAAAAGGGTTTTCAAAGGATCAGAACAAGGTAGGCTTATTTGGCTAGAGAGGCTCAAGAACAAACTGCCTTTATCACTTCCAGACATGCATATCAATCAAGAATTATCAACAAGAGTCAAGCCAAGGCATATGTGCAAGCAATCAAGAGACATTTCACACACAAGAAAGAACATAAAGTGGCTCAAATCTCACACAGGGTAATTTTGTCACAATCAATTCAACTCTCAAAAATCATAATCATCTTCCAAGCAGAGAAAAGCAAGGATTTCAAACAAATAAGTATCAATCAAGTGAAGGAAATGATAAGTCTACAACCCAAACAAAGTCCAGAAATCAAGAGAAACATGTAAACGTTTAATGTTGGAAATCTCGGTACAACATTTTAGTTTTCTTTCTTTTTCTAGTAGCACAGTGTTGTGAACGTTTAATGTTGTTTGAATTTAGCAAAGTTTGGTTTATCTCACCCGTGTTCATGTATTATTTTTTTTAGTACCATTTTCGTTATGAATGTGCATTTCAATTGGCCATTATCACGTTTTTTTTGCACGTTTATTGTTTCCAGCATTTTAATTTCAAACACCGCATAATTTACTATCTTTTACGGTTTGGTTTTACAGTCTTTAAATTTTATTTCAACGTTTTTAATTCGGTCGTGTTTAATTTTATCCGCACAAAAACACCACAAAACCCCCCCACTACGTGTTCGATCTGAGACTGAACTGCAAATTGGTCCTTGAGAGACGACCTAGGAGTCACTTCCTAGTACTATACTGCATTCTTTTATGCACAACTTTTGTTGGGAGGTGCGACCCTCTCATCAAAATGGCGCCGTTGCCGCTTTCTTGTGGGCCGCGTGTGTTAAAATTGTTTAGCTAATTCCAAAATGAATTGCCGTGAGATGCACTTGTAAGGTGGTCCCCATTGGCCTTTTTGTTTAATTTGTTTCATCTAACAAGCCTTGGAACATGCAAAAGTGTGGGGTCCGCGTGTGCTATTTTCACTTCAACAAATTCAGCACACTTGCATTTGGGAGTTGGACGTGAATTGCTTCTTTCCAGCATGTATCTCTTTCAATTTTTTTTCAATTTGATACAAGCAAAAACCATGTGTCCGTGTGCTTTAGCAGATTCACACTTCCAGGACGTAGCATCCTTCCTCTCATGACCACCAAATGCCAAAACGAAGGTCACTTGATTTATCTTTAAGTCCCAGCACATTTTCAAAAATTTCCCTACAATTAATAATGCAAATAATTAGCTCAAATAATTCAAATTAATTAAAATTTGAATTTCCGATCAAATTAAGCACAATTAAGAAAAATGGGAAAATACTGGACATTTAAGCACAATTCCCCGATTAAATTCGGTACAATAAACTAAGTGAAGTGAATAAAATATTGACCCATCACACCCTAAAGTGCTTCTCATGTTTCCTAGAGAGGAACCTGCCATTATGGGGCTGCTCTGGTTCCTTTTCCTTCCTCTTGGTTGCCATGGTTTTCAATCTCTTTCCTGAAGAGGATGTCATTCCTGCATTCAAACACAATTACAAAACCACAGAACATGATGTTAATCATTAGTAAACACAGAACACAATTCCTTTTGAAGCTAAACCACCGCTGAGGGCCAGAATTTCCCCTCAGCGCCACCAGTACCACAATCCAACACGCAAAAAGCCAGAAAAAGCAAATCTGGCAGAGTGTCGCTCAGCGGTAATTGCCGCTCAGCGGTGATCTGCAGATTTTTGCAAATCTCTTTTTAAAACTGTCCTAACTCCACCCAAATGCAATTTTCAGTTTTCCAGTTCATAATCAAGCAGTTTAATCGGTTCAAACATCAAATATATCATCAAATCATGCATAGAAATCAAAACCCCTAAATATTCATGCTTTGACAATCACATTCAAATTCAAGAACCCTAGAATGAACAAAATGCATTTTACTTACTTGGGTGGAGATGCTAGATGATATGAGAATGCTTCCAAACTAGAATACTCTCTTCCAACCCCAAACTTTGATGGCACACTAGTGAAAAAGTGAGTGAAAGAGAGATTTTCTAAAGAGGGAAGAGTGAAAAGATGTGGAAAACCTAGGAGAAGAGGTGTGGAAGTGTTTGTGCAGAGAGAAGTCTGGAAATAAACCCTAAAACGCAGCTTGGGGTATAAAAATACCCTAATGGGCTCGGGTCCCGCTAAGGGGAACTAGAGCCCATTCTGCGATAGTACCGCTCAGCGGTAAATGACGCTCAGCGGCACTTTCGTGAAGTGCTCCTCTCCTTCTTTTCTTGACCTACGTGCCTTCCTAGCATACCCCTCATAAGTTCCCTGAAATTCAATGTTAAAAATGCTTATGCAAACCCTAATTAAAATAAAACAAACAAAAACAATCAATCAACTGGGTTGTGATGAGTCGATATTTTATTCACTTCACTTAGTTTATTGTACTAGAATTAATAAGGGAATTGTGCTTAATTGTCCGGTATTTCCCCGTTTTTACTAATTGTGCTTAAATTGACCAGAAATTCTAATTTTAATTAATTTGAATTATCTGAAACTAATTATATGCATTATTTATTGTAGGAAAATTATTGGATAAAATTAAGGACTAACTTCTTCTTGAAGCAAGCAAATTGTTTGAGAATAAAAATCACAAATGAAATAGCACATGGCCTTTGGATAGCTCTCGGTTGAAATTGGAAAAATGGAAGTGGAATTGGTATATCTTGAACCGAGAAATGTAATGCCAGCTTCCATCCAAAGTTTTTCATCCAAGAATAACACTTCTTAGACGTGGAGAAAGGGTGCATTTCGTTTTATATTCAATAATTGGAACAGAATGTTGGCCACCAATCAAAAGAAATACACGGTCTTGGATCACATGACACTTGTTTTAATTGATAAAAGAGAATGGGAATAGCTGAAACAAAACGTGAAGACATGAGGGGGCCACAAGCATTCGGAAAAATCAATTTGGCTATCCAGCACATAATGGAGTTGAAGTAAAATGATGGAGGGGCCACGTGAATGAAGCTAACCCACACAAACTGGAATAGCGCCTTTGTTGCTAAGGAGAAAAACGAAATTGTCCAAGGAATTTGGCAACACTTGACGTAAGAGAGAGACATCTCACGGCTCCTAAGACGAGATGGAGAATTTCCTATTATTGGAAGAAGTGGGAGACAACAAAACAAAAGAGTGGAGGCCATGGATAAGATTAAAATTGGTGTAAGCTGGATGCATTATTTGGACGGCTAAAGTACACGGATATATCTCTTACACCAGAAACAGAATTTGGAAAAGCATTATGTTTTGGAATTAAGGTGGGAACCACCACACTTTTAGAAAGAGAAGCATTTGGAGCAGCTACACACGCACACTCCACATCCCATAAGCAGCAGCTGGTCCAGCCATCACACATCCAGCAAGCGGTGCAGCTTCGTCCAGACATCCATGCATCCAGACCTTCATCCAGCAACTGATCCAGCTCTAGCACCATCACGCACATGAAGGAAGAGCTCTCGGTTTTTCCAACTCCAGCAGATGGCATGCACGATCCAGCAAGGCATGAAGGTGTTTGGAGAAGAATGAAGCGTGATTCACGGCCAGCTAAAGATCACCAAAGCAGCTGCTACATCCAGTAGTGTAGCTGGTCCAGCAACCCATCGAAGGGAGAAAATGGAGGTGCAGCTGCCCACACTTGCACGTACAGCAGCCACACGCCAGAAGAGAAGCACCACGTCCATTTTCATACATCCAGCAAGGGAAGAAGGATTGGTCTTGTCGGTCCAGCAGCTTTGGAGAGCACCATGGTGATTGATGATGGAAGCACGTCCACCAGCAGCAGCAACCATCAAACGTCCAGCAAACTACAAGAAGCCTCCACGTGCACAGCAGCAAGCTTGAAGAGAAAGGGAGAAGGAGATGTTGAACAAACCCAGCAGCTTGGGAGATGAGGAGGCTACGGACAAGGAAGAAGAAGCCAAATGAAGGACCCACCTTTTGCTCATATTGGCTATTGCAAAAAGAAGTCATGAAGCTAGGGAGACAGTCACGAGAAGGCAGGGAAAAGATGCTCACGGCCCTATTTTCTCACGGGAGTTGGTCTGAGTTTTGGGCTATAAATGAAGCAGCAGGCAGAGTAGGAGAGGATCAGATTTTAGTAGAGTTTTAAGAGTAGTTTAGGACAGCCATGGAAGAGGCTCTCGCCTCTTCCTCTTTCTCTTCCGTTCTCTGAATTTCCATTTCAACGTGCAATTGTAGTTTTAATTTCTGAAGAAGCAGTAGAAGTGTGTCACCTTTGCTCGTGTTATTTTTAGTTGTACTGTTGATTTTAATTTAAGTGTTGAAAGCATTGATAAATTGCATTTCCAGTTAATTGTTTTCTATTTTTATTGTCTCTTTTATTTTATCGTTTAATGTTTTTCTACACCGTTCAATTCTACAGTTTCTGGATATTTACTGTTCTATTTTTACCATCTTTTACCGTTCAGTTTTACAGTGTTTAAAATTTATTTCAAAAGGTTTTAAATTCTGTTTTATTTAAATT
The DNA here is from genome assembly GCA_034642375.1 of Vigna nakashimae. Lineage (NCBI taxonomy): Eukaryota > Viridiplantae > Streptophyta > Magnoliopsida > Fabales > Fabaceae > Vigna > Vigna nakashimae. The sequence goes on from CM067765.1 coordinate 40,001,830, forward strand.
CCAATTTCCAATTTTATTTTACCGCACAAAACATCTACAAAACCCCCCCAACTTCATGTTAGATCTGAGATTGAACCGCCACAAAATTGGTCCTTGAGAGACGACCTAGGAGTCACCTCCTAGTAAACTATACTGCATTAATTTCGTGCAATCAACTTTTGTGAGCGGTGCGACCCGTTCATCAAATTTTGGCGCCGTTGCCGGGGACCAATGGAGGTTTGGTTTTAGATTTTTGTTGTATAAAGTTTTGTTCTGTTAATATGTTTGTTTTGTGTGTTTTGTCTTGTATATTTCTGTAGGCGATAACGACACCTTCAACAAATTTTGGTGGCGTTGTCACTTCAGTTCCAGGTTTTTTGTTTTAGATTTTTGCTGTGTTTTTCGATTATGCTGTGTTAATATATATTGTGTATATATGTGTTTAATTGTGCTATGTTCTGTATTTAGTTGTTATTAAAAAAAAAAATTGAAAATTAAAAAAAAAAAAAAATTAATTAAAAATTTTTACTATTGATGTTCTGTCTTGTGTGTGCTTGTAGCATGTATAAATGTGTTTTGTTTTATCTGATTCGTAATTTTTAGTTTTTAGTTTTTACTTTTTATTTTTCCATGTCTACCTATTTTAATGTTGTGAATAATGCTTATTCTGCCAATGTCTGTGATTATGATTCTTATTCTGCATATTACTTTGATTTTAAATCTGCTGATTTTTATGATGAGAACAATATGTTCCATCATCCAATTTCTGAGAGCTCTCTTTGGGAGCCAGTTCCACAATATGAGAGTCAGCAGTATGATTCTCCTATTCAAATAACTCCTCAGCCTTCTACTTCTGAACCTACATTAAAGGAGTTACTAGAGCAGATGACAATGCAGAACATTCAGTTTCAGAAAGGGAACATGCAGTTCAAGCAAGAGAGCATGGAGTTCCAGCAGGAAACTCAAGCTGCCATACAGAATCTGAGTGATCAGATCAGGCAGATGGCCACTCTTGCACCTGAGGAGACTGATGAAAATTTTGGGGACCCGGCAGAAGTAAGCAGTAATCCTGAACCAGGTAGACCACCTTCACCTTCCCACACTCTAGAAATCTTCAAGGAAGTGGAGGTAAGCATACCACAATTTGATTATTCGGTTGATTGTGATGATGATCGGTATGCTAATGATTATATTGTTGCTGAGTCTGATTTTAATTTTTCCTCTGTGCATGATGAGAATTGCTTTTTACTATCACATTCAAATGTTTATTCTCCATGCACTGAACATGAATATGAGTCTGTGGTTGATAATGCATGTAATTTTAAAATTGATTCATGTTCTGAGGATGTATCTGAGGTTCAGCTTGTTACACTGGATTTGGGTGTTTTACCTCTGCATGAAATTTCGGTGGAACCATTTTGCACTAACCCTATTGCAGGAGGTACAATTGAATTTGATCAACAAACACCCACAATTGAAGACAAAGGTGCAAGCTTACAAAACGGTTTGAAAATCAATTGGCACCTGCTGAACCCAATCATCAACAATTTTTTCTGCTTAGATCCAGCGATGGAAGACATTTCATTGCTTGATCAGATCTGGAGGATGAAGCAGTTCCTCCTCAAAACTTCCGTGCTGGATCATGAAGTGGAAAACCTCTCCCTACAAGTCCAAAATTGGCAACTGCCACCATAATCCAGGGGAGTTTTCTTTTTCTTTCTTCCCCATTTTCCTACTTTTATTGCATTTGTCCTTTATCTGTTTAGTGTTTTAATTGATGATCTTATGCTTAGAACACGTTTAGGACATTGTAGTTTAAGTGTGGTCTGGGGGAGATTCTGCATTTTGTTTTTTTCTTTTAAGTTTGTTTTTCCTTTTCTTCTTAGTTTTTGTAATTGTTATCTTTAAAAATAAAAAATAAAAAAACAAAAAAAAAAAAATATTTTGTGATAAAAATTTTTTTTTTGTTTAAAAGCGTGCCAAATCTGTATTCTGATATGTATAATTATTTTTTCTTAGTTTTCACATTGTTATCCTTATAAAAAAAAAATTCAAAAATTCAAAAATTGTTTTGCGTATTCTTTGATTTTATTTCGACCCTCAGTATCTTATTATTTCATACCAATAAAAATTTCATTTCAGATCTCATTTTTTTTTCCCTTATTTTTCTTCACTGTAAAATAATTTCTTAGTTGTTTCATCAGATCTTTGATTGAAAATTTTGTTTAGACTAAGAGAGATTTCATTCATCAATGCAAAAATTACAGTAATGGAAAAATGGAGATTGAACAGATCTGAAAATAAAATTTGCAGTAGATTCATATGTGAAAATAAAAGATGTTCGGGGGTCGATCTTTAGTGATCGTTAATATTACACACCATAATAAATAAAAAAAAAAAAAATAAAAACATAAAAAAATATAATTGTTCAGATTACATGCCTTGTCCATATTCTGGCCACACTCGGCCAACAAAAACATAAAAATAAAAAATAACATAAAACATTAAAACTGGAAGAATTCTCGAGCTGGTTGTGGTGGTCTAAGGGAGAGCTCCGTTGAGGGAGCTCTGGTTCGAAAAGTCACGAGCGGAGGCTTTGGTGGAGGAATTTCTCGTTCATTTCTGTCGTCATCGATGATGATCGGAACGGGAAACAGATTCAGCAGCCTCGGTGCCCTCATTATCACCCAGTTGTTTTCTTTCAAACAAAAAATAAAAAATAAAAAAATAAAAAAAGAAATAACTTGTGTTAATTATAGAAGAGGAAGTGAAAATTTTCAATAAAAATAGAGATTTGATCAGAGTCTTACCGTACATGTACAGCGGCAGTTGTGAAAAGAGAGTGCCAGTAGGGTCTATCTCCGCTTGCCAGCGCTTGACCCGATTGCCGTGGTTGTTGAACCAGCAGTGTACGTTGTATTCAGTGGCTTCGCCGAAAGCCCTTAGTCGAGACGCGATCTCGACGACTTGCGCTCGGCTTGGGTGTGTGACCCCATAGTTGAATATTTTGGTCATCATCTTGATTTGATCGTCGGTAGGACGCCACCGTTGACTGGTATATCTCTCTGATTCCGTATCACTCATCCTTCCTCTCGTAATATACAAATACTTAAATAAAAAATAAAAAAAGAACAAAAACATAAAAAAAAAATAAACATAAAAAAAAAAATAAAAAGAACTAAAAAAAAAAGAGAAGCATAAAAAAAAAAATTAGATTAGTTCTCTGTTTTCTTTATTTGTTCTTGTTTCCTTTTAGATTTATTTTGTCCAGTCTATATTTGATGTTTCAGTTTTTGGTCTCAGATCTGTTTCATGGTCCTTGCAAAAGGGTCCTAAACGGATCTATGTCCAGTTGTCCTTGTCCATATTGTTCTTGTATATTCTGTTTATGTGTTTATTTAGTTTTAAGTGGGGTACGTGGCGTTGTTCTACCCGATTGTCTCTGCAATACCTTCAATCGAAGGGAGATTAACGTCTGGTTTCCAGCCTATATACCCCTTAAGTTTTTTTGACAGTTGTGTTTTATGTGTTTTTCTTTAAAAAAAAATAAAGCAGAAAAAAAAAAGAAGAAGAAAGGGAGAGCAGGGAAGAGGAAAGCTGAGAAAGCGCAAGTAAATAACAATGGAAAAGAAGAGAAATGAAAGCATGAAAAGAAAGCAGGAAATGAAAAAACGGAAATGAAAGATCTAAAAGCTTAAAGAGAAGCAGAGCAAGCAAGCAGAGAGAAAAGGAGATCCTTAGTGAAGAAAGACTTACCTGGAGAAGTAGGCTTGCAGAGGCTCTGCGCAGATCTCAGATCTTCAGCAGATGGCACGGTGGCAGAGCTTCCTCGCAGATCCAGACGCTCGAGAGAGAGCAGAGAGAGAGCAGAGAGAGCAGAGAAGAGAGGAGAGTGGGGAGAGAGTAGAGAGAGAAGAGAGCAGAGAGAGGAGTAGAGAGAGAGTGAGGGATCAGAAATGGCGCTGGACGCGGAGGAGTGCCTCTTTTATAGCCAGATTGCTTTCCACTGTAGCAACAGTTCCGGTCTTTGTCACCGAGACTGTTGTCACAGTGCCGGTCTCCTTTTTCAATTAAAAAAAAAATAAAATAAAAATAAAAAATAAAATAAATAAATAAAAATAATAAAAAATATTAGCATCTACTGATGGGTGCTAGGTGTTTAAGACATCTGCTGATGGATGTCCCTGATAACATCTGCTGATGGATGTTACTGAAAAATTTCTTCCCATTTTTCCTAACTTTTTATTGCACTTGTCTATATTATTGACTGCTCTGAAATTGATAATCTGATGATTGTAACACACTGAGGACATTGTGTGATTTAAGTGTGGTCTACTGGGAAGAAATTTTGATTTTTCTGTTAGATTGTATTTTGTGTGTTAAATTTTTTGTTTTTGAGTGTTAAATTTTTTCTCTTTTAAGTTATTTTTTTTTTTATCGAGTTTTGTGTGCAATAAATTTTACATTTTTCTTTTGATTTCTGGATGATGTTTAAGTTGTAGATTTTTCCTTCACTTACTTAATACTTATGGTTGGAAATCCTTGCTTTTCTCTGCTTGGAAGATGATTATAATGTTTAAGAGGTTGATTTGATTGTGACGAATACCCTGTGTGAGATTTGAGCCACTTAATTTTCTTTCTTGTGTGTGATATGTATCTTGATTTCTTGCACATATGCCTTGGCTTGATTCTTATTGATATACTTGATTTATATGCATGTTTAGAAGTGATAAAGGCAATTTTATTCTTGAGCCTCTTTAGCCAAATAAGCCTACCTTGTTATTATCCTTGGATAACCCCTTTGAGCCTATACTGTATATATTTCTTTGTGTTGAAGCTCATACACTGATCCTAAGTGAAAAACAAATGATTACCTTAACCTTAGGAAAGTCTGGAGCTATAGAAGTATTTTGTGAATAAGTGTGGTCTCCTTGGGAATTCTGATGAATTGGCTAGTTGGTTCCTCATCATGTTTTGAAATGATAATTTATATCCTGTTGTGTGATAAAAAAAAAAAAAGAAAAAGAAAAAGAAAAAAGAAGACAGGATAAAAAAAAATGATGAGAAAAAGAGAAAAATTGAAAAATAATTTTGTAAATAATGGAGTCGAGAAGAGGATTGAATTAGAGGTTTGGGTGAGATTTCACTGTGTTTACATTTTTTCCCTAGTGCACCTCTATTTCTTCTGAGCTATAGCTACTTATCCAAATTTATCCTCCCCTGTCCTTGGCCCCATTACAACCCAGTAAAGACCTTTTGATCTGAACATGCATATGTTTTAAGTATTGATAATTAGAAGCTTGCCAAGTCTACTTGTGTTTGTTTTCTTGAGTACATCGAGCTGATATTATTATTTATCCTAGACACTTGAGAGAAACACTATAGTGCATCTGTGAGGTTTTGTTATTTTCAAATCACCTCTTAAGCTTATTAATTATTTTTCTACGTATTGAATTGCTTGGATAATTTCTATAAGTATCTACTTTTCTTGATTACGTGTTGGATATTTTCTACTTCTTTCCTCTGTCCAGACTTTTTGAGAACTGTGTAAATTTTATGTGTTTTCTTGTGAGTTTTTATATTTTTCTGTCTGCTGCATTTGTGTCAGTCTTCGTGAAAGTCCTTTGAACTATTCCCTGATTTGAGTCTTGATTTCGCCCAGGAGTGCAAAAGACTAAGTGTGGTCTATTTTGATGAGTCGATATTTTATTCACTTCACTTAGTTTATTGTACTAGAATTAATAAGGGAATTGTGCTTAATTGTCCGGTATTTCCCCATTTTTACTAATTGTGCTTAAATTGACCAGAAATTCTAATTTTAATTAATTTGAATTATCTGAAACTAATTATATGCATTATTTATTGTAGGAAAATTATTGGATAAAATTAAGGACTAACTTCTTCTTGAAGCAAGCAAATTGTTTGAGAATAAAAATCACAAATGAAATAGCACATGGCCTTTGGATAGCTCTCGGTTGAAATTGGAAAAATGGAAGTGGAATTGGTATATCTTGAACCGAGAAATGTAATGCCAGCTTCCATCCAAAGTTTTTCATCCAAGAATAACACTTCTTAGACGTGGAGAAAGGGTGCATTTCGTTTTATATTCAATAATTGGAACAGAATGTTGGCCACCAATCAAAAGAAATACACGGTCTTGGATCACATGACACTTGTTTTAATTGATAAAAGAGAATGGGAATAGCTGAAACAAAACGTGAAGACATGAGGGGGCCACAAGCATTCGGAAAAATCAATTTGGCTATCCAGCACATAATGGAGTTGAAGTAAAATGATGGAGGGGCCACGTGAATGAAGCTAACCCACACAAACTGGAATAGCGCCTTTGTTGCTAAGGAGAAAAACGAAATTGTCCAAGGAATTTGGCAACACTTGACGTAAGAGAGAGACATCTCACGGCTCCTAAGACGAGATGGAGAATTTCCTATTATTGGAAGAAGTGGGAGACAACAAAACAAAAGAGTGGAGGCCATGGATAAGATTAAAATTGGTGTAAGCTGGATGCATTATTTGGACGGCTAAAGTACACGGATATATCTCTTACACCAGAAACAGAATTTGGAAAAGCATTATGTTTTGGAATTAAGGTGGGAACCACCACACTTTTAGAAAGAGAAGCATTTGGAGCAGCTACACACGCACACTCCACATCCCATAAGCAGCAGCTGGTCCAGCCATCACACATCCAGCAAGCGGTGCAGCTTCGTCCAGACATCCATGCATCCAGACCTTCATCCAGCAACTGATCCAGCTCTAGCACCATCACGCACATGAAGGAAGAGCTCTCGGTTTTTCCAACTCCAGCAGATGGCATGCACGATCCAGCAAGGCATGAAGGTGTTTGGAGAAGAATGAAGCGTGATTCACGGCCAGCTAAAGATCACCAAAGCAGCTGCTACATCCAGTAGTGTAGCTGGTCCAGCAACCCATCGAAGGGAGAAAATGGAGGTGCAGCTGCCCACACTTGCACGTACAGCAGCCACACGCCAGAAGAGAAGCACCACGTCCATTTTCATACATCCAGCAAGGGAAGAAGGATTGGTCTTGTCGGTCCAGCAGCTTTGGAGAGCACCATGGTGATTGATGATGGAAGCACGTCCACCAGCAGCAGCAACCATCAAACGTCCAGCAAACTACAAGAAGCCTCCACGTGCACAGCAGCAAGCTTGAAGAGAAAGGGAGAAGGAGATGTTGAACAAACCCAGCAGCTTGGGAGATGAGGAGGCTACGGACAAGGAAGAAGAAGCCAAATGAAGGACCCACCTTTTGCTCATATTGGCTATTGCAAAAAGAAGTCATGAAGCTAGGGAGACAGTCACGAGAAGGCAGGGAAAAGATGCTCACGGCCCTATTTTCTCACGGGAGTTGGTCTGAGTTTTGGGCTATAAATGAAGCAGCAGGCAGAGTAGGAGAGGATCAGATTTTAGTAGAGTTTTAAGAGTAGTTTAGGACAGCCATGGAAGAGGCTCTCGCCTCTTCCTCTTTCTCTTCCGTTCTCTGAATTTCCATTTCAACGTGCAATTGTAGTTTTAATTTCTGAAGAAGGAGTAGAAGTGTGTCACCTTTGCTCGTGTTATTTTTAGTTGTACTGTTGATTTTAATTTAAGTGTTGAAAGCATTGATAAATTGCATTTCCAGTTAATTGTTTTCTATTTTTATTGTCTCTTTTATTTTATCGTTTAATGTTTTTCTACACCGTTCAATTCTACAGTTTCTGGATATTTACTGTTCTATTTTTACCATCTTTTACCGTTCAGTTTTACAGTGTTTAAAATTTATTTCAAAAGGTTTTAAATTCTGTTTTATTTAAATTCCAATTTCCAATTTTATTTTACCGCACAAAACATCTACAAAACCCCCCCCACTTCATGTTAGATCTGAGATTGAACCGCCACAAAATTGGTCCTTGAGAGACGACCTAGGAGTCACCTCCTAGTAAACTATACTGCATTAATTTCGTGCAATCAACTTTTGTGAGCGGTGCGACCCGTTCATCAGTTGCCTCCCAGGTAGCGCTTGTTTAACGTCACGAGCCTGACCCAAAATCCACCAACACCCATCAGTAGGTGTTTCAAACTTACCAGCACCCATCAGTAGGTGCAAAATCTTCTCACCAACACCCATCAGTAGGTGTTACAAACCTAGTATCCTTCAGTAGATACTTAACCACCTAACATCCTTCAGTAGATGCTAGATCCAACAAAATAATGTCCAGAATAATGTTCACAGATTAAAAATTACAAAACCAAAACAAATCAAAAGTTTGTAAATCTACTGGGTTGCCTCCCAGCAAGCGCTTCTTTAACGTCACTAGCTTGACCCTGTTAAAGCTCATGTTCCATCTTCTTTATGGTTGATGTTGTCCTTCCACCAACCTTTCAACTGCTTCCTTTGGACTGTTTTGGATTCTCTAGAATATGTGATAACAGTTGAAAAACTGTTATTTTCATGCTTAAAATTGATACTAAAAGCAACCTTTAGACTTAAAAACTAGCTTGAAATCATGCTTTTATCTATATTTTCAGAAATAAGAGAGCTGGACAGGTTTATGCTTGATTTAAGTGTTTTTGTGCAGGTTTTAAGGTGAATTTGGTGAAAAGAGTGAAGAAGGAGAGAAGTGACATTAGAAAAGACAAGAAAGAGTGCAAAAAGAGAAGACGAAGGCACCGCTCAGCGGCAAACTACCGCTGAGCGGCACTCAGGAGGTTGCGGGAGTCACGCTGAGGGGCAAAATGGCCGCTGAGGGGAAGAAAAGGACGCGCAACTACCGCTGAGCGGTACTCTTTGGGCTTGGGCTTTTGTAATCTTTTGTAACTCTAAATTAGTATATAAGGGCTTGCACGTCCTATAGTTAGGATCTTTGGCAGAAACGAGGCAAACACTCTCTCTTCCACCCCTTTGAAGGAGGATCTTGGATGCTCAGGCTACCTCTTCACCTTTATTGGGTTTATTCTTTCATTCTTTCATTGTTATTCATCTAGGTTCACCATGACGATGGTGAACTAAACCTTGTATGTTTGTTGGGGAATCAATGTAATCTCTTGAAGCTCTCATATATGGATTTGTTGAGTACATCTTTGAAGTAAGACATATGCTTTCTTTCATCATTAGTTAGGGTTTTTCCTCTTTGCTCAATGCTTGCAGTGTTTAACTCATTCTAATGCATGATTATTGGTTTTGTCGATACGGACACGTACGGGGAAGTCTAGATCCGGGGAATTTCTCCCAATATTTTACTGACAACATTATATTGGTTGCCTTTAAGCTCCTGCAGTCATGAACTAATCATTAGGAATGTTAGGAATTGTATGAACTATTTGATTAGGGAGAAGCCATCTAGAATGGTACATTAGAGAGTGGCATTAACAATGATGATTTGAATGTTGAATTCCTAAAATATATGAGAGTGGATGAGATGAAATTGACCCCCAACAACATATTCATTCATATAATTCCATTGAAAGTGTTTATCTTTAGTCTTTGCCATTGATCAATTCATGCATACATGTTTAATTTTCGTCTTGCATAATATAATCCAATTATTTCGTCCTTAAGTCTTAGCTAATCAACAAACCACACAACTAAACTAGGCCGTGAGTCCTTTGGGAAGAACGATACTTGGTCTTACCAAGTTTTATTACTTGAACGATTCAGTCATACTTGCCAATTGTGAAACAAGTTTGTGACATCATAATTTGGTGCTTACAAATTTGTCCATCAAGTTTTTGGCGCCGTTGCCGGGGACTCGTGGTTTAACTGGTTAATTTGTGTGATTATTGATTATCTTTGACTTATTTTTTTATTTTTAATTTAAATTTCGAATTTTTTTTTTATTTTTTTTTCTATTTATATTTTACAGTTTGTATCTTATTTGATTTGATTTTATTTTATTTGATTAGATTAGATTTTATTTGATTTGACTAGATTAGATTTGATTTTACTTTATTTGATTTGATTAGATTAGATTTTATTTTTATTTTATTTTATCTTATTTGATTAGATTAGATTAGATTTTATTTAATTTTATCTTTATCTTTTTAGATTAGGTTAGATTTTATTTTATCTTTATCTTTTTAGACTAGGTTAGATTTTATTTTATTTTATCTTTATCTTTTTAGATTAGGTTAGATTTTATTTTACTTTATCTTTATCTTTTTAGATTAGGTTAGATTTTATTTTTTTTTTATTTTATTCTATATTATTTTATTTTATCTTCTGAATCTTTTATCTTCTGAATATATATCTTCTCTTATATCTTTTTGTGCTAACAAATATTTTCTAGAGTTTTGTGCCTAATGTTTGCAGGATGCAATTCGGTCAAGAATTTAACTATATGGGCACTCAATTCTTCCAAGGTCAACAAAGGAAAGCAAGAGATCTCATCTTTCAGGCAAGGCATGGAGGAATCACTAGGTCATGCATGGGACAGATATAAAAGCCTATTAAGAAAGATTCCCACGCATGGATTTGACGAAGTGGAAGTAGTCCTAATCTTCCTTGAAGGTCTTGGTTCACAAACCAAGATGATGCTTGATGCCTCAGCAGGAGGAAATATCAAATGGAAAACTTCAGAGGAAGCCGCAGAAATAATTGAAAACATGGCTACTAATGATAATGAGCTACACAGTGAGAGAGGAGCTCCTATGCAACAAAAAGGAGTTCTGCAGATGCAATCCAATGATGCCTTGCTAGCCCAGAATAAGATACTAACTCAACAATTGGAGAATCTCACAAAGATACTTGCACAACTACCCAAAGAGTTGAAGATTGCTGCACAGGTACAATCCCAGTTGTGCGAATTATGTGGAGGCGACCATGTCAATGGTCAATGTGCCTTACCACACCCAAGCATTGGTCAAGGGCAAACTGGGCAAGCTGGTCAATTTAATAAGCAGCAGCAGCAACCAACCTTATGGCAACAAATTTCTATACTTAATGAAAGATCAATAAGGTTGGAAGAAATTCTTCAGCAATTTATACAGAAAACTAAATCTTCTCAAAAGAGCACTGAAGCTGCTATTAAGAACTTGAAGATTCAAATGGGGCAGATTACCAAGCAGTTGGAAGAAAGGCCTGACACGGATTTTGGGGCTAATACTGAGGTTAACCCCAGGGGAGAGTGTCAAGAGCTAGTGAGTGTAAATGTTGAAAAAGTTGAGTTGGAAAAAGAAGAGAGAAAAGAGAGAGAAGAGAAAGAAGAAGAGAAAATTTGTGTGAAGATTGAGAAGGTGAGTAGAAAAAGAAAAGAAAAAAAGAAAGTGAGAGAAAAGAGAAAGAGGACGAGAGAAAAAAATAAAGAATCATATGAAAAACCTCGTCCCCATCCAAAGAAGTATCATAGGAAGAAGGAATTTGAGTGCTTTATGGAAATCTTCAAGAAATTGGAGATTAAAGTTCCTATGATTGAGACATTGCAACAAGTTCCTGGTTTAATCAAATTTCTGAAGAAATTCAGTAGAAAGAAGAAAAAGAAGAAGGAACGTGGGCTTTACTGGGTCAAGCTAATGACGTTAAAAGAGCGCTTGCTGGGAGGCAACCCAGTGATTTACAAACTTTTGACTTTTGATTTGGTTTTGTAACTTTTAATTTGTGGACATTATTTTGTGAATATTTTGTTGGATACAGCATCTACTGAAGGATGCTAGGTGGTTAAGTATCTACTGAAGGATACTAAGTTTGTAACACCTACTGATGGGTGTTGGTGAGAAGATTTTTGCACCTACTGATGGGTGCTGGTAAGTTTGAAACACCTACTGATGGGTGTTGGTGGATTTTGGGTCAGGCTCGTGACGTTAAACAAGCGCTACCTGGGAGGCAACCCAGTTGATTGATTGTTTTTGTTTGTTTTATTTTAATTAGGGTTTGCATAAGCATTTTTAACATTGAATTGCAGGGAACATATGAGGGGTATGCTAGGAAGGCACGTAGGTCAAGAAAAGAAGGAGAAGGGCACATCACGAAAGTGCCGCTGAGCGGCAATTACCGCTGAGCGGTACTATCGCAGATGGGCTTAAGTTCCCCTTAGCGGAACCCGAGCCCATTGGGGTATTTTTAAACCCTAAGCTGCGCGTTTTTACATTCTTTCAAGCCCTTCTCTGCACAAACACTTCCACATATCTTCTCTTAGGTTTCCCACATCTTTTTACTCTTCCCTCTTAGAAAAATTTCTCTTCCACTCACTTTTTCACTAGTGTGCCATCAAAGTTTGGGGTTGGAAGAGAGCAATCTAGTTTGGAAGCATTCTCATATCATCTAGCATCTCCACCCAAGTAAGTAAAATGCATTTTGTCATTCTAGGGTTCTTGAATTTGAATGTGATTGTCAAAGCATGAATATTTAGGGGTTTTGATTTCTATGCATGATTTGATGATATATTTGATATTTGAACCGATTAAACTGCTTGATTATGTACTGGAAAACTGAAAATTGCATTTGGGTGGAGTTAGGATAGTTTAAAAATGAGATTTGCAAAAATCTGCAGGTCACCGCTGAGCGGCAATTACCGCTGAGCGGCACTCTGCCAGATTTGTTTTTTCTGGCTTTTTACGTGTTGGATTGTGGTACTGGTGGCGCTGAGGGGAAATTCTGGCCCTCAGCGGTGGTTTAGCTTCGAAAGGAGTTATGTTCTGTGTTTACTAATGATTAACATCATGTTCTGTGGTTTTGTATTTATGTTTGAATGCAGGAATGGCATCCTCTTCAGGGAAGAGATTGAAAACCATGGCAACCAAGAGGAAGGAAAAGGAACCAGAGCAGCCCCATAATGGCAGGTTCCTCTCTAGGAAACATGAGAAGCACTTTAGGGTGGTTCAGGACAGGAGACTTCTAATGGAGAGAAAGGTTGGAATGATACCTAACTTTGCTCCTCAATTTGGAGAGCAAGTGTTAGGGAATGACTGGGGAAAGCTAGCCACTTATCCAGCACCTGCCAACATAGCTGTAGTCAAGGAATTCTACACCAATGCAAAGAAGATTGGTGATTATCCAGCTGAGAATTATTTGGGCTATGTCAGGGGCCATGCCATCAGGTATGATCCTGATTCCATCAACAACTTCCTGGATACTGTGTGGGCTGGTGAGCAATGTCAGTTTGCTCTTAGCATGGAGGAAGGTGCTGATTTTGAGGATGTTGAGAGAGTATTGTGCATACCTGGAGGACACTTCCAAAGGAATAGATCTGGCTCAGTGGTTAACATTAGGAGGACAGATTTGACTCCTCTTGCAAAGTATTGGATGGCATTTTCTCATGCCAATATTCAGCCATGCTCACATGTGTCAGATATCACTCTCAGCAGGGCACTATTCATCTACTGTGCTATCAGAAACTTGAATGTTAATATTGGGCAGGTGATAGCTGATGAGATTAGTGTGTGTGCTAACACCTCAAACAACAAAGCACCACTGGGACATCCTTCTTTGATCACTCACCTTTGCAAGCAAGCTGGGGTGGATACTTCTGTTCCACCATTTGAGAGGCCAAGAAAAGCTATAGATGAGGCCTATTACAGACAGTACTGTGGAGGTGAGGAGGCAGCTCAGCCAGTTCCACCACGCCAGGCTCGTAGAGAGAGAGGGCCAGCACAGAGCAGGACATCTGCTGATACTCATGAGGCAGAACCATTCCAGATGAGGGACATGTATATGTATCTTATAGGTGCTCAGTTGCAGTCCATCCACAGAGGGCAGGTGGCCACGGCTGAGATGATAGTGGGGATGTATGATACCCCTCCAGCACACAGGTGGACTATGGATGAATTCCATAATGTGGTAGCTTGGCCAGAAGAACCATTACATGGAGGAGCTGAAGCAGCTGAAGCTTCAGCCAGAGACATGGAAGAAGATGAAGCTGAGGAGGAGGATGCTTTTGATGAGGATGATGATGAAGAGGAGGAGGAAGATACAGAGGACAGCTCCGACTGATGAGGAGCTGAGATAGCATTTACTGATGAATGCTATCATATGTTTTATGCTTTTGCGGTTTAAGCTTTCTGAACTTATTTGTTTTTGTTTATTTTTTAGATTAGGGTTTGATGTACTCTATTGAACACCTGGTTTATTATGATGGTTTGCTATTAACTGTGATTGTGTGATAAGTAATGCTTGATGATGCTTATTGATTAATTGATGTTGAGATGATGTGCACATTAAAATGCTTATACAGGTGATTCACAAGCTTTGTGAACAAATGCATGATATCATGATTGTGATTGTGAAATTAAGCAGGATGTGTATGTCAAATGTGAATGAGCTTATATGTGAGGTTTTGAGCTCCAGAGTTTTTATTGTTGAATGCTATTACTTTGGAAGCATGAATGATTTTGCCCAGGTTTTCTATGATTGAATCAATTGCTTGTTTTGCATCATATGATCAAGGCCGTGTTGTTGAAACCCTTTTTATTGGCCAAATTCATAAAGTTAGCCTACTAAAAGAGAACACTTTGTGTTCTATCCTTTGAACCCATAGCCTTGAATATACACTGAAACCCTTGATTGAAAATCTTTACCTTGAGTTAAGTAGAAGATCTTGTGTGGTATTGTTAAATGTTCAAGTTTGGGGTTGTTGGGAAAATATGAAAAAGGAAAAGCATTGAGCTAAGAGCTAAAAAGTAAGAATATGCAAAGAAAAAGAAAAGAAAAGAAAAAGAAGTAAAGCTCAATGCAAGTGAAAAGGCAAAAGAAAGTTGGGAATGAATAAGATAATTGTGTTGTTATGATTCTCTTGACTCAAGGATTTTGTGATCCGGAAAAACCAATTTTCTTGTTAGCCCAGCCACATTATAAGCCATTGAAAAGTCCTTGTGATGATGCATGCTTGTGAATGTTTTTGATTGTGGTAAAATGAAAGGCAAAGTTGATTCATGTGACATTGTGATAGTGGAGTGAATGAGTGAAACACTTTACCTCTTATACACTTGTGTGTTGAGTGAAACACTTTACCTAGTGAGGAGATATTCCATAAACACATGAACATCCATGCTTAATTGATTGATCATTCATGAAAAATAGCATTTGTTGGAACTTAAATGACTTTGTGAACACTAAAGTATGTGAACATCTTGATTGAACTCTTGGTCATAAGTTTGAGTGAAGTTATTACTTATCTTGAAAAAGAGGACTTTTGAATGAGTGAACCATCATATGAATTGGTTGGAGATGGAGTTACATCTTGTTTGCTTGAGGACAAGCAAAGTTCTAAGTTTGGGGTTGTGATAACAGTTGAAAAACTGTTATTTTCATGCTTAAAATTGATACTAAAAGCAACATTTAGACTTAAAAACTAGCTTGAAATCATGCTTTTATCTATATTTTCATAAATAAGAGAGCTGGACAGGTTTATGCTTGATTTAAGTGTTTTTGTGCAGGTTTTAAGGTGAATTTGGTGAAAAGAGTGAAGAAGGAGAGAAGTGACATTAGAAAAGACAAGAAAGAGGGCAAAAAGAGAAGACGAAGGCACCGCTCAGCGGCAAACTACCGCTGAGCGGCACTCAGGAGGTTGCGGGAGTCACGCTGAGGGGCAAAATGGCCGCTGAGGGGAAGAAAAGGACGCGCAACTACCGCTGAGCGGTACTCTTTGGGCTTGGGCTTTTGTAATCTTTTGTAACTCTAAATTAGTATATAAGGGCTTGCACGTCCTATAGTTAGGATCTTTGGCAGAAACGAGGCAAACACTCTCTCTTCCACCCCTTTGAAGGAGGATCTTGGATGCTCAGGCTACCTCTTCACCTTTATTGGGTTTATTCTTTCATTCTTTCATTGTTATTCATCTAGGTTCACCATGACGATGGTGAACTAAACCTTGTATGTTTGTTGGGGAATCAATGTAATCTCTTGAAGCTCTCATATATGGATTTGTTGAGTACATCTTTGAAGTAAGACATATGCTTTCTTTCATCATTAGTTAGGGTTTTTCCTCTTTGCTCAATGCTTGCATTGTTTAACTCATTCTAATGCATGATTATTGGTTTTGTCGATACGGACACGTACGGGGAAGTCTAGATCCGGGGAATTTCTCCCAATATTTTACTGACAACATTATATTGGTTGCCTTTAAGCTCCTGCAGTCATGAACTAATCATTAGGAATGCTAGGAATTGTATGAACTATTTGATTAGGGAGAAGCCATCTAGAATGGTACATTAGAGAGTGGCATTAACAATGATGATTTGAATGTTGAATTCCTAAAATATATGAGAGTGGATGAGATGAAATTGACCCCCAACAACATATTCATTCATATAATTCCATTGAAAGTGTTTATCTTTAGTCTTTGCCATTGATCAATTCATGCATACATGTTTAATTTTCGTCTTGCATAATATAATCCAATTATTTCGTCCTTAAGTCTTAGCTAATCAACAAACCACACAACTAAACTAGGCCGTGAGTCCTTTGGGAAGAACGATACTTGGTCTTACCAAGTTTTATTACTTGAACGATTCAGTCATACTTGCCGATTGTGAAACAAGTTTGTGACATCATAATTTGGTGCTTACAAATTTGTCCATCAATATGGAGACTCTATCTCTATCATCTCCTTCTCTTTAAAGCCTTTTATAACCCACAACTTGTTCTTGAGTCTTACAGGTGTGCCAAGTTGGGGTCTTCTTTTCTTCCAGTCTCTAGGAACTTCTTCTCCTTTTCCAATCTCTTCTACCTTGGGTACCTGAAAAAACAAACAATGGTTATCAGAAACTTCAAGATTTTCAACTTTACCTCTAGTTATGGGTGCATCTCGAAATGCAGCTTTATAACTGGTTTCTTCCTCCTTTGCTTGTATCTCATCTTTGAAAACATCCACCACCACTCTCTCCTCTCTGTCCTGGAGCACCACTATACCTTCATTAACATCTATGATAGCCCTGGTCGTTTTCATAAACGGTCTTCCCAGTATGAAAGGTATTTTTTCGGTCTCCATCTTCATCACCACAAAGTCTGCCAAACACTGAAGTTTGCCAACACAAACTACAATGTCTTCTGGAATCCCACATGGCTCCTTTGAAGATCCATCAGCCATTACTAGATTAACCTTTACAGGTTTTATTTTAACATGGCCAATTTGCTCCAATAGAGAATAAGGCATCAAGTTAACACTTGAGCCCAAATCAAGGAGAGCTTTCTTTACCTTTTTCTTCCCTATAGAACAAGGGATAGAAAAACTACCTGGATCTGCTGCTTTTGGTGGGAATGACTCTTTCTTAACAGTTATACACTTTTCTTCCTCATCATCTCTACGTCTTCTTTTTGTAGAGGTCCCTTCATCGGTTTTTGTGTAAACTGCTATTTTCTGTAGAATTTGTTCCCAAGGAGCTTCATTATCAACCATTCTGAATAAATCTGTGAAATCCATTGGTTTCTCCTGATTTATTGGAAAAGGTAAAATGTCCTTTCTTTCTTCTTCTCTTCTCTCTTCTGTTTCTCCTTCTTCTAACTCAATAATCTCTTCATTCACACTCTTGACCACTTTGCACTCTTCTCTGGGGTTAACCTCAGTATTAGCCCCAAAGTTTCTGTGTGGTCTTTCTTCCAATTGCTTAGTAATCTGACCCATTTGAATCTCCAAATTCTTTATAGCAGCTTCAGTGCTCTTTTGAGAAGATTCAGTTTTCTGAATGAATTGCTGAAGAGTTTCTTCCAACCTTGTTGATCTTTCATTAAGCATAGATAATTGTTGCCACAAGGTTGGTTGCTGCTGCTGCTTATTATACTGATTAGCTTGCCCAGTTTGTCCTTGGCCAATACTTGGATGTGGTTTCCAACCCTGATTATAATTCCCTTGACGGTATGGAAATTGATTAGCCATGAAGTTAACATCCTCCACGGCTTCCACAGGAAAAGCACATTGGCCATTGATGTGATCACCCCCACATAATTCGCACAACTGGGTTTGTACCTGTGCAGCAGATTTTAACTCTTTGGGTAATGAAGCAAGAGTTTTGGTCAGAGTT
The DNA here is from genome assembly GCA_034642375.1 of Vigna nakashimae. NCBI lineage: Eukaryota > Viridiplantae > Streptophyta > Magnoliopsida > Fabales > Fabaceae > Vigna > Vigna nakashimae. Next base: position 40,019,775 of record CM067765.1, read on the forward strand.
TCCAGCTGTTGAGTTAGAATTTTATTCTGGGCTAGCAAGGCATCATGGGTTTGTAATTGAAGAACCCCTTTCTGTTGCATAGGAGCTCCTCTTTCATTGTGCAGCTCATTATCACTTGTAGCCATATTTTCAATAATTTCAGTTGCTTCCTCTGGAGTCTTCCATTTGATATTGCCTCCAGCTGAGGCATCCAGCATCATCTTGGTTTGTGAACCAAGCCCTCCAAGGAAAGTTAGGACTACTTCTTGATCTACAAAGCCATGCGTGGGAGTTTTACGTAACAAGCTTTTGTACCTGTCCCATGCATGTCCTAGTGATTCTTCCATGCCCTGCTTGAATGAAGAAATCTCTTGCTTGCCTTTAGTTACTTTAGATTGTGGGAAATATTTATTTAAAAACTTTGTAACCACTGCTTCCCACTCTGTGAAACTTTCTTCTGGAAAAGAGTTCAACCAAAGCTTAGCATTGCCTCCCAATGAGAAAGGAAACAAGCTAAGTTTGATAGCTTCGTCTGGCACCCCATTAATCTTGACTGTATTGCAAATCTCATTAAAGGTAGTGAGGTGCTCATATGGGCTTTCGTGAGATAACCCATTAAATTGATTACTCTTCACCAGTTGAATCAGTGCTGGTTTGACCTCCATGTTGGCTGCATTGACTCTAGGTCTAGCTATGCTGTTGAAGTGCTGAGGTCCAGCAAGATTAGTGTAATCTGCAAGAGTTCTTCTAACATTATTGCCCTCCATACTTCCTGTGCTATGAACAGAACCTTGTGGTGATGATTACAAGAGAGTTTCTGGAGAAGGGAAAAGTTCTCTAGACGTTCTGATTCTTCTCCTCCTTCTACTCTCGTCTAGACCTTCAAGAAGAGGTTCTGTTGTTTTCTTACTCCTAGTTCGAATTGCTTCCTGCATGCACAAGAAAACAAAACCCTAGAAAATATTTGTTAACACAAAAAGATATAAGAGAAGATATGTATTCAAAAGATAAAAAGATGAAAGATTCAGAAGATAAGAAGATAAAAGATTTAGAAGATAGAAAATAAAATAAAATAAAATCTATTCTAAAAAGATAAAATAAAATCTAACCTAATCTAAAAGATAAAGATAAAATAAAATCTAACCTAACAAAATAAAATAAAATCTAATAAGATAAAACATAATCTAATCTAACCTAAAAAGATAAAAAATAAAATCTAACCTAATCTAAAAAGATAAAAAGATAAAATAAAATAAAAAACAGAAAAAATAAAAACAGAAATTCAAAATTAAAGTCAAAGATAATCAATAATCACACAAATTAACCAGTTAAACCACGAGTCCCCGGCAACGGCGCCAAAAACTTGATGGACAAATTTGTAAGCACCAAAATATGATGTCACAAACTTGTTTCACAATCGGCATGTATGACCGAATCGTTCAAGTAATAAACTTGGTAAGACCAAGTATCGTTCTTCCCAAAGGACTCACGGCCTAGTTTAGTTATATGATTTGTTGATTAGCTAGGACTTACAAACGAAATATTTAGAGTTCAATATGCAAAGACGAAAATAAACATGTATGCATGAAATTTGATCAATGGCAAAGACAAAAGATAAACACTTTCAATGAATTATATGAATGAATATGTTGTTGGGGGTCAATTTCATCTCATCCACTCTCATATATTTTAGGAATTCAACATTCAAATCACCATTGTTAACGCCACTCTCTAAAGTACCATTCTAGATGGCTTCTCCCTAATCACGAGTTCATACAATTCCTAGCATTCCTAATGATTAGTTCATGAGTGCAGGAGCTTAACGACAACCAATATAATATTGTCAGTAGAATATTGGGAGAAATTCCCCGGATCTAGACTTCCCCGTACGTGTCCGTATCGACAAAACCAATAATCATGCATGGAATGAGTTAAACTATGCAAGCATTGAGCAAAGAGGAAAAACCCTAACTAATGATGAAAGAAAGCATATGTCTTAATTAAAAGATGTAAACAACAGATTCCATATATGAGAGCTTCAAGAGATTACATTGATTCCCCAACAAACATACAAGGTTTAGTTCACCATATTCATGGTGAACCTAGATGAATATCAATGAAAGAATGAAAGAATAAACCCAATAAAGGTGAAGAGGTAGCCTGAGCATCCAAGATCCTCCTTCAAAGGGGTGGAAGAGAGAGTGTTTGCCTCGTTTCTGCCAAAGATACCTAATTCTAGGACGTGCAAGCCCTTATATACTAATCTAGAGTTACAAAAGATTACAAAAGCCCAAGCCCAAAAAGTGCCGCTCAGCGGTGATTGCGCGTCTTCTTTCTTCCCCTCAGCGGCCATTTTGCCCCTCAGCGGTTCCAACGTCACCTCTTGAGTGCCGCTCAGCGGTAGTTTGCCGCTGAGCGGTGCCTTTGACTTCTCTTTTTGCACTCTTTCTTGTCTTTTCTAATGTCATCTCTCTCCTTCTTCACTCTTTTCACCAAATTCACCTTAAAACCTGCACAAAAACACTGAAATCATGCATAAACCTGTCCAGCTCTCTTATTTCTGAAAATATGGATAAAAGGCATGTTTTCAAGCTAGTTTCTAAGTCTAAAGGTTGCTTTTAGTATCAATTTTAAGCATGAAAATAACAGTTTTTCTACTGTTATCAGAAGGCCTATCCCCAATTACGAGTTCATACAATTCCTAGCATTCCTAATAATTAGTTCTTTTAGCACAAGAGCTTAACGACAACCAATATACTATTGGGAGTAATTCCTCGGATCTAGACTTCCCCGTACGTTCCCGTATCGACAAAATCAATAATCATGCATTGAATGAGTTAAACAAAGCAAGCATTGAGCAAAGAGGAAAAACCCTAACTAATGATGAAAGAAAGCATAAGTCTTAGATTAAGATGCAAGCACAAATTCCATATATGAGATCTTCAAAAGATTACATTGATTCCCCAACAAACATACAAGGTTTGGTTCACCATATTCATGGTGAAACTAGATGAACAATAATGAAAGAATGAAGGATAAAACCCTAGAAAGGTGAAGAGGTAGCCTGAGCATCCAAGATCCTCCTTCAAAGGGTTGGAAGAGAGAGTGTTTGCTTCGTTTCTGCCAAAGATACAAACCCTAGGACGTCCTAAAGCTTATATACTATTCTAAAATTACAGAAAATTTAGGCCTAAGCCCATAAGTGTGTCGCTCAGCGGTAAAGTGCCGCTCAGCGGTAAGTGCGTGAGTAGTTTCTTCCCCTCAGCGATTCCAACGTGAACTCCTGAGTGCCGCTTAGCGGTAAACTGCCGCTGAGCGGCAGTTGCGGCTTCTCCTTTTGCACTTTTTGATGTCTTTTCTGATTCCATCTCTCTCCTTCTTCACTTCTTTCACTAAATTCACCTTAAAACCTACACAAAAACACTGAAATCAAGCATAAACCTGTCCAGCTCTCTTATTTCTGAAAATATGAATAAAAGCATGATTTCAAGCTAGTTTCTAAGTGTTAAAGGTTGCTTTTAGTGTCAATTTAAGCATGAAAATAACAGTTTTTCAACTGTTATCACTTCCTACCAGTGGTTGAAATTACTTTAGCTATATGATTTGTTGATTATTTTCCCAAAGGACTTACGGCCTAGTTTAGCTATATGATTTGTTGATTATTTAAGAGACTTAAAAACAAATTGAATTTAGGTTTAAATGCAAAAGACAGTAATTAAATATGTATGCATGAATTTGATCAATGGAGAATAATAGAATACAAACACTTCAATGAATTAGATGGATGAGTATGTTGTTGGGGTTATCAATTTCATCTTATGCACTCTCATATACTTTAGGAATTCATCATTCTTTTCATCACTGCTAATGCCACTCTCTAAATCACCTTGCAAGAAGGCCTATCCTTAATTACGAGTTCATACAATTCCTAGCATTCCTAGTAATTAGTTCTTTAAGTGCAGGAGCTTAACGGCAACCAATATGCTATTGGGAGAAATTTCCCGGATTTAGATTTCCCCGTACGTTCCCATATCGACAAAATCAATAATCATAGCAATGAATGAGTTAAACAAAGCAAGCTTTAAGCAAAGAGGAAAATCCCTAACTAATGATGAAAGAAAGCATAAGTCTTAAAAATAAGATGTTAAAACAAATTCCATATATGAGAGTTTCACAAGACTACATTGATTCCCCAACAACAATACAAGGTTTAGTTCACCATATTCACGGTGAAACTAGATGAATAATAATGAAAGAATGAAGGATAAAACCCTAGAAAGATGAGAAGGTAGCCTGAGCATCCAAGATCTTCCTTCAAGGGGTGGAAAAGAGAGTATTTGCTTCGTCTCTGCCAAAGATACAAACCCTAGTGTTAGCAAAATGATAAAGATGAAGTTTTGATGATGTCCAAATCAAGTCAAGACCAATCAAGAATCAAAATGATTTGAAGATTTGTATTGTGATGGAAAGCTTTTGTAATACTCTTAGAAGTATGTATAGGACTTAGATTAGAAAAAGAAAAGTGTTTTGTAAAAAGTACTGTAGCAAAATACTGTAGCAAAATACTGTAGCGCATTACTGTAGCACGGTACTGTAGCAAAGTACTGTAGCTAATCGATTAACAGGGGCTGTTAATCGATTGTTCCAGAGAAAAATGGAAAAATTCAGCAGTGCAGTGTTAATCGATTAACAGAGGGTGTTAATCGATTAACGTTAATCGATTAACAGAAGGTGTTAATCGATTAACACAGGGACCGTTTGAAAAACTAGCCGTTTTTATAGCCGTTGGACTATCCGTTGGGGTGTTAATCGATTAACCACTGTAGCTAATCGATTAACACAGTGTGAAAGGCTGAAAACGAAAAATGGAAGAGCCCTTTGGATGAGTCTATAAATAGACTCTCATTTCCTCTCAAAATATACAGAGACACAGAAACTCTTCCCTTGTGCTCTAGAACTCTGAAACTCTTGAGACTTGTGTGTTCTTGTTCGGCTTGTGAAACTCTTGTCTGTGGAGCTGGTGAAGTGCTGCTACGGTGACAGAGGAAATAGCCGGTTCATCCTTGGTGTGTCTGAGGAGGTGTTCGGAAGAGGTTCATCCTTCGTGAAGTATTCGAAGGAGGTGTTCATCCTTCGTGAAGTATTCGGAGGAGGTGTTCATCCTTTGTGAAGACTCAAAGGAGGTGTAGGTTCATCTCTTGTGGTATCAAGAGAGGTGGTTTCTAAACTCTTACAAATTGTTTCTTTGTGATTGTAATTTGTAATTGTTTTGTGTTAGTGAAAAAGGTTTATCTTGTTTGAGATAAACGACTGGACGTAGGATTGGTAAGATCCGAACCAGGATAAAATCATCTGTGCAAATTTCTCTCAACCTTACTCTATTTAATTGTGATTATTAATTGCTAAGTAAGTTTAATTGAGTAGAAATTAAAAGGCACACTTTTGTATTAAAAACCCTCTTGGTTTGTTATCCCACGCTAACCCATCCGCTGCAGCCGCTTCTGACAATTGGTATCAGAGCTTGCTTTGATAGTAATTCAAATGGCAGGATCACATCAAACCTTTGCAGAGGGTGCATCAATCAATAGACCACCACTATTCACAGGTGAAAATTACGCATTCTGGAAGGTAAGAATGCAAATATTTATGGAATCTATTGATATAGATATTTGGTATGCTGTTGCATTTGGTCCTTTTATTCCAACTAACAATATGCAGGAACCAAAGCCCCGTGACCAATGGACTGCTCAAGATAAGAAAAAATTTGGTAATGATGTAAAAGCTCGTAATATTATTTCATCTGCTTTAACTGTTGATGAGTTTTACAGGATTTCTGTTTGTAAAACTGCACAAGAAATGTGGGAAGTACTGAAAGTAACCCATGAAGGTACAGATGATGTTAAGAGAGCTAGAAAGAATACCTTAATCCAGGAATACGAAATGTTCAGGATGAAGCAAGGGGAAACAATAGTAGATGTTCAGAAACGATTCACCAACATCGTAAATCATCTTATTGGACTAGGTAAGTCTTTCGATACTGATGAGCTTAACATAAAAATTTTGAAATCTTTAGACAGGTCTTGGCAACCAAAAGTGACTGCAATTTCTGAGTCACAAAATCTCAACACAATGACCATGGCTGCATTATTTGGAAAGTTGAGAGAGCATGAACTTGACCTCGGAAGACTTGATGAAGAAGAATCAAAAGCCAAAAACAACAAGAAGAGTTTGGCGTTAAAGTCGGAGGTTGAAAGAAGCAAAGGTAAATCGGAAGATGAAGACTCAGACGAAGAAGAAGAATTGAGACTCATGATAAAAAGACTCAACAAGTTCATGGAGTCTAAAGGTAAAGGAAAATTTAGATACGAAAAGAAAGATAATCCAGTATCTTCCTCAAATTACCGATGCTACGGTTGTGGAGAAAAAGGACATTTAAAAGCAGACTGCCCAAATCAAAGGAAGGGTGAAGAAAAGAAGGAAAAGAAATTCTTCAAGAAAAAGAAGGCATACATTGCATGGGAAGACGACAATGAGACCATTTCAGATTCAAGCTACTCAGATGAAGAAGCAAACATCTGTTTAGTGGTGAACGACGACGCTGGAAGCCAAGTAAGTACATCTAGCGATTCTGATAATTCTAGTCAAATTAGTGAAAATGAATTGCATGAAATTTATGCTGCTTTAATAGTAGAATCTGAAAAATTAGATAAAGCCCATCAGAAATTGAAAAAGGATTTCAAAAATTTAAAATTAAATTTTGAAAATATTTCTGAAGAAAATAAAAATTTGAAATCAGATTTTGAAAATATTCTTGAAGAAAATAAGAATTTAAAATTAAATTTTGAAAATATTTTTGAAGAAAATAAAGATTTGAAAAATAAAGTTTTAATTTTTGAAAAGGGTAAATTTGCTAGTAGTGATGAATGTGCTTCTTGTGAAAATTTTAAGAAACTACTAGAACAAACAACCTTAGGAGAATGTAGTAAGAATAATGAAAATAAGGTTGTTAAAAATAAGTATGTTCCTAAAATTAAAATTAAACACAATTATAGAACTCGTAGAACTTGGGTAGAAAAAGGAACAACTTATAGGAACACAAATGTTGTATCATGCTTTTATTGTATGAAAAAGGGTCATACATCTAACAAATGTAAAATTAAGCATTATGGTGTTCCAAGTGGTAGATATATTTGGGTTGTAAAATGATTTCAATTTTTTTTAAATTAACCCAAAGGACCCATACAAAATAGTTGGGTACCTATTGTTTAAAATTTAGAATTTCTTTAAAACAATATTTAATTATTATTCCAAGGTAGATGGAATTATTTTAATTTATTTTATATACAAAGCATATATAGTTTTCAAACGGAAAATATTTGAAATAGAAGAGTATGTGCATGTTGTCTTTGATGAAATTGTAGACCTTGAGGCAAAACCTCTTGAGTCATTTGAATTACATGCAGACAATGATGAAGATTTGAAGAAGCAACAAATGAAGTGAAGAATGATGACAATCCTCAAAGATGAAGATCTAAACAAAATGTGAAAACAACCTAGAGGATTCTCATTACAAAAATTGAAGGCATATCTAAAGGGGTGCTTTATGTTTCTATGTTATTAGTATGTGCTCTTTATATTTTCTTGCATGCTTACCTCTTTAAAAATTCAATAAAATATATATTGTTTTTCCTTAATATGCATACATGCTTTTATTAAGGGGGAGTATATTTTCTAATAAATTTAGGGGGACCAATTATTCATCACTTTTTAATAATGATCAAAAAGGGGGAGAAATATTTAAAGTCTTAAATCTTAAACTTATTTCTAAGTTTACTAACAATTGTTTCTTCCTTAAAGTTGTATTTTAAATACAGATTATTTTCAAAAGCTTTAAATCAAGAAGGTTTTGATCATCATCAAAAAGGGGGAGATTGTTAGCAAAATGATAAAGATGAAGTTTTGATGATGTCCAAATCATGTCAAGACCAATCAAGAATCAAAATGATTTGAAGATTTGTATTGTGATGGAAAGCTTTTGTAATACTCTTAGAAATATGTATAGGACTTAGATTAGAAAAAGAAAAGTGTTTTGTAAAAAGTACTGTAGCAAAATACTGTAGCAAAATACTGTAGCGCATTACTGTAGCACGGTACTGTAGCAAAGTACTGTAGCTAATCGATTAACAGGGGCTGTTAATCGATTGTTCCAGAGAAAAATGGAAAAATTCAGCAGTGCAGTGTTAATCGATTAACAGAGGGTGTTAATCGATTAACGTTAATCGATTAACAGAAGGTGTTAATCGATTAACACAGGGACCGTTTGAAAAACTAGCCGTTTTTATAACCGTTGGACTATCCGTTGGGGTGTTAATCGATTAACCACTGTAGCTAATCGATTAACACAGTGTGAAAGGCTGAAAACGAAAAATGGAAGAGCCCTTTGGATGAGTCTATAAATAGACTCTCATTTCCTCTCAAAATATACAGAGACACAGAAACTCTTCCCTTGTGCTCTAGAACTCTGAAACTCTTGAGACTTGTGTGTTCTTGTTCGGCTTGTGAAACTCTTGTCTGTGGAGCTGGTGAAGTGCTGCTACGGTGACAGAGGAAATAGCCGGTTCATCCTTGGTGTGTCTGAGGAGGTGTTCGGAAGAGGTTCATCCTTCGTGAAGTATTCGAAGGAGGTGTTCATCCTTCGTGAAGTATTCGGAGGAGGTGTTCATCCTTTGTGAAGACTCAAAGGAGGTGTAGGTTCATCTCTTGTGGTATCAAGAGAGGTGGTTTCTAAACTCTTACAAATTGTTTCTTTGTGATTGTAATTTGTAATTGTTTTGTGTTAGTGAAAAAGGTTTATCTTGTTTGAGATAAACGACTGGACGTAGGATTGGTAAGATCCGAACCAGGATAAAATCATCTGTGCAAATTTCTCTCAACCTTACTCTATTTAATTGTGATTATTAATTGCTAAGTAAGTTTAATTGAGTAGAAATTAAAAGGCACACTTTTGTATTAAAAACCCTCTTGGTTTGTTATCCCACGCTAACCCATCCGCTGCAGCCGCTTCTGACACCTAGGACGTCCTAAAGCTTATATATTATTCTAAAATATACAGAAAATTAGGTCCAAGCCCAAAATAGTGTCGCTCAGCGGTAAGTGCGTGAGTTGTTTTCTTCCCCTCAGCGGCATTTTCACCCCTCAGTGGATCCAACGTGAGCTCCTGAGTGCCACTCAGCGGTAAACTGCCGCTGAGCGGTAATTTCGACTTCGCCTTTTGCACTTTTTAATGTCTTTTCTGATTCCATTCCTATCCTTCTTCACTTCTTTCACCAAATTCATCTTAAAACCTGCATAAAACATTGAAATCAAGCATAAACCTATCCAAGTCTCTTATTTCTGAAAATATAACCAAAAACATGATTTCAAGCTGGTTTCTGAGTGTTAAAGGTTGCTTTTAATATCAATTTTAAGCATGAAAATAACAGTTTTTCAACTGTTATCACCTTGAAAAGTAGTATTAATTTGATAGCTTCAACGATAGCGTATCACTTACGAACCCTTGTTGACATCGTATGGCCTGGTTGATAGTGTTTGTTTCTTTATATTGGCCTGAATTGTTATAATTATCATTCCTTAGGAAAGTCACATGTCCTCAAGGTGATAATTTAGCTGCAATTCATTCAAGTCTTCCCAAGAGGTGTCTTCTAGGGCTAATCCTTTCCATTATACCAAAACTAATGTCACAAGAGGGTTTATGGATTGGTCTATCTTAGAATTCAGTATAGCCATAGGAGTAATTGTTAGACTATTACCATGGGTTTCAACTAGTAAATCAACTTGATGATCTGGAAGAGGACCGAGATGAGCCTTAAGCACAGAACAACAAAAAACTTAATGAATTTTTGAATTTGAAGGCAGCTCTAGCTTTTAAGCAGCAGGTCCAAGTCGTTCAAGTATGCGAAAGGGACCGTAAAAACGCTTGCCGAACTTGTCATAAGTTGAACCTTGAACAAACTTCTAGGAATACGGTCGCAATCGCACATATACCCAATCATCAACCTGCAACTACCTTCATTTGATCTTGTACCTTTTGGAGTTTATTTTGAAAGGCAATCAACATGTCTTGATGAGTTGAAAGAAGAGTATCAACTGCCTCCATCGATAAGGAGCCCGCCAAATATATGGGAATTGAAGGAGGCTCATTCTCGTACATGACTTGAAAAGAATACATTTCAGTGGCTGAATGAATAGTGGTACTGTTCTAAGACCCACTTATTTTCCCTAATCATTAGGTTTGTTGTGAACCATGGAACGCAGGTACTGTTCTAAGACCATGTTTAAAATCTCTTTTTGGCCATCGGTCTTAGGGTGGAAGAGGGTGCATGCGCAACTTGGTGCCACGAATCAAATTAATATGCAATTAAAGTGCAATATAACCTAGGAAGTGACTCATAGGTCGTCTCTCAAGAACCAAACTTTGGTTCAGCAAATAGGCCAAACACGTGGTAGGGTGTGAACTAAATTCCACCAAATTAAAGCACAAAATAAAACACTAATTGAAAACGATTGGTTACTAGCTCAATTGCATTTTTCCAATAGTAGATTAACAATAAATAGCCAGTCCTCTAAACCCTAATCCAACAAAAGTTAACCAACTAAGCGAAGACTAACCAAGTTTTCATAAAAGCGAATTAAGCGAATGCGATGCGCACATTCAATCAATTTTGCACCATACAGTCCAATCAACTAAGGGAATATTAAACACCAATTAGGCAACTAAGTGTATACCCTATCGTAAGTGCAGAATGACAATTCACAATTCAGAATTCTCATGGAAACTATGCAATTTCACTTATGACCAGCCAAGCACACTTAAGCTACCATTAAATTGAAACTACAAACGAAATTGGAAGCAAGGAACAAAAACAAAATTGTAATTTTAAACATAAATGATTCAATACAATAAAGGAGAAAAGAGGGCAAAATTTGGGGGTTTATAAACCCCAAAACCCCCAAAATCAATACAATATGATTTTTGGGTTTATAAACCCCTAATTACAATTATGCCCTTCATATAGGCTTCTACAAAAATCTGCCCAAAAATGGGCCCAAAGCCATAAAAAACGAAATTCAAATATAATGTTGACCTGGATAATGGAAAATGAAGTGGCAACACTCTTATGGAGAATAATACAAAATAATGATTCATCACACAATTTGAATAGTTTTTTCCAAAATTTGCTCATGAATCGATTCGAAACCAAGCTGTGAGGAATCCATGGTGTTTGTAAACCATCTCCAAAAAGAGTTGTGCGACCTTAAAGGAGGTGAAGTGCACGGGTAGCATTCCAAAATGAGCCCTGTTCGAAAAGCGGTCAACAACCACCACAACGACCGTATATCTTTGGAAAAGTGGCAAACCCGTAATAAAATCCAAAGACAAGTTAACCCATGGTTCCACTGGATTAGAGAGGGGTTGTAATAACCTTGTTGGTTGCTTAGTTTCATACTTGGTTCGCAAACAAGTTGCACAGTGAGTAACAAATTCTTGAACATCCGCACGCATACCTTTCCAATAAAAATTGTGTTGGAGCCTTGATAAAGTTATGGCAAGTATGCCCACTTAGTGGAGTCTTGTGAAACTCCTTCAACAATACTGGAATGAAGGATTGTCGCCATTTAGCCATATTTTGCCTTTGTACAACAAGAGGTCTTGGTGGATGCTATAATGCTCCTGAATATTCGGGTTGTTTTATACATCCTTAAATAGTTGAACAAAATCAAGACTCGTAAATAGAGACTTATGAAGTTCTTCTAGAAATGAAAGATGAGGCATAGACTGAAAAGAGAGATGGTTGTCTCCAAAATCAAAAGGGCGGGACAAAGCATCCGCCATTACATTCATCCTTCCCGTTTTATACTTTTCGAAACCCAACAACTTCGATAAATAAACTTGTTGTTCCAGTATTTGGATAACCTGTGACATAAACTCCTTGAGGCTAGGATGATCTGAGCATTGTAAAGGAGTGTTCAAGTAATTATTGACGCCACTTCTTAACTGTAGCTATAATGGCATGAAGTTCCCTGACATAGGTAGAGGAAATTTGATCAACGTCGTATGATGAATCAATATTTTCTACTATTCACGTAGCTTCTTATACTAGATTTAATTAGGGAATTGTGCTTAATTGTCCAATATTTCTTCAATTTTTATATTTGGGCTTAATTTGACCAATAATTCTATTTTAATTAATTTGAATTATCTGAGCCTAATTATTTGCATTATTAATTGCAGGGAATTGTTTGGAGTACTATTTTGGGACTTCAAATGGGAAAGAACGTAAACATCCACTTTCCACATAGGCATTTTAGATTTAATTCATTTCTAAATTCATTTTTAGTGTATTTTTGGACATATTTGGATCATTAGGCGGACATTGGGTGTAGGGTTTAGGACCCAAAGGGGGCAAAACGTCCTAGACTTCTTCATTCTCATTTTGGGCAGCGTTTTGGCTCTTGGTCAACTCCCTCATTTTAGGGTTTTAGGTTTTATGTAACACATTACATTTCAGCAATATAATTTTCATTCTGCAATTCCGTTTTCTTCTCTTAGCTTGCAGATTCATTTTTGTACTTTAAATTCCACTTTCATTCTCCCATTGTAGTTTCGTTTTAGGATTTATCCATTTCGTTTTGAGTTCTTTGAGTTGCGTTTTGAATTTGCGTTTTGAGTTGCATTTTTCCATTTCATGATTCTATTGTCCAATTTTGTTTACCTTTTTCATTTCGTTTTGAATTTGAATTTTGCATTTTGGCACTATATTTCGATTATAGTTTGTGCATTTTGTTTCAGTTCTGCATTGCCTGTGTTGCGTTTTGTTTCGATTTCATTTTGTTGTGTTAACCTATTAATTGTAGCTTGAATTTGTGTGGGTTTGTAATTAGGGATATTGCATTGGTTGAGATTTGTTGAGTTATGATTTGTTGTATTAAACGTGTTATGTGCTTGCAATTAGGTACAGGCTTAGTTACCTAATTGGTGATTAATCTTCGCTTAGTTGATTAATTTGTGTAGTGCAGAATCAAATTAATCATTGTTGTGCATCATAAAAACCGGGGGAGATTGTTGAGATTTGATAGGGGGAGCATTGGTTTAGCTGAACCCACAATCTCAGTAATATCTGAGTTTTTGATGATGACAACGCATAATTAATAACGCATTTGTATTATGTGTTACATGTTCTATGCTTACATGTTATATGCGTATATGTGAACATGATTGTGTTGTTGTTGTGTTGTTCATTGCATTTCACTGTGTTATATATGTGATTTTATACATGAATGCATGACACATGTTTTTGGATGAGAAAAACCACAAGCACTAATGTTGAATTTTAATTGTGTGGCAAAACAACATTTTTAAGTCGATTTCATTATGGGTTGAATCGATTAAAACTCGTGTCTTTGCACAAACTTTTTTCAAGTGTGCTGTGAGTTTTTTAAAGATAAAGGTTTTCAAAACTTTTCTTCACATTGTTGCATAATCGATTGCATGCATATGTCTTCGATTAAGTTTGTTACTGTTTTGAAATCTATTAATGCTTGATATAACTGTCACAACGACTATACTTTTAAATGTGTTGACCAAGCATTAAATGCTATTCGACTGCGTTAATTCTGAATTCGTAATTGCTTTGACTGATACTAACTGTTATAACTAAATTGTTATATTCGACTACATTAGTAGCTTAGTTGATTAAAATGCATCAGAGATGTGTTATACTATAAATTGACACAAATTTGATTTCTGTAAAGAACTTTTGTGATTCTGACATTTTCATATTCTTTTGCAGAAAGTTTGATTCTTACAAAAAGAGGAAAAGCTCCAAGAAAACAAGATTGACCGGGGTGATCAACTGTTTGATTCTTTTGCATAGCTTGGTTGTGCACAAACACTAGCATTCCACTATTACAGTTTGTTTTTCAAGCTTTTCACCATGCTTAAAAATCCCTTGATGTCTAATCTGAATTTAACTAATTCTAGCTGATAATTTCCAGCTTGATCTAGTGTACTAAGACTTCCTTGATTCATTTTCATTGTTGCTATAGCTTTTGAATCAGTTAAACTTGAATTTGGTGGATTAATGGGGTATTTTTCAGCATAAATTAGCCATAGCAAAGTCAGATTTCGAATGCTAGCATTTCTGTGTTGTGTAACAGTTGGAGAATGTCTAAAATGATGTTTAAAAGTTGCTAGCAAAGTTCAACTAGTGATATAATGGTCCAAGTGTAGAATAGTATATTAAACCATCAAAAAATTTTATTATCTGTAAGTCTTTGAATGATAACTTCTCTTTTAAACCAATTGCCACAAAATTTTTTATTATACTACCCTCTTCAAAATATGGCAATTTAAATCTTGAGTTATTGTTACCCTTAGGGATACAAGAAACTCAAGATAAAAGAAAAATGACTTGTGAATTAGGACTTTCAAATTTCTTTAAAACTATAAAACAAAGTCCTTATTCTAAAGTTACTTCCATAAAAAAAATTATTTCTTGGATTGATACTAATTGGAGATATATTTGATGCTTATTGTAGATATATTTTTGATCCAGGAGGAAAGTGGCAAACCAAAGTTGTGCTTCTTTATATCTTACCGATTTGAGGACAAATTGTTTTTGAAGAGGAGGGTATGATGGAAACCCATTTAGGGCATTCCATTTAAAGGAGTACCAACTTAAGCTAAGGCTAAGAAAGGGAAGTTGGAGAAGGACTTTTAGAAGCTCTTTCTTGATTTTCTTTCTCTAAGTCTTAGAAGGATTCTCTTTAATATGTTTATATGTGTTTTGTAGGGTCTAATAAAGCTAGGAGATCATGGATCAACTAGCCAAGAAGCTTGATAAATCAAGAAGCAAGGAAACATCAAGAATGGAGAAGCAAGCCAAATCTTCACTTGGAGGAATGTTGATAACAGTTGAAAAACTGTTATTTTCATGCTTAAATTGATACTAAAAGCAACCTTTAGACTTAGAAATTAGCTTGAAATCATGCCTTTTATCTATATTTTCAGAAATAAGAGAGCTGGACAGGTTTATGCTTGATTTCAGTGTTTTTGTGCAGGTTTTAAGGTGAATTTAGTGAAAAGAGTAAAGAAGGAGAGAAGTGACATTAGAAAAGACAAGAAAGAGTGCAAAAAGAGAAGACGAAGGCACCGCTCAGCGGCAAACTACCGCTGAGCGGCACTCAAGAGGTGGCGTTGGAACCGCTGAGGGGCAAAATGGCCGCTGAGGGGAAGAAAGAAGACGCGCAATCACCGCTGAGCGGTAAATACCGCTGAGCGGCACTTTTTGGGCTTGGGCTTTTGTAATCTTTTGTAACTCTAAATTAGTATATAAGGGCTTGCACGTCCTTAGAATAGGTATCTTTGGCAGAAACGAAGTAAACACTCTCTCTTCCACCCCTTTGAAGGAGGATCTTGGATGCTCAGGCTACCTCTTCACCTTTATTGGGTTTATTCTTTCATTCTTTCATTGTTATTCATCTAGGTTCACCATGAATATGGTGAACTAAACCTTGTATGTTTGTTGGGGAATCAATGTAATCTCTTGAAGCTCTCATATATGGAATCTGTTGAGTACATCTTTTAAGTAAGACATATGCTTTCTTTCATCATTAGTTAGGGTTTTTCCTCTTTGCTCAATGCTTGCATTGTTTAACTCATTCTAATGCATGATTATTGGTTTTGTCGATACGGACACGTACGGGGAAGTCTAGATCCGGGGAATTTCTCCCAATATTATACTGACAATATTATATTGGTTGCCTTTAAGCTCCTGCACTCATGAACTAATCATTAGGAATGCTAGGAATTGTATGAACTATTTGATTAGGGAGAAGCCATCTAGAATGGTACATTAGAGAGTGGCATTAACAATGATGATTTGAATGTTGAATTCCTAAAATATATGAGAGTGGATGAGATGAAATTGACCCCCAACAACATATCCATTCATATATTTCATTGAAAGTGTTTATCTTTTGTCTTTGCCATTGATCAAACTTCATGCATACATGTTTATTTTCTGTCTTGCATTTTAAACTCTAAATATCTCGTTTGTAAGTCCTAGCTAATCAACAAATCACATAACTAAACTAGGCCGTGAGTCCTTTGGGAAGAACGATACTTGGTCTTACCAAGTTTATTACTTGAACGATTCGGTCATACTTGCCGATTGTGAAACAAGTTTGTGACATCATAATTTGGTGCTTACAAATTTGTCCATCAAGTTTTTGGCGTCGTTGCCGGGGACTCGTGGTTTAACTGGTTAATTTGTGTGATTATTGATTATCTTTGACTTTAATTTTGAATTTCTGTTTTTATTTTTTCTGTTTTTATTTTATTTTATCTTTTTAGATTATATGATATTTTTAAATTTTATTTTATCTTTTATCTTTTTATCTTTTGAATCTTTTATCTTCTTATCTTCTGAATCTTTTATCTTTTCATCTTTTGAATATATATCTTCTCTTATATCTTTTTGTGCTAACAAATCTTTTCTAGAGTTTGTTTTCTTGTGTATGCAGGAAGCAATTCGAACTAGAAGTAAGAAAACAACAGAACCACTTCTTAAAGGTCTAGAAGAGAGTAGAAGGAGGAGAAGAATCAGAACGTCTAGAGAACTTTTCCCTTCTCCAGAAACTCTCTTGCAATCATCACCACAAAGTTCTGTTCATAGCACAGGAAGTATGGAGGGCAATAATGTTAGAAGAACTCTTGCAGACTACACTAATCTTGCTGGACCTCAGCACTTCAATAGCATAGCTCGACCTAGAGTTAATGCAGCCAACATGGAGATCAAACCAGCATTGATTCAACTGGTGAAGAGTAATCAATTTAATGGGTTATCTCACGAAAGCCCATATGAGCACCTGACTACCTTTAATGAGATTTGCAATACAGTCAAGATTAATGGGGTGCCAGACGAAGCAATCAAACTTAGCTTGTTTCCTTTCTCATTGGGAGGCAATGCTAAGCTTTGGTTGAACTCTTTTCCAGAAGAAAGTTTCACAGAGTGGGAAGCAGTGGTTACAAAGTTTTTAAATACATACTTCCCACAATCTAAAGTAACTAAAGGCAAGCAAGAGATATCTTCATTCAAGCAGGGCATGAAGGAATCACTGGGACATGCATGGGACAGGAATAAAAGCTTATTACGTAAAACTCCCACGCATGGCTTTGAAGATCAAGAAGTAGTCCTAACTTTCCTTGGAGGGCTTGGTTCACAAACCAAGATGATGCTGGATGCCTCAGCTGGAGGCAATATCAAATAGAAGACTCCAGAGGAAGCAACTGAAATTATTGAAAATATGGCTACAAGTGATAATGAGCTGCACAATGAAAGAGGCGCCCCTATGCAACAGAAAGGGGTTCTTCAATTACAAACCCATGATGCCTTGCTAGCCCAGAATAAAATTCTAACTCAACAGCTGGAAACTCTGACCAAAACTCTTGCTTCATTACCTAAAGAGTTAAAATCTGCTGCACAGGTACAAACCCAGTTGTGCGAATTATGTGGGGGAGATCACATCAATGGCCAATGTGCTTTTCCTGTGGAAGTCGTGGAGGATGTTAATTTCATGGCTAATCAGTTTCCATACCGTCAAGGGAATTATAATCAGGGTTGGGAACCACATCCAAGCATTGGCCAAGGACAAACTGGGCAGGCTAATCAATATAATAAGCAGCAGCAGCAACCAACCATGTGGCAACAATTATCTATGCTTAATGAAAGATCAACAAGGTTGGAAGAAACTCTTCAGCAATTCATACAGAAAACTGAATCTTCTCAAAAGAGCACTGAAGCTGCTATAAAGAATTTGGAGATTCAGATGGGTCAGATTACTAAGCAATTGGAAGAAAGACCACACAGAAACTTTGGGGCTAATACTGAGGTTAACCCTAGAGAAGAGTGCAAAGTGGTCAAGAGTGTAAATGAAGAGATTATTGAGTTAGAAGAAGATGAAACAGAAGAGAGAAGAGAAGAAGAAAGAAAGGACACTTTTCCTTTTCTAACAAAACAGGAGAAACCAATGGATTTCACAGATTTATTCAGAATGGTTGATAATGAAGCTCCTTGGGAAAAAATTCTACAGAAAATAGCAGTTTACACAAAAACCGATGAAGGGACCTCTACAAAAAGAAGACGTAGAGATGATGAGGAAGAAAAGTGTGTAACTGTTAAGAAAGAATCATTCCCACCAAAAGCAGCAGATCCAGGTAGTTTTTCTATCCCTTGCACTATAGGGAAGAAAAAGGTAAAGAAAGCTCTCCTTGACTTAGGCTCAAGTGTTAACTTGATGCCTTATTCTCTATTGGAGCAAATTGGCCATGTTAAAATAAAACCTGTAAAGGTTAATCTTGTAATGGCTGATGGATCTTCAAAGGAGCCATGTGGGATTGCAGAAGACATTGTAGTTTGTGTTGGCAAACTTCAGTTTTTGGCAGACTTTGTGGTGATGAAGATGGAAACGAAAAGATACCTTTCATACTGGGAAGACCGTTTATGAAAACGGCCAGGGCTATCATAGATGTTAATGAAGGTATAGTGGTGCTCCAAGACAGAGAAGAGAGAGTGGTGGTGGATGTTTTCAAAGATGAGATACAAGCAAAGGAGGAGGAAGCCAGTTATAAAGCTGCAGTTCGAGATGCACCCATAACTAGAGGTAAAAATGAAAATCTTAAGGTTTCTGATAACCATTGTTTGTATTTTCAGGTACCCAAGGTAGAAGAGATTGGAAAAGGAGAAGAAGTTCCTAGAGACTGGAAGAAAAGAGGATTCCAACTTGGCACACCTGTAAGACTCAAGAACAAGTTGTGGGTTATAAAAGGCTTTAAAGAAAAGGAGATGATAGAGATAGAGTCTCCATATTCTAGAGAATCTAAGACAGTCCAAAGGAAGCAGTTGAAAGGTTGGTGGAAGGACAACATCAACCATAAAGAAGATGGAATGTGAACTTTATTGGGTCAAGCTAGTGACGTTAAAGAAGCGCTTGCTGGGACGCAACCCAGTGATTGACAAACTTTTAATTTTGATTTTGGTTTTGTAATTTTTAATCTGTGAACATTATTCTGGACATTATTTTGTTGGATCTAGCATTTACTGAAGGATGCTAGGTGGTTAAGTATCTACTGAAGGATACTAGGTTTTAACACCTACTGATGGGTGTTGGTGAGAAGATTTTGCACCTACTGATGGGTGCTGGTAAGTTTGAAACACCTACTGATGGGTGTTGGTGGATTTTGGGTCAGGCTCGTGACGTTAAACAAGCGCTACCTGGGAGGCAACCCAGTTGATTGATTGTTTTTGTTTGTTTTATTTTAGTTAGGGTTTGCATAAGCATTTTTAACATTGAATTGCAGGGAACCTATGAGGGGTATGCTAGGAAGGCACGTAGGTCAAGAAAAGAAGGAGAAGGGCACATCATGAAAGTGCCGCTCAGCGGCAATTACCGCTGAGCGGGATGGGCTTAAGTTCCCCTTAGCGGAACCCGAGCCCATTAGGGTATTTTTAAACCCTAAGCTGGGCGATTTTTCATTCTTTCAAGTTCTTCTCTGCACAAACACTTCCACATACCCTCTCTTAGGTTTTCCACATCTTTTTACTCTTCCCTCTTAAGAAAATATCTCTTCCACTCACTTTTACACTAGTTTTCCATCTAAGTTTGGGGTTGGGAGAGAGCATCATTGAAGGGGCTGATTTCTTCATTGTGTTTACTAATGCTTAACAATGTATCTTTTGGTTTTGTGAATTATGTTTGATGCAGGGATGGCCTCCACATCGGGAAAAAAGAATCAAGACTATAAGATCCAAGAAGAAGGAAGATACAGAGGACAGCTCAGACTGATGAGGAGCTCAGATAGCATTTGCTGATGAATGCTATCATATGCTTATGCTTTTGTTGGTTTAAGTTTTCTGAACTTATTTGTTTTTGTTTTTAGATTAGGGTTTGATGTACTCTATTGAGCACCTGGTTTATTATGATGGTTTGCTATTAACTGTGATTGTTTGATAAGTAATGCTTGATGATGCTTATTGATTGATTGATGTTGAGATGATGTGCACATTAAAATGCTTATACTGGTGATTCACAAGCTTTGTGAACAAATGCATGATATCATGATTGTGATTGTGAAATTAAACAAGATGTGTATGTCAAATGTGAATGAGCTTATATGTGAGGTTTTGAGCTCCAGAGTTATTATTGTTGAATGCTATTACTTTGAAAGCATGAATGATTTTGCCCAGGTTTTCTATGATTGAATCAATTGCTTGTTTTGCATCATATGATCAAGGCCGTTTGTTGGAACCCTTTTTATTGGCCAAATTCATAAAGTTAGCCTACTCAAAGAGAACACTTTGTGTTCTATCCTTTGAACCCATAGCCTTGAACATACACTGAAAACCCTTGATTGAAAATCTTTACCTTGAGTTAAGTAGAAGATCTTGTGTGGTATTGTTAAATGTTCAAGTTTGGGGTTATTGGGAAAACATGAAAAAGGAAAAGCATTGAGCTAAGAGCTAAAAAGTAAGAATATGCAAAGAAAAAGAAAAGCAAAGAAAAAGAAGTAAAGCTCAATGCAAATGCAAAGGCAAGTTGGGAATGAATAAGAATAATTGTGTTGTTATGATTCTCTTAACTCAAGGATTTTGTGATCCAGAAAAACCAATTTTCTTGTTAGCCCAGCCACATTATAAGCCATTGAAAAGTCCTTGTGATGATGCATGCTTGTGAATGTTTTTGATTGTGGTAAAATGAAAGGCAAAGTTGATTCATGTGACATTGTGATAGTAGAGGGAATGAGTGAAACACTTTACCTCTTATACACTTGTGTGTTGAGTGAAACACTTTACCTAGTGAGAAAATATTCCATAAGCACATGAACATCCATGCTTAATTGATTTATCATTCATGAAAATGGCATTTATTGGAGTTTAAATGACTTTGTGAACACTAAAGCATGTGCACATCTTGATTGAACTCTTGGTCATAAGTTTGAGTGAAGTTGTTACTTATCTTGAAAAGAGGATTTTGAATGAGTGAACCATCATATGAATTGGTTGGAGATGGAGTTACATTTTGTTTGCTTGAGGACAAGCAAAGTTCTAAGTTTGGGGTTGTGATAACAGTTGAAAAACTGTTATTTTCATGCTTAAATTGATACTAAAAACAACCTTTAGACTTAGAAATTAGCTTGAAATCATGCCTTTTATCCATATTTTCAGAAATAAGAGAGCTGGACAGGTTTATGCTTGATTTAAGTGTTTTTGTGCAGGTTTTAAGGTGAATTTAGTGAAAAGAGTGAAGAAGGAGAGAGATGACATTAGAAAAGACAAGAAAGAGTGCAAAAAGAGAAGTCGAAGGCACCGCTCAGCGGCATTTTACCGCTGAGCGGCACTCAAGAGGTGACGTTGGAACCGCTGAGGGGCAAAATGGCCGCTGAGGGGAAGAAAGAAGACGCGCAATCACCGCTGAGTGGTAAATACCGCTGAGCGGCACTTTTTGGGCTTGGGCTTTTGTAATCTTTTGTAACTCTAGATTAGTATATAAGGGCTTGCACGTCCTAGAATTAGGTATCTTTGGCAGAAACGAAGTAAACACTCTCTCTTCTCACCCCTTTGAAGGAGGATCTTGGATGCTCAGGCTACCTCTTCACCTTTATTGGGTTTATTCTTTCATTCTTTCATTGATATTCATCTAGGTTCACCATGAATATGGTGAACTAAACCTTGTATGTTTGTTGGGGAATCAATCTAATCTCTTGAAGCTCTCATATATGGAATTTGTTGTTTACATCTTTTAATTAAGACATATGCTTTCTTTCATCATTAGTTAGGGTTTTTCCTCTTTGCTCAATGCTTGCATAGTTTAACTCATTCCATGCATGATTATTGGTTTTGTCGATACGGACACGTACGGGGAAGTCTAGATCCGGGGAATTTCTCCCAATATTATACTGACAATATTATATTGGTTGTCGTTAAGCTCCTGCACTCATGAACTAATCATTAGGAATGCTAGGAATTGTATGAACTCGTGATTAGGGAGAAGCCATCTAGAATGGTACATTAGAGAGTGGCATTAACAATGATGATTTGAATGTTGAATTCCTAAAATATATGAGAGTGGATGAGATGAAATTGACCCCCAACAACATATTCATTCATATATTTCATTGAAAGTGTTTATCTTTTGTCTTTGCCATTGATCAAATTTCATGCATACATGTTTATTTTCTGTCTTGCATATTAAAATCCAAATATTTCGTTTGTAAGTCCTTGCTAATCAACAAATCACATAACTAAACTAGGCCGTGAGTCCTTTGGGAAGAACGATACTTGGTCTTACCAAGTTTATTACTTGAACGATTCGGTCATACTTGCCGATTGTGAAACAAGTTTGTGACATCATATTTTGGTGCTCATAAATTTGTCCATCAAGTTTTTGGCGCCGTTGCCGGGGACTCGTGGTTTAACTGGTTAATTTGTGTGATTATTGATTATCTTTGACTTTAATTTTGAATTTCTGTTTTTATTTTCTGTTTTTTTATTTTGCGGTTTTTATTAGATTAGATTTTATTTGATTAGATTAGATTTGATTTGATTTTATTTTATCTTTTTAGGTTAGATTTTGTTTTATCTTTTAGATTAGATTAGATTTTATTTTATTTGGTTAGGTTAGATTTTATTTTATTTTATCTTTATCTTTTAGATTAGGTTATATTTTATTTTATCTTTTTAGAATAGATTTTATTTTATTTTATCTTCTATCTTCTAAATCTTTTATCTTCTTATCTTCTGAATCTTTTATCTTTTTATCTTTTGAAAATATATCTTCTCTTATATCTTTTTGTGCTAACAAATCTTTTCTAGGGTTTTGTTTTCTTGTGCATGCAGGAAGCAATTCGAACTAGAAGTAAGAAAACAACAGAACCACTTCTTGAAGGTCTAGAAGAGAGTAGAAGGAGGAGAAGAATCAGAACGTCTAGAGAACTTTTCCCTTCTCTAGAAACTCTCTTGCAATCATCACCACAAGGTTCTGTTCATAGCACAGGAAGTATGGAGGGCAATAATGTTAGAAGAACTCTTACAGATTACACTAATCTTGCTGGACCTCAGCACTTCAATAGCATAGCTAGACCTAGAGTCAATGCAGCCAACATGGAGGTCAAACCAGCACTGATTCAACTGGTGAAGAGTAATCAATTTAATGGGTTATCTCACGAAAGCCCATATGAGCACCTGACTACCTTTAATGAGATTTGCAATACAGTCAAAATTAATGGGGTGCCAGACGAAGCAATCAAACTTAGCTTGTTTCCTTTCCCATTGGGAGGCAATGCTAAGCTTTGGTTGAACTCTTTTCCAGAAGAAAGTTTCACAGAGTGGGAAGCAGTGGTCACAAAATTCTTAAACAAATACTTCCCACAATCTAAGGTGACTAAAGGAAAGCAAGAGATTTCTTCATTCAAGCAGGGCATGGAAGAATCACTTGGACATGCATGGGACAGGTATAAAAGCTTGTTACGTAAAACTCCCACGCATGGCTTTGAAGATCAAGAAGTAGTCCTAACTTTCCTTGGAGGGCTTGGTTCACAAACCAAGATGATGCTGGATGCCTCAGCTGGAGGCAATATCAAATGGAAGACTCCAGAGGAAGCAACTGAAATTATTGAAAACATGGCTACAAGTGATAATGAGCTGCACAGTGAGAGAGGAACTCCTATGCAACAGAAAGGGGTTCTTCAATTACAAACCCATGATGCCTTGCTAGCAGAAAATAAAATTCTAACTCAACAGCTGGAAACTCTGACCAAAACTCTTGCTTCATTACCCAAAGAGTTAAAATCTGCTGCACAGGTACAAACCCAGTTGTGCGAATTATGTGGGGGTGATCACATCAATGGCCAATGTGCTTTTCCTGTGGAAGCCGTGGAGGATGTTAACTTCATGGCTAATCAATTTCCATACCGTCAAGGGAATTATAATCAGGGTTGGAAACCACATCCAAGTATTGGCCAAGGATAAACTGGGCAAGCTAATCAGTATAATAAGCAGCAGCAGCAACCAACCTTGTGGCAACAATTATCTATGCTTAATGAAAGATCAACAAGGTTGGAAGAAACTCTTCAGCAATTCATTCATAAAACTGAATCTTCTCAAAAGAGCACTAAAGCTGCTATAAAGAATTTGGAGATTCAAATGGGTCAGATTACTAAGAAATTGGAAGAAAGACCACACAGAAACTTTGGGGCTAATACTGAGGTTAACCCCAGAGAAGAGTGCAAAGTGGTCAAGAGTGTGAATGAAGAGATTATTGAGTTAGAAGAAGGTGAAACAGAAGAGAGAAGAGAAGAAGAAAGAAAGGACCTTTTACCTTTTCCAATAAATCAGGAGAAACCAATGGATTTCACAGATTTATTCAGAATGGTTGATAATGAAGCTCCTTGGGAACAAATTCTACAGAAAATAGCAGTTTACACAAAAACCGATGAAGGGACCTCTACAAAAAGAAGACGTAGAGATGATGAGGAAGAAAAGTGTATAACTGTTAAGAAAGAATCATTCCCACCAAAAGCAGCATATCCAGGTAGTTTTTCTATCCCTTGTTCTATAGGGAAGAAAAAGGTAAAGAAAGCTCTCCTTGATTTAGGCTCAAGTGTTAACTTGATGCCTTACTCTCTATTGGAGCAAATTGGCCATGTTAAAATAAAACCTGTAAAGGTTAATCTTGTAATGGCTGATGGATCTTCAAAGGAGCCATGTGGGATTGCAGAAGACATTGTAGTTTGTGTTGGCAAACTTCAGTTTTTGGCAGACTTTGTGGTGATGAAGATGGAGACCGAAAAAATACCTTTCATACTGGGAAGACCGTTTATGAAAACGGCCAGGGCTATCATAGATGTTAATGAAGGTATAGTGGTGCTCTAGGACAGAGAGGAGAGAGTGGTGGTGGATGTTTTCAAAGATGAGATACAAGCAAAGGAGGAAGAAACCAGTTATAAAGCTGCATTTCGAGATGCACCCATAACTAGAGGTAAAAATGAAAATTTGGAGGTTTCTGGTAACCATTGTTTGTATTTTCAGGTACCCAAGGTAGAAGAGATTGGAAAAGGAGAAGAAGTTCCTAGAGATTGGAAGAAAAGAAGACTCCAACTTGGCACACCTGTAAGACTCAAAAACAAGTTGTGGGTTATAAAAGGCTTTAAAGAGAAGGAGATGATAGAGATAGAGTCTCCATATTCTAGAGAATCCAAAACAGTCCAAAGGAAGCAGTTGAAAGGTTGGTGGAAGAACAACATCAACTATAAAGAAGATGGAACATGAGCTTTAACAGGGTCAAGCTAGTGACGTTAAAGATGCGCTTGCTGGGAGGCAACCCAGTAGATTTACAAACTTTTGATTTGTTTTGGTTTTGTAATTTTTAATCTGTGAACATTATTCTGGACATTATTTTGTTGGATCTAGCATCTACTGAAGGATGTTAGGTGGTTAAGTATCTACTGAAGGATACTAGGTTTGTAACACCTACTGATGGGTGTTGGTGAGAAGATTTTGCACCTACTGATGGGTGCTGGTAAGTTTGAAACACCTACTGATGGGTGTTGGTGGATTTTGGGTCAGGCTCGTGACGTTAAACAAGCGCTACCTGGGAGGCAACCCAGTTGATTGATTGTTTTTGTTTGTTTTATTTTAATTAGGGTTTGCATAAGCATTTTTAGCATTGAATTTCAGGGAACTTATGAGGGGTATGCTTGGAAGGCACGTAGGTCAAGAAAAGAAGGAGAGGAGCATTTCACGAAAGTGCCGCTGAGCGACATTTACCGCTGAGCGGTACTATCACAGAATGGGCTCTAGTTCCCCTTAGCGGGACCCGAGCCCATTAGGGTATTTTTATACCCCAAGCTGCGTTTTAGGGTTTATTTCCAGACTTCTCTCTGCACAAACACTTCCACACCTCTTCTCCTAGGTTTTCCACATCTTTTCACTCTTCCCTCTTTAAAAAATCTCTCTTTCACTCACTTTTTCACTAGTGTGACATCAAAGTTTGGGGTTGGAAGAGAGTATTCTAGTTTGGAAGCATTCTCATATCATCTAGCATCTCCACCCAAGTAAGTAAAATGCATTTTGTTCATTCTAGGGTTCTTGAATTTGAATGTGATTGTCAAAGCATGAATATTTAGGGGTTTTGATTTCTATGCATGATTTGATGATATATTTGATGTTTGAACCGATTAAACTGCTTGATTATGAACTGGAAAACTGAAAATTGCATTTGGGTGGAGTTAGGACAGTTTTAAAAAGATATTTGCAAAAATCTGCAGATCACCGCTGAGCGGCAATTACCGCTGAGCGGCACTCTGTCAGATTTGCTTTTTCTGGCTTTTTACGTGTTGGATTGTGGTACTGGTGGCGCTGAGGGGAAATTCTGGCCCTCAGCGGTGGTTTAGCTTCAAAAGGAGTTGTGTTCTGTGTTTACTAATGATTAACATCATGTTCTGTGGTTTTGTAATTGTGTTTGAATGCAGGAATGGCATCCTCTTCAAGAAAGAGATTGAAAACCATGGCAACCAAGAGGAAGGAAAAGGAACCAGAGCAGCCCCATAATGGCAGGTTCCTCTCTAGGAAACATGAGAAGCACTTTAGGGTGGTTCAGGACAGGAGACTTCTAATGGAGAGAAAGGTTGGAATGATACCTAACTTTGCTCCTCAATTTGGAGAGCAAGTGTTAGGGAATGATTGGGGGAAGCTAGCCACTTATCCAGCGCCTGCCAACATAGCTGTGGTGAAGGAATTCTACACCAATGCAAAGAAGATTGGTGATTATCCAGCTGAGAATTATTTGGGCTATGTCAGAGGCCATGCTATCAGGTATGATCCTGATTCTATCAACAACTTCCTGGATACTGTGTGGGCTGGTGAGCAATGCCAGTTTGCTCTTAGCATGGAGGAAGGTGCTGATTTTGAGGATGTGGAGAGAGTACTGTGTATACCTGGAGGACACTTCCAAAGGAATAGATCTGGCTCAGTGGTTAACATTAGGAGGACAGATTTGACTCCTCTTGCAAAGTATTGGATGGCATTTTCTCATGCCAACATTCAGCCATGTTCACATGTGTCAGATATTACTCTCAGCAGGGCACTATTCATCTACTGTGCTATCAGAAATTTGAATGTTAATATTGGGCAGGTGATAGCTGATGAGATTAGTGTGTGTGCTAACACCTCAAACAACAAAGCACCACTGGGACATCCTTCTTTGATCACTCACCTTTGCAAGCAAGCTGGGGTGGACACTTCTGTTCCACCATTTGAGAGGCCAAGAAAAGTTATTGATGAGGCCTATTACAGACAGTATTGTGGAGGTGAGGACGCAGCTCAGCCAGTTCCACCACGCCAGGCTCGTAGAGAGAGAGGGCCAGCACAGAGCAGGACATCTGCTGATACTCATGAGGCAGAACCATTCCAGATGAGGGACATGTATATGTCTCTTATAGGTGCTCAGCTGCAGTCCATTCACAGAGGGCAGGTGGCCACGGCTGAGATGATAGTGGGGATGTATGATACCCCTCCAGCACACAGGTGGACTATGGATGAATTCCATAATGTGGTAGCTTGGCCAGAAGAACCATTGCATGGAGGAGCTGAAGCAGCTGAAGCTTCAGCTAGAGATATGGAAGAAGATGAAGCTGAGGAGGAGGATGCATTTGATGATGATGATGATGATGAAGAGGAGGAGGAAGATACAGAGGACAGCTCAGACTGATGAGGAGCTGAGTGATGGACAAATTTGTAAGCACCAAAATATGATGTCACAAACTTGTTTCACAATCGGCAAGTATGACCGAATCGTTCAAGTAATAAACTTGGTAAGACCAAGTATCGTTCTTCCCAAAGGACTCACGGCCTAGTTTAGTTATGTGATTTGTTGATTAGCTAGGACTTACAAACGAAATATTCAAAGTTTAATATGCAAGACAGAAAATAAACATGTATGCATGAAGTTTGATCAATGGCAAAGACAAAAGATAAACACTTTCAATGAATTATATGAATGAATATGTTGTTGGGGGTCAATTTCATCTCATCCACTCTCATATTTTAGGAATTCAACATTCAAATCATCATTGTTAATGCCACTCTCTAATGTACCATTCTAGATGGCTTCTCCCTAATCAAATAGTTCATACAATTCCTAGCATTCCTAATGATTAGTTCATGAGTGCAGGAGCTTAAAGGCAACCAATAGAATATTGTCAGTATAATATTGGGAGAAATTCCCCGGATCTAGACTTCCCCGTACGTGTCCGTATCGACAAAACCAATAATCATGCATTAGAATGAGTTAAACAATGCAAGCATTGAGCAAAGAGGAAAAACCCTAACTAATGATGAAAGAAAGCATATGTCTTACTTAAAAGATGTACTCAACAAATTCCATATATGAGAGCTTCAAGAGATTACATTGATTCCCCAACAAACATACAAGGTTTAGTTCACCATATTCATGGTGAACCTAGATGAATATCAATGAAAGAATGAAAGAATAAACCCAATAAAGGTGAAGAGGTAGCCTGAGCATCCAAGATCCTTCTTCAAAGGGGTGGAAGAGAGAGGGTTTGCCTCGTTTCTGCCAAAGATACTAATCCCAAGGACGTGCAAGCCCTTATATACTAATCTAGAGTTACAAAAGATTACAAAAGCCCAAGCCCAAAAAGTGCCGCTCAGCGGTATTTACCGCTCAGCGGTGATTGCGCGTCTTCTTTCTTCCCCTCAGCGGCCATTTTGCCCCTCAGCGGTTCCAACGCCACCTCTTGAGTGTCGCTCAGCGGTAGTTTGCCGCTGAGCGGTGCCTTCGTCTTCTCTTTTTGCACTCTTTCTTGTCTTTTCTAATGTCACTTCTCTCCTTCTTCACTCTTTTCACTAAATTCACCTTAAAACCTGCACAAAAACACTTAAATCAAGCGTAAACCTGTCCAGCTCTCTTATTTATGAAAATATAGATAAAAGGCATGATTTCAAGCTAGTTTCTAAGTCTAAAGGTTGCTTTTAGTATCAATTTTAAGCATGAAAATAACAGTTTTTCAACTGTTATCACAACCCCAAACTTAGAACTTTGCTTGTCCTCAAGCAAACAAAATGTAACTCCATCTCCAACCAATTCACATGATGGTTCACTCATTCAAAATCCTCTTTCCAAGATAAGTAACAACTTCACTCAAACTTATGACCAAAAGTTCAATCAAGATGTGCACATGCTTTAGTGTTCAGAAAGTCATTTAAGTTCCAACAAATGCTATTTTTCATGAATGATCAATCAATTAAGCATGGATGTTCATGTGCTTATGGAATATTTCCTCACTAGGTAAAGTGTTTCACTCAACACACAAGTGTATAAGAGGTAAAGTGTTTCACTTATTCACTCTACTATCACAATGTCACATGAATCAACTTTGCCTTCCATTTTACCACAATCAAAAACATTCACAAGCATGCATCATCACAAGGACTTTTCAATGGCTTATAATGTGGCTGGGCTAACAAGAAAATTGGTTTTTCTGGATCACAAAATCCTTGAGTTAAGAGAATCATATCAACACAATTATTCTTATTCATTCCCAACTTTCTTTTGCCTTTGCATTGAGCTTTGCTTCTTTTTCTTTTCTTTTCTTTTTCTTTGCATTTTCTTACTTTTTAGCTCTTAGCTCAATGCTTTTCCTTTTTCATGTTTTCCCAACAACCCCAAACTTGAACATTTAACAGTACCACACAAGATCTTCTACTTAACTCAAGGTACAGATTTCCAATCAAGGGTTTTCAGTGTATATTCAAGGCTAAGGGTTCAAAGGATAGAACACAAAGTGTTCTCTTTTAGTAGGCTAATTTTATGAATTTGGCCAGTAAAAAGGGTTCCAACAAACGTCCTTGATCATATGATGCAAAACAAGCAATTGATTCAATCATAGAAAACCTGGGCAAAGTCATTCATGCTTTCAAAGTAATAGCATTCAACAATAATAACTCTGGAGCTCAAAACCTCACATATAAGCTCATTCACATTTGACATACACATCCTGCTTAATTTCACAATCACAATCATGATATCATGCATTTGTTCACAAAGCTTGTGAATCACCTGTATAAGCATTTTAATGTGCACATCATCTCAACATCAATCAATCAATAAGCATCATCAAGCATTACTTATCAAACAATCATAGTAAACCATCATAACAAACTAGGTATTCAAGAGAGTACATCAAACCCTAATCTAAAAAACAAAAACAACTTACAAGATACTGGGTTGCCTCCCAGTAAGCGCTTGTTTAACGTCCCGAGCCTGACCCAAACTTTCAAGGATCAACCAACAACATCATTGTGGAAAATTGTTGCACCTCTCTCCCTAGATAGGGCTTGAGACGTTGACCATTTACCACCCAACTTCTCTGTGGATCATCAGATGGATTAAATATTTCAATTGCCGCATGCGGATGCACTTCTTTTATCACAAATGGTCCTGTCCATTTTGACTTCAACTTCCCAGGAAATATCTTCAATCTTGAATTGAACAATAATACCTGTTGTCCTGGATTGAAAACTCTATTCACCAACTTCCTGTCATGATAAAATTTCATTTTGTCTTTGTAAGCCTTGGATGAATCATATGCATGTAAGCGCATTTCTTCAAGCTCCAAAATCTGCCGTCTGCGTGTACATTGAGTATCATAAGGATCAAAATTCAAGAATTTCAAAGCCCATAATGCTCTATGCTCCAATTCGACTGGCAAATGGCATGCTTTCCCATAGACTAATTGAAATGGTGATAATCCCATAGACGTCTTCATTGCTGTCCTATAAGCCCAAAGAGCATCATCCAATTTGAGAGACCAATCCTTTCTTGATGAAGTCACAGTCTTTTCCAGGATTCTTTTTATCTCCCTGTTAGATACCTCAGCTTGTCCATTGGTTTGTGGATGATAAGGTGCAGCCACCTTATGCTTTACTCCATAGTGTTTGAGTACTTTCTCTAGCTGATAATTGCAAAAATGAGATCCTCCATCACTAATCAACACTCTTGGAGTGCCAAAACGTGAGAATATCTGCCTCTTCAGGAATTTAATTACCGTGCTAGCATCATTTTTAGGACAAGCTAATGCTTCCACCCATTTACTCACATAATCCACTGCTACCAGAATATATTCATTGTTGAAAGATGGAGGGAAGGGTCCAACAAAGTCAATACCCCAACAATCAAAAACCTCAACCTCTAAAATACCTTGTAAAGGCATCTCATGACGTTTAGTGATTGTCCCTGCTCTTTGACATTTATCACAATTCCTAGCATGATTATGGGCATCTTTAAATAAATTTGGCCAATAAAACCCTGATTGAAGGACTTTTGCTGCTGTTCTTTCCCCATTAAAATGTCCTCCATAAGGTGAATCATGACAATGCCAGAGAATTCCTTCTACCTCTTCATTTGTAACACATCTCCTTAGAAGATTGTCTGCTCCAATTTTGAACAGATACGGATCATCCCACACAAACTGCTTGGCATCATGTAAAACTTTCTTTCTCTGTTGCCAAGTTAAGTCTTCCGGCATGACTCTTGCAGCTTTGAAATTTGCCATATCAGCAAACCAGGACCTCTGCTGAATATACATGAGTGATTCATCTGAAAAAGATTCCCAGATTTCAGACTCCTTGTTAGTGACCTCATTGTTGACTAACCGTGACAAATGATCAGCAATTAAGTTCTCACTTCCTTTCTTATCACGAATTTCTACATCAAATTCTTGCAACAGTAATACCCATCTAATCAGACGTGGCTTAGAATCTGGTTTTGTCAACAAATATTTGATAGCTGCATGATCTGTATAGACAATCACCTTAGACCCAATAAGATAAGGTCTAAATTTCTCTAGAGCATATACAATGGCAAGAAACTCTTTCTCTGTGGTAGCATAATTCAATTGAGCATCATTCAGCACCTTGCTAGCATAATAAATTGGATGAAACTTTTGTTCTTTCCTTTGGCCAAGGACAACTCCTATTGCATAATCACTTGCATCACACATCAATTCAAAATTTTGATTCCAATCTGGTGCTACAATTATTGGAGCTGACACTAGCTTCTGCTTCAATATATCAAAAGCTTTCAGACAGTCTTCATTCATCACAAAAGGAGCATCCTTCATCAAAAGATTACTCAATGGTTTAGCAATTTTTGAGAAATCTTTGATGAATCTTCTATAGAACCCAGCATGACCAAGAAAACTCCTAATCCCCCTTACATTTGTTGGTGGAGGCAGTTTCTCAATGACTTCTACTTTGGCTTTATCCACCTCAATTCCTTTAGCAGAAATTTTATGCCCCAGTACAATCCCTTCAGTTACCATGAAATGACATTTCTCCCAATTCAATACCAGATTTGTCTGAACACATCTTTTGAGAACCGTGTTCAAATTAGCTAAACATCTTTGGAAAGAATTTCCAAAAACTGAGAAGTCATCCATGAATACTTCAATACATTTTTCTAGAAGATCAGAAAAGATTGCCTGCATACACCTCTGAAACGTAGCTGGAGCATTACATAATCCAAAAGGCATCTTTCTATATGCAAAGATACCAAAAGGACAAGTAAAAGTCGTCTTCTCCTGGTCTTTTGGATCTACCACAACTTGATTATATCCAGAATATCCATCTAGAAAACAATAGAAAGCCTGCCCTGATAACCTTTCTAGCATCTGATCCATGAAGGGAAGAGGAAAATGATCTTTCCTAGTAGCTTTATTCAGTTTCCTATAATCAATGCACATATGCCAGCCAGTAACCGTCCGAGTAGGAATAAGTTCATTCTTATCATTATAAATTACTGTCATCCCACCTTTCTTTGGAACCACCTGTACTGGACTCACCCATTCACTGTCAGAGATTGGATAGATGATACCAGCTTCTAGCAGTTTCAACACTTCTTTTCTGACCACCTCCTTCATGACAGGATTTAACCTTCTCTGCGGTTGAGCACTTGGTTTATAGTCCTCTTCCATAAAAATCTTGTGCATGCAATAAGTTGGGCTTATACCTTTGAGATATGATATTGACCACCCAATTGCTTCTTTGTTGGCTTTCAGAATTTCTATCAACTGCTCTTCTTCTTGTAAAGATAAAGAGTTATTGATGATGACTGGCTTTGTTTCACCCTCTTCTAAAAACACATATTTCAGATGTGGTGGCAATCTTTTTAATTCTGGCGACTGTGCTTTGATTGTTTCTTCCTTATCAATTGTTTCAACTATTGGATCTTCTTCTGGACTCTTTTTCAATGTTTCCAAGTCCATCAGACATTCATCAATCAATTTCTCTTCTTCTTCATCCAAATCTTCACATGCATCAATGAGAGTTTTTTCCAGTGGTGAAATATTACGCACCATTCTTTCTTGAACCATACAAACTTCATCAAGTTCATCAAATTGAAAGCATGCTTTATCATCATTTGGATATGTCATGGCCTTGGATACATCAAAAGTGACCTCTTCATCATCAACTCTCAGTTTAAGCTTACTATTCTCTACATCAATCAGAACTCTAGCAGTCTTCATAAAAGGTCTCCCAAGAATAAGAGGAACATCACTAGTTCCTTCCATCTCCATCACAATAAAATCCACTGGAAATACAAATTTGTCAACCTTTACTAGAACATCTTCAACCACTCCATATGGATATTTAAGAGACCTGTCTGCCAATTGAAGAGCCATTCTGGTTGGTTTAATTTCCAACCCCTGAATTGTTCTGCACATGGATAACGGCATTAGATTAATGCTAGCTCCCAAATCAATCAATGGTCTTCCAACTTTCACATCTCCTATGGTGCATGGAATGGTGAAGCTTCCTGGGTCTTTAAGTTTAGGAGGTAGTTTCTGTATGATTGCACTGCAATTGTCCTGTACATTGATAGTTTCCTTCTCAGTGTACTTGTGTTTCTTTGTGAGAAGTTCCTTCAAAAATTTTGCATATGCTGGCATCTGTTGCAATGCTTCAGAGAATGGTATAGTAATCTCCAGCTTCTTAAACAGTTCCATGAATCTTTCCAACTGCTTTTCTTTCTCCTTCCTTGAATAACCCTTTGGATAAGGAAGTGGCTTTTCATACTCTTTTTCTCTCTCTCTCTCTTCTCTCTCATTTTTTTCTCTCCTCTCCTCTTCTTCTTTTCTCTTTTTCTCTCTCTCAACTCTTTCTTTCCACTCACATGTTTCTTTTTCACTCTCACTCTCATTTTCTTTTTCTTTTCTCTCTTTTTGTCTCTCCTCTAACACTCTACCACTTCTAGTCACAACAGTTTTACATTCCTTTCCAAGATTATCATGTTTAATCTCGTCAACTATTCTCTCAACATGACCCTCCATTTTTTTAAATGCAGCATCCACAATATGACAATAGGACGCATTTGTCTTCAAGAATCTCTGGAAAGTCTCTTCAAGCTTTGTTGCTTTCTCAACTGGAGTAAATTGCATCTGCCATTGTTGTTGTTGCGCTTGAACCATTGACACCTGTTGTATTTCCTATGGTATTTGAGAAAGTTTCATGGTTATTTCCTCAAGCTGCTGAGAGAGAATCCTATTTTGGACAAGCAGAGCCTCATTTAATTTTGACAACTCCTTCTGATTAGGATCTCCTGTGTCAATATTGAGTTCGTTGTCACTAGTAGCCATATTTTCAATAATTTCAGTTGCTTCCTCTGGAGTCTTCCATTTGATATTGCCTCCTGCTGAGGCATTCAGCATCATCTTGGTTTGTGAACCAAGCCCTCCAAGGAAAATTAAGACTACTTCATGTTCTTTAAAGCCATGCATGGGAGTTTTACGTAACAAGCTTTTATATCTGTCCCATGCATGCCCCAGTGATTCTTCCATGCCCTGCTTGAATGAAGAAATCTCTTGCTTTCCTTTAGTCACCTTAGATTGTGGGAAGTATTTGCTTAAGAATTTTGTGACCACTGCTTCCCACTCTGTGAAACTTTCTTCTGGAAAAGAGTTCAACCAAAGCTTAGCATTGCCTCCCAATGAGAAAGGAAACAAGCTAAGTTTGATTACTTCATCTGGCACCCCATTAATTTTGACTGTATTGCAAATCTCATTAAAGGTAGTGAGGTGCTCATATGGGCTTTCATGAGACAACCCATTAAATTGATTACTCTTCACCAGTTGAATCAGTGCTGGTTTGACCTCCATGTTGGCTGCATTGACTCTAGGTCGAGCTATGCTATTGAAGTGTTGAGGTCCAGCAAGATTAGTGTAATCTGCAAGAGTTCTTCTAACATTATTGCCCTCCATACTTCCTGTGCTATGAACAGAACCTTGTGGTGATGATTGCAAGAGAGTTTCTGGAGAAGGGAAAAGTTCTCTAGACGTTCTGATTCTTCTCCTCCTTCTACTCTCTTCTAGACCTTCAAGAAGTGGTTCTGTTGTTTTCTTACTCCTAGTTCGAATTGCTTCCTGCATACACAAGAAAACAAACCCTAGAAAAGATTTGTTAGCACAAAAAGATATAAGAGAAGATATATATTCAAAAGATAAAAAGATAAAAGATTCAGAAGATAAGAAGATAAAAGATTCAAAAGATAAAAAGATAAAAGATAAAATAAAATTTAAAAATAACATCTAATCTAAAAAGATAAAAAGATAAAATAAAATCTAATCCTAAAAGATAAAAAGATAAAATAAAATAAAAACAGAAAAAATAAAAGCAGAAATTCAAAATTAAAGTCAAAGATAATCAATAATCACACAAATTAACCAGTTAAACCACGAGTCCCCGGCAACCGCGCCAAAAACTTGATGGACAAATTTGTAAGCACCAAAATATGATGTCACAAACTTGTTTCACAATCGGCAAGTATGACCGAATCGTTCAAGTAATAAACTTGGTAAGACCAAGTATCGTTCTTCCCAAAGGACTCACGGCCTAGTTTAGTTATGTGATTTGTTGATTAGCTAGGACTTACAAACGAAATATTCAAAGTTTAATATGCAAGACAGAAAATAAACATGTATGCATGAAGTTTGATCAATGGCAAAGACAAAAGATAAACACTTTCAATGAATTATATGAATGAATATGTTGTTGGGGGTCAATTTCATCTCATCCACTCTCATATATTTTAGGAATTCAACATTCAAATCATCATTGTTAATGCCACTCTCTAATGTACCATTCTAGATGGCTTCTCCCTAATCAAATAGTTCATACAATTCCTAGCATTCCTAATGATTAGTTCATGAGTGCAGGAGCTTAAAGGCAACCAATAGAATATTGTCAGTATAATATTGGGAGAAATTCCCCGGATCTAGACTTCCCCGTACGTGTCCGTATCGACAAAACCAATAATCATGCATTAGAATGAGTTAAACAATGCAAGCATTGAGCAAAGAGGAAAAACCCTAACTAATGATGAAAGAAAGCATATGTCTTACTTAAAAGATGTACTCAACAAATTCCATATATGAGAGCTTCAAGAGATTACATTGATTCCCCAACAAACATACAAGGTTTAGTTCACCATATTCATGGTGAACCTAGATGAATATCAATGAAAGAATGAAAGAATAAACCCAATAAAGGTGAAGAGGTAGCCTGAGCATCCAAGATCCTCCTTCAAAGGGGTGGAAGAGAGAGTGTTTGCCTCGTTTCTGCCAAAGATACTAATCCCAAGGACGTTCAAGCCCTTATATACTAATCTAGAGTTACAAAAGATTACAAAAGCCCAAGCCCAAAAAGTGCCGCTCAGCGGTATTTACCGCTCAGCGGTGATTGCGCGTCTTCTTTCTTCCCCTCAGCGGCCATTTTGCCCCTCAGCGGTTCCAACGCCACCTCTTGAGTGCCGTTCAGCGGTAGTTTGCCGCTGAGCGGTGCCTTCGTCTTCTCTTTTTGCACTCTTTCTTGTCTTTTCTAATGTCACTTCTCTCCTTCTTCACTCTTTTCACTAAATTCACCTTAAAACCTGCACAAAAACACTTAAATCAAGCGTAAACCTGTCCAGCTCTCTTATTTATGAAAATATAGATAAAAGGCATGATTTCAAGCTAGTTTCTAAGTCTAAAGGTTGCTTTTAGTATCAATTTTAAGCATGAAAATAACAGTTTTTCAACTGTTATCACAGAGATAGCATTTACTGATGAATGCTATCATATGATTATGCTTTTGTGGTTTAAGTTTTCTGGACTTATTTGTTTTTGTTTTTAGATTAGGGTTAATGTACTCTATTGAACACCTGGTTTATTATGATGGTTTGCTATTAACTGTGTTTGTGTGATAAGTAATGCTTGATGATGTTTATGATTAATTGATATTGAGATGATGTGCACATTAAAATGCTTATACAGGTGATTCACAAGCTTTGTGAACAAATGCATGATATCATGATTGTGATTGTGAAATTAAGCAGGATGTGTATGTCAAATGTGAATGAGCTTATATGTGAGGTTTTGAGCTCCAGAGTTGTTATTGTTGAATGCTATTACTTTGAAAGCATGAATGATTTTGCCCAGGTTTTCTATGATTGAATCAATTGCTTGTTTTGCATCATATGATCAAGGCCGTTTTTGTTAAACCCTTTTTATTGGCCAAATTCATAAAGTTAGCCTACTAAAAGAGAACACTTTGTGTTCTATCCTTTGAACCCTTAGCCTTGAACATACACTGAAAACCCTTGATTGAAAATCTTTACCTTGAGTTAAGTAGAATATCTTGTGTGGTATTGACAAATGTTCAAGTTTGGGGTTGTTGGGAAAAAGGAAAAGCATTGAGCTAAGAGCTAAAAAGTAAGAATATGCAAAGAAAAAGAAAAAAGAAAAGAAAAAGAAGCAAAGCTCAATGCAAATGCAAAGGCAAAAGAAAGTTGGGAATGAATAAGATGATTGTGTTGATATGATTCTATTAACTCAAGGATTTTGTGATCCAGAAAAACCAATTTTCTTGTTAGCCCAGCCACATTATAAGCCATTGAAAAGTCCTTGTGATGATGCATGCTTGTGAATGTTTTTGATTGTGGTAAAATGAAAGGCAAAGTTGATTCATGTGACATTGTGATAGTGGAGTGAATGAGTGAAACACTTTACCTCTTATACACTTGTGTGTTGAGTGAAACACTTTACCTAGTGAGGAAATATTCCATAAGCACATGAACATCCATGCTTAATTGATTGATCATTCATGAAAAATAGCATTTGTTGGAACTTAAATGACTTTGTGAACACTAAAGCATGTGCACATCTTGAATGAACTCTTGGTCATAAGTTTGAGTGAAGTTGGTACTTATCTTGAAAAGAGGATTTTGAATCAGTGAACCATCATATGAATTGGTTGGAGATGGAGTTACATTTTGTTTGCTTGAGGACAAGCAAAGTTTTAAGTTTGGGGTTGTGTTAACAGTTGAAAAACTGTTATTTTCATGCTTAAAATTGATACTAAAAGCAACCTTTAGACTTAGAAACTAGCTTGAAATCATGCCTTTTATCCATATTTTCAGAAATAAGAGAGCTGGACAGGTTTATGCTTGATTTAAGTGTTTTTGTGCAGGTTTTAAGGTGAATTTAGTGAAAAGAGTGAAGAAGGAGAGAGATGACATTAGAAAAGACAAGAAAGAGTGCAAAAAGAGAAGTCGAAGGCACCGCTCAGCGGCATTTTACCGCTGAGCGGCACTCAAGAGGTGACGTTGGAATCGCTGAGGGGCAAAATGGCCGCTGAGGGGAAGAAAGAAGACGCGCAATCACCGCTGAGCGGTAAATACCGCTGAGCGGCACTTTTTGGGCTTGGGCTTTTGTAATCTTTTGTAACTCTAGATTAGTATATAAGGGCTTGCACGTCCTAGAATTAGGTATCTTTGGCAGAAACGAAGTAAACACTCTCTCTTCTCACCCCTTTGAAGGAGGATCTTGGATGCTCAGGCTACCTCTTCACCTTTATTGGGTTTATTCTTTCATTCTTTCATTGATATTCATCTAGGTTCACCATGAATATGGTGAACTAAACCTTGTATGTTTGTTGGGGAATCAATGTAATCTCTTGAAGCTCTCATATATGGAATCTGTTGTTTACATCTTTTAATTAAGACATATGCTTTCTTTCATCATTAGTTAGGGTTTTTCCTCTTTGCTCAATGCTTGCATAGTTTAACTCATTCCATGCATGATTATTGGTTTTGTCGATACGGACACGTACGGGGAAGTCTAGATCCGGGGAATTTCTCCCAATATTATACTGACAATATTATATTGGTTGTCGTTAAGCTCCTGCACTCATGAACTAATCATTAGGAATGCTAGGAATTGTATGAACTCGTGATTAGGGAGAAGCCATCTAGAATGGTACATTAGAGAGTGGCATTAACAATGATGATTTGAATGTTGAATTCCTAAAATATATGAGAGTGGATGAGATGAAATTGACCCCCAACAACATATTCATTCATATATTTCATTGAAAGTGTTTATCTTTTGTCTTTGCCATTGATCAAATTTCATGCATACATGTTTATTTTCTGTCTTGCATATTAAAATCCAAATATTTCGTTTGTAAGTCCTAGCTAATCAACAAATCACATAACTAAACTAGGCCGTGAGTCCTTTGGGAAGAACGATACTTGGTCTTACCAAGTTTATTACTTGAACGATTCGGTCATACTTGCCGATTGTGAAACAAGTTTGTGACATCATATTTTGGTGCTCATAAATTTGTCCATCAAACATTCAACAAAAATACATCTTTTGTTGACATTCTGTCCTCGACAAATCTTCCAAGCAACAGTAGCCAAGCCACGACATAATCAATATTTTTCTCCTCCTTGTTTAAGCTATCATGTAGGCACAACTTATCCGCATTGTACCTTCCTGGATATTGTAACATCCCGATTTTCAAGATGTCACAGTGTAAAAGTTTTTCTAAACGTTTAAAGTCTTCAAACTTTATTTGATTAAAGAGCGGAAGCAAAACATAATTATAAATGTTGTCTATTTAAAACTCTCACGTCAGCTACTTCGATCCAGATTTTACCTGCAACATCAGCTACTCTTGTACAAGTACGATCATCATAGGTGGAAAGCATAACCACAACATGTAACAGTGAGCAACCAAAAGTATCATAGCATAGAAAATATTATATTCATATTAAACACAGAATGATATAACCATACATCATATTACATCACAATATTTACATCACAGTCAAATCATTCATGACCCAATGTCGTTTCCTTCTACTGTGTCGTCATAACCTATTTCGTAAAACAGGCCAATTCAAGTCATCTTCCATCGCAATTTCTGACCTATCTCCCCGACTTCTCAAGGAATTACGAGTAAAAACTTTGGATTAGCGCAGCTACCTAGCACTATACTCACACGAGCCGAAGTCATTTTGGGCAAGACATCCACCTTCCCGCACAGAGGGAAGTGACACTCGAATCACTATCTCTAAATGATAGTCCAACACATTATTACCGTAGCACAGTACGAAAAGTTCATCCATGACCAATGATAACAGTTGAAAAACTGTTATTTTCATGCTTAAAATTGATACTAAAAGCAATCGTTAACACTTAGAAACTAGCTTGGAATCATGCTTTTGTTTATATTTTTGGAAATAAGAGAGTTGGACAGGTTTATGCTTGATTTCAGTGTTTTATGCAAGTTTTAAGGTGAATTTGATGAAAGAAGTGAAGAAGGGTAGAGATGGAATTAGAAAAGAACTCAAAAAGTGCAAAAGAAGAGACGCCGCAAGTACCGCTCAGCGACAGTTTACCGCTGAGCGGCACTAATCAACACCCCTTGGCTCCGATGAGGGGTGAAATTGCAGCTGAGGGGAAGAATTCAATACACGCACTCACCGCTGAGCGGTAGTTTATCGTTGAGAGCCATTATTCTGGGCTTAGGCCCACTTTTCTGTAATATTTCGAAGAGTATATAAGCTTTAGGACTTCCTAGGGTTTGTATCTTTGGCAGAGTACGAAGCAACCACTCACCTTTCAACCCCTTGGAGGAAGATCTTGGATGCTAAGGCTACCTACTGATAACAGTTGAAAAACTGTTATTTTTATGCTTAAAATTGATACTAAAAGCAACCTTTAACACTTAGAAACTAGCTTGAAATCCTGCTTTTGTTCATATTTTTAGAAATAAGAGAGTTGGACAGGTTTATGCTTGATTTCAGTGTTTTATGCAGGTTTTAAGGTGAATATGGTGAAAGAAGTGAAGAAGGATAGAGATGGAATCAGAAAAGAACTCAAAAAGTGCAAAAGGAGAAGTCGCAACCAACGCTCAACAGCAGTTTACCGTTGAGCGGCACTCAGGAACTCACATTGGCTCCGTTGAGGGCTGAAAATGCAGCTGAGGGGAAGAATTCAACTCATGCACTTACCGCTAAGCAGTAGTTTACCGTTGAGCGACATTATTTTGTGCTTGGGCCTAATTTTCTTTAATATTACAAACAATATATAAGCTTTAGGCCTTCCTAGGGTTTGTATCTTTGGCTAAGACGAAGCAAACACTCACTTTTCCACCCCTTGAAAGAAGATCTTGGATGCTAAGGCTACCTACTCATCTTTCTAGGGTTTTATCTTTCACTCTTTCATTATTGTTCATCTAGCTTCACCATGAATACGGTCAACTAAACTTTGTATTGTTGTTGGGGAATCAATGTAGTCTTGTGAAACTCTCATATATGGAATTTATGTTTTAACATCTTATTTTAAGATACATGCTTTCTTTCATCATTAGTTAGGGTTTTTCCTCTTTGCTTAAAGCTTGCATTGTTTAACTAATTCAATCCCATGATATTGATTTTGTCAATATGGGAACGTACGGGGAAATCTAGATCCGGGGAATTTCTCCCAATAGCATATTAGTTGCCGTTAAGCTTCTGCACTTAAGAATTAATTACTAGGAATGCTAGGAATTGCATGAACTTGTAATTAAGGATATGCCTTCTTGCAAGGTGTTTTAGAGAGTGACATTAACATTGATGAAAAGAATGATGAATTCCTAAAAGTATATGAGAGTGAATAAGATGAAATTGATAACCCCAACAACATACTCATCCATCTAATTCATTGAAGTGTTTGTATTTTGTTTCTCTCCATTGATCAAATTCATGCATACATATTTAATTACTGTCTTTTGCATTTAAACTACAATCAATTTGTTCTCAAGTCTCAAATAATCAATAAATCATATAGCTAAACTAGACCGTGAGTCCATTTTAAAAAACAATACTTGGTCTTACCTAGTTTTATTACTTGATACGATTCGGTCACACTTGCCGATTGTTAAACAAGTTTGTGGCACCGTTTTTCGGTGTTCATAAATTTGTCATCAAGTTTTTGGCGCCGTTGCCAGGGACTCGTGGTTAAACTAGTTCATTTGTGTGATAATTGATTATCTTTGACTTGAATTTTTAAATTTTTGTTTTTATTTTCTGTTTTTATTTTATCTGTTTTTATTTTTATTTTATTTTATTTTATTTTATTTTCTGTTTTTATTTTTTTCTGTTTTCTATTTTTATTTTTTCTGTTTTTATTTTATCTTCTTATCTCTGAATCTTATATCTTCTTTTGTATCTTTTTGTGCTAACCAATTCTTCTAGGGTTTTGTTTTCTTGTGTATGCAGGAAGCAATCCAAACCAGGAGCAAGAAAACTACAGAACCTCTTCTTGAAGGATTAGACGAGAGTAGACGAAGGAGAAGAATCTGTACATCTAGAGAACTTTTCTTTCCTCCGGAAACTCTGTTGCAACCATCACCACAAGGTTCTGACCATAGCGCTGAGAATATGGAGAATAATAATATCAGAAGAACTCTTGCAGATTACACAAATATAGCTGGACCTCAGCATTTTAATAGCATAGCAAGACCAAGAGTCAATGCAGCGAACATGGAGGTCAAACTAGCATTAATCCAACTGGTGAAGAGTAATCAATTTAATGGGTTGTCTCACGAGAGCCCATATGAGCACCTTACAACTTTCAATGAGATCTGCAACACGATGAAAATAAATGGGGTGCCGGACGAAGCAATCAAACTTAGCTTCTTTCCATTCTCATTAGGAGGCAACACTAAGCTTTGGTTGAATTCTTTTCCAGAAGGAAGCTTTACAGAGTGGGAAGCAGTGGTGACAAAGTTCCTAAACAAATACTTTCCACAATCAAAGGTAAATAAAGGAAAGCAAGAGATTTCATCATTCAAGCAAGGCATGGAGGAATCACTGGGTCATGCATGGGACAAATATAAAAGCTTATTACGAAAGACTCCTACGCATGGATTTGAAGAAGTGGAAGTAGTCCTAATCTTCCTTGCAGGTCTTGGTTTACAAACCAAGATGATGCTTGATGCCTCAGCAGGAGGAAATATCAAATGGAAAACTGCAGAGGAAGCTACAACAATCATTGACAATATGGCTATTAGTGATAATGAACTGAACAGTCAAAGAGGATATCCTAGTCAGAAGGAGTTGCTACAATCAAATGATGCTTTGCTTATTCAAAATAAAATTATTTCTCAACAGTTGGAAGAAGTAATTACGAAACTTTCTCAATTACCACAAGAAATACAAAAGGTTTCAATGGTTCAATGGCAACAGTAAAAATGGAAAATGCAATTTACTCCATCTGAGAAGACAACAAAACTTGACGAGACTTTCCGAAAGTTCTTGAAGACGAATGCATCTTACTGTAAGAATGTGGAGGTTGCATTTAAAAATATGAAGAGCCATATTGAGCGAATAGTGGACAAGATGAAAAATGGTAATATCATAAAGGAGTGTAAA
Organism: Vigna nakashimae; assembly: GCA_034642375.1. Classification (NCBI taxonomy): domain Eukaryota; kingdom Viridiplantae; phylum Streptophyta; class Magnoliopsida; order Fabales; family Fabaceae; genus Vigna; species Vigna nakashimae. The sequence continues at coordinate 40,063,626 of CM067765.1, forward strand.
ACTATTGTTACCAGAAGTGGTAAGGTATTAGAGGAGATAAAAAAAGAAAGAGGGAGAAAGAAAATGAGAGTGAAAAAGAAACTTGTGAGTGGAAAGAAAGAGTTGAGAGAGAAAAAAAGAAAGAAGAAGAAGATGAGAAGAAAGAAAAAAAGAAAGAGAAGAGAGAGATGAGAGTAAAGAAGAAAAAGAGTTTGAAAAACCACTTCCTTATCCAAAGAGCTATTCAAGGAAGGAGAAAGAAAAACAGTTGGAAAGATTCATGGAGTTGTTCAAAAAGCTGGAGATCACTATACCATTCTCTGAAGCATTGCAACAGATGCCATCATATTCAAAATTGTTGAAGGAACTGCTTACAAAGATAAACAAACACATTGAGAAGGAAACTATTAAGGTACAAGGTAACTGCAGTGCAATCATACAGAAATTACCTCCTAAGTTTAAAGATCCAGGAAGTTTCACTATTCCATGTACCATAGGAGACTTGGAAGTTGGAAGAGCATTGATTGATTTAAGAGCTAGCATTAATTTAATGCCGCTATCCATGTGTAAACCAATTGAGGGTTTGGAAATCAAACCTACCATAATGGCTCTTCAACTGGCAGATAGGTCTCTTAAATATCCAAGTGGAGTGGTGGAAGACGTGTTAGTGAAGGTTGACAAGTTTGTATTCCCAGTAGATTTCATTGTAATGGAGATGGAAGGAAACAGTGATGTACCTCTCATTCTAGGGAGACCTTTTATGAAGACTGCTAGAGTTTTAATTGATGTGGAAAATGGTAAGTTGAAATTGAGAGTTCATGATGAAGAAGTCACCTTTGATGTATTTAAAGCCATGACATATCCAAATGATGATAAAGCAGGTTTCCAATTTGATGAACTTGATGAAATCTGTGGGATACAAGAAAGGATGGTGCGGTATGTTTCTCCATTAGAGAAAACTCTTATTGATGCTCATGAAGATTTAGATGAAGGAGAAGAGAAATTAATTGCAGAATGTCTGATGGATTTGGAAACATTGAAAAAAATTCCAGAGGAGGATACAAAGTTTGAAATAATTGATAAGGAAGAAGAAGTCAAAGTAAAGAAACCAGAATTAAAAGGACTCCCAGCACATCTGAAGTATGTTTTTCTAGAGGAAGATAAAAAAAAGCCAGTTATCATCAGTAATTCTTTGTCTCTATAAGAAGAAGAACAGTTGATAGAAATTCTGAAAGCTAATAAAGGAGCAATTGGATGGTCAATATCAAATCTTAAAGGTATTAGCCCAACTTATTGTATGCATAAGATCTTTATGGAAGAGGATTATAGACCGAGTGCTCAACCACAGAGAAGGTTAAACCCTGTAATGAAGGAGGTGGTCAGAAAAGAAGTGTTGAAACTTTTAGAAGCTGGTATTATTTATCCAATCTCTGACAGCGAATGGGTAAGTCCAGTTCAGGTGGTTCCAAAGAAAGGTGGAATGACAGTAATTTACAATGATAAGAATGAACTTATTCCCACTCGGACAGTTACTGGATGGCGAATGAGCATTGATTACAAAAAGCTAAATAAAGCCACTATGAAGGATCATTTTCTTCTTCCTTTCATGGACCAGATGTTAGAAAGATTAGTAGGTTAAGCTTTCTATTGCTTCCTAGATGGATATTCTGGATACAATCAAATTGTGGTAGATCAAAAAGACCAAGAAAAGACAGCCTTTACTTGTCCTTTTGGTATCTTTGCCTATAGAAAGATGCCATTTGGATTGTGTAATGCTCCAGCTACTTTTCAAAGGTGTATGTAGGCGATTTTTGCAGATCTTTTAGAAAAGTGTACTGAAGTCTTTATGGATGATTTCTCAGTCTTTGGAAATTCTTTCCAAAGGTGTTTGGAGAATTTGGATACTATTCTTAAAAGATGTGTTCAGACAAATCTTGTTCTTAATTGGGAGAAATGTCATTTTATGGTAAAGGAAGGAATTGTGCTGGGACATAAATTTCTGCTAAAGGGATTGAGGTAGATAAAGCCAAAGTGGAAGTTATTGAGAAATTGCCTCCACCAACAAATGTAAGGGGGATCAGGAGTTTTCTAGGTCATGCTGGATTTTATAGAAGATTCATTAAAGATTTCTCCAAAATTGCTAAACCATTGAGTAATCTTCTTATGAAGGATGCTTCTTTTGTGATGGATGAAGAATGTTTGAAAGCTTTTGACTTATTGAAGCACAAATTAGCGTCAGCTCCAATAATTGTAGCTCTTGATTGGAATAAACATTTTGAGTTCATGTGTGATGCAAGTGATTATGCAATAGGAGTTGTTCTGGGCCAACGAACAGAGCGGATTTTTCATCCAATTTATTATGCCAGCAAAGTTCTGAATGATGCTCAGTTGAATTATGCTACCACGGAGAAAGAATTTCTAGCTATAGTGTATGCTCTAGAGAAATTTAGACCTTATCTTATTGGGTCTAAGGTAATTATCTATACGGATCATGCAGTTATCAAATACTTGTTGACAAAGCCAGATTCTAAGCCACGTCTGATTAGATGGGTACTACTTTTGCAAGAATTTGATGTGGAGATCCGTGATAAGAAAGGAAGTGAGAAATTGATTGCTGATCATTTGTCACGGTTAGTCAACAAGGAGGTTACTAGCAAAGAATCAGAGATTTGGAAATCTTTTTCAGATGAAGCACTTATGTATATTCAATAGAGGCCATGGTTTGCTGATATGGCTAATTTCAAAGCTGCAAGGGTCATGCCAGAAGATTTAACTTGGCAACAAAGAAAGAAATTTTTGCATGATGCTAAGCAGTTTGTTTGGGAAGATCTTTATTTGTTCAAGATTGGAGCAGATAATCTTCTGAGGAGATGTGTGACAAATGAAGAAGCAGAAGGGATTCTCTGGCATTGTCATGATTCACCTTGTGGGGGACATTTTAATGGAGAAAGAACAGCAGCAAAAGTTCTTCAATCAGGGTTTTATTGGCCAACTTTATTTAAAGATGCTCATAATCATGCGAGAAACTGTGATAAGTGTCAAAGAGCAGGGACGATCATTAAACGTCACGAGATGCCATTACAAGGGATTTTAGAGGTTGAGGTTTTTTATTATTGGGGTATTGACTTTGTGGGACCCTTCCCTCCATCTTTCAACAATGAATATATTTTGGTAGTAGTGGATTATGTGAGTAAATGGGTGGAAGCATTAGCTTGTCCTAAAAATGATGCTAGCACGGTAATCAAATTTTTGAAGAAGCAGATATTCTCGCGTTTTGGAACTTCAAGAGTGTTGATCAGTGATGGGGATCTCATTTTTGTAATTTTCAGCTAGAAAAAGTGCTCAAACACTATGGAGTAAAACATAAGGTAGCTGCACCTTATCATCCACAAACCAATGGATAAGCTGAGGTATCTAACAAAGAAATAAAAAGGATCCTGGAAAAAACAGTGTCTTCATCAAGAAAGGATTGGTCATTAAAACTGGATGATGCTCTTTGGGCTTATAGGACGACAATGAAGACGTCTATGAGACTATCACCGTTTCAATTGGTCTATGGGAAAGAATGTCATTTTCCAGTAGAGTTGGAGCATAAAGCATTGTGGGCTTTGAAATTCTTGAATTTTGATCCTTATGAAACTCAAGACACATGAAAGAAATGCGATTACATGCATATGATTCATCCAAAGCTTATAAAGATAAGATCAAATTCTTTCATGACAGGAAATTGGTAAATAAAGTTTTTAATCCAGGACAACGGGTACTATTATTCAATTCAAGATTGAAGATATTCCCTGGGAAATTGAAGACAAAATGGTCAGGACCATTTGTAGTAAAAGGAGTGCACCCACATGGAGCAACTGAAATATTTTATCCAGCTGCTGATGACTAATAACAGTTGAAAAACTGTTACTTTCATGCTTAAAATTGACACTAAAAGCAACCTTTATACTTAGAAACTAGTTTGAAATCACGCTTTTATCCATATTTTCAGAAATAAGAGAGCTGGATAGGTTTATGCTTGATTTCAGTGTTTTTGTGCAGGTTTTAAGGTGAATTTAGTGAAAGAAGTGAAGAAGGAGAGAGATGAAATCAGAAAAGACACCAAAAAGTGCAAAAGGAGAAGCCGCAACTACCGCTGAGCGGCACTCAGGAAGTCACGTTGGATCCGCTGAGGGGCAAACTGGCTGCTGAGGGGAGAAAATAACTCACGCACTCACCGCTGAGCGACACACTTTTGGGCTTGGCCTAGATTTTCTATAATTTTAGAATAGTATATAAGCTTTAGGACGTCCTAGGGTTTGTATCTTTGGCAGAAACGAAGCGAACACTCTCTCTTCCACCCCTTTGAAGGAGGATCTTGGATGCTCAGGCTACCTCTTCACCTTTCTAGGGTTTTATCTTTCATTCTTTCATTATTGTTCATCTAGGTTCACCATGAATATGGTGAACTAAACCTTGTATGTTTGTTGGGGAATCAATGTAATCTTTTAAAGCTCTCATGTATGGAATTTGTGCTTACATCTTAATCTAAGACCTATGCTTTCTTTCATCATTAGTTAGGGTTTTTCCTCTTTGCTCAATGCTTGCTTTGTTTAACTCATTCAATGCATGATTATTGGTTTTGTCGATACGGGAACGTACGGGGAAGTCTAGATCCGGGGAATTACTCCCAATAGTATATTGGTTGTCGTTAAGCTCCTGTGCTAAAAGAACTAATTATTAGGAATGCTAGGAATTGTATGAACTCGTAATTAGGGATAGGCCTTCTAGTCAAGGTAATTTAGAGAGTGGCATTAACAATGATGAATTGAATGTTGAATTCCTAAAATATATGAGAGTGGATAAGATGAAATTGACCCCCAACAACATATTCATCCATATATTTCATTGAAAGTGCTTGTATTTTGTTTTGCCATTGATCAACCTCATGCATACATGTTTATTTTCGTCTTTTGCATAGTAAAATCCAATTATTTTGTTTTTAAGTCTTAGCTAGTCAACGAATCACATAACTAAACTAGGCCGTGAGTCCTTTGGGAGAACGATACTTGGTCTTACCAAGTTTATTACTTGAAACGATTCGGTCATACTTGCCGATTGTTCAACAAGTTTGTGACATCATATTTTGGTGATCATAAATTTGTCATCAATGACCCACAGAAGAGCTGGGTGGTGAATGGTCAACGTCTCAAGCCTTATTTAGAGGGAGAAGTGCAACACTTGTCCACAATGATGCAGTTGGTTGATCCTTGAAATTTTGGGTCAGGCTCGTGACGTTAAAGAAGCGCTTACTGGGAGGCAACCCAGTGTTCTGTACGTATTTTTGTTTTAGAATAGGGTTTGATGTACTCAATGGGAAACTTGGTCTGTTATGATGGTTTGCTTATGATTGTGATTGTTTGATAACTAATGCTTGATGATGCTTTGAGATTGATTGATGTTGTAATGTGCTCATTATATGCTTATACAGGTGATTCACAAGCTTTGTGAACAAATGCATGATGTTGTGGTTGTGATTATGATACTAAGCAGGATGTGTATGTCAAATGTGATTGAATGCTATTACTTTGAAAGCATGAATGATTTTGCCCAGGTTTTTTATGATTGAATCAATTGCTTGTTTGCATCATATGATCAAGGCCATTTGTTGGTAACCCTTTTATTAGCCAAACTCATGAATTTAGCCTACTAAAAGAGAGCACTTTTGTGTTCCATCATTTGAACCCTTAGCCTTAAACATAATTTGGAAACCCTTGTGATAAGCTTTACCTTGAGTTAAGTAGAAAATATTTTGTGGTATTGATAAATGTTCAAGTTTGGGGTTGTTGGGAAACTATGAAAGGGAAATTGAAAGCATTGAGCTAAGAGCTAAGAAATAAGAATGTGAAAAGAAAAAGAAAAAGAAAAGAAAAGGCAAAGCTCAATGCAAAAGAAAGTTGGGAATAAATAAGAATGATTGTGTCTATATGATTCTCTTAACTCAAGGGTTTTGTGATCCAGAAAAACCAATATTCTTGTTAGCCCAGCCACAATATAAGCCATTAAAAAGTCCTTGTGCTGATGCATGCTTGTGAATGTATTTGATTATCGTTAAATGAAAGGCAAAGTCAATTCATGTGACATTGTGATAGTGGAGTGAATGAGTGATTACCTCTTATACACTTGTGTCTGAGTGAAACACTTTACCTAGTGAGAAAATATTCCATGAGCACATGAACATCCATGCTTAGTTGATTGATCATTCATGAAAATTAGCATTTGTTGGATATTAAGTGACTTTGTGAACACTAAAGCATGTGCATGTCTTGATTGAAATCTTTGTCATGAGTTTAATTGAAGTTTGTACTTATCTTGAAAAGAGAATTTTTGAATGAGTGAATCATTGTATGGATTGGTAGAAGATTGAGTTACATCTTGTTTGCTTGAGTACAAGCAAAGTTCTAAGTTTGGGGTTGTGATAATAGTTGAAAAACTGTTATTTTCATGCTTAAAATTGATACTAAAAGAAACCTTTAACACTTAGAAACTAGCTTGAAGTCATGCTTTTGGTCATATTTTCATAAATAAGAGAGTTAGACAAGTTTATGCTTGATTTTAGTGTTTTATGCAGGTTTTAAGGTGAATTTGGTGATAGAAGTGAACAAGGATAGGAATGGAATCAGAAAAGACATCAAAAAGTGCAAAAGGAGAAGTCGCAATTACCGCTGAGCGGCACTCAGGAGGTCACGTTGGATCCTCTGAGGGGTGAAAATGCCGTTGAGGGGGAATAATCAACTCACGCACTTACCGCTGAGTGGCACTTTTATGGGCTTGGAACTAATTTTTTGTACTTTTAGAATAGTATATAAGCTTTAGGACGTCCTAGGGTTTGTATCTTTGGCTGAAATGAAGCAAACACTCACTTTTCCACCCCTTTGAAGGAAGACCTTGGATGCTCAGGCTACCTCCTCCTCTTTCTAGGGTTCTATCTTTCATTCTTCCATTATTATTCATCTAGTTTCAGCATGAATATGGTGAACTAAACCTTGTATTGTGATGACAAATTTATGACCACTGAAAAACAGCGCCACAAACTTGTTTAACAATCGGCGAGGGTGGCCGAATCGTATCAAGTAACAAACTCGGTAAGACCAAGTATCGTTCTCCCAAAGGACTCATGGCCTAGTTAGTTATATGATTTGTTGATTATTTCAGACTTGTTAACAATTGATTGTAGGTTTTAAATGCAAAAGAAAATAATTAAACATGTATGCATGAATTTGATCAATGGAAAAGAGGAATACAAACACTTTAATGAATTAGATGGATGAGTATGTTGTTGGCGTTATCAATTTAATCTTATCCACTCTTATATATTTTTAGGAATTCATCATTCTTTTCATCAATGTTAATGCCACTCTCTAAATCACCTTGCAAGAAGGCCTATCCTTAATTACGAGTTCATACAATTCCTAGCATTCCTAGTAATAAATTCTTAAGTGCAGAAGCTTAACGGCAATCAATATGTTATTGGGAGAAATTCCCCGGATCTAGATTTCCCCGTACGTTCCCATATCGACAAAATCAATAATCATGGCAGCGAATGAGTTAAACAATCCAGGCTTTAAGCAAAGAGGAAAAACCCTAACTAATGATGAAAGAAAGCATAAGTCTTACAATAAGATGTTAGAACAATTTCCTTATATGAGAGTTTCACAAGACTACATTGAGTCCCAAACAACAATACAAGGTTTAGTTCACCATATTCATGGTGAAACTAGATGAACAATAATGAAAGAATGAAAGAGATAGAAAAACCCTAGAAAGAGAAGAGGAGAGCCGTCACCATCTCCCAATCTACCCCCAAGGGGTGAAAAGTGTATTTATGCTTCCTCCCAGCCAAAGATACAAACCCTAGGACGTCCTAAAGCTTATATACTATTCTAAAATATACAAAAAATTAGGCCCAAGCCCAAAATAGTGTCGCTCAACGGTAAATTACAGCTTAGCGGTAAACTACCGCCCAGCGGTAAGTGCGTGAGTTATTTTCTTCCCCTCAGCGGCATTTTCACCACTCAACAGATCCAACGTGAGCTCTTGAGTGCCGCTCAGTGGTAAACTGCCACTGAGCGGTAATTTCGACTTATCCTTTCTCAGTTTTTGATGTCTTTTATGATTCCATCACGTTAAAACCTGCATAAAACACTGAAATCAAGCATAAACCTGTCCAGCTCTCTTATTTATGAAAATATAACCAAAAGCATGATTTCAAGCTAGTTTCTAAGTGTTAAAGGTTGCTTTTAATATCAATTTTAAGCATGGAAATAACAGTTTTTCAACTGTTATCATATTGTTGTTGGGGAGTCAATGTAGTCTTGTGAAACTCTCATATATGGAATTTGTGTTTTAACATCTTACTTTAAGATTTATGCTTTCTTTCATTATTAGTTAGGGTTTTTCCTCTTTGCTTAAAGCTTGCTTTATTTAACTCATTCATTGCCATGATTATTGATTTTTTCAATATGGGAACGTACGGGGAAATCTAGATCCGGGGAATTTCTCCCAATAGCATATTGGTTGCCTTAAGCTTATGCACTTAAGAATTAATTACTAGGAATGCTAGGAATTGTATGAACTCGTAATTAAGGATATGCCTTCTTTCAAGGTGTTTTAGAGAGTGGCATTAACATTGATGAAAAGAATGATGAATTCCTAAAAGTATATGAGAGTGGATAAGATGAAATTGATAACCCCAACAACATACTCATCCATCTAAGTCATTCAAGTGTTTTGTATTATGTTTCTCTCCATTGATCAAATTCATGCATACATATTTAATTATTGTCTTTTGCATTTAAACCTACAATCAATTTGTTCTCAAGTCTGAAAGAATCAATAAATCATATAGCTAAACTAGGACGTGAGTCCTTTGGGAAAACGATACTTGGTGTTACCTAGTTTTATTACTTGATACGATTCGGTCACACTTGCCGATTGTTAAACAAGTTTGTGGCGCCGTTTTTCGGTGTTCATAAATTTGTCATCAGTGGGAGAAGGACATCAACCATGAAGAAAGAACTTGAACTTTATTGGGTCAAGCTAATGACGTTAAAAGAGCGCTTCCTGGAAGGCATTCCAGTGATTTGAGGACAATATTTCTTTTGATTTTATTTTGGTTTTGTAATTTTTAATTAGTTGGACATTATTTCTGTAAATATTTTGTTGGATATAGCATCTACTGAAGGATGCTAGGTGGTTAAGTATCTACTGAAGGATACTAGGTTTGTTACATCTACTGATCGGTGTTGGTAAGAAAGTTTTGCACCTACTGATGGGTGTTGGTGGATTTTGGGTCAGGCTCGTGACGTTAAATAAGCACTACTTGGGAGGCAACCCAGTTGATTGATTATATTTTTGTTTGTTTTGTTTTAGTTGCATAATAGGGTTTTGCATAAGTGATATGAGAAATTGCAGGGAACCAGTTAGAGGCATGAGTAGGAGGCACCTAGGTTAAGCTAAGAAGAAGGAGAAAACTTCCCGAAAGTGCCGCTGAGCGACAAACTACCGCTGAGCGGTAGTATCGCAGATTGTGCTTAGGTTGCCCCTTAGCGGAACCCGAGCCCATTAGGGTATTTTTATACCCCAAGCTGCGTTTTAGTGTTTCTTTTCATAATCTTCTCTGCACACACACTCTTGCATACCTTTTCAAAGGTTCTCTACATCTTTTCCCTCTTCCCTCTTGAGAAAAGCTCCCTTTCACTCATTTTCTCACTAGTGTTCCATCTAAGTTTGGGGTTGGAAGAGAGCATCATAGCTAGTTCATTTGTGTGATTATTGATTATATTTGACTTGAATTTTAAATTTCGAAATTTGAATTTCTGTTTTTATTTTCTGTTTTTATTTTTCTGTTTTTTGTTTTGATTTTTCGGTTATTATTTTAGTTTATTTTTTAGTTTTTATTTCCTATCTTCCTATCTTTCAATTATATCTTTTGATTTTTTATCTATCTTCTCCATCTTTTTGTGCTAACAAATATTTTCTAGAGTTTTGTGCCTAATGCTTGCAGGATGCAATTCGGACAAGAATTTAACTATATGGGCCCTCAATTCTACCAAAATAATCTCAACCACTGGTGGGAACCTCACTCAAGCATGGATCAAAGTTAATTTTGGCAAGCTGACGGACAATTTGAGAATCAACCACAATAACAATGGCAGCAACAACCCTCTCTATCGGAAAGAAGGTCAACGTTGGATGACACACTTCAACAGTTTTTGCAAGTGTCCATCTCCACTCAGAAAAACATTGAAGCATCATGTAAAAGGATGGAGATGAATCATCATTACATTAGTCAAAGATTGGACGATTTTGAGGTTAATACTGAAGTTAACCCTAAGGAGGAAGGTCAAGCCATTGTCACTGAAAGTGACAAAATATTTGATGAGAAAAAAATAGGGAGAGATGAGGAAAAGATAGAGAGAAAAGAAAAAGAAGAGTTGAGTGAGAAAGATAAAGATGAAGAAAAAGAAAAAGAAGTGGTTGAGAGAGAAGAGAGAAAGAAAATTTCTGTGAAAATAAAGAAATTCAGAAGAAAAATAGAAGGGAAGAAAAAAATAAGAGAAAAGAAAAAAAGAAATTTAGGGAGAGGAAAAGTAAGAAAAAGAAAATGAGAGGAAAGAAGAAGGAATCATATGAACAACCCCATCCTCATATAAAGAAGTATCATAGGAAGGAAAAGAAATTTAAGTGCTTTATGGAAATCTTCAAGAAATTGGAGATTAAAGTTCCTATGATTGAGACATTGCAACAGGTTTATGGTTTTATTAAATTTCTGAAGAAGTTCAGTAGAAAGAAGAAAAAGAAGGAGGAACTTGAGTTTTATTGGCTCAAGCTATTGACATTAAAAGAGCGCTTATTGGGAGGCAACCCAATTATTTAAGAACTTTTGTTTTTGGTTTAGTTATGAACTTTTGTTATTTTTGTTATAAATTTGTTTACAGGGTATAACATCTACTGATGGATGCTAGGTGGTTAGGTATCTACTGAAGGATACTATGTTTGTATCCACTTACTGATTGGTGTTGGTAAGAAAGATTTGCATCTACTGAAGGGTGCTTGAGGACTTTGGGTCAGGCTCGTGACATTGAACAAGCGCTACCTGGGAGGCAACCTAGTTTATTGACATTATTTTAATTGTTTTTGTTGATTTTGTTCTAGTTGCATGATAGGGATTGAATGTTTGAGTGATGTGAGAACCTAAATACATTGAGTGAGTGAGAGGTATTAGAATAAAGACACCTAGGGCGAGCTAGGAAGAAGGTAAGTTGAAGTCGCACGTGTCGCTCAGCGGTAAATACCGCTGAACGCCACCATTGCATAGTTGGATGGACTTCCTAGGGCGTGTTTTGGTAGGAACTTTCATATCTCACTCCTCCCACACACTCTCAAGCAATCTCCCAAGAGTTCCCTTCATTTTTAATTTTCTTCCCCCTTCATAAAACCTCTCTTCCATTCACTTTTGCATCAAGTTTCCATTCATGTTTGGGGTTTGGTGAGAGCATTGTTGTTACGGGCTGCTTTGTTCGTTGTGGTTTACTAATGCTTAACAATGTCTCTTGTGGTTTTGTGAATTATGTTTGATGCATGGATGGCCTCCTCATCGGGCAAAAGAATCAAGACTATATGATCCAAGAAGAAGGAGAGGAAGAAGACTCTGATGATAACATTAGTTGATAAGGAACTGAGATAGCATTCACTGATGGATGCTATCAACACTAGAGTAGGATTTGTTTTATCTTCTGTTTTGTTCTAAACTTATTTGCTTCTGTTAGTAGAATAGGGTTTGATGTACTCAATTGGAAACTTTGTCTGTTATGATGGTTTGCTTATGACTGTTGTGTGGTAAGTAGTGCTTGGTGATGCTTTGATATTGATTAATGTTGAGATTGTGCACATCATATGCTTATACAGGTAGTTCACAAGCCTTGTGAACAAATGCATGATGTTGTGATTGTGATTATGATACTAAGCAGATGTGTATATGTGGAATGTGAATGAGCTTATATGTGAGGCTTTGAACTCCAGAGTTGTTTTGATGGAATTCTGTTACTTCGAAAGTATGAATGACTTTGCCCAGGTTTTCTATGATTGAATCAATTGCTTGTTTGCATCATATGATCAAGGCCATTTGTTGGTAACCTTTTTATTAGCCAAATGCATGATTTGAGCCCCACAAAAGAGAACACTATGTGTTCTATCTTTTGAACCCTTAGCCTTGAACATGATTTAAAAACCCCTTGTGAAAAGCTTTACCTTGAGTTAAGTAGAAAATATCTGGTGGTATTGATAAATGTTCAAGTTTGGGGTTGTTGGGAAATTTAGAAAAAGGGAAAATAAAAATCATTGAGCTAAGATCTAAGAATGTGAAAAGAAAAAGAAAAAGAGAAAGAAAAGAGAAAAAAAAGAGCAAACCTCAATGTAAAGGAAAGTTGGGAATAAGTAAGAATGATTGTGTTTATATGATTCTCTTAACTCAAGGGTTTTGTGATCTAGAAAAACCAATTTTCTTGTTAGCCCAACCACATTATAGGCCATTGAAAAGTCCTTCTGATGATGCATGCTTGTGAATGTATTTGATTGTGGTTAAATGAAAGTCAAAGTCAATTCATGTGACATTGTGATAGTAGAGTGAATGAGTGAATACCTCTTATACACTTGTATGTTTGAGTGAAACACTTTATCTAGTGAGGAAAGATCCCATGACCATATGAACATCCATACTTAGTTGATTGATCATTCATGAAAAGAAGCACTTGTTGGATACTAGGTAATTGTGTGAACACTAAAGCATGTGCATGTCTTGATTGAAGTTTTTGTCATGAGCTTAATTGCGTACTTACTTATCTGGAAAAGAGGATTTTGAATAGGGTGAACCATTGTATTGATTTGGTAGAAGATTGAGTTACATCTTGTTTGCTTGAGGACAAGCAAAGTTCTATGTTTGGGGTTGTGATAACAGTTAAAAAAACTGTTATTTTCATGCTTAAAATTGATACTAAAATCATGCTTTTGTTTATATTTTTGGAAATAAGAGAGTTGGACAGGTTTATGATTGATTTCAGTGTTTTATGCAGGTTTTAAGATGAATTTGATGAAAGAAGTGAAGAAGCATAGAGATGAAATCAAAAAAGGACTCAAAAAGTGCAAAAGAAGAGAAGCCGCAAGTACCGCTCAGTGCCAGTTTACCGTTGAGCGGCACTAATAAACTCCCATTGGTTCCGCTGAGGGGTGAAAATGCCGCTGAGGGGAGGAATCAACACACGCATTTACTGCTAAGTTGTAGTTTACCGCTGAGCGACACTATTTGGGCTTAGGCCCACTTTTCTGTAATATTTCGAATAGTATATAAGCTTTAGAACTTCCTAGGGTTTGTATCTTTGGCTGGAGAAGACGCAAAACACACTTTTCACCCCTTGGGGGTAGAATTGGAGATGTAATCTTTTGAAGCTCTCATATATGGAACTTGTGCTTAAACATCTTATTTGAGATACATGCTTTCTTTCATTAATAGTTAGGGTTTTTCCTCTTTGCTCAAAGCATGCATTGTTTAACTCATTCGATGTCATGATTATTGATTTTGTCGATATGGAGACATACAGTAAAATCTAGATCCGGGAAAATTCTCCCAATAACATATTGCCTAGACATATGGATATGAAGGTTGGTTGTCTTTAAGCTTCTGTGCTACATAATTAATTATTAGGGATGCTAGGCATTCTCTGAACTCGTAATTAAGGATAGGCTTTCTTCGCAAGGTGATTTAGAGAGTGGCATTAACATTGATGAAAAGAATGAGGAATTCCTAAAATATATGAGAGTGGATAAGATGAAATTGATTACCCCAACAACATAGTCATCCATATAATTCATTCAGTGTTTGTGTTCTTTTTTCCCATTGATCATCACATGCATACATGTTTACTTTTTGTCTTTTGCATTTGAAACTTACAACAATTTGTTCACAAGTCTTAAATAGTCAAGAAATCATATAACTAACTAGGTCGTGAGTCCTTTGGGAGAATGATACTTGGTCTTACCGAGTTTATTACTTGATACGATTCAGTCACACTTGCCGAGGGTTAAGCAAGTTTTTGGCACCGTTTTTCGGTGTTCATAAATTTGTCATCAAAGACTCAGATGACAGCATGAGTTGATGAGGAGCTGAGATTACATCTACTATTGGATGATATCACCTATAGAGCAGGATTTGTTATCTTTTGTTTTGTACTGTTGAACTTATTTGTTTCTATTTTTAGAATAGGGTGTGATGTACTCAATTAGAAACTTTATCTGCTATGATGGTGTGCTTGTGATTTATGCATGATGAGTATTGCTTGGATAATGAGTGATGTTGAGATTGCACACTTTATATGCTTATATGCAGGTGGTGGTTCACGAGATATGTGAACAAATGCATGATGTTGTGATTGTGATTATGATGCTAAACAGGATGTGTATGTGGAATGTTGAATGAGCCTATATGTGAGGTTTTGAACTGCAGAGTTTTTTGTTAATAAATGTTATTACTTTGAAAGCATGAATGACTTTGCCCAGTTTTTTTGACTGAATCACTTGCTTGTATGTGAAATCTTATCAAGGCCATTTGTTGGTAACCCTTGATTAGCTAAATGCATGATTTTAGCCCAATAAAAGAGAACACAATGTGTTCTATCCTTTGAACCCTTAGCTTTGAACATGATAGAAAACCCTTTTTGAAAAGCTTTACCTTGAGTTGAGTTGAAGATATCTTGTGGTATTGATAAATGTTCAAGTTTAGGGTTGTTGGGTGGCTGAAAAAGAGGAATATGAAAAGCATTGAGCTAAGCATGTGAAAAGTAAAAGAAAAACGAAAAGAGAAGAAAGAAAAAGAAAGGCTCAATGCAAAAGAAAGTTGGGAAGGAGGAAGAATGGTTGTGTTTAAATGATTCACTTAACTCAAGAATTTTGTGATCTAGAAAAACCAATTTTCTTGTTAGCCCTGCCACATTATAAGCCATAGAAAAGTCCTTGTGATGATACTTGCTTGTGAATGTGTTTGATTATGGTTAAATGAAAGGCAAAGTTAATTCATGTGACATTGTGATAGTAGAGTGAAGGAGTGACCTCTTATACACTTGTGTGTTTGAGTGAAACACTTTATCTAGTGAGGAAAGATTCCATGAGCACATGTTTACATCTATGCTTAGTTGATTGATCGTTCATGAGAATAGCATTTGTTGAATATTATGTGATTATGTGAACACTAAAGCATGTGTGCATCTTAACTGAATTCTTTGTGTTGAGCTGATTTGAGTAATTACTCATACTTAAAGAAGGAGTTTTGAATGTGGTGAACCATTGTATGGATTGGTAGAAGATTGAGTTACACTTTGTTTGCTTGAGGACAAGCAAAGTTCTAAGTTTGGGGTTGAAGAAGCCATTTGAGAACAAGATTAGAAATTTACAAATGGTTTAAGAATTTTGTTTCTGACAATGATACATGATATATTTAATCAAACTATATGACAGCTTTTACATGAACAAGAAACTACATAACTAAAACATAGGAATTAAATAAAAAAAACAGAATAACAATGGAGAATGTTTTTGAAATTCATAAGTGTTAACATTTTCCTCAAGATTTCCACCGTGCCTTCATTGTTAACAAAGAAATGTCTTTGTTAAGTAGAGGAACTAATGGAAACCCTAAGGAAAAAGTTAACATGAATTTGGTTACGGAAGCTCAATAGTGTAGGTTTTCAAACGATAGTTCCAAAGGATCTGAAACTGTATTTAAAGAAAATGCTGGGAGCCACTAATGCGCCCAACTACTCTAGTGCCCATCAATAATAAAACGTCGAACCCTTCAGAAATTCATCACCCATTAAGTAAATCCTTATATTGTCAGAGTTCAACTTCAATTGCATAATAAAACGTCGAACTCTTTAGAAATTCGTCGTTGTTGAAATTATTTTATTGGGACATATAAGATTAAAAATTTTAGTTTGGCCTGAAAGTGATAAGATTTGATGCACAACTTTATAAATACTAGATTTGAAAACGCACTTAATGTTTTCTAAACTGAAGAGTAACAAACCCTAGAAAGGTGAAAGACATTCCAGAATCTGATCAGAAATGGCTTCTTCATCATGATCAAGAAGAAAATGGAATGTTGCCCGAATTGCAAGGAATGCTAATCCTATAGGTTGGATCAGTGATGAAGACATTCGACGGAAGCTTTTTAGTCTAAAGAAGATTAAAACTGTGGTTTCTCACAGATATCTGAAATTGGTGTGGGTGTTCTACTCCAACTTAAAGATGAGTGATGAAACATTTTGTTCCACAATCAAGCGGGTTGATATAAAGGTTTGGATTGGTCATCAACAAGTCTATCCCATCTCTAAATCTTGGAGTGCAAACAAAACAGATTCGACAAAAATTGAAGAAGATGAGAGCGCTAAATGGTATGCGGTGAAAATAGATTGTATGTCAAAATCGCTAAAAGATTCTTGGGGCTCAAGTAAATTGAAAACTGACTACAACAGAAGAATATGGATTTTCGTTCTTTGAATTTAATTTTGTAATCAGTGACTTCTTAAGTCGTCTTTTGTTTTGCTGGTTGTAATCATCTTTTGTATGTCAGAATCGCTAAAAAGATTCTTGGGGCTCAAGTAAATTGAAAGTTGACACAGTCATTGAATAAGACTCTAAGGATTGAAAAATCAACGACAAAATGGAAAGGAAGGTGATGTGGACAACCAGAAAGGGATCAACAATAATTTTGCAACACAAGAATATGGATTTTCGTTGTTTGATTTTAATTTTGTAATCAGTGGCTTCTTAAGCCATCTTTTGTTTTGCTGGTTGTAATCATCTTTTGAATATTAATAAAATTCTCTTTTGGCAATAACATTAGTGAATGGTGACTGAATTGTTTAAATTACTTAAATTACTTGTATGATTTTAATTGAAATTTTTAATGTTACATCATTACATTGAATATACCATTGCACTCTTTTTGCAATAGTACGTCGATTAGTAAAGCTACGCGACGTAATCTTAATAGAAAGTTCTGAAACAAAGAGGTTAACGTCATTTTTCAGACTTCGACGTATTATTGTCAGCCAGATTACTCCCTTTTTATTTCTTTTGCCTTTAAACCCGAAGGTCACTTCCTTTTTTTATTTATCCTTTTTAAACTAAAATAGAATGTCCAACTTTATATGGGAAAACGTAGTTGGTTGGGCTTGATAAATGTTGTGTTAGATATGAAGAGATCCATGTCATATACTGACACCACTCGACGTCCAGGTATATGGGAAAAGACTGTTGGCAGGGCATGATAAATGCTACGATGAAAAGGAAGAGATACACGTCACTATTGACACCACTTGACGTCCATGTTATTTGGGAAATACATAGGCACGTCCACGTTATTTGGTAAATACATTGGGACATCATTTTCCTTTAGTATTTGACACAAAATTATTTGAAGGATTTCTAAAAGAAATCCATTATTACGTAGGTTCATAAATGGAAACGAAACAAAGGAAAAACATAATAACTCTAAACATAGCAAACAAAATGAAAATCAAACGACGATTGTTAAAATGTAGAAGGATTTTTGTGAATGGAGGTTATAGCGTTTTGAAAGGGTGCAAAATTCAAATGTTTCTACATTTTTCTTTGGATTTCTATCACTCTTTCAAGCTCTTCACCATGACGCACTCTTTTAAGCTATTCGCCATTACAAAGAATCAAACCACAAGGAAATTACTCGTTTTGGTGAACTTGAAAGAAATGATAGAGAAACAAGGAAGAAAGTTAACAAAAATTGTTACGAAATATTTGGTGAATGGAGGTTGTAGCGTTTTGAAAGGGTTAACATGAATTTGTTTACGGAAGTTCTGTAGTTTAGTGAAGGAGGAGTAGCGTTTTGAAAGGATGCGAAATCCAAATCTTTCAACCTTTTCCTTTGGTTTTCTATAATCCTTCAAGTTTTTTTGTGTCCTTGAAGGAGATAATAGAAAACACAAAGAAAATAATTAACAGATGGAGTTCATAGCAGAAATTTTATAAATAGATGTCTACAGGTTATCTAAGGCTGCGAAACTGTATTTATAGAAAAAAAAATGACTGTTGGGAAAGGCATGATGTAGGGTGACCTTTGGCTTCAATAATAAAAGGCAGTCTGAAGGCAAAAGGTTGTTAGAAGAAAAAATTAAAAACATAATTTATGGAAAATATAACGTCCAACGTGAAAAAGAATTCGACGTTCTGTGGTTGGTTTAAAAGAAAAAGAAAAAATAATAAAAAAGGAACTAAATAACAAATTGTCTAAAACAGTTTAAAACTGACATTTTATGGGTTGATTAAAATGAAAAATAAACAAATAACTGCTAGTTGTAATATACAACGTCCTTCTTTTGTTACGGTTGACGTCATATTAATTAAATCAATATTTAGTATTTATTTATCTTGTATTGGACGTCGACTACTTCCTTATGGACGTTATGAGATTACGACCAACACGTTCAACCCGAACTTGTTCGACGTTCTGTATTGCTTTAAACGTCAACCCCATAAAGTGTGGGACGTTCTGTTTGGTTTATAAGAGAAAAGAAATAAAGAATAATTAAGGGATTTACTCTTTGGCTTCATGCTGGGTATAAAACGTCGAATATTTGTCATGGTTGACGTCAAATGTGGGTAGGAGTAATACTGCTGCAAGGAAACCACTATTTCATTATTTTTTTATTTTAAATTGAACGTCAGATGTTTCTTAAGTTGACGTTATGTGATTGTTTTAAGTCAATCTTGGCCTTATTTGACGTTAATACATTTTATATTACATCGATACGCTTCTTATTTAACGTTAATACATTTTAAACGACGCACTACTTTAGTAATTGACGTTGAGCGAATCAATTTATTTACAACAATGCAACTGGTCATTTTTAATGTTGAATATTGAGTGCTACGAAGTTGAACGCGTGATGTTATACGCTGTTTTTCCACTAGTGGTTGCTCGTCAAGCATTCACCAAAGAATGAACACCTCGGTCTTTCTTGATGGATTCTTGGAGCTTTAGCATGTTCTACCAGAGATCAATAATCTGAAATAATTCAATCAAAACGTTAGATTCACAAAAGTCTTTGTAGAAATCAAATTCGCGTCTATATATAGGTTTTTTACAAAACTGACGCTCCTAAGTCGATGATGGACAAATTTATGATCACCAAAATATGATGTCACAAACTTGTTTTACAATCGGCAAGTATGACCGAATCGTTCAAGTAATAAACTTGGTAAGACCAAGTATCGTTCTCCCAAAGGACTCACGGCCTAGTTTAGTTGTGTGGTTTGTTGATTAGCTAAGACTTAAGAACGAAATAATTGAGGTTTAATATGCAAAACAGAAAATAAACATGTATGCATGAGGTTTTGATCAATGGCAAAAGCAAAAGATAAGCACTTTCAATGAAATATATATATGAATATGTTGTCGGGGGTCAATTTCATCTTATCCACTCTCATATATTTTAGGAATTCAACATTCAAATCATCATTGTTAATGCCACTCTCTAAATTACCATGTCAAGAAGGCCTATCCCTAATTACGAGTTCATACGATTCCTAGCATTCCTAAAAATTAGTTCTCTTAGCACAGGAGCTTAACGACAACCAATATAATATTGGGAGAGATTCCCCGGATCTAGACTTCCTCGTACGTTCCCGTATCGACAAAATCAATAATCATGCATTGAATGAGTTAAACAAAGCAAGCATTAAGCAAAGAGGAAAAACCCTAACTAATGATGAAAGAAAGCATAAATCTTAGATTAAGATGCAAGCACAAATTCCATATATGAGAGCTTCAAAAGATTACATTGATTCCCCAACAAACATACAAGGTTTAGTTCACCATATTCATGGTGAACCTAGATGAACAATAATGAAAGAATGAAGGATAAAACCCTAGAAAGGTGAAGAGGTAGCCTGAGCATCCAAGATCCTCCTTCAAAGGGGTGGAAGAAAGGGTGTTTGCTTCGTTTCTGCCAAAGATACCAACCCTAAGACATCTAGGTCTTTAAATAGGACATAAAAATAATAGAAAACGGGTCCAGGCCCAAACAGATCATAAAATCGCATATAACTGGCCCAAAACTCGTTTGGTTGACTTTTTTCGTATTCTAGTTGACTGGTTGACTTTTCTGGTTGACTGGTTGACTTTTCTGGTTTCTGGTTGACTTTTCAGCATTCCAATCATTCGGTACTTCAATTCTTCTTTCAAATCATTCAATTATCCTACAAAATCAAGGAAATCTTGCACAAAACCATTAAATTCACTTTCAACTCTCTTATTTCTGAAAATATGAATAAAAGCATGATTTCAAGCTAGTTTCTAAGTATAAAGGTTGCTTTTAGTATCAATTTTAAGCATGAAAATAACAGTTTTTCAACTGTTATCAGTCGACTATGCTACTAATAGAGTCGATTATACTCAGACAGTTATAATAGTTAGTAGCAGTCAAACCAATTTAATTGATTTCGCATTTAATACAATTGACTCATGATGAGTCAATATTTTATTGATTTCACTTATCTTATTGTGCTAGATTTAATCAGGGAATTATGCTTGAATGTCCAATATTTCTCCATTTTTCGTAATTGTGCTTGATTGGACCAGAAATTCTTATTTTAATTAATTTGAATTATCTAAGCTTATTATTTTCATTATTGATTTAAGGGAAAATTTTGGAGATATATTTTGGAACATTAAAGGGCTGCAAATAAATTCAAGACTCTCCACATAGGCATCTAGAATTAATTAAATTGTAATCTAGTAGTGTAGAATGTTTTTGGATTAACTTTAGTAGATTTAGCCAATTTTTGGCAAAATGAACTAGAAAAAAAATGAGGGTGGATCACTTGGCACCCTAGGGTTTTATTGTGTGGATGTTAAACTCGCTTTTAGTCGCATCAAAGCCAATAAACTCAGTTTCCCCACTAATGTAGTAGAGGGATAACCAAGGATCAATCCAAGGACTCAACTATGATTAAGTTTCAGAGTGTAAAATTAATTCTTGCAATTATTTACTATTTAATTATAAGAACAAGGTAGGGAAATAGAAAATGAAACAATGACATTAAAGAGAAAAGAATAAATGAATCAAATCTGTATAAAAGAAAAAAAAATAAAATGCAAAGAAATAAAACAAAACTGGAACCTAAGCTAAATTATAAAATAAATGCAACACAAAACAGAACCTAAACTAAAATGAAAAATGAATGAAATTAAAACTAACCTATGAATGCTAACAGTTAATAGCACAAGGAAACCAAAACTAAAACTGAACAAGATACTAAGATCCCTAAAAGAAGTGGTATATACATGTATCCGAACCAAAAGAGTGGACAGTTCAACATCTAATCTACTAAACCTAATCTATTCACACGAAAACAAAAATCAAAGTAAGTAAGAAGTATTGGCTAATACAGAAATCAACTTGCAATGAAACCAAATCAACAATACAGATCACTCTATCCTAATCTATATATCACCAGAAATCAATCAAGAACAGAATTTAGAATTAAAACAAATCAAAAACAGTACCTAAATTCTAACTAATCAAAATCAATATAACAATCTAAAAAAAAACAGAATTGAACTCATCTCTGACTCGAGAAGACATCTCGATAAAAAATTGCTCACTATGGAGTCATTCAATTCCAAAAGGAATTGCAAAGATGTAGAGAATCAGAGTCGAATTCGTTTTCTCAGAACATAACAATGGCAGAATCAAAAACAGTGAACAAAAATCGAAATGCAAACAAGAAATGAGAAAGAAACACGAAATTGCACTTTATTAATATGAGAAAGGAAAATTACAAACATTATACCAGAGATCACCGAATGAGGAACTCACGGATTGTCACGGTTCCATGAATCTCATCAGCGAAATCCAGAATCAAGAACAATATCCTATTCTAAGAAAAACGTAAAAACCCTAATCTCTAGAACGGAGAACTGTAAACTGAAAAGGTAAAAATGTATGAAGAAGTGTTCTCTCTATCTATATCTATTTACATGTAGAAAAACTCCTTTATATAGGGTTGGAGAACGAAAAGAGAAAAGAAAACGGGAAAGTAAAGAAAGAAACTTGATTTTTGACGCTTCCTGCTCTTGATCCAGCGGCCACTGTTCATTTGCTTCGAGCTTGCGTTTCCAGCCATTCGATCCTCTATAACGGGCAGCTCCGGTCAGCTTCTTCCTCACCGATCATCTTCTTTTGGCAAGTGATATGCTCCTCTCTTCAGCTCTCCTCACTCACGGTAGCCCTAGCTCGAGGGTTCTTTTCTTTTACTCAAATGCACGAAGACTTCTTTCATTTTGCCAAAATGATTTGCAAATTTGAGACCCCCAATGACAGCCTCTGAAACGCAACGTTTCATTAAGTCCATATCCAGCCAAAGCATTTAGCCCAATTGCTCCTCTGCTGACAAATGGTCCAAACCCAATTCCTAAGGCCCAATCTGCAATAAAGAAAAATCAGTCCAAAACTACAGGAAGGAAATGAAATTTAAGAAATAAAAAAGAAATGTTTTTATCAAAAGATTTTCTAAAAAAATAATTCTCTAATTATTTACAACTACCAAAAATACTCTTAAAAAACTGTTTTTAACTAAAATTCTATAAAACTAAAGAATTAAGAGAAAAACATAAAACTAGCCTAATTCTAAGAAATTAAAAACTAAAGAAATCTAAGAAATGATTTTTAACAGAGAAAAATATGTAAATCTAGACTGTTATCACACCCCCACACTTAGACAACTGCCCTCCTGGGCAGGGACAAACAAGAAAGACAAAGGAAAAGAAAGACTCAATCTACAAATGAAAAGACTAAACACATAACTAGGAACACTGGACTCGATCACAATTAAACTCAACTCTGCTAATTACACAACTACCAGCTATTTTTCTCTAATCAGAACTGCACAAACAGAATCACCAACTCTAAATCTAAGTTTCAGTAACTCTAGCAAGCAAACAACAATTAAATTTAACCCAAAACAAGCAGAAAATTACAATTTAGAGAAGTAGCAGCCCAAGTTCAACCTCACAGGATAAAGTGTTTCTCTCAAATCACTCAAGTGTTTAGGTCAGCCTGTGTTTCACTCCACATAACATGATAGACCACAATTCACAACTTTGGAAAAATTCTAATTGACACTGCTTGAATCAAGATAACTCTAGATCACTAGGACTTTCATGGCTTGTAATGTAATGGAGGATGGAAAAGCTAGATGTATGGGAAATAAAAGCAGAAACTGGAATGGATAAGAGAAATGTGAAAGAGAGGACAACTAGAACTCACTGCAAGTATTGCATTCTTTTCTTGGCCACAATCTTTTTTTTTTCTGATCTTTTTCTCAATCAATTTTCTCTTTTTCTCTTTTCCAGACTTTTTTTCTTCACTTTTTCAGATCAGATTTTCTTCTTTTTAGAGCTCTTTTCTTTTCAATCTCACCTCAGTCCTTACTCTTTTCTGCTTTTTGAGTTCTAAATTCTCCTTACTTCTCACAAATCTCTCAAGGTTGCTTTATTGGTGGTGAAAAAGTATGTAATGGATGGAAAGCAAAGAAAAGGCTAAGGCTCAAATGAGGGTACAATGGAAAGAAATGTGAATGGGAAGAAGAAAGAAGGCCTAGATCATTTCTTAAGTTCTACCAAGATCAAGCACACTCAAAGAGGATTAATACAAAATCAAAACTATGACTATACATGCATGCATTCACACTAGAAAGAAAAAAATTGGCCCAAAACTCTCCAGGGTTAAAGATTTGTCAAAAATGAACTTGCTACTCTCTATCATGCAAAAACTACTTATTTAGACTAAACTAACTGTGAAAACTACTGCTAGAGCTACATCTACTTAAATCTAGAGCTAAAGACACTATTGGCAATCTATCTTAAAGAAATAAAGCTAAGAAGTGAGTGAAATCAGCAACAATTAAGTAAAATGTGAAATAAAATCCAGAAATACCTGCACAACATTACCTAAAGCTATTAACAACCTAGACAAACTAAGACAGAACAAAATGTAACTAAAAAGAACTCAAATCAATAACAGGGAAAAGAAATCCAATTAGAACAGACTCAACTAAGACCTACAACAACTCCTAACTAACACTTCTATGCAAAAAGAAACAATAACAGGGAAAAGAAATAAGCAAAAGCAAGAAGCAACAAGATACCTAAAGCAATGAACCTAAACCAAAACCTAAACAATCAAAATAGAAATTTAAAGAAAGAAGGAACTAAAGCAAGAAACAAATCCTAAAGAATAGAAACAAAGGTTAGAGAAATAAAAGGAACCTGGAATCAGTCCTAAACTACCTAATATATTTACAGAAGATAAACCTAACCTATTCCTATAAGCTACCTGACATAAGCAATAAAAACAGAATAGAGAATTGACAAAAAGAAAGCTAAACAGATTCAAAAAACTTTTAAAAACAGTAGCAGAAAGAAAATAGAACCTAATTATGAAAAGAATCCTAATTAAAACTTGAAGCAAAGCATGAAAAAAATGAAGAACTAGAACAGAGCAATAAACTAGCATAAGGAAGACAAAATAATAGAAATAAGCAAAGAAAAGGGACCTAAAAGAAGTTCTAAAACATATTCAAAAACAGCAAAAGAACCTAAGCTAAAACAACATAAACCAACAAATGAAAGAACTATTATCAACAAAACTAACAACTAAACTAAAACATATTAGTAACAAGAGTTGGTATTTACAGACTAAAGCAAGAATAGTAAACTACTCTAGGGATTTAAAACTAAACCAGACCTAAGCTAAAGGAAAAACAGCTCAGAGAAAAAATAATTATCCCTATTTTATTACTAAAACTAATGCTAACAAAGCTATATACATCAAAACAAAAAATTTAAACCAACCTATACCTTCCCACCCCCACACTTAAGAGGCACATTGCCCTCAATGTGTGAGTGGGTAAGGTTCTAAAACAGCAGAGAAAAAACACATATATACACAAAACAGATCTAAAATGGATATACACAAGACAAAACTAATAAAGAGCATAAAAACTAATCAAGAAAACACATAACAAAATAGAACTAAGAATGAACATAAAAGAGTATAAAATGTATATGAACAGAAGAGAAAATGCAATAGAACACAACATGTACAGGAACAAAAATGGAAAAATAAAACTAAAACTACAAGGCTACAAAGAAAAAGAACTTATTCAGATTGGCCACAAATCAAAGTTAATTTTTTCTATTTTTATGAAAAACAACATATTTTCTACTTTACTATTTACTATACTACCTATTATCATACAAACTATTAACAAGAACTTATTACTATAAAAGAAAAGAAAGGTAAAGAAGTGGCTTATTGGTTTTTCTCCAAGCTCAGCTCCTCTGTGTAAGGTTTCCATGATTGTACTGACTGCATTCTTCTCAGCTCTCCACTGCAGCAACTGCAATTCTTCACTCAAGGCTTGCATCTGCTGATTTTTCACATTCAAAACACTTTGTTGCAGCAACTAGATCTCCTCATGCAAATTCTGATTCTGTACATTCCAGGGTCCTTGAGCATCATTCATACCTTCTCTTGCATCCATCACCACTTCCTTTGTGTCTGCAGCTTCCTTTGGATGAGTGGCAATATTAGTCATGTCAGCTGCTGATGTGATCATGGATGGGCCAAGTAATGAAGAGAATAAAAGGATGACAAGAAGCATGACTAAAGGGAATCATTTTACTTCTTGTCTTCTTTACACGTTTGTATCAAAAAAAGTAGAATAGGTTCTCTTTGGGCGTGTATTTGCCTTTTGATTTCTTTCTCTTAGTTCTTGTGAATAATTGCTTATAAACTCTTCTTTCTCTTTAAGAACAAGCAATGTGGGACTATCCATGGCTTGATCTTAAAAAGAAGAGAAGAGAAAGTGAGCATTCTAGGCGTGTAGGAGTTAGTAGCATAGCTAGTTTTCATGTTTTGAACTATAGGAGAACTAGTTGCCTTATAAACCCTTTGGAGTGGAGAGAATTGAGCAATGTGGGACTCAAAAGTCCCTAGAAGACCTGTAGCAGCTGCTGGACGGACTACACCTTCAAAAGTCCCACATCTCCTAGATCTTGCATCTTAGCTCACTCCAAAGGTTATATAAGAAGGCTTAGGGGTCTCCTTTTTGTACACCTTTGCATTGAATGAAATTTGAGTTGAATTGCAATCTTGCATTCTTCTTTGAGATAGAATTCTGTCTCTAAAGTCCCAAATTTGGGCAGGCCTTATCTTGCTCAAGCAAGTGGCGGTCCTCTTCATGATGCTTATCTTGGAAGCTTGTTCAAGTGGCGCATCTTCATTTCCTAAGTTTCCTTTTCTCTAATCTCTTCCATTTTTAATTTCTCTTCCATTTCTTAAATGTCATTTAGTATATTCTCTCTAGGTATGCACTTCCCCATCAGCTGCAACAGAAAAATCAAAGTCAATGTTCATCAGTGAATCATCAAACATTTCAACTTTGTTAAAAGTGAAATCAAGATCATTTTCATGAAGAACCAATGCATCAAAGGTGGGACAAATATTATCAGTACAAACAGTAGGGGTATGGATACGTTCAATCTCAAATGGTGCTCTAAGAACCTTAGAATCAATAACTACTGCAGTGTTAACAACAGGCTCTAAAGGATCTATGCACATGCAATCAAATGAGCTAAACTGCAAAGGAAACTCAGATAAGACAACTAGAATTTCAAGGTTAAACAACACCTGTGTTGGCTCTTCCTTAGTAATAACAACAGAATCCATAGTTAACTCAACACAGTCCATAAAGCTATCCTCAAAATTGTGTACGTCAAGTTCAGCAGGTTCAATTTTCAAATCAGAGTTCAAATCAACAATACAATTAATTTCAGAATGAGGTTCAGTACTCACATCCCCAACAAAAAGTTCACATACAGATTCAGAATCAACCGATGCATTCATACAATCACCACTCATCAGAGAATTGGAATTATCATTAACAGAAATTAAAACAGAATCTGAATCAGTGAAAGAAGGATTAGCGTATACAATTACAGAGGTGGTTGGACACTTAATCACTTGAAACTTTGGGGCAGCAGCTACCATCAGTGGTGCTCCCTTGTTTTCTGCCGCTTTCTCCTCTTCAGCTCTCTCTGTCAGCTTCTTGATAGTAGATACCAATTGAGCCACTTGATTAGTCATTTCTTGAAAGTCTTTTGATGGCAAATCTTGTTGCGCTTGATCATAGAATTGGTTTTGCCATGGCTGCAGTGACTGGAAATCCTCTTGCTTTGGCTCCTCATATTGGTTCCAAGGTTGCTGCTCACAAATTGGATGAAAATAGGGTGGGGGTTGTTGCATGAAATTCTCAGGAAAAGACTCAGAACAGGTCAAAGCCATGTGGTTGAGCATTATAAGGGAAAGAGAAATTATCATATGGAGAATAGTAATTCATACTTACCAAAGGCTCAATGGAAGAACACCAATCAGACCTCTAAAATTTCTAATACAGAACTCAAGCAAAAATCTATCAAAGAAAAGAAAGAAACTAGACAAGACTAACCTAACACTCTAAAACTTAACTCGCCGAGTCCCCGGCAGCGGCGTCATTTGTTAAACTCGCTTTTAGTCGCATCAAAGCCAACAAACTCAGTTTCCCCACTAATGTAGTAGAGGGATAACCAAGGATCAATCCAAGGACTCAACTATGATTAAGTTTCAGAGTGTAAAATTAATTCTTGCAATTATTTACTATTTAACTATAAAAACAAGGTGGGGAAATAGAAAATGAAACAATGACATTAAAGAGAAAAGAATAAAGGAATCAAATCTGTATAAAAGAAAAAAAAATAAAATGCAAAGAAATAAAAACAAAACTGGAACCTAAGCTAAATTATAAAATAAATGCAACACAAAACAGAACCTAAACTAAAATGAAAACTGAATGAAATTAAAACTAACCTATGAATGCTAACAGTTAACAGCACAAGGAAACCAAAACTAAAACTGAACAAGATACTAAGATCCCTAAAAGAAGTGGTATATACATGTATCCGAACCAAAAGAGTGGACAGTTCAACATCTAATCTACTAAACCTAATCTATTCACAGGAAAACAAAAATCAATGTAAGAAGTATTGGCTAATACAGAAATCAACTTGCAATGAAACCAAATCAGCAATACAAATCACTCTATCCTAATCTATATATCACCAGAAATCAATCAAGAACAGAATTTAGAATTAAAACAAATCAAAAACAGTACCTAAATTCTAACTAATCGAAATCAATATAACAATCTAAAAAAAAACAGAATTGAACTCATCTCTGACTCGAGAAGACATCTCTATAAAAAATTGCTCACTATGGAGTCATTCAATTCCAAAAGGCATTGCAAAGATGCAGAGAATCAGAGTCCACTTTGTTTTCTCAGAACATAACAATGGCAGAATCAAAAACAGTGAACAAAAATCGAAACGCAAACAAGAAATGAGAAAGAAACACGAAATTGCACTTTATTAATATGAGAAAGGAAAATTACAAACATTATACCAGAGATCACCGAATGAGGAAATCACGGATTGTCACGGTTCCATGAATCTCATCAGCGAAATCCAGAATCAAGAACAATATCCTATTCTAAGCAAAACGTAAAAACCCTAATCTCTAGAACGGAGAACTGTAAACTGAAAAGGTAAAAATGTATGAAGAAGTGTTCTCTCTATCTATATCTATTTACATGCAGAAAAACTCCTTTATATAGGGTTGGAGAACGAAAAGAGAAAAGAAAAAGGGAAAGTAAAGAAAGAAACTTGATTTTTGACGCTTCCTGCTCTTGATCCAGCGGCCACTGTTCATTTGCTTCGAGCTTGCGTTTCCAGCCATTTGATCCTCTATAACGGGCAGCTCCGGTCAACTTCTTCCTCACCGATCATCTTCTTTTGGCAAGTGATATGCTCCTCTCTTCAGCTCTCCTCACTCACGGTAGCCCTAGCTCGAGGGTTATTTTCTTTTACTCAAATGCACGAAGACTTCTTTCATTTTGCCAAAATGATTTGCAAATCTGAGACCCCCAATGACAGCCTCTGAAACGCAACGTTTCATTAAGCCCATATCCAGCCAAAGCATTTAGCCCAATTGCTCCTCTGCTGACAAATGGTCCAAACCCAATTCCTAAGGCCCAATCTGCAACAAAGAAAAATCAGTCCAAAACTACAGAAAGGAAATGAAATTTAAGAAATAAAAAAGAAATGTTTTTATCAAAAGATTTTCTAAAAAAATTAATTCTCTAATTATTTACAACTACCAAAAATACTCTTAAAAAACTGTTTTTAACTAAAATTCTATAAAACTAAAGAATTAAGAAAAAAACATAAAACTAGCCTAATTCTAAGAAATTGAAAACTAAAGAAATCTTAGAAATAATTTTTAACAGAGAAAAATATGTAAATCTAGAGTGTTATCAGTGGACCCCACCCTCATTATAAGAAACTCACGGACTTGGAGATGCTGTGAGCCGCCACTTGCCACTCACTCTCGGTCTTTTGGTTTTTGGAGACGATTGTATTCAGAACATTTTTTTTTTGAGGCTGAACGTTGTTTTTGAATTGAAGGAATGAAATGATTTTTATCATCTTTGCTGAATTCTCATTGCCGCTTCCATTTGGTTACAACACTTTCATTTTCTTTTCGTTTTTTTTTAATTCTAACATGCTGACGGGTTGGTAATGATGGGATGGAAGAAGTATGTTTAATCACACGGAGATTGAGAAGAGAGGCACGAGTTCTAGTGGTA
The DNA here is from genome assembly GCA_034642375.1 of Vigna nakashimae. Classification (NCBI taxonomy): domain Eukaryota; kingdom Viridiplantae; phylum Streptophyta; class Magnoliopsida; order Fabales; family Fabaceae; genus Vigna; species Vigna nakashimae. The sequence goes on from CM067765.1 coordinate 40,093,479, forward strand.
GATTAGGAGCACTTTCATACGGTGATTTGAGATTGGATGGAGGGCTGTCACGGAGAGTGAGCTTATTTCTTTTCACATGGAGAATGAAATGGAGGCAAGTGTTGATTGGAAGAAGTGGAATGGTGTACGCGTGTTGCGATAGGAGAAGAGCAGCTTGGTGAAGCAAAGTAGGAAGCGCTGAATCCTTTTTGGTTGGAGAAGAGACGCTCGGTCACGGTCACAATAAAGGAGCTCTCGGTTCCTTTTATTTATTTCCAGATGCACACACGTGAGAGAGGAGGCAACATTGGACATCTTGGAAGTGTAGCATGGTAATTTTGGAGAAAGGAGATATCTTGGGAGAATAAGGTCTAGGTGATGGGACGTTGGCAGCAGCAACAATGCATTTCCTTTATTACTTTGAGAATGAAGAGGTGATTAGACGGGGGTAGGTGTACTTGTTTGGTGATAATTTTGAGAGAAGAAATATTTGCTTTGGAGAAATGGATGGCAGCGTGATAAGTTGTTGTTGAAACTATCAAATTAATACTACTTTTCAAGGCAACTTCAGTATTGCCAAGTAGTATTCAAGAAGGTAGATAGGGCTAAAGTAACCCTGAGTCGTCTCCCAACGAACACGAAATTGCTTTTGATTCTCTGACTCTTATGCTATGCAATGCTTATGAATAAAAATGATGTTTTGGAGAATGTTTAAAGAACAAATAATAAACTTAAAACCAGTTATGATTAAATAGGCTAATTCCACTGCTTTTCCAAGATAGATTCGTCATCGGTTATTCACGGATAATTGTTCAATTGATTATTGTTTAAGTTTCAAATTAATTAAAGTACATTCTCAATTAATTTGAGGGCGATCATGTATTTAACCAAAGTAAATTCTCAATCAAATGCAAAACCTTTCTAGATTATTCACAATAAATTCAATCAAAGTACATTCTCAATCAAATTCTATTGTGTTTAATCATGTTTATTCTTAAATCTCCTAACCAAGTTAAAAGTTAATCAATCAAAGTAAATTCTCAATTGATTATAGTTGAAATTATTACTACCAACCAAAGTACATTCTCAATTGATAGTAAAAACCATTTAATCATATGAAAGTTCCTAAATTAAATCAAAGTAGATTCTCAAATAAACCTTGAAACCCTAAAACTCATATAATCAATATGCATGTAGATTCAAACACATTATGATGCAAAAATATTTGCTTTTAACAAGATATAGAGATGAAAGACATAGAGAGAACAACTTAAATCAATAATCAAAGTAAACAATTGCATTAACTGAATGTAACCTCAGAATCCGTCTTGGAATTAGAGCAGAATAGCCCTAGATTGATGGAAGACCATCTAAGACGCACATTGGACCTCTTACTAGAGCCATGGCAAAGAGGATTCAAGAGGAAGAAGGATCACCTACCATTTTGCTTTTATGGAAGGTAATTTACATTGATTCTTTTTCCCATAATTAAAAGCACATTTTTCCTTGCTTTGTAGGATTAATAAAAAACAGCTGGCAATATAAAGACTTGGGGAAAAAGCTTGCTGCCCAAGCTATCAAACAAAGGTGTTTTACATGTGTGCTACTGGCCAAAACCACCAAAATAGAATTTGGCGCTTTCCATTTTCAAACTTGCTGCCCAAGAATTCACATGAGCTGTGTGAGATGCTGCCTAAACCAAAATTGGAGCCATTCATTTCAGTTTAATTGTCATTTCATTTTGAATTTCATTTCAGATCTGAGGCTCTTATTTCCCTATAAATAAGAGACCTCTTTCACCATGTAAAGCACTTTGGAGCTTAGTAAAATGCTGCTGAATTTAATTTCCAGCCCTATTGCTCTTGAGTCATTTATTCCCTCTACTTTCTCTTCCCTTTCCTCTAGCTTCCTTCCATTGTAGGAAGGCCTTCTGAGCTGTGAGGCTCCCCCACATACTCATTCCACTCAAACACACCAACCATCAACCAATCTCACTCAATTTCCGCTGCATTCACACTGCTGATTTCAGTCTGCTACACCAATACTGTTCTGGTTTTTATTGAAGCTTTGTCTGCAAGATCCAGGTCATTCTAAGCATGGCTGAGCTTCCATCATAGATGTTTAGCTCTCCATGAATGGAGTTGAATACAAGATGAAAGAAAAGTGAGAGGAGTATGAGAGAATGAATGCAGTGAAGTCCCCTGGGTCTCTTTAAATAGGCTTGATTGGGCTTGGACTCTGAATATTAAGTTGACATAATCTTTTATCTTATATCTTCCAAATAACTAAAAGATTTAAATAATTATAACATTATTTGGAAGATATTTTCTATTTATATTCCCAATTTAAATTAATTCAACAACTGAATTTTATTTCTTATCTTTTCTAACTTTCTAAAATTACACAAATGCCCTAAAATTTCCTCTATCTGCACTTTAGCCCCTTCAGAAATCTCCAAAATTGCAACTGAACCCCTTAGTTGACCAGAATCAATTCTGTTTGACCAGTTTTTCGCAGTCAATGGGAGTATGACACGTGTCAGCCCCTTTCCCACCCAAAATTAGGGTTTCAGATTTGGGAAAGGGAAATCAGGTGCCTCTTCCTGCATTTCCACTTCCGCCGCTGTGGAGAAGAAGCTCGTGGTGGCCGTTTTGGATGTTGGCTTGGAGGAGATAGCAGCGGCTAGGTCTCGCGATGGTGGGGAGAGATTGGGTTTTGCTGTGTGCATTTGGCTTCCTTTGATTTTCAGGTGGAGGTCCGATTGCAGAGCAGGAAGGTGTGGTAGCGTGTGATGGCTGCCATGGAGGTTGGGCAACAGCGAGAACGCGAGAAAATTGGATCTCTGTGGTTTTTCTGAGTGCATGTGCGACGTTGGAGAAGATGAACGAAGCTTGGATGGCAGCGGTGATGACAAATTTATGATCACCAAAATATGATGTCACAAACTTGTTGAACAATCGGCAAGTATGACCGAATCGTTTCAAGTAATAAACATGGTAAGACCAAGTATCGTTCTCCCAAAGGACTCACGGCCTAGTTTAGTTATGTGATTCATTGATTAGCTAAGACTTAAGAACAAAATAATTGGATTTTACTATGCAAAAGACGAAAATAAACATGTATGCATGAGGTTGATCAATGGCAAAACAAAATACAAGCACTTTCAATAAAATATATGGATGAATATGTTGTTGGGGGTCAATTTCATCTTATCCACTCTCATATATTTTAGGAATTCAACATTCAAGTCATCAATGTTAATGCCACTCTCTAAATTACCTTGTCAAGAAGGCCTATCCCTAATTACGAGTTCATACAATTCCTAGCATTCCTAATAATTAGTTCTTTTAGCACAGGAGCTTAACGACAAGCAATATACTATTGGGAGTAATTCCCCGGATCTAGACTTCCCCGTACGTTCCCGTATCGACAAAATCAATAATCATGCATTGAATGAGTTAAACAAAGCAAGCATTGAGCAAAGACAAAAAACCCTAACTAATGATGAAAGAAAGCATAGGTCTTAGTTTAAGATGTAAACACAAATTCCATATATGAGAGCTTCAAAAGATTACATTGATTCCCCAACAAACATACAAGGTTTAGTTCACCATATTCATGGTGAACCTAGATGAATAATAATGAAAGAATGAAGGATAAAACCCTAGAAAGGTGAAGAGGTAGCCTGAGCATCCAAGATCCTACTTCAAAGGGGTGGAAGAGAGAGTGTTTGCTTCGTTTCTGCGAAAGATACAAACCCTAGGACGTCCTAAAGCTTATATACTATTCTAAAATTACAGAAAATCTAGGCCCATGCCCATAAGTGTGCCGCTCAGCGATAAAGTACCGCTCAGGATCCAACGTGACTTCTTGAGTGCCGCTCAGCGGTAAACTGCGGCTCAACGGTAGTTGCGGCTTCTCCTTTTGCACTTTTTGGTCTCTTTTCTGATTTCATCTCTCTCATTCACTTCTTTCACTAAATTCACCTTAAAACCTGCACAAAAACACTGAAATCAAGCATAAACCTGTCCAGCTCTCTTATTTCTGAAAATATGGATAAAAGCATGATTTCAAGCTAGTTTCTAAGTATAAAGGTTGCTTTTAGTGTCAATTTTAAGCATGAAAATAACAGTTTTTCAACTGTTATCTGATGGACAAATTTGTAAGCACCAAAATATGATGTCACAAACTTGTTCCACAATCGGCAAGTATGACCGAATCGTTCAAGTAATAAACTTGGTAAGACCAAGTATCGTTCTTCCCAAAGGACTCACAGCCTAGTTTAGTTATATGATTTGTTGATTAGCTAGGACTTACAAACGAAATATTCAGATTTTAATATGCAAGACAGAAAATAAACATGTATGCATGAAGTTTGATCAATGGGAAAGACAAAAGATAAACACTTTCAATGAATTATATGAATGAATATGTTGTTGGGGGTCAATTTCATCTCATCCACTCTCATATATTTTAGGAATTCAACATTCAAATCATCATTGTTAATGCCACTCTCTAATGTACCATTCTAGATGGCTTCTCCCTAATCAAATAGTTCATACAATTCCTAGCATTCCTAATGATTAGTTCATGAGTGCAGGAGCTTAAAGGCAACCAATAAAATATTGTCAGTATAATATTGGGAGAAATTCCCCGGATCTAGACTTCCCCGTACGTGTCCGTATCGACAAAACCAATAATCATGCATTAGAATGAGTTAAACAATGCAAGCATTGAGCAAAGAGGAAAGACCCTAACTAATGATGAAAGAAAGCATATGTCTTACTTAAAAGATGTATTCAACAAATTCCATATATGAGAGCTTCAAGAGATTACATTGATTCCCCAACAAACATACAAGGTTTAGTTCACCATATTCATGGTGAACCTAGATGAATAACAATGAAAGAATGAAAGAATAAACCCAATAAAGGTGAAGAGGTAGCCTGAGCATCCAAGATCCTCCTTTAAAGGGGTGGAAGAGAGAGTGTTTACTTCGTTTCTGCCAAAGATACTAATCTCAAGGACGTGCAAGCCCTTATATACTAATCTAGAGTTACAAAAGATTACAAAAGCCCAAGCCCATAAAGTGCCGCTCAGCGGTATTTACCGCTCAGCGGTGATTGCGCGTCTTCTTTCTTCCCCTCAGCGGCCATTTTGCCCCTCAGCGGTTCCAACGCCACCTCTTGAGTGCCGCTCAGCGGTAGTTTGCCGCTGAGCGGTGCCTTCGTCTTCTCTTTTTGCACTCTTTCTTGTCTTTTCTAATGTCACTTCTCTCCTTCTTCACTCTTTTCACTAAATTCACCTTAAAACCTGCACAAAAACACTTAAATCAAGCGTAAACCTATCCAGCTCTCTTATTTATGAAAATATAGATAAAAGGCATGATTTCAAGCTAGTTTCTAAGTCTAAAGGTTGCTTTTAGTATCAATTTTAAGCATGAAAATAACAGTTTTTCAACTGTTATCAGTTATCACAACCCCAAACTTAGAACTTTGCTTGTCTTCAAGCAAACAAAATGTAACTCCATCTCCAACCAATTCAAAATCCTCTTTCCAAGATAAGTAAAAACTTCAATTAAACTTATGACCAAGAGTTCAATCAAGATATGCACATGCTTTAGTGTTCACAAAGTCATTTAAGTTCCAACAAATGCTATTTTTCATGAATGATCAATTAATTAAGCATGGATGTTCATGTGCTTATGGAATATTTCCTCACTAGGTATAGTGTTTCACTCAACACACAAGTGTATAAGAGGTAAAGTGTTTCACTCATTCACTCCACTATCACAATGTCACATGAATCAACTTTGCCTTTCATTTTACTACAATCAAAAACATTCACAAGCATGCATCATCACAAGGACTTTTCAATGGCTTATAATGTGGCTGGGCTAACAAGAAAATTGGTTTTTCTGGATCACAAAATCCTTGAGTTAAGAGAATCATAACAACACAATTATTCTTATTCATTCCCAACTTTCTTTTGCCTTTGCATTTGCATTTGCATTGAGCTTTGCTTCTTTTTCTTTTCTTTTCTTTTGCATATTCTTACTTTTTAGCTCTTAGCTCAATGCTTTTCCTTTTTCATGATTTCCCAATAACCCCAAACTTGAACATTTATCAATACCACACAAGATCTTCTACTTAACTCAAGGTAAAGATTTTCAATCAAGGGTTCAGTGTATATTCAAGGCTAAGGGTTCAAAGGATAGAACACAAAGTGTTCTCTTTTAGTAGGCTAACTTTATAAATTTGGCCAATAAAAAGGGTTCCAACAAACGGCCTTGATCATATGATGCAAAACAAGCAATTGATTCAATCATAGAAAACCTGGGCAAAGTCATTCATGCTTCCAAAGTAATAGCATTCAACAATAACAACTCCGGAGCTCAAAACCTCACATATAAGCTCATTCACATTTGACATACACATCCTGCTTAATTTCACAATCACAATCATGATATCATGCATTTGTTCACAAAGCTTGTGAATCACCTGTATAAGCATTTTAATGTGCACATTATTTCAACATCAATCAATCATAAGCATCATTCAAGCATTACTTATCAAACAATCACAGTTAATAGCAAACCATCATAAGGAACCAGGTGTTCAATAGAGTACATCAATCCCTAATCTAAAAACAAAAACAAATAAGTTCAGAAAACTTAAACCACAAAAGCATAATCATATGATTGCATTCATCAGTAAATGTTATCTCAGCTCCTCATCAGTCTGAGCTGTCCTCTGTATCTTCCTCCTCTTCCTCATCATCATCATCATCAAATGCATCCTCCTCCTCAACTTCATCTTCTTCCATATCTCTGGCTGAAGCTTCAGCTGCTTCAGCTCCTCCATGCAATGGTTCTTCTGGCCAAGCTACCACATTATGGAATTCATCCATAGTCCACCTGTGTGCTGGAGGGGTATCATACATCCCCACTATCATCTCAGCCGTGGCCACCTGCCCTCTGTGGATGGACTGCAACTGAGCACCTATAAGAGACATATACATGTCCCTCATCTGGAATGGTTCTGCTTCATGAGTATTAGCAAATGTCCGGCTCTGTGCTGGCCCTCTCTCTCTACGAGCCTGGCGTGGTGGAACTGGCTGAGCTGCATCCTCACCTCCACAGTACTGTCTGTAATAGGCCTCATCAATAGCTTTTCTTGGCCTCTCAAATGGTGGAACAGAAGTGTCTACCCCAGCTTGCTTGCAAAGGTGAGTAATCATAGAAGGATGTCCCAGTGGTGCTTTGTTGTTTGAGGTGTTAGCACACACACTAATCTCATCAGCTATCACCTGCCCAATATTAACATTCAAATTTCTGATAGCACAGTAGATGAATAGTGCCCTGCTGAGAGTGATATCTGACACATGTGAGCATGGCTGAATGTTGGCATGTGAAAATGCCATCCAATACTTTGCAAGAAGAGTCAAATCTGTCCTCCTAATGTTAACCACTAAGCCAGATCTATTCCTTTGGAAGTGTCCTCCAGGTATGCACAACACTCTCTCAACATCCTCAAAGTCAGCACCTTCCTCCATGCTAAGAGCAAACTGACATTGCTCACCAGCCCACACAGTATCCAGGAAGTTGTTGATGGAATCAGGATCATACCTGATAGCATGGCCTCTGACATAGCCCAAATAATTCTCAGCTGGATAGTCACCAATCTTCTTTGCATTGGTGTAGAATTCCTTAACTACAGCTATGTTGGCAGGTGCTGGATAAGTGGCTAGCTTTCCCCAATCATTCCCTAACACTTGCTCTCCAAATTGAGGAGCAAAGTTAGGTATCATTCCAACCTTTCTCTCCATTAGAAGTCTCCTGTCCTGAACCACCCTAAAGTGCTTCTCATGTTTCCTAGAGAGGAACCTGCCATTATGGGGCTGCTCTGGTTCCTTTTCCTTCCTCTTGGTTGCCATGGTTTTCAATCTCTTTCCTGAAGAGGATGTCATTCCTGCATTCAAACACAATTACAAAACCACAGAACATGATGTTAATCATTAGTAAACACAGAACACAACTCCTTTTGAAGCTAAACCACCGCTGAGGGCCAGAATTTCCCATCAGCGCCACCAGTGCCACATTCAAACACGCAAAAATCCAGAAAAAGCAAATCTGGCAGAGTGCCGCTCAGCGGTAATTGCCGCTCAGCGGTGATCTGCAGATTTTTGCAAATCTCTTTTTAAAACTGTCCTAACTCCACCCAAATGCAATTTTCATTTTTCCAGTTCATAATCAAGCAGTTTAATCGGTTCAAACATCAAATATATCATCAAATCATGCATAGAAAACAAAACCCCTAAATATTCATGCTTTGACAATCACATTCAAATTCAAGAACCCTAGAATGAACAAAATGCATTTTACTTACTTGGGTGGAGATGCTAGATGATATGAGAATGCTTCCAAACTAGAATGCTCTCTTCCAACCCCAAACTTTGATGGCACACTAGTGAAAAAGTGAGTGGAAGAGAAATTTTTCTAAGAGGGAAGAGTAAAAAGATGTGGGAAACCTAAGAGAAGATATGTGGAAGTGTTTGTGCAGAGAAGGGCTTGAAAGATTGTAAAAACGCACAGCTTAGGGTTTAAAAATACCCCAATGGGCTCGGGTTCCGCTAAGGGGAACTTAAGCCCATCTGCGATAGTACCGCTCAGCGGTAAATGCTGCTCAGCGGTAAATGCCGCTCAGCGGCACTTTCGTGATGTGCCCTTCTCCTTCTTTTCTTGACCTACGTGCCTTCCTAGCATACCCCTCATAGGTTCCCTGCAATTCAATGTTAAAAATGCTTATGCAAACCCTAACAAAATTAAAACAAACAAAAACAATCAATCAACTGGGTTGCCTCCCAGGTAGCGCTTGTTTAACGTCACGAGCCTGACCCAAAATCCACCAACACCCCTCAGTGGGTGTTTCAAACTTACCAGCACCCATCAGTAGGTGCAAAATCTTCTCACCAACACCCATCAGTAGGTGTTACAAACTTAGTATCCTTCAGTAGATACTTAACCACCTAGCATCCTTCAGTAGATGCTAGATCCAACAAAATAATGTTCAGAATAATGTTTACAAATTAAAAATTACAAAACCAAATCAAATCAAAAGTTTGTAAATCCACTGGGTTGCCTCCCAGCAAGCGCTCCTTTAATGTCACTAGCTTGACCCTGTTAAAGCTCATGTTCCATCTTCTTTATGGTTGATGTTGTCCTTCCACCAACCTTTCAACTGCTTCCTTTGGACTGTCTTAGATTCTCTAGAATATGGAGACTCTATCTCTATCATCTCCTCTTCTTTAAAGCCTTTTATAACCCACAACTTGTTCTTGAGTCTTACAGGTGTGCCAAGTTGGAGTCCTCTTTTCTTCCAGTCTCTAGGAACTTCTTCTCCTTTTCCAATTTCCTCTACCTTGGGTACCTGAAAATACAAACAATGGTTATCAGAAACCTTAAGATTTTTATTTTTACCTCTAGTTATGGGTGCATCTCGAAATGCAGCTTTATAACTGGCCTCTTCCTCCTTTGCTTGTATCTCATCTTTGAGCACATCCACCACCACTCTCTCCTCTCTGTCCTGGAGCACCACTATACCCTCATTAACATCTATGATAGCCCTGGCCGTTTTCATAAACGGTCTTCCCAGTATGAAAGGTATTTTGTCGGTCTCCATCTTCATCACCACAAAGTCTGCCAAAAACTGAAGTTTGCCAACACAAACTACAATGTCTTCTGCAATCCCACATGGCTCCTTTGAAGATCCATCAGCCATTACAAGATTAACCTTTACAGGTTTTATTTTAACATGGCCAATTTGTTCCAATAGAGAATAAGGCATCAAGTTAACACTTGAGCCTAAATCAAGGAGAGCTTTCTTTACCTTTTTCTTCCCTATAGTGCAAGGGATAGAAAAACTACCTGGATCTGCTGCTTTTGGTGGGAATGATTCTTTCTTAACAGTTACACACTTTTCTTCCTCATTATCTCTACGTCTTCTTTTTGTAGAGGTTCCTTCTTCAGATTTTGTGTAAACTGCTATTTTCTGTAGAATTTGTTCCCAAGGAGCTTCATTATCAACCATTCTGAATAAATCTGTGAAATCCATTGGTTTCTCCTGATTTGTTGGAAAAGGCAAAATGTCCTTTCTTTCTTCTTCTCTTCTCTCTTCTGTTTCATCTTCTTCTAACTCAATAATCTCTTCATTCACACTCTTGACCACTTTGCACTCTTCTCTAGGGTTAACCTCAGTATTAGCCCCAAAGTTTCTGTGTGGTCTTTCTTCCAATTGCTTGGTAATTTGACCCATCTGAATCTCCAAATTCTTTATAGCAGCTTCAGTGCTCTTTTGAGAAGATTCAGTTTTCTGTATGAATTGCTGAAGAGTTTCTTCCAACCTTGTAGATCTTTCATTAAGCATAGATAATTGTTGCCACATGGTTGGTTGTTGCTGCTGCTTATTATATTGATTAGCCTGCCCAGTTTGTCCTTGGCCAATGCTTGGATGTGGTTTCCAACCCTGATTATAATTCCCTTGACGGTATGGAAACTGATTAGCCATGAAATTAACATCCTCCACGGCTTCCACAGGAAAAGCACATTGGCCATTGATGTGATCTCCCCCACATAATTCGCACAACTGGGTTTGTACCTGTGCCGCAGATTTTAACTCTTTAGGTAATGAAGCAAGAGTTTTGGTCAGAGTTTCCAGCTGTTGAGTTAGAATTTTATTCTGGGCTAGCAAGGCATCATGGGTTTGTAGTTGAAGAACCCCTTTCTGTTGCATAGGGGCGCCTCTTTCATTGTGCAGCTCATTATCACTTGTAGCCATATTTTCAATGATTTCAGTTGCTTCCTCTGGAGTCTTCCATTTGATATTGCCTCCAGCTGAGGCATCCAGCATCATCTTGGTTTGTGAACCAAGCCCTCCAAGGAAAGTTAGGACTACTTCTTGATCTTCAAAGCCATGCGTGGGAGTTTTACGTAATAAGCTTTTGTACCTGTCCCATGCATGTCCCAGTGATTCCTCCATGCCCTGCTTGAATGAAGATATCTCTTGCTTCCCTTTAGTAACTTTAGATTGTGGGAAGAATTTGTTTAAAAACTTTGTAACTACTGCTTCCCACTCTGTGAAACTTTCTTCTGGAAAAGAGTTCAACCAAAGCTTAGCATTGCCTCCCAATGAGAAAGGAAACAAGCTAAGTTTGATTGCTTCGTCTGGCACCCCATTAATCTTGACTGTATTGCAAATCTCATTAAAGGTAGTCAGGTGCTCATATGGGCTTTCATGAGATAACCCATTAAATTGATTACTCTTCACCAGTTGAATCAATGCTGGTTTGACCTCCATGTTGGCTGCATTGACTCTAGGTCTAGCTATGCTATTGAAGTGCTGAGGTCCAGCAAGATTAGTGTAATCTGCAAGAGTTCTTCTAACATTATTGCCCTCCATACTTCCTGTGCTATGAACAGAACCTTGTGGTGATGATTGCAAGAGAGTTTCTGGAGAAGGGAAAAGTTCTCTAGACGTTATGATTCTTCTCCTCCTTCTACTCTCTTCTAGACCTTCAAGAAGTGGTTCTGTTGTTTTCTTACTTCTAGTTCGAATTGCTTCCTGCATGCACAAGAAAGCAAAACCCTAGAAAAGATTTGTTAGCACAAAAAGATATAAAAGAAGATATAAATTCAAAAGATAAAAAGATAAAAGATTCAAAAGATAGAAAGATAAAAGATTCAGAAGATAGAAAGATAAAAGATAAAATAAAATAAAATCTAATCCTAAAAGATAAAATAAAATCTAAACTAATCTAAAAGATAAAGATAAAATAAAATCTAACCTAACCAAATAAAATCAAATCTAATAAAATCTAATCTAAAAAGATAAAAAAAATAAAATCTAACCTAATCTAAAAAGATAAAAAGATAAAATAAAATAAAAACAGAAAAAATAAAACAGAAATTCAAAATTAAAGTCAAAGATAATCAATAATCACACAAATTAACCAGTTAAACCACGAATCCCCGGCAACGGCGCCAAAAACTTGATGGACTAATTTGTAAGCACCAAAATATGATGTCACAAACTTGTTTCACAATCGGCAAGTATGACCGAATCGTTCAAGTAATAAACTTGGTAAGACCAAGTATCGTTCTTCCCAAAGGACTCACGGCCTAGTTTAGTTATATGATTTGTTGATTAGCTAGGACTTACAAACGAAATATTCAGATTTTAATATGCAAGACAGAAAATAAACATGTATGCATGAAGTTTGATCAATGGCAAAGACAAAAGATAAACACTTTCAATGAATTATATGAATGAATATGTTGTTGGGGGTCAATTTCATCTCATCCACTCTCATATATTTTAGGAATTCAACATTCAAATCATCATTGTTAATGCCACTCTCTAATGTACCATTCTAGATGGCTTCTCCCTAATCAAATAGTTCATACAATTCCTAGCATTCCTAATGATTAGTTCATGAGTGCAAGAGCTTAAAGGCAACCAATAAAATATTGTCAGTATAATATTGGGAGAAATTCCCCGGATCTAGACTTCCCCGTACGTGTCCGTATCGACAAAACCAATAATCATGCATTAGAATGAGTTAAACAATGCAAGCATTGAGCAAAGAGGAAAGACCCTAACTAATGATGAAAGAAAGCATATGTCTTACTTAAAAGATGTATTCAACAAATTCCATATATGAGAGCTTCAAGAGATTACATTGATTCCCCAACAAACATACAAGGTTTAGTTCACCATATTCATGGTGAACCTAGATGAATAACAATGAAAGAATGAAAGAATAAACCCAATAAAGGTGAAGAGGTAGCCTGAGCATCCAAGATCCTCCTTCAAAGGGGTGGAAGAGAGAGTGTTTACTTCGTTTCTGCCAAAGATACTAATCCCAAGGACGTGCAAGCCCTTATATACTAATCTAGAGTTACAAAAGATTACAAAAGCCCAAGCCCATAAAGTGCCGCTCAGCGGTATTTACCGCTCAGCGGTGATTGCGCGTCTTCTTTCTTCCCCTCAGCGGCCATTTTGCCCCTCAGCGGTTCCAACGCCACCTCTTGAGTGCCGCTCAGCGGTAGTTTGCCGCTGAGCGGTGCCTTCGTCTTCTCTTTTTGCACTCTTTCTTGTCTTTTCTAATGTCACTTCTCTCCTTCTTCACTCTTTTCACTAAATTCACCTTAAAACCTGCACAAAAACACTTAAATCAAGCGTAAACCTGTCCAGCTCTCTTATTTATGAAAATATAGATAAAAGGCATGATTTCAAGCTAGTTTCTAAGTCTAAAGGTTGCTTTTAGTATCAATTTTAAGCATGAAAATAACAGTTTTTCAACTGTTATCATTATCACAACCCCAAACTTAGAACTTTGCTTGTCCTCAAGCAAACAAAATGTAACTCAATCTTCTACCAATTCATATGATGGTTCACTCCTTCAAAAATCTTCTTTTCAAGATAAGTAAACACTTCAATCAAACTTATGACCAAGAGTTCAATCAAGATGTGCACATGCTTTAGTGTTCACAAAGTCATTTAAATTCCAACAAATGCTATTTTTCATGAATGATCAATCAATTAAGCATGGATGTTCATGTGCTCATGGAATATTTCCTCACTAGGTAAAGTGTTTCATTCACACACAAGTGTATAAGAGGTAATCACTCATTCACTCCACTATAACAATGTCACATGAATCAACTTTGCCTTTCATTTAACCACAATCAAAAACATTCACAAGCATGCATCATCACAAGGACTTTTCAATGGCTTATAATGTGGCTGGGCTAACAAGAAAATTGGTTGTTCTGGATCACAAAATCCTTGAGTTAAGAGAATCATAACCACACAATTATTCTTATTTTTCCCAACTTTCTTTTGCATTGAGCTTTGCTTTTACATTTCTTTTCTTTCTCTTTTTCTTTGCATATTCTTAATTTTTAGCTCTTAGCTCAATGCTTTTCCTTTTTCATGCTTTCCCAACAACCCCAAACTTGAACATTTAACAATACCACACATGATTTTCTACTTAACTCAAGGTAAAGTTTTTCAACAAGGGTTTTTTAATTTATGTTCAAGGCTAAGGGTTCAAAGGATAGAACACAAAGTGTTCTCTTTTAGTGGGCTAACTTTATGAATTTGGCCAATAAAAAGGGTTCCAACAAACGACCTTGATCATATGATGCAAAGCAAGCAATTGATTCAATCATAGAAAACCTGGGCAAAATCATTCATGCTTTCAAAGTAATAGCATTCAACAATAACAACACTGGAGCTCAAAACCTCACATATAAGCTCATTCACATATGACATACACATCCTGCTTAATCTCACAACCACAATCATAATATCATGCATTTGTTCACAAAGCTTGTGAATCACTTGTATAAGCATTTTATGTGCACATCTATCTCAACATCAATCACTCAATAATCATCATCAAGCATTACTTATCACACAATCACAGTTAATAGCAAACCATCACAAGAAACCAGGTTTCCAATAGAGTACATCAAACCCTAATCTAAAAGCATAAAATACGTACAGAACACTGGGTTGCCTCCCAGTAAGCGCTAGTTTAACGTCACGAGCCTGACCCAAACTTTCAAGGATCAACCAACAACATCATTGTGGAAAATTGTTGCACCTCTCCCCCTAAATAGGGCTTGAGACGTTGACCATTCACCACCCAACTTCTCTGTGGATCATCAGCAGCTGGATTAAATATTTCAATTGCTCCATGCGGATGCACTTCTTTTATCACAAATGGTCTTGACCATTTTGACTTCAGCTTCCCAGGAAATATCTTCAATCTTGAATTGAACAATAGTACCTGTTGTCCTGGATTGAAAACTCTATTCACCAACTTCCTGTCATGATAAAATTTGATCTTGTCTTTGTAAGCTTTGGATGAATCATATGCATGTCTTTGTAAAATTTGATCTTCTTCAAGCTCCAAAATCTGCCTTCTGCATGTGCATTGAGTTTCATAAGGATCAAAATTCAAGAATTTCAAAGCCCATAACGCTCTATGCTCCAATTCTACTGGCAAATGACATGCTTTCCCATAGAATAATTGAAATGGTGATAATCCCATAGACGTTTTCATTGCCGTCCTATAAGCCGAAAGAGAATCATTCAATTTGAGAGACCAATCCTTTCTTGACGAAGTCACTGTTTTTTCCAAGATCCGTTTTATCTCCCTGTTAGACACCTCAACTTGTCCATTGGTTTGTGGATGATAAGGTGCAGCTACCTTATGTTTCACTCCATAGTGTTTGAGTACTTTCTCTAGCTGATAATTGCAAAAATGAGATCCTCCATCACTAATCAACACTCTTGGAGTGCCAAAACGTGAGAATATCTGCCTCTTCAAGAATTTCATTACCGTGCTAGCATCATTTTTAGGACAAGCTAATGCTTCCACCCACTTACTCACATAGTCCACTGCTACCAGAATATATTCATTGTTGAAAGATGGAGGGAAGGGTCCAACAAAGTCAATACCCCAGCAATCAAAAACCTCAACCTCTAAAATGCCTTGTAAGGGCATCTCATGACGTTTAGTGATCGTCCCTGCTCTTTGACATTTATCACAATTTTTAGCATGATTATGGGCATCTTTAAATAAAGTTGGCCAATAAAACCTTGATTGAAGGACTTTTGCTGCTGTTCTTTCTCCATTAAAATGTCCTCCATAAGGTGAATCATGACAATGCCAGAGAATTCCTTCTGCTTCTTCATTTGTCACACATCTCCTCAGAAGATTATCTGCTCCAATCTTGAACAAATAAGGATCATCCCAAACAAACTGCTTGGCAGCATGCAAAAATTTCTTTCTTTGTTGCCAAGTTAAGTCTTCTGGCATGACCCTTACAGCTATGAAATTAGCCATATCAGCAAACCAGGGCCTCTGCTGAATATACATGAGTGTTTCATCTGAAAAAGATTCCCAGATTTCGGATTCCTTGCTAGTGACCTCATTGTTGACTAACCTTGACAAATGATCAGCAATCAAGTTCTCACTTCCTTTCTTATCATGGATTTCTACATCAAATTCTTGCAACAGTAGTACCCATCTAATCAAACGTGGCTTAGAATCTGGCTTTGTCAACAAATATTTGATAGCTGCATGATCTGTATAGACAGTCACCTTAGACCCAATAAGATATGGTCTAAATTTCTCTAGAGCATACACAATGGCCAGAAATTCTTTCTCTGTGGTAGCATAATTCAATTGAGCATCATTCAGAACTTTGCTAGCATAATAAATTGGGTGAAACTTTTGTTCTTTCCACTGGCCCAGGACAACTCCTATTGCATAATCACTTGCATCACACATTAATTCAAAATTTTGATTCCAATCTGGCGCTACAATTATTGGAGCTGACACTAACTTCTTCTTCAATGTGTCAAAAGCTTTCAAACAGTCTTCATTCATCACAAAAGGAGCATCCTTCATCAAAAGATTACTCAATGGTTTAGCAATTTTTGAGAAATCTTTGATGAATCTTCTATAAAACCCAGCATGACCAAGAAAACTCCTAATCCCCTTTACATTTGTTGGTGGAGGCAGTTTCTCAATGACTTCTACTTTTGCTTTATCTACCTCAATTCCTTTAGGAGAGATTTTATGCCCCAGTACAATTCCTTCAGTTACCATGAAATGACATTTCTCCCAATTAAGAACAAGATTTGTCTGAACACATCTTTTGAGGACAGTGTTCAAATTAGTCAAACATCTTTGGAAAGAATTTCCAAAAAACTGAGAAATCATCCACGAATACTTCAATGCATTTTTCTAAGAGATCTGCAAAAATTGCCTGCATACACCTCTGAAATGTAGCTGGAGCATTACATAATCCAAATGGCATCTTTCTATATGCAAAGATACCAAAAGGACAAGTAAAAGTCATCTTCTCCTGATATTTTGGATCAACCACAATTTGATTGTATCCAGAATATCCATCTAGAAAATAATAGAAAGCCTGCCCTGATAACCTTTCTAACATCTGATCCATGAAAGGAAGAGGAAAATGATCTTTCCTAGTGGCTTTATTTAGCTTCCTGTAATCAATGCACATACGCCAGCCAGTAACTGTCCGAGTAGGAATAAGTTCATTCTTATCATTATAAATTACTGTCATCCCACCTTTCTTTGGAACCACCTGTACTGGACTCACCCATTCACTATTAGAGATTGGATAGATGATACCAGCTTCTAGCAGTTTCAACACTTCTTTTCTGACCACCTCCTTCATAACAGGATTTAACCTTCTCTGTGGTTGAGCACTTGGTTTATAATCTTCTTCCATAAAAATCTTGTGCATGCAATAAGTTGGGCTAATACCTTTAAGATCTGATATTGACCACCCAATTGCTTCTTTGTTGGCTTTCAGAATTTCTATCAACTGCTCTTCTTCTTGTAGAGATAAAGAGTTATTGATGATGACTGGCTTTGTTCCATCTTCTTCTAGAAAAACATATTTTAGATGTGATGGCAATCTTTTTAATTCTGGCGTCTTTGCTTTGACTTCTTTTTCCTTATCAATTATTTCGAATATTGGATCTTCCTCTACTCTTTTTCAATGTTTCCAAGTCCATCAGAAATTCATCAATCAATTTCTCTTCTTCTTCATCTAAATCTTCACATGCATAAATGAGAGTTTTCTCTAGTGGAGAAATATTTCGCACCATCTTTTCTTGCACCATACAAACTTCATCAAGTTCATCAAATTGAAAATATGCTTTGTCATCATTTGGATATGTCATGGCCTTGGATACGTCAAAAGTGACTTCATCATCATCAACTCTCAATTTAAGCTTACCATTCTCTACATCAATTAGAACTCTAGCAGTCTTCATAAAAGGTCTCCCAAGAATGAGAGGAACATCACTATTTCCTTCCATCTCCATCACGATAAAATCCACTGGCAATACAAATTTATCAACCTTCACTAGAACATCTTCAACCACTCCATATGGATATTTAAGAGACCTGTCCGCTAGTTGAAGAGCCATTCTGGTTGGTTTGATTTCCAAACCCTGAATTGTTCTGCACATGGATAGCGACATTAAATTAATGCTAGATCCTAAATCAATCAATGCTCTTCCAACT
Source organism: Vigna nakashimae (assembly GCA_034642375.1). Classification (NCBI taxonomy): domain Eukaryota; kingdom Viridiplantae; phylum Streptophyta; class Magnoliopsida; order Fabales; family Fabaceae; genus Vigna; species Vigna nakashimae. Next base: position 40,111,596 of record CM067765.1, read on the forward strand.
TTCAAATCTCCTATGGTGCATGGAATAGTGAAGCGCCCTGGATCTTTAAGTTTAGGAGGTAGTTTCTGTATGATTGCACTGCAGTTACCCTGTACATTGATAGTTTCCTTTTCAATGTACTTGTTTTTCTTTGTAAGGAGTTCCTTCAAAAATTTTGCATATGCTGGCATCTGTTGCAATGCTTCAGAGAATGGTATAGTGATTTCCAGCTTCTTAAACAACTCCATGAATCTTTCCAACTGCTTTTCTTTCTCCTTCCTTGAATAACTCTTTGGATAAGGAAGTGGCTTTTCACCCTCTTTTTCTTTTTCTTTTTCCTCTCTCTCTTCTCTCTCTTTTTTTTCTCTCCTCTCATCTTCTTCTTTTTTCTTTTTCTCTCTCTCAACTCTTTCTTTCCACTCACATGTTTCTTGATGGAAAACCATCAAGAAATCACATTGGACCTCTTACTAGAGCAATGGCTAGGAAGATTCAAGAAGAAGAAGGATCACCTAACATTTTACTTCTATGGAAGGTTACTTATAAAAATCCTTCTTCTCTTGACTAAAGCACTTATATTTTGTTTTGTAGGAATTAATAAATCTTGAAGACTATGATTGAGCCATCCAAGAAGTTAAATCAATAGAACCAAGCAAAGGAGCCAAAAAGCAAAGGAGCCAAAAAGGAGGTGCTTACGGCGTGCACCAGCATTTTCCACGTGAATTTTGGCTAATTTGGAAGGAAGCATACACCTTGCTGGCTGAGCTGGAATGAGGCATGGACTTTGCTTGATCAAAATAAATCTGAATAATTTGAATTTAGGAGGGAATTAAAAATAGAATTTAGGCTCCTCTTCACCTATAAATAAGAGGGCATTTTCTTTGTATTGGGTTACTTTTGAGCTTAGTAAATTGCTGCTGAAATTCACTTCCAGCCCTATTGCTCTTGAGTCATTTATTCTCTCTACTTTCTCTTCCCTTTCCTCTAGCTTCCTTCCATTGTAAGAAGGCCTTCTGAGCTGTGAGGTTCCCACACATACTCATTCCATTCAAATACCCCAACCATCAATCAATCTCACTCATTTTTCCGCTGCATCCACACTGCTGTTTTTCATCCACTGCACCAATACTGTTCTGGATTTTTGAAGCTTTGTCTGCAAGGCCCCGGTCATTCTAAGCATGGATAAGCTTCCATCAAGTGGTATTAGAGCCAGGTTGTCCACGCAAACCAGAGCTAAGTTCCTCTTCCATTTTCTGTTTCAGTTTTCCAAATCAGTGTGTTCTGTTTTGTTTCCAGAGGTGCTGTTTTTTCATTTCTGTTTTGCTGTGTATTACTTTTCCAGTAGTTCAATTTGAGTTTCCTTTGTGTGTTGATGTTGTCCTTTCAGTTTAAACGGTGAATTTTATTTGTTTGAGTCATTTCCAGCTTTAATTTTCAATTTCAGTGTTGTCTTGGTCATGTGCAAGTGAATATTGCAGTTTTAAGTCTGTCACTGCTTTGGTATTCTTTTCTGCTGGTTCAATTAGTTTTGCTTGAGTTCAAGTGCTAGATAAACTATATATCAACCAATAAAGGCAATGAGAATTTGTTCTAGCCTTGGTGATACAAGCTAAAGCACTAGAAATCCATTTTGATTTCAAATCTGTGTTGAACTCTGCTGCAAAATTTCAATTCTGTTTTTAAATCATGAATCTGTTTTCCAGTTGATTTTTTTTAATTCTAGTGCTTCATACAAATTTGGTTGATGATATTGAATGATGCTAAAAGTGTAGCAGATCATTACAAGCAATGAAATGCAATTTGCATAGCTTGGTTGCTCACAATTAATAACATTCCACTGTTGCAGTTTTAATCCAAGCTTTTCACCATGCTAAGTTTCCTTGAATTGTCTAATCTGAGTTTGGTCATGCTAAGCACATTAAATCTAGCTTAGATCTGTGTTTTTACACTTCTTAGAGTCATTTCCTTTGCTGTCCAGTTTTTGAATCCATGAAAAATTAAAAGTGGTTGGTTATTTTGGTGCCATTTGCTGCATAAGTGGTACAACAGTAGGGATTTTCGAAAATCTGCTGTTTCCTTGCTGTTTTATAGCTTGAGCAAGTTTCAATTGATGGTTCAAAGTTGCTAGTACTGTTCATTTGGTCAAAACATGACTTATATGCAAATTTGCATTTGAAACCATCAATTTTGAGTTAAAATTGGAAGTGGACCAGTGAATTTGAGTAGTAAGCATTAATTCAGTTGTTTAAGAGTTTAGACATGTTTAATATCATGAATAAAAGTTGTTTAAACATTCATTCAAGCTGCTGAAACACTGCTACTCATTTTGGGTTCCAAAACCACCATTTTTAGTTCAATTTTTTGTGCAGATTTTGATTTTTTCCAGCAACTGTTTTGGTAATTCTGGTGTAAATTACATTGTTGGATTGTGAAAAAGCTGGTTCAATGTTTAAAAAAGAAAATACATGATCAAAAGAAGAAGAATCAAGTGTTAAAAAGCTGTTAGAACCAACCAATCCATATTACAAGTATTGAAAAACAAAGCTTAAACTCAGTGAGGCATTTTATCAAACACTTTTGAAAATTATCAAACAGTTTGTATTGGAAGAATTTCTGAACTGCGATTGTGTTTTTTCTTGCTTTCTTAATCCATTCTAGTGCCTTTGATAAGTTCCTTTTGTGTACCTTTCATTGGTGTGCTGTTCCAAATTGTTGTGTCTATTTTTTTTGGCATCCTAAGTTTCAAAACAGCAGCATAGTTTGGTGCAAACAGCAGCATAGTTGGTGCAGATTTTTAAACTGATTGGTGTGATTTTGCTGAGTTTTGGAGTGTATGTGCAAGCTGTTTGGGGGCATCCAGCACCAGAATCCTTCTCCTACTTTGGTAGCCTCCTAGGAAGTGGTTTGAGCATTGAAAGTGGAGCAAGAAGGAAGACTCAACAACAGCTAAACATCACTGACCAACAAGCTGTAAATTCTGTTACAGCAGCAACTTGCATCTCCAATTCAATTAGCTTTGTGCAGCAGCAAGAAGACAAAGTTTTCATTAAATTCCTGGCCTCATTTCAAGTCTATATCACGGAATTTGCTGTTTGAAAAGTGTATTTCAGTTTATTTTTGCTGTTTTGAGTTAAGTGACTTGGGAAAATGCTCTTGAAGCAATTCCAAGTTCACAATTGAACATTGTAATAGTACAATTTCGTTTTCTTTAGTGGGGAAGTGTGTCAAAGGGCTCCAAGTGTCACTTGCACTTTCACTTAGGGCCGTCTAGCATTTACATTCTTGCATCTTTGTTGCTTTCCTTAAATGTCTTGAGTAATCCTTTTGTTTTAGGTCTCCGTGGTATTTAGGATAGCATAGCATATAGTAAACCTTTCTTTGGTTTGTAGGTTCATAACATTTAAAAAAGAATTTGAAGAATTTCTACTTAGAAACTAAAGTAAAAGAACATTCTAAGGAAACTCTGGTTAAGGAAGAACTTGGTTTCTAAGCTTGTCCATTTGTGACTCACCTCTTCTTCCTGGGAGCTACTTAGAAACATCTTTTACTTCTAGAATCTCTTAGAAATTTTTCACCAAAAACAAAGAAAGTTTGTGAAAATCTTTTTCATTCATTACTTGTCAAACATTTTAAAAACCTTTTGAAAAATTTTCCTTTGACAAGAATGAGTCAATCAAGTGTGCAAGGAAGTTTGAAACCCAATAGTGAAATGTCTTTAAGGGAAGAATTTGAGCAAAGATTTGAACAAAGGGATAAAGAGATTAGTGAGCTCAAAGATATGATTAGTCAACTTTTGATTAATCAAGATAAAAAGAAAGAGAGGTCTTCCCATAGGAGAAGAGAAGAATCATCATCTTCTCCAAGTGAAATTGAGCAAAATAGTAGTCATCACAATGATGACCACTACCAAATGCCTCCTAGAAGACAACATAGAGTTAGAGAGCATTACCCAAGAGAGCCTAAGATTGATCTTCCTTCCTTTCATGGAAAAGATGATGTAGAAGAATACCTAGAGTGGGAAATGAAAGTTGAGCAATTGTTTGAGTGCCACCAAATAGATGATGAAAGGAGAGTCACCATGGCTTCTCTAAGCTTTCAAGGTTATGCCTTAATTTGGTGGACAGCCTTAGTCAAGGACCATAGGCTAAGACACTTACCTCCCATTAGGTATTGGAATGAAATGAGAGCTGCCTTGAGGAGGAGGCATGTACCAGCCTACTATGATAGGGAGATAATGGATAAACTCCATAAACTCCAACAAAGGAACATGAGTGTTGAGGAATATAGACAAAAAATGGAGTTACTCATGTTGAGAGCTGGGATAAGAGAAGAACCTAGGATAACAATTGCTAGGTTTCAAAGTGGACTCAACTATGACATAAGAGATAGGGTTGAACTTATACCCTACAATGATCTCAATGAGTTAGTCCAACTTTGTGTGAGGGTAGAGCAACAACTAAAGAGGAAAAGCTCCACCAAGAAAGATTACCCTCATAGTTCTCACCATAAGAAAGAGTATAAGAGGGAGGGTAGTCAAACTAAGCCAAGATATGAAGAAAGAGAGAGAGAGAGAGGAAAAGAAAAAGTCAAAGAACCTTCAAGAGATCATAAGAGTAAGGAGACTAAGTGCTTTAGATGTGGGGAAAAAGGGCACTATGCATCTGAGTGCCGCAATAGAAGGTCAACTTACATCCTTGAGCATGAGAGTGAAAGTGAGGGTTCTTCATATAGTGAGTCTGAAACATCCACTTCTGAAGAAGAAGAAGCTTTACCTTGTGATGGTGACTTACTTATGGTAAGGAGACTCCTGGAAAGTAAACATGTAGAATTAGAACAGTCACAAAGAGAGAACCTATTCCACGCAAGATGCAAAGTTTTAGAAAAGACATGTTCAATGATAGTGGATAGTGGCTCTTGTTGCAACTGTTGTAGTTCTAGAATGGTAGAGAAGCTTGGCTTAACCACTACTCCTCATCCTAAACCTTACAAACTTCAATGGATCAAAGAGGATGATGGAATAGTAGTTAAAGAACAAGTAAGTGTACCTATTTCCATTGGCAAATATGAAGATCAAATTGTTTGTGATATAGTACCAATGGAAGCTGGGCACATATTACTTGGAAGACCTTGGCAATATGATAAACAAGCTTTACATGATGGAGTCACCAACAAAATCACCATTCAACACAAGGGAAAGAAAATTATTTTGTGTCCTCTTACACCTTCACAAGTAAGAGAGGACCAAATAATTCTTAAGAAGAAGTTGGATGGAGAAAAGAAAAAAGAAAATAAGAAAGAAAGAAAGAATTTGGTAACCCATGCCTCAGCCCATGAAGTTGTCCAACCTCAAACCTTGAATATTTCCAAAAATCTTTTTCTTGGACAACCTCATTTCCTTCTTTATTGCAAAGAGGCATTTGTTTCAATCACTCATGAACTTGGTTCTCTACCAAAGGGGTTGCAAAAACTTTTAAAGGAATTTGATGATATATTTCCCAAGGAGGTACCAAGTGGATTACCACCTTTGAGGGGAATAGAACATCAAATAGATTTGGTGCCTGGGGCAAGCCTACCCAATAGGCCAGCCTATAGAACCAACCCCATGGAAACAAAAGAAATAGAGAAACAAGTTAATGACTTATTGAACAAAGGGTGGATTCAAAAGAGTTTAAGTCCCTGTGCTGTGCCTGTGTTGTTGGTCCCTAAAAAGGATGGGTCTTGGAGAATGTGTACAGATTGTAGGGCCATCAACAACATAACTGTCAAGTATAGGCATCCCATTCCTAGGCTAGATGACATGTTGGATGAATTACATGGAGCAAATCTCTTCACCAAAATTGATCTTAAAAGTGGATACCATCAAATAAGAATTCATGAAGGAGATGAATAGAAAACTGCTTTCAAGACCAAGTTTGGTTTGTATGAATGGTTAGTCATGCCCTTTGGCTTGACCAATGCTCCAAGTACATTCATGAGATTAATGAATCATGTGCTTAGGGAATGCATAGGCATATTTGTAGTGGTCTACTTTGATGATATCCTAATCTATAGTCAAGGCCTTCAAGAACATCTTAACCATGTCAGAAAAGTCTTGCTTCTTCTTAGAGAACATCATCTCTTTGCCAACTTTGACAAATGTACTTTTTGTCAAGAAAGTGTGATTTTCCTTGGATTCAAAGTGGGAAAAGAAGGTGTACATGTTGATCCAGAGAAGATCAAGGCTATACAAGAATGGCCAACCCCTAAAAATGTAGGAGAAGTGAGAAGTTTTCATGGGTTAGCAAGTTTTTATAGGAGATTTGTGAAAGACTTCTCCACCATAGTTGCTCCTTTAAATGAGCTAGTCAAGAAAGATATGCCTTTTATTTGGGGTGATAAGCAATAGTTGTCTTTTGAGACTTTGAAACACAAGTTAACACATGCACCTATTCTAGTTTTGCCTGATTTTTCCAAAGCCTTTGAACTAGAATGTGATGCATCTGGTGTAGGAATAGGAGCTGTTTTAATACAAGGAGGACATCCCGTAGCTTACTTTAGTGAAAAACTTAGGGGGCCTACCTTAAACTATCCTACCTATGACAAAGAGTTGTATGCCCTCATTAGAGCTTTAAAAACTTGGGAGCATTACTTGGTAACTAGAGAATTCATCATACACACTGACCATGAATCTCTCAAGTACATTAAAGGGCAAGCAAAGCTAAACAAAAGACATGCAAAGTGGGTGGAATATCTTGAGCAATTTCCCTATGTCATCAAACACAAAAAGGGGAGTACTAATGTTGTTGCGGATGCTTTATCTAGAAGACATGCATTATTAGTAACCCTAGGATCCCAAATATTAGGATCTGATGACATAAAAGAGTTATATGAAAATGATGAAACATTTGCATCCACTTATTCATCATGTCTTAAGAAGCCTTTTGATGGATTCTATCTTTCTGAGGGGTATCTTTTTAATAAAGGAAAACTTTGTATACCCCAAGGATCCATTAGAAAACTTCTTATCAAAGAGAGTCATGGAGGAGGACTCATGGGCCATCATGGAGTTGATAAAACTCTAAACATTTTGAAAAGTAAATTTTATTGGCCACACATGAGAATAGATGTTCAAAGGCATTGTTCTAAATGTATAGCTTGTTTACAAGCTAAGTCCAAAATTATGCCTCATGGACTCTATACACCTCTTCCTATAGCTAATACCCCTTGGGAGGACATAAGCATGGACTTTGTCTTAGGATTGCCAAGAACTCAAAGGGGGTATGATTCTATATTTGTGGTAGTAGATCGTTTTAGTAAAATGGCTCATTTTATACCCTGCCACAAAGTAGATGATGCTAGCTATATCTCTAGACTCTTCTTTAAAGAAATAGTGAGATTGCATGGCTTACCCAAAACTATAGTGTTTGATAGAGATGTGAAGTTTCTAAGCCATTTTTGGAAAACTTTATGGGAAAAGCTTGGAACTAAACTTCTATTTTCTACTACATGTCACCCACAAACTGATGGGAAAACTGAAGTAGTAAATAGATCGTTATCTACATTATTACGGGTAATATTAAGAGGAAATAACAAATCTTGGGATGAACATCTACCTCATATTGAATTTGGTTATAATAGAGTAGTCCACCAGACTACTAATATTTCTCCTTTTGAGGTTGTTTATGGTTTTAACCCTATCACACCTCTTGATTTACTACCTCTTCCAGAATCATCTTCTTTTCTTCATAAAGAAGGTGCTTCTAAAGCGGAGTTTATCAAGAAGTTACATGAGAAAGTTAAAATCCAAATTGAAAAACAAACTCAAAAATATGCAGAATACAACAACAAAGGGAGAAAGAAAATAGTTTTTGAAAAAGGAGACCTAGTTTGGCTTCATTTGAGAAAGGAAAGATTTCCCTCTCAAAGGAAATCCAAACTTAGTCCAAGAGGAGATGGTCCATTCAAGGTGGTCAAAAAGATAAATGATAATGCATACATATTAGACCTTCCTGAAAGTTATGGCGTCAGTCCTACTTTTAACATCTGCGATTTAATTCCTTTCACAGGAGATGATCAATAGGATGAAGCAGATCTGGGGACAGATCTTTTTCAAGAGGGAGGGTCAGATGGAAAACCATCAAGAAATCACATTGGACCTCTTACTAGAGCAATGGCAAGGAAGATTCAAGAAGAAGAAGGATCACCTAACATTTTACTTCTATGGAAGGTTACTTATAAAAATACTTCTTCTCTTAACTAAAGCACTTATACTTTGTTTTGTAGGAATTAATAAATCTTGGACACTATGATTGAGCCATCCAAGAAGTTAAATCAGTAGAACCAAGCAAAGGAGCCAAAAAGGAGGTGCTTACGGCATGCACCAGCATTTTCCACGTGAATTGGCTGATGTGGAAGGAAGCATACACCTTGCTGGATGAGCTGGAAAGAGGCATGGACTTTGCTTGATCAAAATAAATCTGAATAATTTGAATTTAGGAGGGAATTAAAATCAGAAATTAGGCTCCTCTTCACCTATAAATAAGAGGGCCTTTTCTTTGTATTGATTTACTTTTGAGCTTAATGATATGCTGCAGAAATTGTTTTCCAGCTTTTGTGCTCTGAAGTCACCTTTGAATTGCTACTTCTTCTCCTTTCCTCAAGCTTCCTTCCTCTGTAGGAAGGCCCTCTGAGCTGTGAGGCTTCACCCATACACTTTTCCTCCATTAAAACACCTCAAACACTGCATCATTTCATCCATCCACTGCACCATTATTCATTACTGGTTTCCTCTGGTCTGGAACCTCTTCCTACATGTTTCCAGCTGGGAATTGGATTCCATCAAGTGGTATCAGAGCCTGGTTATCCACGCACCAAGAGCTAAGCTATTCCTCCATCTTTGCACTCCATTTCTATATTCTGTTGTGATCTCTGTTTCAGCTTTCCAGTTTCTGTTTTGAGTAATTTTGTTTCTGTTTTGTGTTTTTTCCAGTTATTAATTTCGTGTTTCCTGTTGCATTATTTGTGTTTCGAGTATTCATACATGTTTGTTACTCATTTTAAACGGTGAATCATTCTTGTTTATGTCTCTTCCAGCTTTATTTTTCAATTCCAGTTATGTTTTAGTCTTGTGCAGTCCATATTTGCAGTTTTAATTCTGTTTCACTTTGGTTTTCTGTTCTGCTGGGTTTCATTTTGGTTTATTTGAGTTTAGAGTGCTGGAAAATCTTTAAATCAACCAAATAAGGCAATGAGAACATGTTCTAGCCTTGGTGATAGAAGCAAAAGCACTAGAAACTAATTCTGGTTTCAAATCTGCTAAAGAAATTCAAATCTGGTTTTAAAATTTGAAATCTGTTTCAGCTGATTTTATTTGATTCTGCTGCTTGGCAAAAATTTGTTTGCTGTTATTGGAAGTGGCTAAAGGTGTGGCAGACCATTAAAAGCAAGGAAATGCATCTACCATAGCTTGGTTGCCTTAAAAACCAGTAGCCTTTGCTGTCCAGTTTGTTTTTTTTTTTCTGTTCTAGCTTTTCACCGTGCTACCATTCTTTGCTTAGTCCAGTCTGAGTTTATTCATACTAAGCACTTTAATTCTAGCTTAGTTGAGTGTAATAACATTCTCTGGAGTCATTGTGTGTGCTGTCCAGCCTTATATCCACAAGGTTCTTAAATCTGGTGCAGCTTTGGTGGGAATTTGCTGCATAAATAGGCTATAGCAAGGGTGAATTGTTGAATCTTGCTATTTCTATGCATTTACAACATTTGAGCAAGTTTAAATTGTCATTCCAAAGTTGTTTGCACTGCTCATTTGGTCATTTTCTAGCCTATATGCAGATTTGCTTTTTTAAACCTTAAAATTGCCTTTAAAATGGAAGTGCACCAGTGAATTCATATTGCAATCTGTTTTCTAGCTGTTTCAATGTTTAAACATCTTTAAAATGATGATACAAAGTTGTTTGATGCATCAATTGAACTGCTGAATCACTTCCAATCAATTTTGGGTTTAAAACCACCATTTCAATCCACTTTTCTGGTGCAGAAATCATTTTCCAGCAACTGTTTTGGTCATTCTTGTTCAAATTCATTTCTGGATTGTAGTAAAAGCTGGTTCATTACTTTAAATTGAAAATCAATGATCAAAATAAGTCAGAGCAAGTGTTAAAAAGCCTGTTGAATCGTGCAATCCAGTTTTTGGCAGTTAAAAACCCCAAAACACCAAATCTGGTTTTCATTGGGGCATTTTAACAAACACTTTGGTAAAATATCAAACAGTTTGGTCTGGATGAGTTTGTGATCTGCTATTTCTGTTTTTGTTGCTTTCTTAATCTGTTCTAGTACCATTATTAGGTTCCTTTTGAGTGCTTTTTGTTATTCCATCCCTGTCCCCATTTGATTTCCCCATTCTTGGCTTCCAAATTGTCAAACATTCAAAAATCTGGTTTGAAATTCTGGTGCAGTTTGCTAATTCTGTTTGATGTCTTTGACTGGAATCTTGAGGTGCTGTGGTAACTATTGTGAGGCATCCAGAAGCAGAAACCACTAGTGCAGAAACGGCTTTTTACGTCCGATAGACGTCCCTCAGACGTCCGTCCTGGCACGACGGACGTCTATATGAACGTCCGCTCTGCCTGAGGACGGACGTTTATATAAACGTCCGCTGCATCAGGACGGACGTTTATATAAACGTCCGTTTCCTGAGGACGGACGTTTATTATAAACGTCCGCTGCCTCAGGACGGACGTTTATATAAACGTCCATTTCCTGAGCACGGACGTTTATTATAAACGTCCGCTGTCTGAGGACGGACGTCCATATAAACGTCCGCTGCTGTCTGAGGACGGACGTCTACCTTGCTGAGTTTTTTTGGTGTAGGGCTGGGGTGAGACGTCCGTATGTGCACAGACGGACGTCTATAGACGTCCGACTGTACACTAACGGACGTCTAGTGTGCGGCTTTTTTTTAAAAATTTGTTTGTTTTTTCAATACAACCACACCTGAAAAACAGAAAAATGTCCCAGAACAATTCTCCAATAACATAAATATGCGTTTTATATAAACAGAATTCTACTTAATGTTCAATCCACTACCAAACTGTTAACATAAAATTAAAACTAAAACCAAACAATGTTCAATCAAGAAGAAATATAACTATTCCTAACTCCATCTTTGTAGAAGATAAGCGGTCCACTCCTGCCTTATCTGGTTAATTGTGTCCTCTGTAATAGGCGATGTAGTCTTGAAGCGCTGCAAAATTCAAGAAAGATTCATTATTGTTTCATATATATAGTTGAAGATGATTTTGATTTGTAATGTATTGAAGGTATACATCATTACCTCATTCCAGTCATCTGTAATGACAGCTCGAATGATGGTCTTAATCCAACACATCACATAGAAGCCACATTCCCATGAATCTACTTGCTGGTTACACTAAAATAACAAACTAAATAGTTAAAAATTTAGATCATTCAATAACATAAATGAATTAGAAACTATAAATGACTTACAACCTTTGGATACAAAATTTGAACCAATTGACCACGAGATTTACCAATAACTCTGTACAGATTGAAAACACAAAGTATAATTAATATGACTATTTTATCATAAAAGTTGAAGGTTAACATCAAATTGAAGTCATTTTTTGGAGAAACACTTACCCTTGAAGCATGGTTCTCAAGTCATTTTTCATCTTCCTGTGCAACGAACAAAACCATATAATTTTACATTGTTTGGGAATGATAACCATCAGCTGCCAGTGAGACCTATCACGAAGGACAAATAGTTATTCAACTAATTAAGGAAACTATAATAATAAACTGACCACATATAAAAACACGTACCCGTCAATGTATGGCACAAGGTATACGTCTCTTTTGGACTCATCCATCCATGTTTGCAAATAATGTTGTCTGTTTTGAAGTGTGTTACCAGACGGTTGAATGGTCTGAGGTTCAACAAATCCGTACATGGAAGACCGACCTTGGTCTACAACGATTGTGTCCATGTACCTAAAACAACAAAGTTAAGTCGTTAGAAACTATATAAGAATGTAAATAAAAGTAATATCAAAGACCAAATTGACTAACTTACATGCACCACAGCTGAATGATGGAAATATTCAACATCCTGTCTCCCTCAATCACCTCCAATGCATCAGAAAATGTGATATAAACTGGCACATGTGGGGGAAGACCAAATACCCTCAAATCCCAGTATAGTTCTAATGATGCTTTCTTCAATCTGGGTAATTTTGTCACTAACTTTGATATAGGATCATCCTCTGCTTCAGCCATGTCATCATCTTCATGTATGACTGTATCATGAATTGGCTGCTTCTGAGGACGTGTGAACTGAAGATAAGAATTTACGTCAAAGCTTTATAAACAATTATATGAAGACAATTAACATAGAAATACTAAGGAAAAAGACATTATACCTGTGGAGTCGCGATGTGGGACATGATCAATGCTCTAGGCCAGGCAATAAATGTTCCTATGGCCTCCCTCACAAAGTTAATTTCTGGAGTGGGTACAGGCACCTGAGCCTGGGGATCCCGAACCTCGTCAATGGTCACACGCACGTGCTGGGGTAATATGGCAACACCATGAATGGTCTCCCCTCCCTCAAGCACTCGTCCGACAGCCACAATGCGTGGGGGATCCCCATCAACCAACAGCTCATATTGACCGTTATACTCATTGGGTTCTACAGCAGAGCATGATCCTCTAGTGCTGACACGAGGTGCTGTGGGAGTTTCATCGGCCCCCATGTGGCCTTCCGTCATGGAATGCAACTTTTCTTCAAGCGCTCTTTGTATTTGTTTTTGTTCTTGTAGCTGCTCCATGAATCGTTGCTCCATTGATCTCATGCTTTGGTTGAGTCTTTCCTCCCACTGAAGATCCATCTGCCTCAATGTCTCCTGACTCATTGATTGGGGGGTTTTTTGTGTAGGGCCAAAATAGTCACGAAGACCAATCGCCCCTGGAACTCCACGTACACGTCCTGGGTGCTCGAGCCTTCCAATGGCCGTTGTCAGAATGTCGTCCCTACCTTGGCCAGCAAATGTGCCCTGAGTCTGTTGCTCAACCAACGCATCCTGCACATAAAAAAACCAAGTTACTTAGAAGACATGCTGTGATAGATACACAATCAAATAACTGCTTATAATTTGAACTTACAATTCTCTGTGAGATCAAGGCAGCTGAGGAAGATGTCATGTTCCCATCAGATTTAGTCCGAGCAGCCTTCCACAGCTCGTACCTAGCAGGTGCAGGTGCTAGGTCAGGCGACTCAAGTCCCAAGGCATCGGCTCTAGACTTTCTCAGTTTCTTCTCCAGTTTTGCATATCCACCTCGTGATAACAAGTGGGGTGTGTCGTTTAGCCTTTGTCTTTCTTGGGCGGCTAACCTTTTATCCTGTGAAACCATGTATATAAGTAAGTCTAAAATCATAAAAACTCAATGAAAGATGATCTTAAGAAACATACCTTCCATTCTTCAGACTCTCTAGATGCACGAAACTGCATCCAATCCTCCTCTGTGAAGGTATAATGCTGAGATGGATTTTCATGTTGTCTATCTCCAAAGACATATAGTCGTGTCAGCCTTGTCTTGAAATCCCTAAATCTTATCGCTATATGCGATAACACTTTCTTTCTGATTTGCAATGTGTTTGGAATATCAAAATGTTGCTGTTTAAAACCAAAAACTTGTTACCAAGAGAAAAGTTAACAGATAAGTATATCACAAATTGCATGAAGTCTAAACATACCTGAACATCTTGCCATAAGAGGTTCTTGTCGACCTCTGGGACGTCATCCCAACATGCATGAAGGATAGAGACATGACTTTTTGCTAACTTGCCCAGATAACTCCTAAACCTATCAGCATTTGGCCCTGATGGATGACCTGATCTGGGGTCAATGTCAACATGCCTCCTCTGACCATCCACGCGTCCGGATGTCACATGTTTTCTTAAACCATCCCAAGAAGGTTTTCACATGTTCATTAAGATGCCATTTTTCACTCATTTTTGGGTTTGCTGCCTTTATTTCATTAACGTGGTCAGAAATGTAAGGAATCACATCAACAGTGTTGTTTAAGACGTACAAATGAGCTTGGTCAATTTCTTTTCTGCTAACACTTTGAATTGTCACACCTCGAACACCCTTACCTTCACATTTTCCTTCGTTTTTGCTCTTGGGAAGACCGACGGGTTCACAAGATGGCATATAACTTGAACAAAATTCAATGGCTTCTTCTGCAACGTATCGCTCTATGATTGAAGCTTCTGGTCTATACTGATTCTTGACATATCCCTTTAAGATCTTCATGTATCTTTCAACTGGGTACATCCACCTTAAGAAGACCGGCCCACATATTCGAATTTCTCTGACTAGATGAACAATCAAATGTACCATGATGTCAAAAAAGGAAGGTGGAAAATACATCTCCAATTGACATAGTAGTCTTATTCCCTCATTTTCCAATTCATCTAAACCTCGAGGGTCAACAACTTTCTTGCAAATGGCATTAAAGAAAAAACTCAGACGTGTCAGAATACCCCTAACAGAAGGAGGTAATATGCCTCGAATAAGAACCGGTAACAATTGTTGCATCAATACATGACAATCGTGAGACTTTAAACCAACTAGCTTTAAGTCTTGCATAGACACAAGGTTACTAATATTTGAAGAATAACCTTGCGGAACCTTCACACTTCTTAAACAGTTACAAAAACTTTGTTTTTCTTTTTTGGAAAGTGTGTGACAGGCTGGGGGCAGATAGGTGCGTCTTCCTATTATCTGTGGATGTAACTCAGATCGGATTCCCATGTCAGCCAAATCTTGTCTTGCCTTTATTCCGTCTTTGCTCTTCCCTTTGACGTTTAATAAAGTTCCGATGACACTGTCACAAACATTTTTTTCAACGTGCATCACATCAATACAATGTCTAACATCAAGTTCACACTGATACGACTGTCGCGGTCATACAAATTTGATGTGCAGAAATTAATGCAGTATAACTAGGATTTGACTCCTAGGTCGTCTCTCAAGGACCAATTTTGTGGCGGTTCAATCTCAGATTTTTTTACACAAAGTGGGGGGGGTTTTGTAGATGTTTTGTGCGGTAAAAATTAAATTAAAATTTAAACATAACTGAATTTAAAAACACTGAAATAAATTTTAACAGTGGTAAAAACTGAACGGTAAAAAAAAATGGTAAAAATAGACAATGGAAAAATTACAGTGTTGGAAATTAAAACACAGACAGTAAATATGCAGAAGACAAAACAACAGTGTAATTAAAATTTATCAATAGTTCCAGTAAAAATAAACCGTAAAAACGATTCTTGAAAATAACATGACCAGTAAAACACAATGACAGAATTTAACGGTGCAGAAAATACTAAACTGTAAAAAACAACAGATAGAATAAAACACTGGAAATGGAATTCATCAAACATTCAACACTTAAATTAAAATTCCAAAATACTGAAAGATAAAAATAAAACGAACAAATTGTTTCAAATACTGTGATACACTGCATGCTCAGAAATAAAATTCTACACTGCTGAAAAATAAACAGAGAGCTACTGGAAAATGGAAAGCCGAGAGATTTATTGAAAGAGGAAGAGGCAAGAGCCTCCTCCAGGCCGTGGCTTCCTACTCCTAAAATCTAATACTAAAATCTACTAAATTATCTGCTTCAAATCTGCTGCTCTGCCATTTTTTTATAGCAAAAATCCTCCAAGTTTTAGTGCTGTTATGAACGTGTCCGACAAAGCAAGGGACCCTTCTCTCTTGTACCCATATACCAACGTTCTCCACCAAATAAATAAAACATTCTTTCTTCCATAAAGTTTTTGTCTCCTTACGTACCAAAATTCAGTGGAGCCTCAATCCTTGTCTTCTTCTTCAATCACATTCCAAACCATTCTACCCCTTCATCACGGCTGCTTCTCTTTCACTTGCTTCGGTCAAGGTGGCTGTTCCAACCTACTGGATGTGAAGACCATGAGCTTCTTCATCAAGGAGGTGGCTTCCGTTTAAAACTAAAAACCATGTGCAGCTCCCCTCTTCAACTCATGGCAGCAACAACTTGGAGACTTCTTCCCTGCATCACCGTGCTTCACTTCTTCTTGCTGCAGCCCCTTTGGCTTCCAAAAACGTCCGTGGCTGCGGGATGTGCTGGACCGTCAGTGTGGTGGCACATTCTCCATGTCCTTAATCATTTTAAAGAAAGAATATTCCAAGCTGCCATATATAAATGCACAAAACCGTGAGCTTACTCACAAGGTGGTCCCCTCCATTGGTTCAATTTGCTTATGCTTTCTCATTTACAAAATTCTTCATTAGAAAGAAAGGAGTTGCATGAAACACATTCCCGTGAGCTTTAGTGGTGGTCCCTTGTGTTTGTTTTTTCCTTTGGTGTATGGTTCCCAAATAAAACCGAGAATTCCAATCTTAGATCAAGGCATCCTTCTTTCTTCAATTAATTGCTAAAGTGTCAAAGCCATATGGGTTCCTCCAAGCTACTCCTACCGTGACATGTTAAAAACCAAAACAATGCTTCCATTATTCTTTGCAGAATGCGTGACATGGCAAGGGAAGGAACTTCCCAACGTGAATTTCCACTAAATGTATTCTTTTTCCCTTTCCAGAACAAAAGGCTTTGTTCAAAAATTAAATGGTAAGCTTGTGGATTCTATTTCCAGCCGTGACACTTCAAAAATCAACACTTCAATTGTCAATTCTTAGCTAGCACAAGTACCAAACAGCAAGCAAATGCAAACAGACTAGAATTCACTCAAACAGTATGCACTAGACTGACATAGGAGAGTAAAGAAAATACTGGGAACAACACAAAATGAATTTGAACAAAATAAAAACTATACTTGAAAATAGACATCTAGACGAAACTATGAAAAAAAATTGCAAGGAAAACGGATAAGAATTGAATTCGAACGAGGACAAACAAGATGACACAAAATTCACACAGCAACCAGCGAAAATTGAAGTGGCTGAAATGCATTGGGCTCAATTGTCATTTCTCATTTAGCCTTCAAATGTCCCAAAAAGATATCCAAAATTTTCCCATAATTAATAATGCAAAATAATAAGCTCAGATAATTCAAATTAGTTAAAATAAGAATTTCTGATCGAATTAAGCACAATTAGGAAAAATAGGAAAATAACGGACGATTAAGCACAATTCCCTGATTAATTCTAGTACAATAAACTAAGTGAAGTGAAGAAAATATTGACTCATCAAAATAGACCACACTTAGTCTTTTGCACTCCTGGGCAAAATCAAGACGCAAATCAGGGAATACGACATCAAAGGACTGACACAGATACAACATACAGAAAATAAAAACTCGCAAGAAAATAAACAAAATTTACAAAGTTCTCAAGAATTCTGGAGAGATAAGAGAAGTAGAAATTATCCAACACAAATCAAATAAAGCAGATACTTATAGAAATCTTCCAAGCAATTCAATACACGGAAAAATAATCAATCAGCTTAAGAGGTAATTTAAAAATAACATAACCTCACAGATGCACTACAGTGTTTCTCTCAAGTGTCTAGGGTAAACATTTCAACTCAATGCACTCAAGAAAACAAACACAATCAGACTTGGCAAGCTTCTAATTATCAATACTTAAAACATATGCATGTTCAGATCAAAAGGTCTTTACTGGGTTGTATTGGGGCCAAGGACAGGGGAGGATAAATTTGGATAAGTAGCTATAGCTCAGAAGAAATAGAGGTGCACTAGGAAAAAAAATGTAAACACAGTGAAATCTCACCCAAACCTCTAATTCAATCCTCTTCTCGACTCTATTATTCACAAAATTATTTTTCAATTTTTTTTTCTTTTTCTCATCATTTTTTTTTTATCCTGTCTTCTTTTTTTTTTTTTTTTTTTTATCACACAACAGGATATATATTATCATTTCAAAACATGATGAGGAACCAACTAGCCAATTCATCAGAATTCCCAAGGAGACCACACTTATTCTCAAAACATTTCTGTAGCTCCAGACTTTCCTAAGGTTAAGGTAATCATTTGTTTTTCACTTAGGATCAGTGTATGAGCTTCAACACAGAAATATATACAGTATAGGCTCAAAGGGGTTATCAAAGGATAATAACAAGGTAGGCTTATTTGGCTAAAGAGGCTCAAGAATAAAATTGCCTTTATCACTTCCAAAAATGCATATAAATCAAATATATCAAAAAGAATCAAGCCAAGGCATATGTGCAAGCAATCAAGAGACATGTCACACAAGAAAGAACATAAAGTGGCTCAAATCTCACACAGGGTATTCGTTCCAATCAAATCAACCTCTTAAACATCATAATAATCTTCCCAAGCAGAGAAAAGCAAGGATTTCAAACCATAAGTATTAATCAAGTGAAGGAAAAATCTACAACTTAGACATCATCCAGAAATCAAGAGAAAAATGTAAAATTTATTGCACACAAAACTTGATAAAAATAACTTAAAAGAGAAAAAATTTAACACTCAAAAACAAAAAATTTAACACACAAAATACAATCTAACAGAAAAATCAGAATTTCTTCCCAGTAGACCACACTTAAATCACACAATGTCCTCAGTGTGTTACAATCATCAGATTATCAATTTCAGAGCAGCAAATAATATAGACAAGTGCAATAAAATGTTAGGAAATGGGAAGAAATTTTCAGTAACATCCATCAGTAGATGTTTTCAGTGACATCCATCAGTAGATGTCTAAATCACGTAGCACCCATCAGTAGATGCTAATTAATTTTTATTATATTTTTATTATTTTTTTTTTTTATTTTATTTTATTTTTTTTTTTTTTTCTGAAAAAGGAGATGACCGGCACTGTGACAACAGTCTCGGTGGCAAAGACCGGAACTGTTGCTACAGTGGCAGAATTTTGGCTATAAAAGGGTACCTCCTCAGCGTCGAGCAACATTTCTGACTTCCCTGCTCTCTCTCTACTCCTCTCTTCTCTCTAATCTCTCCCCGCTCTCCTCTCTTCTCTGCTCTCTCTGCTCTCTCTCTGCTCTCTACTCTCTCTCGAGCGTCTGGATCTGCGAGGAAGCTCTGCCACCGTGCCATCTGAAGAATCTGAGATCTGTGAGGAGCCTCTGCCTCAGCGCCTTCGAAGATTCTGAGATCTGCGTCAAGCTTCTGTAAGCCCTACTACTCCGGGTAAGTCCTCTGCTCCTGGATCTGCCTTTCTTTCTGCTAGCTTTACTTTCTTTCCGTCCTTTACCGCTTTTCCTGCTTTCCATTTTTTTATGCATTCCTCTTGCCTACTCTCCCTCTTTATTTCCTGCTTTCCTGTTTCTCCTTTTCCTGCTTTCCAGATCTTTCATTTTCATTTTTTTTTTCTTATTCTGCTTTCTTTTTCACCTGCTAAACACTTAAAAAACACATAAAACACAACTGTCTAAAAACTTAAGGGGTATATCGGCTGGAAACCAGACGTTAATCTCCCTTCGTTTGAAGGTATGGCAGAGACAATCGGGTAGAACAACGCCACGTACCCCACTTAAAACTAAAACACAGAAACTGAATATACAAGAACAATATGGACAAGGACACTGGACGTAGATCCGTTTAGGACCCTTTGCAAGGACCGTGAAACAGATCTGAGACCAGACACAAAAACAATCAAAGACAGACAGGACAAAATAAATTTAACGGAAAACAAGAACAAATAAAGAAAACACTGAATTAAGAATCTAATGTTTTATGTTTTTTTTTTTTTTTTTTTTTTATGTTATGCTTATTTTTCTTGTTTTTGTTCTTTTTATATGTATTTATTTTTTATTTATGTATTTGTATATTACGAGAGGAAGGATGAGTGATATGGAATCAGAGAGATATACCAGTCAACGATGGCGTCCTACAGATGATCAGATCACGATGATGACCAAAATCTACAACTATGGGGTCACACACCCAAGCCGAGCGCAAGTCGTCGAGATCGCGTCTCGACTAAGGACCTTCGGCGAAGCCACTGAATACAACGTGCACTGCTGGTTTAACAACCATGGCAATCGGGTCAGGCGCTGGCAAGCGGAGATAGACCCCACAGGCACTCTCTTTTCACAACTGCCTCTATACATGTACGGTAAGAACTCTCATCATACCTCCATTGAATTTTCCATTCCTCTTCTATTATTAACACAAGTTTTTTATTTTTTATTTTTTTATTTTTTATTTTTTTTTTGTTTGAAAGAAAACAACTGGGTGATAATGAGGGCACCGAGGCTGCTGAATTTGTTTCCAGTTCCGATCATTATCGATGACGACAGAAATGAACGAGAAATTCCTCCACCAAAGCCTCCGCTCGTGACTTTTCGAACCAGAGCTCCCTCAACGGAGCTCTCCCTTAGACCACCACAACCAGCTCGAGAGTTCTTCCACTTTTAAAGTTTTGTTTATTTATTTTTTTTATGTTTTTATTGGCCGAGTGTGGCCAGAATATGGACAAGGCATGTAATCTGAACAATTATATTTTTTTATGTTTTTAATTTTTTTTTTTTTTTTATGTTGTTTTTGTTTTTTATTTGGTTTGTAATATTAACGATCACTAAAGATCGACCCCCCGAACATCTTTTATTTATATATATCCACTGCAATTTTATTTTCAGATCTGTTAAATTTCCTTTTCTCAATTACTGTAATTTTTTTTTTTTTTTTTTTTTTTTTGCAAAGATGAATGAAATCTTTATTAGTCAAATTTTTCAATCAATAATCTGTATGCACACAACTAAGAAATTATATTTACAGTGAAGGAAAATAAGGAAAAATAAGATCTGAAGTGAAAATTTTTATGAATTATTGATATGAAATAATAAGAAATTGAGAGCCGAGAAATTATGGACTACACGCAAAACAATTTTTGAAAATGTTTTTTTTTTTTTAAGGGATAACAACTCAAAAACTAAGAAATAAATATACATATCGGAATAAAGATTTGGCACGCTTAAAACAAAATATTTTATCACAACAGAAAATTTTTTTATGTTTTTTTTTTTTTTTTTTTTTGACTAAATAATAATAATTTGTAAACTAAGAAAATCAAAATTCTCCCCTAATTCGCAAATTAAGAAAATTAAGGGAAGAAGGAACATGAAAACTCCCCTGGTTATGGTGGCAGCTGCCAAATTTGGATTATCAGGGAGATGTCTTTTGCCTCAGGATCCAGCGATAAGATTTTTATGAGGAACTGCTTCATCAATATTGCCATATCATTCACAACAAGATTTTTCTTCTTTCTTTTAACAACAATTTGTTTCGACAATATCTTTCCTTCATTAATCATGCATTCCTTAATGTCAGCACCTGCATTTTCTTTTAACTCTGCATTCTTGTCATCAAACTCACAATTAATAGCATCTGTTATAAACTTAGACTCTGGGTGTAACACATAATCAATTTCGGCACAAATGGAGCAAAAACCAGATTCACAGTCACATTCAAAATTTTCAGAAAACTGTGTTAAATCAAAGTTTAGTCTTGACTCTATAAAATCATCAGATTGCACAGTTTCTCTTTCAAAATCAATATTGACGCAACTTTTACCAATGGGTTCAATGGCTGACACTGAATTAAAAATTTTAGATTGGTCAATCGAATTTGTATCAATATCAGTCATAAACCCTATAGAATCAATGTGCGTCAAATCACATGCATTTGAATGTGTAGGGAAATCAGGTAAAGTTGGAATCTCAGGTTCAGAATAAACCTGTTTTTGCTCACTCAGAAGTTTCTTACCAAACTCCAAGTTATCAGCTGCATCCTCAGGGCTATCAGTGTCAGAATCCAAAACATGCTGCTCAGAATAAATTTTCTCATGAATTTCCAATTCATCAACTGTCTGGTCCTTAAAATAATCATCAACAGTCTCAGGTGCAAGAGTGGCCATCTGCCTGATCTGATCACTCAGATTCTGCATGGCAGCTTGAGTTTCCATGCTCTCTTGCTTGAACTGCATGTTCCCTTTCTGAAACTGAATGTTCTGCATGGTCATCTGCTCCAATAACTCCTTCAATGTAGGTTCAGAAGTTGAAGGCTGAGAAGCTACTTGGGCAGGAGCATCATACTGCTGACTCTGATATTGCTGAACTGGTGGAACCGGCTCCCAAAGGGAGCTCTCAGGAATTTGAGGATGATCCATATTTTTCTCAGTATTAAAATCAGCACAAGAATCAGAGTAATATGCAGAAAGAGAATCATAATTACAGGCACTTGTAGAATAAGCACTATTCACAAAATTAAAATAGGTAGACATGGAAAATAAAAATAAAAACTAAAAACTAAAAATTACGAAACAGATAAACTAAACACATTTATACATGCTACAAGCACACACAAGACAGAACATCAATAGTAAAAATTTTTAATTAATTTTTTTTTTTTTTTAATTTTCAATTTTTTTTTTAATAACAACTAAATACAGAACATAGCACAATTAAACACATATATACACAATATATATTAACACAGTAAAAATCTAAAACAAAAACCTGGATCTGAAGTGACAACGCCGCCAAAATTTGCTGAAGGTGTCGTTGTCGCCTACAGAAATATACAAGACAAAACACACAAAACAAACATATTAACAGAACAAAACTTTATACAACAAAAATCTAAAACCAAACCGTCTTTTTATTGGTCCCCGGCAACGGCGCCAAAATTTGATACGACTGTCGCGGTCATACAAATTTGATGTGCAGAAATTAATGCAGTATAACTAGGATTTGACTCCTAGGTCGTCTCTCAAGGACCAATTTTGTGGCGGTTCAATCTCAGATTTTTTTACACAAAGTGGGGGGGGTTTTGTAGATGTTTTGTGCGGTAAAAATTAAATTAAAATTTAAACATAACTGAATTTAAAAACACTGAAATAAATTTTAACAGTGGTAAAAACTGAACGGTAAAAAAAAATGGTAAAAATAGACAATGGAAAAATTACAGTGTTGGAAATTAAAACACAGACAGTAAATATGCAGAAGACAAAACAACAGTGTAATTAAAATTTATCAATAGTTCCAGTAAAAATAAACCGTAAAAACGATTCTTGAAAATAACATGACCAGTAAAACACAATGACAGAATTTAACGGTGCAGAAAATACTAAACTGTAAAAAACAACAGATAGAATAAAACACTGGAAATGGAATTCATCAAACATTCAACACTTAAATTAAAATTCCAAAATACTGAAAGATAAAAATAAAACGAACAAATTGTTTCAAATACTGTGATACACTGCACGCTCAGAAATAAAATTCTACACTGCTGAAAAATAAACAGAGAGCTACTGGAAAATGGAAAGCCGAGAGATTTATTGAAAGAGGAAGAGGCAAGAGCCTCCTCCAGGCCGTGGCTTCCTACTCCTAAAATCTAATACTAAAATCTACTAAATTATCTGCTTCAAATCTGCTGCTCTGCCATTTTTTTATAGCAAAAATCCTCCAAGTTTTAGTGCTGTTATGAACGTGTCCGACAAAGCAAGGGACCCTTCTCTCTTGTACCCATATACCAACGTTCTCCACCAAATAAATAAAACATTCTTTCTTCCATAAAGTTTTTGTCTCCTTACGTACCAAAATTCAGTGGAGCCTCAATCCTTGTCTTCTTCTTCAATCACATTCCAAACCATTCTACCCCTTCATCACGGCTGCTTCTCTTTCACTTGCTTCGGTCAAGGTGGCTGTTCCAACCTACTGGATGTGAAGACCATGAGCTTCTTCATCAAGGAGGTGGCTTCCGTTTAAAACTAAAAACCATGTGCAGCTCCCCTCTTCAACTCATGGCAGCAACAACTTGGAGACTTCTTCCCTGCATCACCGTGCTTCACTTCTTCTTGCTGCAGCCCCTTTGGCTTCCAAAAACGTCCGTGGCTGCGGGATGTGCTGGACCGTCAGTGTGGTGGCACATTCTCCATGTCCTTAATCATTTTAAAGAAAGAATATTCCAAGCTGCCATATATAAATGCACAAAACCGTGAGCTTACTCACAAGGTGGTCCCCTCCATTGGTTCAATTTGCTTATGCTTTCTCATTTACAAAATTCTTCATTAGAAAGAAAGGAGTTGCATGAAACACATTCCCGTGAGCTTTAGTGGTGGTCCCTTGTGTTTGTTTTTTCCTTTGGTGTATGGTTCCCAAATAAAACCGAGAATTCCAATCTTAGATCAAGGCATCCTTCTTTCTTCAATTAATTGCTAAAGTGTCAAAGCCATATGGGTTCCTCCAAGCTACTCCTACCGTGACATGTTAAAAACCAAAACAATGCTTCCATTATTCTTTGCAGAATGCGTGACATGGCAAGGGAAGGAACTTCCCAACGTGAATTTCCACTAAATGTATTCTTTTTCCCTTTCCAGAACAAAAGGCTTTGTTCAAAAATTAAATGGTAAGCTTGTGGATTCTATTTCCAGCCGTGACACTTCAAAAATCAACACTTCAATTGTCAATTCTTAGCTAGCACAAGTACCAAACAGCAAGCAAATGCAAACAGACTAGAATTCACTCAAACAGTATGCACTAGACTGACATAGGAGAGTAAAGAAAATACTGGGAACAACACAAAATGAATTTGAACAAAATAAAAACTATACTTGAAAATAGACATCTAGACGAAACTATGAAAAAAAATTGCAAGGAAAACGGATAAGAATTGAATTCGAACGAGGACAAACAAGATGACACAAAATTCACACAGCAACCAGCGAAAATTGAAGTGGCTGAAATGCATTGGGCTCAATTGTCATTTCTCATTTAGCCTTCAAATGTCCCAAAAAGATATCCAAAATTTTCCCATAATTAATAATGCAAAATAATAAGCTCAGATAATTCAAATTAGTTAAAATAAGAATTTCTGATCGAATTAAGCACAATTAGGAAAAATAGGAAAATAACGGACGATTAAGCACAATTCCCTGATTAATTCTAGTACAATAAACTAAGTGAAGTGAAGAAAATATTGACTCATCACACACCAATATGGAAGCTTAAAAAATATCGATCGTTTCTTCCAAATGTTCTTTGCAGAGGTACTTTTATGATGTTTTCCAAACACAATGTCAATGTTTTTGACTTCGTTGTACACCTCTTGACCATTCCGGGGTCTGCACACAACCTCATCCTCAGCACTTCCATTAAATGCTTTTTTCAATCTACGATAAGGATGATTACGAGGAAGAAATTTTCGATGTCTTGTATATACTGTGTTCTGACCATGCTTCAACTGAAGGTAACTAGTGTTTTCTTCACATATGGGACATGCAAAATGACCTTTAACACTATAACCGCTCAAGTTTCCATATGCTGGGAAATCATTTATAGTGCAAAACAACATTGCACGCAAACGGAACTGTTCCTGAACATGTGAATCAAACACGTCGATGCCTTCTTCCCACAACAATTTCAAATCATCAATTAAAGGTGCTAAGTAAACATCAATGTCATTTCCAGGTTGTCTAGTGATGAATCATTATTTTCTTCACTTTACTTAGTTTATTGTGCTAGATTTAATTAGGGAATTGTGCATAATTGTCCAGTATTGTCCCATTTTACTGAATTGAGCTTAATCCGATCAGTAATTCTTATTTTAATTAATTTGAATTATCTGAGACTAATTATTGACAATATTGAGTGCAGGGAGAATTCTGTAAATACTTCAGGACATTTGGAAGGATATTCAGTACACACTCTGTTGAAAGAAGTTGCACTGCATTGGTTTATTCTGTGTGAATGATGGAATATTTTTCTTGTTGA
Source organism: Vigna nakashimae (assembly GCA_034642375.1). Classification (NCBI taxonomy): domain Eukaryota; kingdom Viridiplantae; phylum Streptophyta; class Magnoliopsida; order Fabales; family Fabaceae; genus Vigna; species Vigna nakashimae. The sequence goes on from CM067765.1 coordinate 40,137,357, forward strand.
ATTTGTAGAAGCAAAATTTCAATTGGAACTCATACACTACACGGCCATTTGCTTACACTCTTTTAAGAAGTAAATAGGGACCATACGTTGGAAGCTCACATTTCTTTTGTTGTCATTTTGGTTTCTAAGAGAAACAAGAAGCAATCTCACGGCAATAGCTAGCACAAAGGCACACCAATTGAAATGATGGAGAGGGACCACCTTGCATTCAGCCCACGGTTCTCAAATAATTGGAAGATAACAAATTGTAATTTTTATTATGGAGGAAGGCCACGTGAATTGCAAATACACGGTACATGTTATGGAATGAGGGGGCCACCATTTGGATCATATTCACGGTCAAGAGGAACTCCAAAATGATGCTGAAATTGTTGAAGTGTAAAGAGCACACGGTCCCACCCTCTCGTGTTAGCACATCCATTATTCCTAGAATAAAAATGGGAGCCACCAATTATGGAAGTTCACGGATCCTGATTTAAATTTGGAAGTTGGGAGAAGAGTCCAAGACGGTCCAGGAGTTTCCTCTCGATGCAGCTAACATCCAAGGAGTTGGAGTGGTGTCACGGCCCACATGGAAAAGAGCAACATCCAGCAGCATTTGCATCCAACACCTTCGTCCAGCAAGCGGTGCAGCGTCCTCCATCAGCCCAGCTATCTTCACCTTGGTCCAGCAGCTTAGAGCTTCACGGTGGTGAAGGAAGGAGAATGAGCAGCCACCGAGAGCAAGAAAGAACACAGCTCCACCATCTAGCACGTTCAACTGCCACCGAGAGGGAGATCTTCATCCATCGGCAGGAGCACCAGTCCAAAATCCTCCACCGTTCCAGCACCGTGAAGCTTGATGGAATAAGGGTGTCAGGGAGCAAACACACGCTGATTCACATCCAGCAGAAGCAGCAAGCTTCGTCCAAGCAGCTTCATCCAGCAGGATGTTGCGTCCAACAAAGAAGAGATTCCCGGTCCAGCTTAGGAAGAGCCTTCACACGGAGATACAGCAGAGAAGGAGCACTTCACGGTCTTGGCTTGGTGCACCGGCCAGCAACCATTTTCATCACCATCCAGCTGAGTTGGAAGCAGCGTCCAACAGCGTCTTCACACGCTTCCAAGGCACAACACACATCTTTCATTTTCCAGCAAGCATCACGGTGCAGTGGCAGCTGCAAGCACTTTTGGAGGTGGCATCGAGAAAAAAATGGAAGCACGTGGAGCTGGAAGGAGTCCAGAGATGGCATGCACGGTTATGGCCCACAAGCAGCTCATCCATTCTTTACGCTCCAGCTTCAACAATGGTGGCCCAACAGCACACTGCAGCCACGTCCTTGAAGGAAGAAGCATTCACGGTCCAGTTGCAATCACATGGGGGTGTATCCTGCAAAAGTTAAGCATGTTCAACACAGCCCATGAGAAGTTCCAGCAAAGGAGGTGCTTGGAGAAGAATATGGTGTCATGGGCTGGTCCAGAAGAACGTCCAGCAGCTACAACTTGTGAAGAGAGAAGAGTTGATTCTTAGAATGGAGAAGGAAGGAGAAGGGAGCTACAGCTGGAATGGTGTGTTCACTGAACAAGCTCAAGAACAAAACAAGAGATGGAAGTGTGAAAGAAGGATGAAACGTTGGAATCCAGCAAGGTTGAAGCCACCACCGAAGAAGAGTGTCACGGATGCTGCAGAGAATCAAAAGGGAGCCCACGGGTGGAAGGAAACTCACGTGAATTTTGGCTGGGAAGCATGGAAGCAAACAGACACAAGAATGGAGGGACCCATCCTAATTCTTTTGCAATTGTTGAAATGTAGAAGAAGTCACGGGAGGATGAGTTTTGGCTATAAAATGAAATGGGCAGCAGAGGAGAAGGATTAGATTTTAAGATCAGATTTCAGTGTGATCATTAGATTTTAGGATTGCATTAGGTGTAGTATAGAATTCACGGCCCTGGAAGAGGCTCTCTGCCTCTTCCTCTCCTTCCTTTTCCAGTTCCATTTTCCAGTAGCTCTCTGTTTATTTTTCAGCAGTGTAGAATTTTATTTCTGAGCGTGCAGTGTATCACAGAATTTGAAACAATTTGTTCGTTTTATTTTTATCTTTCAGTATTTTGGAATTTTAATTTAAGTGTTGAATGTTTGATGAATTCCATTTCCAGTGTTTTATTCTATCTGTTGTATTTTACAGTTTAGTATTTTCTGCACCGTTAAATTCTGTCATTGTGTTTTACTGGTCATGTTATTTTCAAGAATCGTTTTTACGGTTTATTTTTACTGGAACTATTGGTAAATTTTAATTACACTGTTGTTTTGTCTTCTGCATATTTACTGTTCTGTGTTTTAATTTCCAACACTGTAATTTTTCCATTGTCTATTTTTACCATTTTTTTTTTACCGTTCAGTTTTTACCACTGTTAAAATTTATTTCAGTGTTTTTAAATTCAGTTATGTTTAAATTTTAATTTAATTTTTACCGCACAAAACATCTACAAAACCCCCCCCTCTTCGTGTAAGAAAATCTGAGACCGAACCCAAACAAATTGGTCCTTGTGAGACGACCTAGGAGTCACTTCCTAGTCTATACTGCATTCATTTATGCACATCAAATTTGTATGACCGCGACAGTCGTATCAAAAGTGACGCCGTTGCCGGGGAACAATAACGGTTTGGTTTTAGATTTTTGTTGTATAAAGTTTTGTTATGTTAATATGTTTGTTTTGTGTGTTTTGTCTTGTATATTTTTGTAGGCGACAACGACACCTTCAGCAAATTTTGGCGGCGTTGTCACTTCAGTTCCAGGTTTTTTGTTTTAGATTTTTACTGTGTTAATATATATTGTGTATATATGTGTTTAATTGTGCTATGTTCTGTATTTAGTTGTTATTAAAAAAAAAAAATTTTAAAAAAAAAAAAAAAAAAAATTAATTAAAAATTTTTACTATTGATGTTCTGTCTTGTGTGTGCTTGTAGCATGTATAAATGTGTTTTGTTTTATCTGATTCGTAATTTTTAGTTTTTAGTTTTTATTTTTTATTTTTCCATGTCTACCTATTTTAATGTTGTGAATAATGCTTATTCTGCCAATGTCTGTGATTATGATTCTTATTCTGCATATTACTTTGATTTTAAATCTGCTGATTTTTATGATGGGAACAATATGTTCCATCATCCAATTTCTGAGAGCTCTCTTTGGGAGCCAGTTCCACAATATGAGAGTCAGCAATATGATTCTCCTATTCAAATAACTCCTCAGCCTTCTACTTCTGAACCTACATTAAAGGAGTTACTGGAGCAGATGACCATGCAGAACGTTCAGTTACAGAAAGGGAACATGCAGTTCAAGAAAAATAGCATAGAGTTTCAGCAGGAAACTCAAGCGGCAATTCAGAATCTGAGTAATCAGATTGGGCAGATGACCATTCTTGCACTTAAGGAAAATGCTGATGATTTTGAGGACCAGGAAAGAATAAGCAATAATCTTGAACCAGGTGGACTACTTTCATCCTCCACTACTTTACCAATCTTCAAGGAAGTGGAGGTAAGCATACCGCAAATTGATTATTCTGTTGACTGTGTTATTAAAGATTATGCTGATGATAGGTATGCTTGTAATCATATTGTTGCTGAGCATGTTTTTAATTCTCCCTCTGAACATGAATCTGAGCCTGTTAAAGATATTATTTCTACATTTGAAACCGATTCATGTTATGAGGATTTATCTGAGGTTCAGCCTATTACACTAGAATTGGGTGTCATACCCCTGCATGAAATTTCTGCGGAACCACATTGCACTAACCATGTTGCAGGAGGTACGTATAAATTTGATCAACATACACCCACAGTAGAAAACAAAGGTGCTGACACTGACAGTTCAAAGATCAACAAGCACCTACTGAATCCGCTCAGTAACAATATTTGCTGCTTAGATCCGGCGGTGGAGGACATTTCACTGCTTGATCAAATCTGGAGGATGAAGCAGTTCGTCCTCAAAACTTCATGGCTGGATCGTGAACATGAAGACCTCTCCCTGATGGTCCAAAATTGGCAACTGCCACCCTGACCAGGGAAGTCTTTTTTTTTCTTTCTTCCCCGTTTTCATATTTTTAGTGCACTTGTCCTTTATCTGTTTAGTGTTTTAACTGATGATCTTATGCTTAGAAAACATTTAGGACAGTGTAATTTAAGTATGGTCTCGGGAAGATTCTGAATTTTGTTTTCTTTTATGTTTATTTTTCCTTTTATTTTTCTTTATTAGTTTTCTAGTTATTATTTAAAAAAAAAAAAAAAAAAAAAAAAAAAATTTTTTTTGTGATAATTATTTTTTTTTTTAAGTGTGCAAAAAAATTTTTCTTTTCAAATTTAATTGTTATGAGATGTACATATATTTATTTTTCATATATTTAAAAAAAAAAATGTGTTTTGTGTTTTATTTGCTTCGTGATTTTTAGTGTTTTTACTAAAAAGAAAAAATTCGAAAAATCAAAAATTCAAAAATTGTTTTGCGTATTCCTTGATTTTATTTCGACCCTCAGTATCTTATTATTTTATACCAATAAAAATTTTTCACTTCAGATCTTATTTTTCCTTATTTTCCTTCACTGTAAATATAATTTCTTAGTTGTGTGCATACAGATTATTGATTGAAAAATTTGACTAAGAAAGATTTCATTCGGTCATAAGAGCAAAAATTACAGTAATGGAAAATTGGAAATTTAACAGATCTGAAAATAAAATTGCAGTAGATATATGTAAATAAAAGATGTTCGGGGGGTCGATCTTTAGTGATCGTTAATATTACAGACCATAATAAAAAACATAAAAACATAAAAAAAAAAAAAAAAAAAAAAAAAATTAAAAACAACAAAAACATAATTGTTCAGATTACATGCCTTGTCCATATTCTGGCCACACTCGGCCAATAAAAACATAAAAAATAAAAACATAAAACATAAAACTTTAATAATGAAAGAACTCTCGAGCTGGTTGTGGTGGTCTAAGGGAGAGCTCCGTTGAGGGAGCTCTGGTTCGGAATGCGAGCGGAGGCTTTGGTGGAGGTATTTCTCGTTCATTTCTGTCATCATCGATGATGATCGGAACGGGAAACAGATTCAGCAGCCTCGGTGCCCTCATTATCACCCAGTTTTTTTCTTTCAAACAAAAAAAAAAAAAAAATAAAAAAAAATAATAAAAAATAAAAAATAAAAAAATAAAAAAAATAAAATACATGTGTTAATAATAGAAGAGGAAGTGAAAATTTTCAATAAAAATGGAGGTGTGATCAGAGGTCTTACCGTACATGTACAGCGGCAGTTGTGAAAAGAGAGTGCCAGTGGGGTCTATCTCCGCTTGCCAGTGCTTGACCCGATTGCCGTGGTTGTTGAACCAGCAGTGTACGTTGTATTCAGTGGCTTCGCCGAAAGCCCTTAGTCGAGACGCGATCTCGACGACTTGCGCTCGGCTTGGGTGTGTGACCCCATAGTTGAATATTTTGGTCATCATCGTGATCTGATCGTCGGTTGGACGCCACCGTTGACTGGTATATCTCTCTGATTCCGTTTCACTCATCCTTCCTCTCGTAATATACAAATACTTAATAAAAAAAAATATATATATATATATAAAAATAAAAAGAACAAAAACAAGAAAAATAAGCATAACATAAAAAAAAAAAAAAAAAAAAAAATTAGATTAGTTCTCTGTTTTCTTTATTTGTTCTTGTTTCCTTTTAAATTTATTTTGTCCTGTCTGTCTTTGATTGTTTTTGTTTTTGGTCTCAGATCTGTTTCACGGTCCTCGCAAAGGGTCCTAAACGGATCTACGTCCAGTGTCCTTGTCCATATTGTGCTTGTAAATTAAGATTTTGTGTTTATTTTTAAGTGGGGTACGTGGCGTTGTTCTACCCGATTGTCTCTGCAATACCTTCAATCGAAGGGAGATTAACGTCTGGTTTCCAGCCTATATACCCCTTAGTTTAAGACAGTGTGTTTTTGTTTTTGTTGTAGTTAAGAAAGAAAAATAAAAGGAGCAGAGAGCTTAAAGGAAGGCAGGAAAAAGCAAAATGAAAGATCTAAAAGCTTTAAAGAGAAGCAGAACATGGAAAGCAGAGAAAGGAAAAGAAAGCAGTGAAAGATCTGGAAAATGTAAAGCTAGCAGATAGAAACAGAGATCCAGGTGCTGAGGACTTACCTGGAGTAGTAGGGCTTGCAGAGGCTCCTTGAGGTTCTCAGACTCTTCTGCAGGCGAAGTGGCAGGGGCTCTACGCAGATCTCAGACTCTTCAGCGGACGCGGGGGGAGAGGCTCCCTGCAGAGATCCAGACGCTCGAAAGAGTAGAGAGAGAAGAGAGCAGAGAAGAGAGCAGAGAGAGGAGTAGAGAGAGAGCAGGGAAGTCAGAAATGGCGCTCTGACGCTGAGGAGGTACCCTTTTATAACCAGATTGTTTCCACTGTAGCAACAGTTCCGGTCTTTGCCACCGAGACTGTTGCCACAGTACCGGTTTTCTCCTTTTCCAAAATAAAAATAAAAAAAAAAAAAAAAATTTAATTATTAGCATCTACTGATGGGTGCTAGGTGTTTTAGACATCGGCTGATGGATGTCACTGATAACATCCACTGATGGATGTTACTGAAAAATTTCTTCCCATTTTTCCTAACTTTTTATTGCACTTGTCTATATTTTTTGACTGTTCTGAAATTGATCATCTAATGATTGTGACACACTGAGGACATTGTGTGATTTAAGTGTGGTCTACTGGGGAGAAATTTTGATTTTCTGTTAGTTTCTGTTAAGTTTGTATTTTGTGTGTTAAATTTTTTGTTTTTGAGTGTTAAATGTTTTCTGTTTTAAGTGGTTTTTAGTGTGTTTTGTGTGCAATAAATTTTACATTTTTCTTTTGATTTCTGGATGATGTTTAAGTTGTAGATTTTTCCTTCACTTACTTAATACTTATGGTTTGAAATCCTTGCTTTTCTCTGCTTGGAAGATGATTATAATGTTTAAGAGGTTGATTTGATTGGAACGAATACCCTGTGTGAGATTTGAGCCACTTTATGTTCTTTCTTGTGTGACATGTCTCTTGATTGTTTGCACATATGCCTTGGCTTGATTCTTTGTGATATACTTGATTTATATGCATTTTTGGAAGTGATAAAGGCAATTTTATTCTTGAGCCTCTTTAGCCAAATAAGCCTACCTTGTTATTATCCTTTGATAACCCCTTTGAGCCTATACTGTATATATTTCTTTGTGTTGAAGCCCATACACTGATCCTAAGTGAAAAACAAATGATTACCTTAACCTTAGGAAAGTCTGGAGCTACAGAAGTGTTTTGAGAATAAGTGTGGTCTCCTTGGGAGTTCTGATGAATTGGCTAGTTGGTTCCTCATCATGTTTTGAAATGATAATTTATATCCTGTTGTATGATAAAAAAAAAAAAAAAAAAAAAAGACAGGATGAAAAAAAAATTGATGAGAAAAAGAGAAAATTGAAAAATAATTTTGTGAATAATGGAGTCGAGAAGAGGATTGAATTAGAGGTTTGGGTGAAATTTCACTGTGTTTACATTTTTTTTTTTTTTTCTTTTTCCTAGTGCACCTCTAATTCTTCTGAGATCTAGCTACTTTTCCAAATTTATCCCTCCTTGTCCTTGGCCTCATTACAACCCATAAAAGACCTTTTGATCTGAACATGCATATGTTTTTAAGTATTGATAATTAGAAGCTTGCCAAGTCTACTTGTGTTTGCTTTCTTGAGTGCATTGAGTGACATTGATTTACCTTAAACACTTGAGAGAAACACTGTAGTGCATCTGGGAGGTTTCGTTATTTTTGAATCACCTCTTGAACTAATTAATTATTTTTACCATGTTTTGAATTGCTTGGATTAATTTCTGTGAGTATATGCTTTCCTTGATTTTGTGTTGGATATTATCTACATCATTTCTCTGTCCAGATTTCTTGAGAACTGTGTAAATTCTGTTTATTTTCTCTTGAGTCTTTCTTTTCTGCGTGTTGAGAGTGTGTCACCTTCCTAGATGTCCTTTGAACTATTCCCTGATTTGCGTCTTAATTTTGCCCAGGAGTGCAAAAGACTAAGTGTGGTCTATTTTGATGAATCATTATTTTCTTCACTTTACTTAGTTTATTGTGCTAGATTTAATTAGGGAATTGTGCATAATTGTCCAGTATTGTCCCATTTTACTGAATTGAGCTTAATCCGATCAGTAATTCTTATTTTAATTAATTTGAATTATCTGAGACTAATTATTGACAATATTGAGTGCAGGGAGAATTCTGTAAATACTTCAGGACATTTGGAAGGATATTCAGTACACACTCTGTTGAAAGAAGTTGCACTGCATTGGTTTATTCTGTGTGAATGATGGAATATTTTTCTTGTTGAATTTGTAGAAGCAAAATTTCAATTGGAACTCATACACTACACGGCCATTTGCTTACACTCTTTTAAGAAGTAAATAGGGACCATACGTTGGAAGCTCACATTTCTTTTGTTGTCATTTTGGTTTCTAAGAGAAACAAGAAGCAATCTCACGGCAATAGCTAGCACAAAGGCACACCAATTGAAATGATGGAGAGGGACCACCTTGCATTCAGCCCACGGTTCTCAAATAATTGGAAGATAACAAATTGTAATTTTTATTATGGAGGAAGGCCACGTGAATTGCAAATACACGGTACATGTTATGGAATGAGGGGGCCACCATTTGGATCATATTCACGGTCAAGAGGAACTCCAAAATGATGCTGAAATTGTTGAAGTGTAAAGAGCACACGGTCCCACCCTCTCGTGTTAGCACATCCATTATTCCTAGAATAAAAATGGGAGCCACCAATTATGGAAGTTCACGGATCCTGATTTAAATTTGGAAGTTGGGAGAAGAGTCCAAGACGGTCCAGGAGTTTCCTCTCGATGCAGCTAACATCCAAGGAGTTGGAGTGGTGTCACGGCCCACATGGAAAAGAGCAACATCCAGCAGCATTTGCATCCAACACCTTCGTCCAGCAAGCGGTGCAGCGTCCTCCATCAGCCCAGCTATCTTCACCTTGGTCCAGCAGCTTAGAGCTTCACGGTGGTGAAGGAAGGAGAATGAGCAGCCACCGAGAGCAAGAAAGAACACAGCTCCACCATCTAGCACGTTCAACTGCCACCGAGAGGGAGATCTTCATCCATCGGCAGGAGCACCAGTCCAAAATCCTCCACCGTTCCAGCACCGTGAAGCTTGATGGAATAAGGGTGTCAGGGAGCAAACACACGCTGATTCACATCCAGCAGAAGCAGCAAGCTTCGTCCAAGCAGCTTCATCCAGCAGGATGTTGCGTCCAACAAAGAAGAGATTCCCGGTCCAGCTTAGGAAGAGCCTTCACACGGAGATACAGCAGAGAAGGAGCACTTCACGGTCTTGGCTTGGTGCACCGGCCAGCAACCATTTTCATCACCATCCAGCTGAGTTGGAAGCAGCGTCCAACAGCGTCTTCACACGCTTCCAAGGCACAGCACACATCTTTCATTTTCCAGCAAGCATCACGGTGCAGTGGCAGCTGCAAGCACTTTTGGAGGTGGCATCGAGAAAAAAATGGAAGCACGTGGAGCTGGAAGGAGTCCAGAGATGGCATGCACGGTTATGGCCCACAAGCAGCTCATCCATTCTTTACGCTCCAGCTTCAACAATGGTGGCCCAACAGCACACTGTAGCCACGTCCTTGAAGGAAGAAGCATTCACGGTCCAGTTGCAATCACATGGGGGTGTATCCTGCAAAAGTTAAGCATGTTCAACACAGCCCATGAGAAGTTCCAGCAAAGGAGGTGCTTGGAGAAGAATATGGTGTCATGGGCTGGTCCAGAAGAACGTCCAGCAGCTACAACTTGTGAAGAGAGAAGAGTTGATTCTTAGAATGGAGAAGGAAGGAGAAGGGAGCTACAGCTGGAATGGTGTGTTCACTGAACAAGCTCAAGAACAAAACAAGAGATGGAAGTGTGAAAGAAGGATGAAACGTTGGAATCCAGCAAGGTTGAAGCCACCACCGAAGAAGAGTGTCACGGATGCTGCAGAGAATCAAAAGGGAGCCCACGGGTGGAAGGAAACTCACGTGAATTTTGGCTGGGAAGCATGGAAGCAAACAGACACAAGAATGGAGGGACCCATCCTAATTCTTTTGCAATTGTTGAAATGTAGAAGAAGTCACGGGAGGATGAGTTTTGGCTATAAAATGAAATGGGCAGCAGAGGAGAAGGATTAGATTTTAAGATCAGATTTCAGTGTGATCATTAGATTTTAGGATTGCATTAGGTGTAGTATAGAATTCACGGCCCTGGAAGAGGCTCTCTGCCTCTTCCTCTCCTTCCTTTTCCAGTTCCATTTTCCAGTAGCTCTCTGTTTATTTTTCAGCAGTGTAGAATTTTATTTCTGAGCGTGCAGTGTATCACAGAATTTGAAACAATTTGTTCGTTTTATTTTTATCTTTCAGTATTTTGGAATTTTAATTTAAGTGTTGAATGTTTGATGAATTCCATTTCCAGTGTTTTATTCTATCTGTTGTATTTTACAGTTTAGTATTTTCTGCACCGTTAAATTCTGTCATTGTGTTTTACTGGTCATGTTATTTTCAAGAATCGTTTTTACGGTTTATTTTTACTAGAACTATTGGTAAATTTTAATTACACTGTTGTTTTGTCTTCTGCATATTTACTGTTCTGTGTTTTAATTTCCAACACTGTAATTTTTCCATTGTCTATTTTTACCATTTTTTTTTTACCGTTCAGTTTTTACCACTGTTAAAATTTATTTCAGTGTTTTTAAATTCAGTTATGTTTAAATTTTAATTTAATTTTTACCGCACAAAACATCTACAAAACCCCCCCCTCTTCGTGTAAGAAAATCTGAGACCGAACCCAAACAAATTGGTCCTTGTGAGACGACCTAGGAGTCACTTCCTAGTCTATACTGCATTCATTTATGCACATCAAATTTGTATGACCGCGACAGTCGTATCATCTAGGACCCGATATCATCATGGTCAACATCACATATTTTCTCTTCATGCACAACGAAGGAGAAAGATTGTAAATCATCAACATAACTGGCCACGAACTGTGTTTGCTACTTAAGTTTCCATAAGGATTCATACCATCAGTTGCAAGTGCAAGCCTTAAGTTTCTTGGATCTGCACCAAATTCAGGGAATTTGTCATCAATCTTTTTCCATTGTGGAGAATCAGCAGGGTGTCGAAGAAGATTATCGCACTTTCTTTCGTCAGAGTGCCATTTAAGGTTCTTTGCATCTTCTTTAACAGAGAACATACGTTTGAACCTAGGTATTATAGGCAAATACCACATCACCTTAGCAGGTGCACCATCATTACCTTCATTACCAGTGACTCTGTCAGATTTCTTTTTAAAACGGGATAAACCACATGTTGGACAATAGTTTAACGAAGCAAACTCCTTTGTGTACAAAACACAATCATTAGGACAAGCATGTATCTTTTGATATTCAAGACCCATTGGACATAAAATTTTTTTGGCCTCGTAATTACGAATAGGTAGAGTATTATTTTCTGGAAGCATCTCCTTCAACAACTCCAACAACTCGGTGAAACTTTTATCGGTCCATCCATTCCTTGCTTTTAAACTAAACAACTTTAAAGTTGAAGACAAGCGTGTAAAGTTTGAGCATCCTGGGAACAACGGTTGCTCTGAATCATTAATAAGAGTATCATACAAATTAGCCCTTCCAAAATTATCTTCACCGACATCACGTATCATGTCCTCTAAATGGTCACTCATCCACTCTTCCACATAATTTGTTCCTCGTGACGTGGTAGGCTGCTCAAGTACTTCTCCATGCCAAGTCCAAACGGTATAAGTCCTCATTATGCCGTACATGAATAGATGGTCACGCACATTGCCTAAGTCTTGGCGTATTTGATTAAGACAACGCACACAAGGACAAAAATATGTCCCGTTGACAGACTTAGCATTTTGTTCAACGTATTGCAAGAACTGCGAAACACCCTTGTCATATTCTTCACTCATGCGACGTTCGTTCATCCATCTTCGATCCATACTATGTTCGTAAAATCATCAGTTCAAGTGTTTTAACTCTCACAAGGTTAGGCCCTACCCATTCAAAAAAATTAATTTTCATAATTTGCTCAGCCACATGCATTGAAGTCTACGTCATAAAATTGATACAATTTCAGCAGCATTTCGCATTGGTCTCCAAAATACACGAAATGAGAGTAGTCAACGATGACCACAATCAAATATGCATCCGGAGAACAACACAAGTACTGAACCGAAATTTCATCAATCTTATCCTTAAACTCCAATTGACATGGTATTGCAAATTATGAAAATTAATTTTCTCAAACTGTCCAATCGGACAATTCAAAATTTAACACAAACGATTAAAAGATTAATCGTTTGTCTTAAATTTCAAACGGGAACTAAGTGTCACTCAATGTATGGCAATAACTAATACACATTTTACACAATAACACATACATGCATACACAAAATTTAACAGTCAAAAACGTCCATACACTAATACACATTTCGCATTAATCGTTTAACACAATAACATAACTAATACACATTTTACAGTCAAAAACGTCCATACACAAAATTTTCAACCAACAAGCTAACCTTAAAAGTTGATTCCAAATGAGAAGGAGGGAAGTGGAGGAGTAAACGGCCTAACACGCAGTCCAAAAAGAGTCAAGGAAGCCGCCCAAGAACACGCAAGAGTCTGCAAAAAAATGGACCCAAAACAATTTTTAATCGGTTCAAATCAAAGACATTTCATCACAGAGCAATGTAATCGGATTAAATGTAATTTTAAACGGTCCAAAAGTGAGAAAACGCACCTGGAAATCAATGGCGCAGCAGTGTTTTGCGGAGGAAGACGATGAACAGTGCTTTCGCGTTTGCGGAGCAAGGTAACTGGTCACGGTTCGCGGGTGCACGTTTTATTACCTTAGACGTCCGACACTCTGGGGGACGGACGTTTATAATAGTATAGACGTCCGTCTCGTCACTAATATGACGTCTTTGACGATTTAAAAATCATATTCGCGGGGTGGCTTTAGACGTCCGTCCTGGGTATCGGACGTCTATGTACTCGACAACTGAACGTTTCAACTCCCCAAGCAGAACATAAGCGTCCGTCCTTGGAGGGCACGGACGTCTATAATATTATAGACGTCCGTGCCCTCCATACTGGACGTGTAAGGACCTGCAGAGAATTAAATCCCCAACCACCCTGTCAGCACATTAAACGTCCGTCCTTGGAGGGCACGGACGTCTATAATATTATAGACGTCCGTGCCCTCCAGACTGGACGTGTAAGGACCTGAAGAGCATTAAATAACCAACCACCTGTCAGTACATTAAACGTCCGTGATGGGGGGACGGACGTCTATAATGGCTGCCATGGTATTTGAAACGTTCAGCTTATAAACGTTCAGCTTATATAAACGTTCAGTTGTCAGCTTATTAAACGTCCGTCTCAGCCAGGGACGGACGTTCAAAAGGCTACACATCTCTGTACTTCGTATTAAACGTCCGTCCTAAGGGACAGACGTTAATAAGGTTATGAACGTCCGTCCTAGGACGGACGTTCATAACCTTATGAACGTCCGTCCTAGGACGGACGTTCATAAGGTTATGAACCATATGAACGTCCGTCACCTAGGACGGACGTTCATAAGGTTATGAACGTCCGTCACTTAGGACGGACGTTCATAACCTTACGAACGTCCGTCTCAGCCAGGGACGGATGTTCAAAAAGCTACACAGCCTATTAAACGTCCGTCCTAAGTGACGGACGTTCATAAGGTTATGAACGTCCGTCCTAGGACGGACGTTCATAACCTTAGGAACGTCCGTTGTAGGTGACGGACGTTCATAAGGTTAGGAACGTCCGTCCTAGGACGGACGTTCGTAACCTTATGAACGTCCGTCACTTAGGACGGACGTTCATAACCTTACGAACGTCCGTCGCGGCCAGGAACGGACGTTCCCAAAAGCCTAATGGTTTTCACTATTCAGCCTATTAAACGTCCGTCACCTAGGACGGACGTTAAGAACATTATAAACGTCCGTGTCGACAACGGACGGACGTTCAACAGGGCTGACACGTGTTCACTTGTTCAGCCTATTAAACGTCCGTCAGCTAGGACGGACGTACATTACATTATAAACGTCCGTCTCGATAAGGGACGGACGTTCATAGGCTCACAGGGATTCACTTAAACGTCCGTCTGCCAAAGACGGACGTCTAGAATATTATACACGTCCGGCTCGACCCAGGACGGACGTCTAGAGTTCCACTTATTTACTAATATGCCACCGGTCAATTATATACGTTGGGGCTTTTGTGGACGGACGTCTATGGGGAGACGTTGAAAGGGCTTTCTGCACTAGTGAACCTTTCCCTACTGAGGCACCATATTAGGAAGTGAAAAGGGGGCTGAAGTGGGAACAAAAAGGGAGCTTTTGAGCAGCTGTAACTCTGCTGTTCCAGCAGCTAAAAATACACCAGAAAAGCTTGAAGTGCAACCTGTTTTGGAGTAGCAATCTGCAGCAGCAAGAGAGTGAAGCTTACATTAGTTTTAGGCCTTCTTTTAAGTTTGTTTACACCACATATCACGGAACCTTTGTTGTTTAAAGTTGATTTTCATTTCTTGGCTAAGTGACTTGGGAAAATGCTCTTGAAGCAATTCCAAGATCATATTTAAACATTGTAATAGTGCAATTTTGTTTTCTTAGTGTGGAAGTGTGTCAAGGGGCTCCAAGTGTCACTTGCACTTTCACTTAGGGCCGTCTAACATTTACATTCTTGCATCTTTATTGCTTTCTTTAATTTCTTGCTTATTCTTTTTGTTTTTCTTTTAAGTCTCCGTGGTATATATAGGATTGCATAGCATTTAGTCAACCTTTCTTTGGTTATAGGTCCATTTCATAACATTTGAAAAGAATTTGAAGAATTTCTAATTAGAAACTTAGGTAAAAGATAACTCTAAGGAAACTCTGGCTAAGGAAGAACTTGGTTTTTAACCTTGTCCATTAGTGACTCACCTCTTCTTCCTGGGGGCTACTTAGATACATCTTTCACCTTTAGAATCTCTTTAAGAAATTTTTTCACCAAAAACAAAAAAAAATTGTGAAAATCTTTACATTCATTCTTTGTCAAATATTTTGAAAACCTTGTAAAAACCTTTTTCATTTGACAAGAATGAGTCAATCAAGTGTGCAAGGTAGCATCAAACCCAATAGTGAGAGTTCTTTAAGGGAAGAATTTCAACAAAAATTTGAACAAAGGGATAGAGAGATTAGTGAGCTTAAAGACATGATTAGTCAACTTTTGAATAATCAAGACAAAAGAAAAGAGAGATCTTCCCATGGGAGAAGAGAAGAATCATCATCTTCTAGTGAGCTTGAGCAATATAGTAGTCATCACAATGATGACCACTACCAAATGCCTCCTAGAAGACATCATAGAGTGAGAGAACACCATCCAAGAGAGCCCAAAATTGATCTACCTTCTTTTCATGGAAAGGATGATGTGGAAGAATATCTAGAGTGGGAAATGAAAGTTGAGCAATTGTTTGAGTGCCACCAAATAGATGATGAAAGGAGAGTCACCATGGCTTCTCTAAGCTTTCAAGGCTATGCCTTAATTTGGTGGACAGCCTTGGTCAAAGATTATAGGCTAAGACACTTACCTCCCATTAGATATTGGAATGAGTTAAGAACTGCCTTGAGGAGGAGGCATGTCCTAGCCTACTATGATAGGGAGATAATGGATAAACTCCATAAACTCCAACAAAGGAACATGAGTGTTGAGGAATATAGACAAGAAATGGAATTACTCATGTTGAGGGCTGGGATAAGAGAAGAACCTAGGATAACAATTTCTAGATTTCAAAGTGGACTCAACTATGACATAAGAGATAGGGTTGAACTTATACCCTACAATGATCTCAATGAGTTAGTCCAACTTTGTGTGAGGGTAGAGCAACAACTAAAGAGGAAAAGCTCCACCAAGAAAGATTACCCTCATAGTTCTAATCATAAAAAAGATTACCTTCATAGTTCTTACCATAAGAAAGAGTATAAGAGGGAGGGTAGTCACACCAAGCCAAGATATGAAGAAAGAGAGAGAGAGAGAGGAAAAGAAAAAGTCAAAGAACCTTCAAGAGATCATAAGAGTAAGGAGACTAAGTGCTTTAGATGTGAGGAAAAAGGGCACTATGCGTTTGAGTGCCGCAATAGAAGGTCAACTTACATTCTTGAGCATGAGAGTGAAAGTGAGGGTTCTTCATATAGTGAGTCTGAAACATCCATTTCTGAAGAAGAAGAAGCTTTACCTTGTGATGGTGACTTACTTATGGTAAGGAGACTCCTGGAAAGTAAACATGTAGAATTAGAACAGTCACAAAGAGAGAACCTATTCCACACAAGATGCAAAGTTTTAGAAAAGACATGTTCAATGATAATGGATAGTGGCTCTTGTTGCAACTGTTGTAGTTCTAGAATGGTAGAAAAGCTTGGCTTAACCACTACTCCTCATCCTAACCTTACAAACTTCAATGGATCAAAGAGGATGATGGAATAGTAGTTAAAGAACAAGTAAGTGTACCTTATTCCATTGGCAAATATGAAGATCAAATTGTTTGTGATATAGTACCAATGGAAGCTGGGCACATATTACTTGGAAGACCTTGGCAATATGATAAACAAGCTTTACATGATGGAGTCACCAACAAAATCACCATTCAACACAAAGGAAAGAAAATTATTTTGTGTCCTCTTACACCTTCACAAGTAAGAGAGGACCAAATAATTATTAAGAAGAAGTTGGATGGAGAAAAGAAAAAAGAAAATAAGAAAGAAAGAAGGAATTTGGTAACCCATGCCTCAGTCCATGAAGTTGTCCAACCTCAAACCTTGAATATTTCCAAAAATCTTTTTCTTGGACAACCTCATTTCCTTCTTTATTGCAAAGAGGCATTTGTTTCAATCACTCATGAACTTGGTTCTCTACCAAAGGGGTTGCAAAAACTTTTAAAGGAATTTGATGATATATTTCCCAAAGAGGTACCAAGTGGATTACCACCTTTGAGGGGAATAGAACATCAAATAGATTTGGTGCCTGGGGCAAGCCTACCCAATAGGCCAGTCTATAGAACTAACCCTATGGAAACAAAAGAAATAGAGAAACAAGTTAATGACTTGTTGAACAAAGGGTGGATCCAAAACAGTTTAAGTCCCTGTGTTGTGCCTGTGTTGTTGGTCCCTAAAAAGGATGGGTCCTGGAGAATGTGTACAGATTGTAGGGCCATCAACAACATAACTGTCAAGTATAGGCATCCCATTCCTAGGCTAGATGACATGTTGGATGAATTACATGGAGCAAATCTCTTCACCAAAATTGATCTTAAAAGTGGATACCATCAAATAAGAATTCATGAAGGAGATGAATGGAAAACTGCTTTCAAGACCAAGTTTGGTTTGTATGAATGGTTAGTCATGCCCTTTGGCTTGACCAATGCTCCAAGTACATTCATGAGATTAATGAATCATGTGCTTAGGGAATGCATAGGCAGATTTGTAGTGGTCTACTTTGATGATATCCTAATCTATAGTCAAGGCCTTCAAGAGCATCTTAACCATGTCAGAAAAGTCTTGCTTCTTCTTAGAGAACTAAATCTCTTTGCCAACTTTGACAAATGTACTTTTTGTCAAGAAAGTGTGATTTTCCTTGGATTCAAAGTGGGAAAAGAAGGTGTACATGTTGATAACAGTTGAAAAACTGTTATTTTCATGCTTAAAATTGATATTAAAAGCAACCTTTAGACTTAAAAACTAGCTTGAAATCATGCTTTTATCTATATTTTCATAAATAAGAGAGCTGGACAGGTTTATGCTTGATTTAAGTGTTTTTGTGCAGGTTTTAAGGTGAATTTGGTGAAAGAAGTGAAGAAGGAGAGAGATGACATTAGAAAAGAGATCAAAGAGTGCAAAAAGAGAAGTCGAAGGCACCGCTCAGCGGCATTTTACCGCTGAGCGGCACTCAAGAGGTCACGTTGGAACCGCTGAGGGGTAAAATGGCGGCTGAGGGGAAGAAAGAGACGCGCACTCACCGCTGAGCGGCACTTTTTGGGCTTGGGCTTTTGTAATCTTTTGTAACTCTAGAATAGTATATAAGGACTTGCACGTCCTAGGGATTGGTATCTTTGGCATAAACGAGGCAAACACTCTCTCTTCCACCCCTTTGAAGGAGGATCTTGGATGCTCAGGCTACATCTTCACCTTTTTAGGGTTTATTCTTTCATTCTTTCATTGTTCATCTAGGTTCACCATAAATATGGTGAACTAAACCTTGTATGTTTGTTGGGGAATCAATGTAATCTCTTGAAGCTCTCATATATGGAATCTTTGCTTGCATCTTTTAATTAAGACTTATGCTTTCTTTCATCATTAGTTAGGGTTTTTCCTCTTTGCTCAATGCTTGCATAGTTTAACTCATTCCATGCATGATTATTGGTTTTGTCGATACGGGCACGTACGGGGAAGTCTAGATCCGGGGAATTTCTCCCAATATTATACTAACAATATTATATTGGTTGTCGTTAAGCTCCTGCACTTATGAACTAATCATTAGGAATGCTAGGAATTGTATGAACTCGTGATTAGGGAGAAGCCATCTAGAATGGTACTTTAGAGAGTGGCATTAACAATGATGATTTGAATGTTGAATTCCTAAAATGTATGAGAGTGGATGAGATGAAATTGACCCCCAACAACATATTCATTCATATATTTCATTGAAAGTGTTTATCTTTTATCTTTGTCATTGATCAAACTTCATGCATACATGTTTATTTTCTGTCTTGCATATTAAAATTTGAATATTTCGTTTGTAAGTCCTAGCTAATCAACAAATCACATAACTAAACTAGGCCGTGAGTCCTTTGGGAGAACGATACTTGGTCTTACCAAGTTTATTACTTGAACGATTCGGTCATACTTGCCGATTGTGAAACAAGTTTGTGACATCATATTTTGGTGCTCATAAATTTGTCCATCAAGTTTTTGGCGCCGTTGCCTGGGACTCGTGGTTTAACTGGTTAATTTGTGTGATTATTGATTATCTTTGACTTTAATTTTAAATTTCTGTTTTTATTTTTTTATTTTTTTCGGTTTTTATTAGATTAGATTAGATTTTATCTTTTAGATTAGGTTAGATTTTATTTTATTTTATCTTTTTAGATTAGATTTTATTTTATCTTTTAGATTAGGTTAGATTTTATTTTTAGATTTTATTTTATCTTTTAGATTAGGTTAGATTTTATTATCTTCTTATCTTCTGAATCTTTTATCTTTTTATCTTCTGAATCTTTTATCTTTTTATCTTCTGTATCTTTTATCTTTTGAATCTTTATCTTCTCCTATATCTTTTTGTGCTAACAAATATTTTCTAGAGTTTTGTGCCTAATGTTTGCAGGATGCAATTCGAACAAGAATTTAATAGGCACTCAATTCTACTAAGGTAATTTCAATCACTGGTGGGATCTCATTTAAGCATGGATGATGATCAATTTTGGCAAGCTGTCGAACAATTTAAGAATCTACCACCACAACAAAGGCAGAAAAAACCCTCTCTATCGGGAAGAAGGATAACGTTGGAGGAGGCAGTTCAACAGTACATACAGATACCTGATTGTCATCACAAAACCACTCAAGCTGCCGAACAATTTGATAGGCTGCCACCACAACAATGGCAGCAACAACCCTCTCCATCAGTAAATTTGGATGACACCCAACAATTTTTGAAAAATTTGGAGATGCACCTTCGTTTCATTAATCAAAAATTGAATGTTAAGGTTAATACTGAAGTTAACCTTAAGGAGGAAGGTCAAGCCATTGTCACTGAAAGTGACAAGATTTTTGCTGAGAAAAAAATAGAGAGAGATGAGGAAAAGATAGAGAGAGAAGAAAAAGAAGAGTTGAGTGAGAAAGATAAAGATGATGAAAAAGAAAAAGAAGTGGTTGAGAGAGAAGAGAGAAAGAAAATTTGCGTGAAAATAAAGAAGTTAAGAAGAAAAAGAGAAGGGAAGAAAAAAATAAGAGAAAAGAAAAAGAGAAAATTTGGGGAGAGGAAGCATAAGAAAAAGAAGATGAGAGGAAAGAAGAAGGAATCATATGAAAAATCCCATCCTCATCTAAAGAAGAATCGTAGGAAGGAAAAGAAATTTAAGTGCTTTATGGAAATCTTCAAGAAATTGGAGATTAAAGTTCCTATGATTGAGACACTGCAACAAGTTCCTGGTTTGATCAAATTTCTGAAGAAGTTCAGTAGAAAGAAGAAAAAGAAGAAGGAACTTGGGCTTTACTGGGTCAAGCTAATGATGTTAAAAGAGCGCTTGCTGGGAGGCAACCCAGTGATTTAAGAACTTTTTAATTTTTGTTTTGGTGATGTAATTTTAAACTTTTGGGTATTTTTGTTTTTGTTATAAGTTTGTTACAGGGTTTACATCTACTGATGGATGTTAGGCGGAAGAGTATCTACTGAAGGATACTATGTTTGTATACACCTACTGATGGGTGTTGGTAAGAAAGATTTGCACCTACTGATGGGTGCTGGTAAGTTTGAAACACCTACTGATGGGTGTTGGTGGATTTTGGGTCAGGCTCGTGACGTTAAACAAGCGCTACCTGGGAGGCAACCCAGTTGATTGATTGTTTTCTGTTTGTTTATTTTAGTTAGGGTTTGCATAAGCATTTTTAACATTGAATTGCAGGGAATCTATGAGGGGTATGCTAGGAAGGCACGTAGGTCAAGAAAAGAAGGAGAGGAGCACTTCACGAAAGTGCCGCTGAGCGGCATTTACCGCTGAGCGGTACTATCGCAGAATGGGCTCTAGTTCCCCTTAGCGGGACCCGAGCCCATTAGGGTATTTTTATACCCCAAGCTGCGTTTTAGGGTTTATTTCCAGGCTTCTCTCTGCACAAACACTTCCACACCTCTTCTCCTAGGTTTTCCACATCTTTTCACTCTTCCCTCTTTAGAAAATCTCTCTTTCACTCACTTTTTCACTAGTGTGCCATCAAAGTTTGGGGTTGGAAGAGAGTATTTTAGCTTGGAAGCATTCTCATTGCATCTAGTATCTCCACCCAAGTAAGTAAAATGCATTTTGTCATTCTAGGGTTCTTGAATTTGAATGTGATTGTCAAAGCATGAATATTTAGGGGTTTTTATTTCTATGCATGATTTGATGATATATTTGATGTTTGAACCGATTAAACTGCTTGATTATGAACTGGAAAACTGAAAATTGCATTTGGGTGGAGTTAGGAAAGCTTTAAAACGAGATTTGCAAAAATCTGCAGATCACCGCTGAGCGGCAATTACCGCTGAGCGGCACTCTGCCAGACTTGTTTTTTTTTTTTTTTTGGTTTTTGCGTGTTGGATTGTGGCACTGGTGGCGCTGAGGGGAAATTCTGGCCCTCAGCGGTGGTTTAGCTTCGAAAGGAGTTGTGTTCTGTGTTTACTAATGATTAACATCATGTTCTGTGGTTTTGTAATTGTGTTTGAATGCAGGAATGGCATCCTCTTCAGGAAAGAGATTGAAAACCATGGCAACCAAGAGGAAGGAAAAGGAACCAGAGCAACCCCACTCTAGTAGGTTCCTCTCTAGGAAACATGAGAAGCACTTTAGGGTGGTTCAGGACAGGAGACTTCTAATGGAGAGAAAGGTTGGAATGATACCTAACTTTGCTCCTCAATTTGGAGAGCAAGTGTTAGGGAATGATTGGGGAAAGCTAGCCACTTATCCAGCACCTGCCAACATAGCTGTGGTGAAGGAATTCTACACCAATGCAAAGAAGATTGGTGATTATCCAGCTGAGAATTATTTGGGCTATGTCAGAGGCCATGCTATCAGGTATGATCCTGATTCTATCAACAACTTCCTGGATACTGTGTGGGCTGGTGAGCAATGCCAGTTTGCTCTTAACATGGAGGAAGGTGCTGATTTTGAGGATGTGGAGAGAGTATTGTGTATACCTGGAGGACACTTCCAAAGGAATATATCTGGCTTAGTGGTTAACATTAGGAGGACAGATTTGACTCCTCTTGCAAAGTATTGGATGCCATTTTCTCAAGCCAACATTCAGCCATGTTCACATGTGTCAGATATTACTCTCAGCAGGGCACTATTCATCTACTGTGCTATCAGAAATTTGAATGTTAATGTTGGGCAGGTGATAGCTGATGAAATTAGTGTGTGCGCTAATACCTCAAACAACAAAGCACCACTAGGACATCCTTCTTTGATCACTCACTGTTACGACTATCGCGGTCATACAAATTTGATGTGCAAAAATTAATGCAGTATAATTACTAGGAAGTGACTCCTAGGTCGTCTCTCAAGGACCAATTTTGGTGGTTTAGTCTCAGATTTTTTTTTACACGAAGTGGGGGGGTTTTGTGATTTTTGGTACGGAAAATAAAATTAAAACTGGAAATTAAATAAGACAACAAAATTGAAAATACTGAAATAAATTTAAAAGATGGTAAAATCGAACGGTAAAAGACGGTAAAAGTGAAAAATGGAAAATTCAATAGTGTTTGAAATTAAAATGCTAGAAGAATAAACATGCAGAAAGCATAACAGCAGTGTAAATAAATTTTACCCAAAGGAACAATGAAAATGATTAGTAAAAACGACGTTGAAAATAAACTGAACGGTAAAACGCAATGAAAGAATTTAACGGTGCAGAAAAACATTAAACGATAAAATAAAAGAGACAATAAAAATATTTAACTGGAAATGCAATTTATCAAAGCTTGCAACACTTAAATTAAAATCAACAGTACAACTAAAAATAACACAAGCAAAGGTGACATACTACTGCTTCAGAAATTAAAACTACATTTTGGCAATGTTTGAAATGGAAATTACAGAGAGCTTTGGAAGAGGAAGAGGTGAGAGCCTCTTCCAGGGGCTGTGAGTACTCCTAATTCCTACTCTAAAATCTAATTCCTAAAATCTAATAATATCTACTTTGCCTGCTACTGGATTTATAGCACTTCTCTGAAGTACTCCCGTGAACCCTCTTGTTTCTAGCAAGGATTGTCTTTTGTTCCTAAATGTGCCAAAGAATTAGGACAGGGGCCCTCCATTTCTTGTCTTCATCTTCAATTCCATGTTGGCCGAGAATACCACTTCCAGATGCTGCCTCCCTTCAATATGCTTGCAGCTGCTCCAACACGTCTTCTTCTTCAATTCTATGCTAGCCGAGAACACCACCTTCAGGAAGCATGCCTCTTCTTTCAACGTGGTCTTTTCTCCAACAAAGGTCAATCACCAGATGAATCACCAATGGTTACAAAATTTTCTCCTCCACATGAAAAACGTTCCAGCCTTTGAATCCCTTCTTCTCTCTTCACGCTTCTGGCTTCTTCTTTGCTGGACTGCTAAGCTCTCCTTCTTCACTTGGACCAGCTGCTCCAACACGTCCCCATCTATTTTCTCTTTAAGCAAGCCGTGAACCTCTTCCTTCAACGTGGTGCTGCTGGATGCATGGAGTCTTTGCTGCTCCAGAGGGACGTGACTGTGTGTGTGAAGAGTGGTGCAGCTGCTGGAGTTGTTTTTGGCAGTAGCCGTGAGCTTCTTGTCTTGGTGTTTCATGGCTGCACTTAGTGTATTTACTTGAAGCTCCTCAATAGAAAGAAGGAGATTAAATTCCAATAGTGCAGCTGGGTAGAAGAACCATGAAATACTTCTTCATTTAGTGCTGGCTGCTGCCATAAGCCGTGAGGAGTGCTCCTTCCATCTCTTCTCCAAAGAAAAAAACAAGGAGGGCCCTCCACTTCTTATGTACATCCGTGAAGATTGTCCACCTTCTTCCCATTCTCCATATAAAATAATAAAACCCAAAAGCTTCCCAATATCAGCATTATGTGCCGAGTTATTGGCTTCTTCACATGTCTCTCCAATTGCATTATATTAAAATAAAAGAAACATTGGCTGCCACTTGTCCACACTTCCACTTAATTCTTCTACTCATTCACGTGTGATTCCATGTCATGCTTCCACATATGCATTAGGTGCTGCATGCTTCTTCATTTGGTGTTGCATTCCACGTAATGTGTCTCCATTTACATCATGCACTTAATATTAAAATAAGGGAGACAAGGCTATCCATTTCCACGTGAAGCTTCATACAAATTAACTTGAAAGCAGCCACTTCCTCTTTTCTTTCATATCAAATGATGCCAAAATGAAAGGACAAAACCGTGAGATTATTGCAATGTGGTCCCCCTCTTCCATTTCAATTCATTGGCTTCTTAAATGATTCCAAGCAATGGCCGTGTGATGTGTCTTGCTTCTAAGCCAATTTTTGCTCAATTTTCCTTTGATCAATACACAAATAAAATCAATGTAGCATAATTTCTTCTAAATGTCCCTAAAATATTTACAGAATTTTCCCTGCAATCAATAATGAAAATAATTAGCTCAGATAATTCAAATTAGTTAAAATAAGAATTTCCGATCAAATTAATCACAAATAGTAAAAATGGGAAAATACTGGACATTTAAGCACAATTCCTTGATTAACTCTAGCACAATAAACTAAGTGAAGTGAAGAAAATAATGATTCATCAAAATAGACCACACTTAGTCTTTTGCACTCCTGGGCAAAATTAAGACGCAAATCAGGGAATGGTTCAAAGGAAATCAAAGGACTGACACAGGCGCAGCATACAGAAGACAAACACTCTCAAGGAAACAAAGAGAATTTACGCTGTTCTCAAGAAATCTGGACAGATAAAAGATGTAGAAATTATCCAACACAGAATCAAATAAAGCATATACTTACAGAAATCATCCAAGCAATTCACAGTATGGAAAAATAATTAATCAGCTCAAGAGGTGATTTAAAAATAACATAACCTCACAGATGCACTAATAGTGTTTCTCTCAAGTGTTTAAGGTAAATAATTTCAACTCAATGTACTCAAGAAAACAAACACAAGTAGACTTGGCAAGCTTCTAACATCAACACTTAAAACATATGCATGTTCAGATCTAAAGGTCTTGATGGAAGAAGGATCCAGCTGATTCTGGTGCAAGATGGAATCAACGGAACTTCTTCTAGGAGCTTCTGGAATCTGAACTGGAAAGGAGGATGAACATCATTTTGTTGCAGCGGAAGAAGATGAAATATGATGACTATGACCAGAGGAAGCTTAAACTCTGGAACCCACTCTTCAACAGTGTTCGGTGACTGGATTGAAGGAGAATGGATGATTCATTTATGAAGATAAGGTTGAGGCAAAGGAAGATTGAATCAAACAGTGATGCGGTGAAGAAAACAGATGAATCAGTGATGGAGAAAATGGAATGAGGGAAGTGGTTTAGGTGCTGAAATATGTTACGGAATGTGCAGAGGAATGCTAGGAATGGAAGCCTAGCTAGGGAGAGAGGCTAGAGGAAACACTCAAGCTCTCTCTCGGTGACCTTCAATAAGAAGAAAGTTCTGGACAACATCAACAGAAAACTATTCTTCATTCAAATCAAAGGTCCAGGTTACAAGCAATGGAGCAAGCTATTTAAAGGAGAAACAAAGCTCCTGGTTCATGCCTATTTAGCTAACGTTAGCTATGATGCAAGGGCCAGCTGTGCAAGTGGAAAGAAAACGTGAGTGGCTACGTGGCCTATCAAACAAAAAGCTGGTGAAGAAACGTGAATGGAAACTGGTGCATTTGTTGACGCTGGGCGCAAACCCTCATCTGCTGAGCACTAGGCTTTCTTCAACTTCAACCAAGCTGCTGGTTGGAATGTGACTCATGTGGGCTTCCAAAGCAGCTTACTATGCATCTAAGTGAAGATTCCAACATTCCTCTAAGTGAAGATTTGGCTTGCTTCTTCATTCTTGATGTTTCCTTGCTTCTTGATTTATCAAGTTTCTTGGCTAGTTGATCCATGATCTCCTAGCTTTATTAGACCCTACAAAACACATATAAACATATTAAAGATAATCCTACTAAGACTTAGATAAAGAAAATTAAGAAAGAGTCTTTAACAATCCTTCTTCACTTCCCTTTCTTAGCCTTAGCTTAAGTTGATACTCCTTTGAATGGAATGCCCTAACTGGTTTCCATCATACCCTCCCTCTTGAAAAATGATTTGTCCTCAAATCGGAAAGATATAAAGAAGCACAACTTTGGTTTGTTACTTTCCTCCTGGATCAAAAATATATCTACAATAAGCATCAAATATATCTCTAATTAGTATCAATCCAAGAAAGAATTTTTTTATGGAAGTAACTTTGCAATAAAGACTTTGTTTTATAGTTTTAAAGAAATCTGAAAGTCCTAATTCACAAGTCACTTTTCTTTTATCTTGAGTTTCTTGTATCCCTAAGGGTAACAATAACTCAAGATTTAAATTGCCATATTTTGAAGAGGGTAGTATAATGATAATTGGTGTGGCAATTGGTTTAAAAGAGAAGTTATCATGCAAAGACTTAAAGATAACTGAAGAAGAATTAAAGGATTGGAAACCTTCCCTTTTTGGTTCCCTTTGAATTGTAGGAGTAGAATTTGCCATCAGTAGCAAATGCTCCTTTTCTCTCTTTTCTTTTTCTCTTCTCTCATCTTTTCTCTTTCTCTTTTCTTCTTCTATCTTTTCTCTCAATTCCTCTTCTCTCCTTTTAGTCTCTCTCTTTCTTTTCTTATCCAAGAGTTTCTCAAGTTTTTCTTTAAATTCAATTTCCCTTCTAGAGAAACCATCTAGACCTTTCATAAATGTTTTTCCCTCTTGAATGAGGTGTCCCATTAATTCTAGGTCTCTCTTGGCTGAAGGAGGAACAAAATTTTTTCTCATGCAAGCTCTTAGTTCATACCAATCATGAATGGAGGATTTTCTACCTTTCTTGACACTATATTGCCTATGATTCCACCACTCACTTGCATGTTCTTTTAATCTAGAAAGATATATGTTAAGAGCAAAGGATTCACTATCTCTAGCAAGAAAAGGATGTATTTTATCAATTTTTCTTTCCCAAGCTAAATATGTTAAAGCACTAATGTCCCTACCAAAGAATGGAATATCTTTCCTAGCTTGGTTGTACCTTTCATCCTTCCTTCTTTCTTTTTGTTCACCTTCATTTTGATTTTTCATGTATAGGGCAAACAAGTTCCTAAGCTCACTCATTTCTATTTCTCTCTTGGTGATCATGATTTCCTCATACATCTTTTTAATTTCAAAAGTGGATTCTTAGTTTGAAAAGGTTTAAGATTTTACCTAGAGACAATTCCCAGGTAAGAGAGGTGAGCCAAAGGCCGCTTAAATACCAAGTCTTACCTAGCCAGAATATCTAAGGTTACTTACTTTACCATTTTCAAAGTAAGATTCACTATTGAATTTAAAAATGGACTCAAACAATCTAAATGAAAGATAAAACACCTATACTTCTAATGGAACAAAAATCTTAGAGCATGAAAATAAAACAAAAGAAATCCTAGGTGAGGCTTGTAGCTTTGGCTAACAAGACACACTCACCGTCTACTATCAAAGCAAGCAAAGAAAATTGCCAAGATTGGATAGAGCACCAAGGACCCTTCCAAGTACTTGGTCTTAATTGGCCTTTTACAATGAAAGTTGAAAGAGATCTAAAAACAGGAACATTACAAATCAAATGACTCAAAGTAACTACAAAAGAAATAAAAAAAAATGTTGCTGCCACTATGCTAATTTGGTCCACTTCTGCAGAAAATGATTAACATGATCACATTGAGGCTTCTGGACAACTGTATTCTGCATTTGAACAACTGTATTCTGCTACTGGAAGGCACCCAAATGGAGGCTTAATGACTTGTACATTGCCTAGTTCAATGGTCATATGAAACTGCACTTTAAGCAGACGTTGTTCAACTGTTCCAAGTGCTGAAGGTTCAATCTGTTCTGCTTTCTCCTTTCAGTTCAAAGAAACCTGCACTGTTACATACCATAACCAGCAAATATACTACAGCTTTCCAAAATCAAGTTTACTCAAGCAGCAAAAGACTCAGTTCATTAGTGTCAATCAACTTGAAATGAGAAAGTTGTTTGTTCTAATTGATCACCAATAATGAACCAAGCTTGTCAAAATATATATAGCAGCACCAGTAAAACCAGAAAATCCAATTGGTCAAGTGTGATGAAATTTATTTTGAGCAGTTTGGATAGACTGAAATTTGCACCTTCAATTGGAAAAACCAGTTCGAAAAGGTGTTTCAAAAATCATTTTGATCATTGGCATTGCCTTTTCAAAACAAAAAACTGTGTAAACATATTGAATAGCACAAATCAGACTTAAGAAATGGGACTTTTCAGCATTAGAAGCTAAAACAGGATTTTCCTCTCGGCCAAGTATTTTGGCTTCATGTGCATCCACTCAAATCTCACTTTCTGAACTGTTTCAGGGTATTTTCACTCCACTGACAAATTTCTTTTGGATGATATACACTCAATCTCACCATCACTCAGTTGTTTGGCTTGTGTCTCAAAATTTGGCTAATGGAGTTGCTAAATTTTCACTCTTTTTCTCACTGCAGAATGGTGTTTTAGGAAGCTATTTTTTCTTGCTGTGGAGGCACTTGGATCAAGAGCTATATGAGTTTCCACCCCTCAAGATGCTACCACTAGCATGAGCAATCACCCTAGCACAAAATCTGCACCAATAAGCATCTAAACAGCACCACAAATCAGATTAAAAGTGACCAAATGACCAGGATTTTAAACTGAAATAGATTTACTTTGATGAACAAAATCAGAATTCCAAGAATGACCAATCAATGAGTTTAAAGCTTTAAAAACAGGTTGGAACGTCAAAAGGAACTTATGAATGGTTCTAGAACTGATTAATAAAGCAAGAAAACCCAAAATACAGGTTGAAAGACAGTTAGCACGAAACTGTTTGATAAAAACTGAAGGTGTTCGATGAAATGCCTCAAAGAAACCCAGATTTTGTGTTTTTGGGTTTTGATTGGGCTGCACGGTTCAGAATCCCTTTTAACACTTTGCTTTTCTTCTTTTAACCATTTAATTCTATTTTAAATCACTGAACCAGGTATTGCTGCAAGCCAAATTGGATTTCAAAGCACATTCATCAAAACAGATTCAGTTTTCAACTCTACACCAGAAAAATTGGATTGATTTTGTGGTTTTAAACCCAAAACTGTGTGGAAGTGATTCAACAGCTGAATTTCTTCTTCAAACAACTTTGTATAATGAATTTAAGCATGTCCAAACTGTTAAACCAATCAGAAACATACTTCAATGCAAAATCACTTGTTCACTTCCATTTAAAGCACAATTTGAAGGTTTAAAAGGCAAATCTGCATATAGGCTGGAAAATGACCAAATGAATAGTGAAAACAACTTTCAAATGACAATTTAAACTTGCTCAAGCATTGTAAATGCACAGAAATAGCAAGATTCAACAATTCACCCTTGCTATAACCTATTTATGAAGCAAAAATGCACCAAAAATACCATCAGAAATCAGATTTCAAGGAATCAAGAATGGACAGCAAAGAAAATGACTCAAGATGATGTTACTCTATGGAACTAAGCTAGAATTGAGATGCTTAGCATGACCAAACTCAGATTGGACAATTCAAAGAAACTTAGCACGGTGAAAAGCTTGGATTAAAAGCTGAAACAGTGGAATGCTATTAATTGTGAGCAACCAAGCTATGCAAATTGCATTTCATTGCTTGTAATGGTCTGCTACACTTTTAGCACATTTAATATCATCAACCAAATTTGTATAAAGCACTAGAATCAAAAGAAATCAACTGGAAAACAGATTCATGATTTAAAAACAGAATTGAAATTTTGCAGCAGAGTTCAACACAGATTTGAAATCAAAATGGATTTCTAGTGCTTTAGCTTGTATCACCAAGGCTAGAACAAATTCTCATTGCCTTTATTGGTTGATATATGGCTTATCTAGCACTTGAACTCAAGCAAAACGAATTAAACCAGCAGAAAAGAATACCAAAGCAGTGACAGAAATTAAAACTGCAATATTCACTTGCACATGACCAAGACAACACTGAAATTGAAAATTAAAGCTGGAAATGACTCAAACAAAGAAAATTCACCGTTTAAAATGAAAGATGGACATAAGGCACTGTAAGAACACAGAATTAAAGGCTGGAACAGAATTACAGAAGCATAATTAAAACTGAAACAGAAATAGAAAACAGAAACAGAAAACAGAAACAGAGATGGAATTCAGCAGAATTAAATTGCAGAATGAGAAGAAATGCTTAGCTCCTTGGTGCGTGGAGAACCTAAGCTCTGATACCACTTGATGGAAGAAGGATCCAGCTGATTCTGGTGCAAGATGGAATCAACGGAACTTCTTCTAGGAGCTTCTGGAATCTGAACTGGAAAGGAGGATGAACATCATTTTGTTGCAGCGGAAGAAGATGAAATATGATGACTATGACCAGAGGAAGCTTAAACTCTGGAACCCACTCTTCAACAGTGTTCGGTGACTGGATTGAAGGAGAATGGATGATTCATTTATGAAGATAAGGTTGAGGCAAAGGAAGATTGAATCAAACAGTGATGCGGTGAAGAAAACAGATGAATCAGTGATGGAGAAAATGGAATGAGGGAAGTGGTTTAGGTGCTGAAATATGTTACGGAATGTGCAGAGGAATGCTAGGAATGGAAGCCTAGCTAGGGAGAGAGGCTAGAGGAAACACTCAAGCTCTCTCTCGGTGACCTTCAATAAGAAGAAAGTTCTGGACAACATCAACAGAAAACTATTCTTCATTCAAATCAAAGGTCCAGGTTACAAGCAATGGAGCAAGCTATTTAAAGGAGAAACAAAGCTCCTGGTTCATGCCTATTTAGCTAACGTTAGCTATGATGCAAGGGCCAGCTGTGCAAGTGGAAAGAAAACGTGAGTGGCTACGTGGCCTATCAAACAAAAAGCTGGTGAAGAAACGTGAATGGAAACTGGTGCATTTGTTGACGCTGGGCGCAAACCCTCATCTGCTGAGCACTAGGCTTTCTTCAACTTCAACCAAGCTGCTGGTTGGAATGTGACTCATGTGGGCTTCCAAAGCAGCTTACTATGCATCTAAGTGAAGATTCCAACATTCCTCTAAGTGAAGATTTGGCTTGCTTCTTCATTCTTGATGTTTCCTTGCTTCTTGATTTATCAAGTTTCTTGGCTAGTTGATCCATGATCTCCTAGCTTTATTAGACCCTACAAAACACATATAAACATATTAAAGATAATCCTACTAAGACTTAGATAAAGAAAATTAAGAAAGAGTCTTTAACAATCCTTCTTCACTTCCCTTTCTTAGCCTTAGCTTAAGTTGATACTCCTTTGAATGGAATGCCCTAACTGGTTTCCATCAGGTCTTTTCTGGGTTGTAATGGGGCCAAGGACAGGGGAGGATAAATATGGATAAGTAGATATAGCCCAAAAGAAATAGAGGAGCAATGGGGAATAAGTGGAAATACAGTAAAATTTCGCCCAAACCTCTAATTCAATCCTCAGCTTGACTCCATTCTTCACAAAATTATTTTTCATTTTTCTATTTTTCTCATCATCATTTTTTCCATCCTGTCTATTTTTTTATTTTTTTTTTCTTTATCACGAAACAGGATATAATTCATATTTTCAGCACAAGATGAGGAACCAACTAGCCAATTCATCATACTCCCCAATGAGACCACACTTATTCACAAAACACTTTTATAGCTCCAGCTTTCCTAAGGTTAAGATAATCATTGTTATTCACTTAGGATCAGTGTATGAGCTTCAACACAAAGAAATATATACAGTATAGGCTCAAAGGGGTTATCAAAGGATAATAACAAGGTAGGCTTATTTGGCTAAAGAGGCTCAAGAACAAAAATGCCTTTATCACGTCTGAACATGCATATCAATCAAGTATATCAAAAAGAATCAAGCCAAGGCATATGTGCAAGCATTCAAGATACATATCACACACAAGAAAGAAAATTAAGTGGCTCAAATCTCACACAGGGTATTCGTCACAATCAAATCAACCTCTCAAACGTATAATCATCTTTCCAAGTAAAGAAAAGCAAGGATTACAATCTATAAGTAGTAAGTAAGTGAAGGAAAAATCTACAACCTTAGACATCATCCAGAAATCAAGAGAAAAATGTAAAATTTATTGCACACAAAACTCGATAAAAATAACTTAAAAGAGAAAAAATTTAACACTCAAAAACAAAAAATTTAACACACAAAATACAATCTAACAGAAAAATCAAAATTTCTTCCCAGTAGACCACACTTAAATCACACAATGTCCTCAGTGTGTTACAATCATCAGATGATCAATTTCAGAGCAGCAAATAATATAGACAAGTGCAATAAAAATAGAAAAATGGGAAGAAATTTTCAGTAACATCCATCAGCAGATGTTATCAGGGACATCCATCAGCAGATGTCTAAAACACCTAGCATCCATCAGTAGATGCTAATAATTTTTTTCATTTTATTTATTTATTTATTTTTTTTTTTTTGAAAAGGATGACCTGTACTGTGACAACAGTCTCGGTGGCAAAGACCGGAACTGTTGCTACAGTGGCAGAGCTTTGGCTACAAAAGGTCCGCTCCTCCGCGTTGAGCAACATTTCTGAACGCTCATTCTCTCTCTACTTCTCTGCTCTCTCTCTACTTCTCTCTCAACTCTCTCTAGCGTCTGGATCTGCGAGGAAGCTCTGCCCCTTCGCCTTCTGAAGAGTCTGAGTGAGATCTGTGAGGAGCCTCTGCCTGT
Source organism: Vigna nakashimae (assembly GCA_034642375.1). Lineage (NCBI taxonomy): Eukaryota > Viridiplantae > Streptophyta > Magnoliopsida > Fabales > Fabaceae > Vigna > Vigna nakashimae. Next base: position 40,170,194 of record CM067765.1, read on the forward strand.
GTGCCTTCGGAGCATCTAAGATCTGCGTCAAGCTTTTGTAAGCCCTACTACTCCGGGTAAGTCCTCTACACCTTTGATCTCCTTCTTTCTGCCGTTTAAGCTTTCTGCTCTTAAGCTTTACCTTTTCCTGCTTTCCAGATCTTTCATTTTTCTTCATATTTTTGAAACTGAAAAACACTTAAACACATAAAACACAACTGTCAAAATAACTTAAGGGGTATATAGGCTGGAAACCAGACGTTAATCTCCCTTCGATTGAAGGTATTGCAGAGACAATCGGGTAGAACAACGCCACGTACCCCACTTAAAACTAAATAAACACATAAACATAATATACAAGAACAATATGGACAAGAACAACCGGACAACTGGACATAGATCCGTTTAGGACCCTTTGCGAGGACCGTAAAACAGATCTGAGACCAAAAACTGAAACATTAAAGCATGACTGGACAAAATAAATCTGAAAGGAAACAAGAACAAATAAAGAAAACAGAGAACTAATCTAATTTTTTTTTATGCTTCTCTTTTTTTTTTTTTAGTTCTTTTTATTTTATTTTTTTTTTTTTTTTATGTTTATATTTTTTTTATGTTTTTGTTCTTTTTTTTATTTTTTTATTTATGTATTTGTATATTACGAGAGGAAGGATGAGTGATATGGAATCAGAGAGATATACCAGTCAACGGTGGCGTCCTACAGATGATCAGATCACGATGATGACCAAAATCTACAACTATGGGGTCACACACCCAAGCCGAGCGCAAGTCGTCGAGATCGCGTCTCGACTAAGGACCTTCGGCGAAGCCACTGAATACAACGTGCACTGCTGGTTTAACAACCATGGCAATCGGGTCAGGCGCTGGCAAGCGGAGATAGACCCCACAGGCACTCTCTTTTCACAACTGCCGCTATACATGTACGGTAAGACCTCTGATCACACCTCCATTGAATTTTCCATTCCTCTTCTATTATTAACACAAGTTTTTTATTTTTTATTTATTTTATTTTTTATTTTTTGTTTGAAAGAAAACAACTGGGTGATAATGAGGGCACCGAGGCTGCTGAATTTGTTTCCAGTTCCGATCATTATCGATGACGACAGAAATGAACGAGAAATTCCTCCACCAAAGCCTCCGCTCGTGACTTTTCGAACCAGAGCTCCCTCAACGGAGCTCTCCCTTAGACCACCACAACCAGCTCGTGAATTCTTCCACTTTTAAAGTTTTGTTTATTTTTTTTTTTATGTTTTTATTGGCCGAGTGTGGCCAGAATAAGGACTGTAATATGAACACTTAAGTTTTTTTATGTTTTTAATTTTTTTTTTTTTTTTTATGTTGTTTTGTTTTTTTTTATGGTCTGTAATATTAACGATCACTAAAGATCGACCCCCTGAACAACCTTATTTTCACATATGAATCTACTGCAAATTTTATTTTCAGATCTGTTCAATCTCCATTTTTCCATTACTGTAATTTTTGCATTGATGAATGAAATCTCTCTTAGTCTAAACAAAATTTTCAATCAAAGATCTGATGAAACAACTAAGAAATTATTTTACAGTGAAGAAAAATAAGGGAAAAAAAATGAGATCTGAAATGAAATTTTTATTGGTATGAAATAATAAGATACTGAGGGTCGAAATAAAATCAAAGAATACGCAAAACAATTTTTGAATTTTTGAATTTTTTTTTTATAAGGATAACAATGTGAAAACTAAGAAAAAATAATTATACATATCAGAATACAGATTTGGCACGCTTTTAAACAAAAAAAATTTTATCACAAAATATTTTTTTTTTTGTTTTTTTTATTTTTTATTTTTAAAGATAACAATTACAAAAACTAAGAAGAAAAGGAAAAACAAACTTAAAAGAAAAAATTGCAGAATCTTCCCCAGACCACACCTAAACTACAATGTCCCAAATCAGTTAAAGGCATAAGATCATCAATTGAAACTTAAACAGATAAAGGACAAATGTAATAAAAGTCAGAAAACGGGGAAGAAAGAAAAAGAAAACTCCCCTGGATTATGGTGGCAGTTGCCAAAATTGGACAATCAGGGAGATGTCTTCTTCAGGATCCAAGACGGAAATTTTGAGGAAAAATTGCTTCATCCTCCAAATCTGATCAAGCAGAGAAATATCCTCCACCGCCGGATCTAAGCAGCAAATATTGTCACTGAGCAGATTCAGTAGGTGCCTTTTGATCTTCGAACTGCCGTATGTACTGGCACCTTTGTCTTCCAGCGTGGGTGCATGCTGATCAAATTTATATGTACCTCCTGCAATATGGTTAGTGCAAAATGGTTCCACAGAAATATCATGCAGAGGTATAACACCCAATCCCAATTCATCATACCGAGCCTTAGATACAACCTCATAACATGAATCCGTTTCAAATGTAGAAACAATATCTATAACAGGTTCAGATTCATGTTCAGTGCATGGAGAACAAATATTTGAATGTGATAGTAAAAAGCGGTCCTCATCATGCACAGAGGAAAAATTAAAATCAGACTCAGCAACAATATAGTCATTAGCATACCGATCATCATCACAATCAACATAATAATCAAATTGTGGTATGCTTACCTCCTCTTCCTTGAAGATTGCTAGAGTGTGGGAAGATGAAGGTGGTCTACCTGGTTCAGAACTACTGCTTATTTTTGCCTGGTCCTCAAAATATTCATCAATCTCTTCAGGTGCAACAGTAGGAACATAGGACGATAGGAAGATAGGTAGTGCAGTATGCACGTGACTCTGGTTCTCATCTCCTATGTTGATGGCCATCTGTCCAATTTGATCATTCAGACTCTGAATGGCAGCTTGAGTTTCCTGCTGGAACTCCAGGCTCTCTTGCTTGAACTACATGTTCCCTTTCTGTAACTGAACGTTCTGCATGGTCATCTGCTCCAGTAACTCCTTCAATGTAGGTTCAGAAGTTGAAGGCTGAAGAGTTGTTTGGGCAGAAGCATTATACTGCTGACTCTGATATTGCTGGACTGGTGGAGGCATGAAAGGACTCTCGAATGGTGGTTCTAGATAATGATCTTGTGGGGTATCGTACCATTCGTTGTTAAGATCATTCCACTCAGGATCATTATAATTCTCATTATAGAATTCAGCAGAATTACAATCAGAGTAAGATGCAGAATAAGATTCATAATCACAGACATTGGCAGAATAAGCAGAATTCACATAACCAGAATAGGTAGACATGGAAAAATAAAAATAAAACAAATAAAAAGTAAATACTAAAAATTACTAAACAGATAATTTACGTTATACATGCTACAGGCACAAACAAGACATAACAAAAACATATTTTGTTTTTTTTAAATATAGCAACTAAATACAGAACACAGCACAATAAAATATAAAAGACAAAACATATATTAACACAACATAATCGAAAAACACAGCAAAAATCTAAAACGAAAAACCTGGAACTGAAGTGACAACGCCGCCAAAATTTGCTGAAGGTGTCGTTATCGCCTACAAAAATATACAAGACAAAACACACAAAACAAACATATTAACAGAACAAAACTTTATACAACAAAAATCTAAAACCAAACCGTTATTGATTGGTCCCCGGCAACGGCGCCAAAATTTGTTACGACTATCGCGGTCATACAAATTTGATGTGCAAAAATTAATGCAGTATAATTACTAGGAAGTGACTCCTAGGTCGTCTCTCAAGGACCAATTTTGGTGGTTTAGTCTCAGATTTTTTTTTACACGAAGTGGGGGGGGTTTTGTGATTTTTGGTACGGAAAATAAAATTAAAACTGGAAATTAAATAAGACAACAAAATTGAAAATACTGAAATAAATTTAAAAGATGGTAAAACCGAACGGTAAAAGACGGTAAAAGTGAAAAATGGAAAATTCAATAGTGTTTGAAATTAAAATGCTAGAAGAATAAACATGCAGAAAGCATAACAGCAGTGTAAATAAATTTTACCCAAAGGAACAATGAAAATGATTAGTAAAAACGACGTTGAAAATAAACTGAACGGTAAAACGCAATGAAAGAATTTAACGGTGCAGAAAAACATTAAACGATAAAATAAAAGAGACAATAAAAATATTTAACTGGAAATGCAATTTATCAAAGCTTGCAACACTTAAATTAAAATCAACAGTACAACTAAAAATAACACAAGCAAAGGTGACATACTACTGCTTCAGAAATTAAAACTACATTTTGGCAATGTTTGAAATGGAAATTACAGAGAGCTTTGGAAGAGGAAGAGGTGAGAGCCTCTTCCAGGGGCTGTGAGTACTCCTAATTCCTACTCTAAAATCTAATTCCTAAAATCTAATAATATCTACTTTGCCTGCTACTGGATTTATAGCACTTCTCTGAAGTACTCCCGTGAACCCTCTTGTTTCTAGCAAGGATTGTCTTTTGTTCCTAAATGTGCCAAAGAATTAGGACAGGGGCCCTCCATTTCTTGTCTTCATCTTCAATTCCATGTTGGCCGAGAATACCACTTCCAGATGCTGCCTCCCTTCAATATGCTTGCAGCTGCTCCAACACGTCTTCTTCTTCAATTCTATGCTAGCCGAGAACACCACCTTCAGGAAGCATGCCTCTTCTTTCAACGTGGTCTTTTCTCCAACAAAGGTCAATCACCAGATGAATCACCAATGGTTACAAAATTTTCTCCTCCACATGAAAAACGTTCCAGCCTTTGAATCCCTTCTTCTCTCTTCACGCTTCTGGCTTCTTCTTTGCTGGACTGCTAAGCTCTCCTTCTTCACTTGGACCAGCTGCTCCAACACGTCCCCATCTATTTTCTCTTTAAGCAAGCCGTGAACCTCTTCCTTCAACGTGGTGCTGCTGGATGCATGGAGTCTTTGCTGCTCCAGAGGGACGTGACTGTGTGTGTGAAGAGTGGTGCAGCTGCTGGAGTTGTTTTTGGCAGTAGCCGTGAGCTTCTTGTCTTGGTGTTTCATGGCTGCACTTAGTGTATTTACTTGAAGCTCCTCAATAGAAAGAAGGAGATTAAATTCCAATAGTGCAGCTGGGTAGAAGAACCATGAAATACTTCTTCATTTAGTGCTGGCTGCTGCCATAAGCCGTGAGGAGTGCTCCTTCCATCTCTTCTCCAAAGAAAAAAACAAGGAGGGCCCTCCACTTCTTATGTACATCCGTGAAGATTGTCCACCTTCTTCCCATTCTCCATATAAAATAATAAAACCCAAAAGCTTCCCAATATCAGCATTATGTGCCGAGTTATTGGCTTCTTCACATGTCTCTCCAATTGCATTATATTAAAATAAAAGAAACATTGGCTGCCACTTGTCCACACTTCCACTTAATTCTTCTACTCATTCACGTGTGATTCCATGTCATGCTTCCACATATGCATTAGGTGCTGCATGCTTCTTCATTTGGTGTTGCATTCCACGTAATGTGTCTCCATTTACATCATGCACTTAATATTAAAATAAGGGAGACAAGGCTATCCATTTCCACGTGAAGCTTCATACAAATTAACTTGAAAGCAGCCACTTCCTCTTTTCTTTCATATCAAATGATGCCAAAATGAAAGGACAAAACCGTGAGATTATTGCAATGTGGTCCCCCTCTTCCATTTCAATTCATTTGCTTCTTAAATGATTCCAAGCAATGGCCGTGTGATGTGTCTTGCTTCTAAGCCAATTTTTGCTCAATTTTCCTTTGATCAATACACAAATAAAATCAATGTAGCATAATTTCTTCTAAATGTCCCTAAAATATTTACAGAATTTTCCCTGCAATCAATAATGAAAATAATTAGCTCAGATAATTCAAATTAGTTAAAATAAGAATTTCCGATCAAATTAATCACAAATAGTAAAAATGGGAAAATACTGGACATTTAAGCACAATTCCTTGATTAACTCTAGCACAATAAACTAAGTGAAGTGAAGAAAATAATGATTCATCACTCACCTTTGCAAGCTAGCTGGGGTGGACACTTCTGCTCCACCATTTGAGAGGCCAAGAAAAGCTATTGATGAGGCCTATTACAGACAGTACTGTGGAGGTGAGGATGCAGCTCAGCCAGTTCCACCACGCCAGGCTCGTAGAGAGAGAGGGCCAGCACAGAGCCGGACATCTGCTGATACACATGAAGCAGAACCATTCCAGATGAGGGACATGTATATGTCTCTTATAGGTGCTCAGTTGCAGTCCATTCACAGAGGGCAGGTGGCCACGGCTGAGATGATAGTGGAGATGTATGATACCCCTCCAGCACACAGGTGGACTATGGATGAATTCCATAATGTGGTAGCTTGGCCAGAAGAACCATTGCATGGAGGAGGAGCTGAAGAAGCTGAAGCTTCAGCTCGAGACATGGAAGAAGATGAAGCTGAAGAGGAGGATGCATTTGATGATGATGATGATGAAGAGGAGGAGGAAGATACAGAGGACAGCTCAGATTGATGAGGAGTTGAGATAGCATTTACTGATGAATGCTATCATATGATTATGCTTTTGTGGTTTAAGTTTTCTGAACTTATTTGTTTTTGTTTTTAGATTGGGGTTTAATGTACTTTATTGAACACCTGGTTTCTTATGATGGTTTGCTATTAACTGTGATTGTGTGATAAGTAATGCTTGATGATGCTTATTGATTGATTGATGTTGAGATAGATGTGCACATAAAATGCTTATACAGGTGATTCACAAGCTTTGTGAACAAATGCATGATATCATGATTGTGATTGTGAAATTAAGCAGGATGTGTATGTCAAATGTGAATGAGCTTATATGTGAGGTTTTGAGCTCCAGAGTTGTTATTGTTGAATGCTATTACTTTGAAAGCATGAATGACTTTGCCCAGGTTTTCTATGATTGAATCAATTGCTTGTTTTGCATCATGTGATCAAGGCCGTTTGTTGGAACCCTTTTTATTGGCCAAATTCATAAAGTTAGCCTACTAAAAGAGAACACTTTGTGTTCTATCCTTTGAACCCTTAGCCTTGAATATACACTGAAAATCTTTACCTTGATTGAAAATCTTTACCTTGAGTTAAGTAGAAGATCTTGTATGGTAGTGTTAAATGTTCAAGTTTGGGGTTGTTGGGAAAACATGAAAAAGGAAAAGCATTGAGCTAAGAGCTAAAAAGTAAGAATATGCAAAGAAAAAGAAAAAGAAAAGAAAAGAAAAAGAAGTAAAGCTCAATGCAAATGCAAAGGCAAAAGAAAGTTGGGAATGAATAAGAATAATTGTGGTGTTATGATTCTCTTAACTCAAGGATTTTGTGATCCAGAAAAACCAATTTTCTTGTTAGCCCAGCCACATTATAAGCCATTGAAAAGTCCTTGTGATGATGCATGCTTGTGAGTGTTTTTGATTGTGGTAAAATGAAAGGCAAAGTTGATTCATGTGACATTGTGATAGTGGAGTGAATGAGTGAAACACTTTACCTCTTATACACTTGTGTGTTGAGTGAAACACTTTACCTAGTGAGGAAATATTGCATAAGCACATGAACATCCATGCTTAATTGAGAAAGTTTCATAGTCACTTCCTCAAGCTGTTGAGAGAGAGTTCTATTTTGGACAAGCAGAGCCTCATTTAATTTTGACAACTTCTTCTGATTAAGATCTTCTGTGTCAATGTTGAGTTCGTTGTCACTAGTAGCCATATTTTCAATAATTTCAGTTGCTTCCTCTGGAGTCTTCCATTTGATATTGCCTCCTGCTGAGGCATTCAGTATCATCTTGGTGTGTGAACCAAGCCCTCCAAGGAAAGTTAAGACTACTTCATGTTCTTTGAAGCCATGCATGGGAGTTTTACGTAACAAGCTTTTATATCTGTCCCATGCATGCCCCAGTGATTCTTCCATGCCCTGCTTGAATGAAGATATCTCTTGCTTTCCTTTAGTCACCTTAGATTGTGGGAAGTATTTGTTTAAGAATTTTGTGACCACTGCTTCCCACTCTGTGAAACTGTCTTCTGGAAAAGAGTTCAACCAAAGCTTAGCATTGCCTCCCAATGAGAAAGGAAACAAGCTAAGTTTGATAGCTTCGTCTGGCACCCCATTGATTTTGACTGTATTGCAAATCTCATTAAAGGTAGTGAGGTACTCATATGGGCTTTCATGAGATAACCCATTAAATTGATTACTCTTCACCAGTTGAATCAGTGCTGGTTTGACCTCCATGTTGGCTGCATTGACTCTAGGTCTAGCTATGCTATTGAAATGCTGAGGTCCAGCAAGATTAGTGTAATCTGCAAGAGTTCTTCTACCATTATTGTTCTCCATAATCCTAGTTCGAATTGCTTCCTGCAAGCACAAGAAAACAAAACCCTAGAAAAAATTTGTTAGCACAAAAAGATATAGGAGAAGATATATATTCAGAAGATAAAAGATTCAGAAGATAAGAAGATAAAAGATGTAGAAGATAGAAAATAAAATAAAATAAAATCTATTCTAAAAAGATAAAATAAAATCTAACCTAATCTAAAAGATAAAGATAAAATAAAATCTAATAAAATCTAACCTAAAAAATAAAATCTAACCTAATCTAAAAAGATAAAAAGATAAAATAAAATAAAAACAGAAAAAATAAAAACAGAAATTCAAAATTAAAGTCAAAGATAATCAATAATCACACAAATTAACCAGTTAAACCACGAATCCCCGGCAACGGCGCCAAAAACTTGAAGGACAAATTTGTAAGCACCAAAATATGATGTCACAAACTTGTTTCACAATCGACAAGTATGACCGAATCGTTCAAGTAATAAACTTGGTAAGACCAAGTATCGTTCTTCCCAAAGGACTCACGGCCTAGTTTAGTTATGTGATTTGTTGATTAGCTAGGACTTACAAACGAAATATTCAAAGTTTAATATGCAAGACAGAAAATAAACATGTATGCATGAAGTTTGATCAATGGCAAAGACAAAAGATAAACACTTTCAATGAATTATATGAATGAATATGTTGTTGGGGGTCAATTTCATCTCATCCACTCTCATATATTTTAGGAATTCAACATTCAAATCATCATTGTTAATGCCACTCTCTAATGTACCATTCTAGATGGCTTCTCCCTAATCAAATAGTTCATACAATTCCTAGCATTCCTAATGATTAGTTCATGAGTGCAGGAGCTTAAAGGCAACCAATAGAATATTGTCAGTATAATATTGGGAGAAATTCCCCGGATCTAGACTTCCCCGTACGTGTCCGTATCGACAAAACCAATAATCATGCATTAGAATGAGTTAAACAATGCAAGCATTGAGCAAAGAGGAAAAACCCTAACTAATGATGAAAGAAAGCATATGTCTTACTTAAAAGATGTACTCAACAAATTCCATATATGAGAGCTTCAAGAGATTACATTGATTCCCCAACAAACATACAAGGTTTAGTTCACCATATTCATGGTGAATCTAGATGAATAACAATGAAAGAATGAAAGAATAAACCCAATAAAGGTGAAGAGGTAGCCTGAGCATCCAAGATCCTCCTTCAAAGGGGTGGAAGAGAGAGTGTTTACTTCGTTTCTGCCAAAGATACTAATCCCAAGGACGTGCAAGCCCTTATATACTAACCTAGAGTTACAAAAGATTACAAAAGCCCAAGCCCAAAAAGTGCCGCTCAGCGGTGATTGCGCGTCTTCTTTCTTCCCCTCAGCGGCCATTTTGCCCCTCAGCGGTTCCAACGCCACCTCTTGAGTGCCGCTCAGCGGTAGTTTGCCGCTGAGCGGTGCCTTCGTCTTCTCTTTTTGCACTCTTTCTTGTCTTTTCTAATGTCACTTCTCTCCTTCTTCACTCTTTTCACTAAATTCACCTTAAAACCTGCACAAAAACACTTAAATCAAGCGTAAACCTGTCCAGCTCTCTTATTTATGAAAATATAGATAAAAGGCATGATTTCAAGCTAATTTCTAAGTCTAAAGGTTGCTTTTAGTATCACTTTTAAGCATGAAAATAACAGTTTTTCAACTGTTATCACAACCCCAAACTTAGAACTTTGCTTGTCCTCAAGCAAACAAAATGTAACTCCATCTCCAACCAATTCACATGATGGTTCACTCATTCAAAATCCTCTTTCCAAGATAAGTAACAACTTCACTCAAACTTATGACCAAGAGTTCAATCAAGATGTGCACATGCTTTAGTGTTCACAAAGTCATTTAAGTTCCAACAAATGCTATTTTTCATGAATGATCAATCAATTAAGCATGGATGTTCATGTGCTTATGGAATATTTCCTCACTAGATATTGTGTTTCACTCAACACAAAAGTGTATAAGAGGTAAAGTGTTTCACTCATTCACTCTACTATCACAATGTCACATGAATCAACTTTGCCTTTCATTTTACCACAATCAAAAACATTCACAAGCATGCATCATCACAAGGACTTTTCAATGGCTTATAATGTGGCTGGGCTAACAAGAAAATTGGTTTTTCTGGATCACAAAATCCTTGAGTTAAGAGAATCATATCAACACAATTATTCTTATTCATTCCCAACTTTCTTTTGCCTTTGCATTTGCATTGAGCTTTACTTCTTTTTCTTTTCTTTTCTTATTCTTTGCATATTCTTACTTTTTAGCTCTTAGCTCAATGCTTTTCATGTTTTCCCAACAACCCCAAACTTGAACATTTGTCAATACCACATAAGATCTTCTACTTAACTCAAGGTAAAGATTTTCAATCAAGGGTTCAGTGTATATTCAAGCTATGGGTTCAAAGGATAGAACACAAAGTGTTCTCTTTTAGTAGGCTAACTTTATGAATTTGGCCAATAAAAAGGTTTAACAAACACGGCCTTGATCACATGATGCAAAACAAGCAATTGATTCAATCATAGAAAACCTGGGCAAAATCATTCATGCTTTCAAAGTAATAGCATTTAACAATAACAACTCTGGAGCTCAAAACCTCACATATAAGCTCATTCACATTTGACATTCACATCCTGCTTAATTTCACAATCACAATCATGATATCATGCATTTGTTCACAAAGCTTGTGAATCACCTGTATAAGCATTTTAATGTGCACATCATCTCAACATCAATCAATCAATAAGCATCATTCAAGCATTACTTATCAAACAATCACAGTTAATAGCAAACCATCATAATAAACCAGGTGTTCAATAGAGTACTTCAAACCCTAATCTAAAAACAAAAACAACTTACAAGATACTGGGTTGCCTCCCAGTAAGCGCTTGTTTAACGTCCCGAGCCTGACCCAAACTTTCAAGGATCAACCAACAACATCATTGTGGAAAATTGTTGCACCTCTCCCCCTAGATAGGGCTTGAGACGTTGACCATTTACCACCCAACTTCTCTGTGGATCATCAGATGGATTAAATATTTCAATTGCTCCATGCGGATGCACTTCTTTTATCACAAATGGTCCTGTCCATTTTGACTTCAACTTCCCAGGAAATATCTTCAATCTTGAATTGAACAATAATACCTGTTGTCCTGGATTGAAGACTCTATTCACCAACTTCCTGTCATGATAAAATTTCATTTTGTCTTTGTAAGCCTCGGATGAATCATATGCATGTAAGCGCATTTCTTCAAGCTCCAAAATCTGCCGTCTGCGTGTACATTGAGTATCATAAGGATCAAAATTCAAGAATTTCAAAGCCCATAATGCTCTATGTTCCAATTCGACTGGCAAATGGCATGCTTTCCCATAGACTAATTGAAATGGTGATAATCCCATAGACGTCTTCATTGCTGTCCTATAAGCCCAAAGAGCATCATCCAATTTGAGAGACCAATCCTTTCTTGATGAAGTCACAGTCTTTTCCAGGATTCTTTTTATCTCCCTGTTAGATACCTCAGCTTGTCCATTGGTTTGTGGATGATAAGGTGCAGCTACCTTATGCTTCACTCCATAGTGTTTGAGTACTTTCTCTAGCTGATAATTGCAAAAATGAGATCCTCCATCACTAATCAACACTCTTGGAGTGCCAAAACGTGAGAATATCTGCCTCTTCAGGAATTTAATTACCGTGCTAGCATCATTTTTAGGACAAGCTAATGCTTCCACCCATTTACTCACATAATCCACTGCTACCAGAATATATTCATTGTTGAAAGATGGAGGGAAGGGTCCAACAAAGTCAATACCCCAACAATCAAAAACCTCAACCTCTAAAATACCTTGTAAAGGCATCTCATGACGTTTAGTGATTGTCCCTGCTCTTTGACATTTATCACAATTCCTAGCATGATTATGGGCATCTTTAAATAAAGTTGGCCAATAAAACCCTGATTGAAGGACTTTTGCTGCTGTTCTTTCCCCATTAAAATGTCCTCCATAAGGTGAATCATGACAATGCCAGAGAATTCCTTCTGCTTCTTCATTTGTAACACATCTCCTGAGAAGATTATCTGCTCCAATTTTGAACAAATATGGATCGTCCCACACAAACTGCTTGGCATCATGCAGAAATTTCTTTCTCTGTTGCCAAGTTAAGTCTTCCGGCATGACTCTTGCAGCTTTGAAATTTGCCATATCAGCAAACCAGGGCCTCTGCTGAATATACATGAGTGATTCATCTGAAAAAGATTCCCAGATTTCAGACTCCCTGCTAGTGACCTCATTGTTGACTAACCGTGACAAATGATCAGCAATTAAGTTCTCACTTCCTTTCTTATCACGGATTTCTACATCAAATTCTTGCAACAGTAATACCCATCTAATCAAACGTGGCTTAGAATCTGGTTTTGTCAACAAATATTTGATAGCTGCATGATCTGTGTAGACAATCACCTTAGACCCAATAAGATAAGGTCTAAATTTCTCTAGAGCATATACAATGGCAAGAAACTCTTTCTCTGTGGTAGCATAATTCAATTGAGCATCATTCAGCACCTTGCTAGCATAATAAATTGGATGAAACTTTTGTTCTTTCCTTTGGCCAAGGACAACTCCTATTGCATAATCACTTGCATCACACATCAATTCAAAATTTTGATTCCAATCTGGTGCTACAATTACTGGAGCTGACACTAGCTTCTGCTTCAATATATCAAAAGCTTTCAGACAGTCTTCATTCATCACAAAAGGAGCATCCTTCATCAAAAGATTACTCAATGGTTTAGCAATTTTTGAGAAATCTTTGATGAATCTTCTATAGAACCCAGCATGACCAAGAAAACTCCTAATCCCCCTCACATTTGTTGGTGGGGGCAGTTTCTCAATGACTTCTACTTTGGCTTTATCTACCTCAATTCCTTTAGCAGAAATTTTATGCCCCAGTACAATCCCTTCAGTTACCATGAAATGACATTTCTCCCAATTAAAAACCAGATTTGTCTGAACACATCTTTTGAGTACCGTGTTCAAATTAGCTAAACATCTTTGGAAAGAATTTCCAAAAACTGAGAAGTCATCCATGAATACTTCAATGCATTTTTCTAGAAGATCAGAAAAGATTGCCTGCATACACCTCTGAAACGTAGCTGGAGCATTACATAATCCAAAAGGCATCTTTCTATATGCAAAGATACCAAAAGGACAAGTAAAAGCCGTCTTCTCCTGGTCTTTTGGATCTACCACAATTTGATTATATCCAGAATATCCATCTAGAAAACAATAGAAAGCCTGCCCTGATAACCTTTCTAACATCTGATCCATGAAGGGAAGAGGAAAATGATCTTTCCTAGTAGCTTTATTCAGTTTCCTATAATCAATGCACATACGCCAGCCAGTAACTGTCCAAGTAGGAATAAGCTCATTCTTATCATTATAAATTACTGTCATCCCACCTTTCTTTGGAACCACCTATACTGGACTCACCCATTCACTATCAGAGATTGGATAGATGATACCAGCTTCTAGCAGTTTCAACACTTCTTTTCTGACCACCTCCTTCATGACAGGATTTAACCTTCTCTGAGGTTGAGCACTTGGTTTATAATCTTCTTCCATAAAAATCTTGTGCATGCAATAAGTTGGGCTTATACCTTTGAGATCGGATATTGACCACCCAATTGCTTCTTTGTTGGCTTTCAGAATTTCTATCAACTGCTCTTCTTCTTGCAAAGATAAAGAGTTATTGATGATGACTGGCTTTGTTTCACCCTCTTCTAAAAACACATATTTCAGATGTGGTGGCAATCTTTTTAATTCTGGTGACTGTGCTTTGATTGTTTCTTCCTTATCAATTGTTTCAAATATTGGATATTCCTCTGGACTCTTTTTCAATGTTTCCAAATCCATCAGACATTCATCAATCAATTTTTCTTCTTCCTCATCCAAATCTTCACATGCATCAATGAGAGTTTTTTCCAATGGAGAAATATTACGCACCATTCTCTCCTGAACCATGCATACTTCATCAAGTTCATCAAATTGAAAACATGCTTTGTCATCATTTGGATATGTCATGGCCTTAGATACATCAAAAGTGACCTCTTCATCATCAACTCTCAGTTTAAGCTTACCATTCTCTACATCAATCAGAACTCTAGCAGTCTTCATAAAAGGTCTCCCCAGAATAAGAGGAACATCACTAGTTCCTTCCATCTCCATCACAATAAAATCCACTGGAAATACAAATTTGTCAACCTTCACTAGAACATCTTCAACCACTCCATATGGATATTTAAGAGACCTGTCTGCCAATTGAAGAGCCATTCTGGTTGGTTTAATTTCCAACCCCTGAATTGTTCTGCACATGGATAACGGCATCAGATTAATGCTAGCTCCCAAATCAATCAATGCTCTTCCAACTTTCACATCTCCTATGGTACATGGAATGGTGAAGCTTCCTGGGTCTTTAAGTTTAGGAGGTAGTTTCTGTATGATTGCACTGCAATTGCCCTGTACATTGATAGTTTCCTTCTCAGTGTACTTGTGTTTCTTTGTGAGAAGTTCCTTCAAAAATTTTGCATATGCTGGCATCTGTTGCAATGCTTCAGAGAATGGTATAGTAATCTCCAGCTTCTTAAACAGTTCCATGAATCTTTCCAACTGCTTTTCTTTCTCCTTCCTTGAATAACCCTTTGGATAAGGAAGTGGCTTTTCATACTCTTTTTCTCTCTCTCTCTCTTCTCTCTCATTTTTTTCTCTCCTCTCCTCTTCTTCTTTTCTCTTTTCTCTCTCTCAACTCTTTCTTTCCACTCACATGTTTCTTTTTCACTCTCACTCTCAATTTTTTCTTTCTCTCTCTCTTTTTGCCTCTCCTCTAACACTCTACCACTTCTGGTCACAACAGTTTTACAATCCTTTCCAAGATTATCATATTTAATCTCGTCAACTATTCTCTCAACATGACTCTTCATTTTTTTAAATGCAGCATCCACATTATGACAATAGGACGCATTTGTCTTCACGAATCTCTGGAAAGTCTCATCAAGCTTTGTTGCTTTCTCAACTGGAGTGAATTGCATCTGCCATTTTTGTTGCTCTTGAACCATTGAAACCTGTTGTATTTCCTGTGGTATTTGAGAAAGTTTCATAGTCACTTCCTCAAGCTGTTGAGAGAGAGTTCTATTTTGGACAAGCAGAGCCTCATTTAATTTTGACAACTTCTTCTGATTAAGATCTTCTGTGTCAATGTTGAGTTCGTTGTCACTAGTAGCCATATTTTCAATAATTTCAGTTGCTTCCTCTGGAGTCTTCCATTTGATATTGCCTCCTGCTGAGGCATTCAGTATCATCTTGGTGTGTGAACCAAGCCCTCCAAGGAAAGTTAAGACTACTTCATGTTCTTTGAAGCCATGCATGGGAGTTTTACGTAACAAGCTTTTATATCTGTCCCATGCATGCCCCAGTGATTCTTCCATGCCCTGCTTGAATGAAGATATCTCTTGCTTTCCTTTAGTCACCTTAGATTGTGGGAAGTATTTGTTTAAGAATTTTGTGACCACTGCTTCCCACTCTGTGAAACTGTCTTCTGGAAAAGAGTTCAACCAAAGCTTAGCATCGCCTCCCAATGAGAAAGGAAACAAGCTAAGTTTGATAGCTTCGTCTGGCACCCCATTGATTTTGACTGTATTGCAAATCTCATTAAAGGTAGTGAGGTGCTCATATGGGCTTTCATGAGATAACCCATTAAATTGATTACTTTTCACCAGTTGAATCAGTGCTGGTTTGACCTCCATGTTGGCTGCATTGACTCTAGGTCTAGCTATGCTATTGAAATGCTGAGGTCCAGCAAGATTAGTGTAATCTGCAAGAGTTCTTCTACCATTATTGTTCTCCATAATCCTAGTTCGAATTGCTTCCTGCAAGCACAAGAAAACAAAACCCTAGAAAAAATTTGTTAGCACAAAAAGATATAGGAGAAGATATATATTCAGAAGATAAAAGATTCAGAAGATAAGAAGATAAAAGATGTAGAAGATAGAAAATAAAATAAAATAAAATCTATTCTAAAAAGATAAAATAAAATCTAACCTAATCTAAAAGATAAAGATAAAATAAAATCTAATAAAATCTAACCTAAAAAATAAAATCTAACCTAATCTAAAAAGATAAAAAGATAAAATAAAATAAAAACAGAAAAAATAAAAACAGAAATTCAAAATTAAAGTCAAAGATAATCAATAATCACACAAATTAACCAGTTAAACCACGAATCCCCGGCAACGGCGCCAAAAACGTGATGGACAAATTTGTAAGCACCAAAATATGATGTCACAAACTTGTTTCACAATCGGCAAGTATGACCGAATCGTTCAAGTAATAAACTTGGTAAGACCAAGTATCGTTCTTCCCAAAGGACTCACGGCCTAGTTTAGTTATGTGATTTGTTGATTAGCTAGGACTTACAAACGAAATATTCAAAGTTTAATATGCAAGACAGAAAATAAACATGTATGCATGAAGTTTGATCAATGGCAAAGACAAAAGATAAACACTTTCAATGAATTATATGAATGAATATGTTGTTGGGGGTCAATTTCATCTCATCCACTCTCATATATTTTAGGAATTCAACATTCAAATCATCATTGTTAATGCCACTCTCTAATGTACCATTCTAGATGGCTTCTCCCTAATCAAATAGTTCATACAATTCCTAGCATTCCTAATGATTAGTTCATGAGTGCAGGAGCTTAAAGGCAACCAATATAATATTGTCAGTATAATATTGGGAGAAATTCCCCGGATCTAGACTTCCCCGTACGTGTCCGTATCGACAAAACCAATAATCATGCATTAGAATGAGTTAAACAATGCAAGCATTGAGCAAAGAGGAAAAACCCTAACTAATGATGAAAGAAAGCATATGTCTTACTTAAAAGATGTACTCAACAGATTCCATATATGAGAGCTTCAAGAGATTACATTGATTCCCCAACAAACATACAAGGTTTAGTTCACCATATTCATGGTGAACCTAGATGAATAACAATGAAAGAATGAAAGAATAAACCCAATAAAGGTGAAGAGGTAGCCTGAGCATCCAAGATCCTCCTTCAAAGGGGTGGAAGAGAGAGTGTTTACTTCGTTTCTGCCAAAGATACCAATCCCAAGGACGTGCAAGCCCTTATATACTATTCTAGAGTTACAAAAGATTACAAAAGCCCAAGCCCAAAAAGTGCCGCTCAGCGGTGGTTGCGCGTCCTTTTCTTCTCCTCAGCGGCCATTTTGCCCCTCAGCGTGACTCCCGCAACCTCCTGAGTGCCGCTCAGCGGTAGTTTGCCGCTGAGCGGTGCCTTTGTCTTCTCTTTTTGCACTCTTTCTTGTCTTTTCTAATGTCACTTCTCTTCTTCTTCACTCTTTTCACTAAATTCACCTTAAAACCTGCACAAAAACACTTAAATCAAGCGTAAACCTGTCCAGCTCTCTTATTTATGAAAATATAGATAAAAGGCATGATTTCAAGCTAGTTTCTAAGTCTAAAGGTTGCTTTTAGTATCAATTTTAAGCATGAAAATAACAGTTTTTCAACTGTTATCACAACCCCAAACTTAGAACTTTGCTTGTCCTCAAGCAAACAAAATTTAACTCCATCTCCAACCAATTCATATGATGCTTCACTCGTTCAAAATCCTCTTTTCAAGATAAGTAACAACTTCACTCAAACTTATGACCAAGAGTTCAACCAAGATGTGCACATGCTTTAGTGATCACAAAGTCATTTAAGTTCCAACAAATGCTATTTTTCATGAATGATCAATCAATTAAGCATGGATGTTCATATGCTTATGGAATATTTCCTCACTAGGTAAAGTGTTTCACTCAACACACAAGTGTATAAGAGGTAAAGTGTTTCACTCATTCACTCTACTATCACAATGTCACATGAATCAACTTTGCCTTTCATTTTACCACAATCAAAAACATTCACAAGCATGCATCATCACAAGGACTTTTCAATGGCTTATAATGTGGCTGGGCTAACAAGAAAATTGGTTTTTCTGGATCACAAAATCCTTGAGTTAAGAGAATCATAACAACACAATTATTCTTATTTATTCCCAACTTTCTTTTGCCTTTGCATTTGCATTGAGCTTTACTTCTTTTTCTTTGCTTTTCTTTTTCTTCGCATATTCTTACTTTTTAGCTCTTAGCTCAATGCTTTTCCTTTTTCATGTCAACCCCAAACTTGAACATTTGTCAATACCACACAAGATATTCTACTTAACTCAAAGTAAAGATTTTCAATCAAGGGTTTTCAGTGTATATTCAAGGCTAAGGGTTCAAGGGATAGAACACAAAGTGTTCTCTTTTAGTAGGCTAGTTTATGAATTTGGCCAATAAAAAGGGTTCCAACAAACGGCCTTGATCATATGATGCAAAACAAGCAATTGATTCAATCATAGAAAACCTGGGCAAAGTCATTCATGCTTTCAAAGTAATAGCATTCAATCAATAAAAAATCTGGAGCTCAAAACCTCACATATAAGCTCATTCACATTTGACATACACATCCTGCTTAATTTCACAATCACAATCATGATATCATGCATTTGTTCACAAAGCTTGTGAATCACCTGTAAAAGCATTTTAATGTGCACATCATCTCAACATCAATCAATCAATAAGCATCATCAAGCAGTACTTATCACACAATCACAGTTAATAGCAAACCATCATAAGAAACCAGGTGTTCAATAGAGTACATCAACCCTAATCTAATAAACAAAAACAAATAAGTTCAGAAAACTTAAACCAAACAAAAGCATAAGTCCTGCTCTAGTTATGATAGCATTCATCAGTAAATGCTATCTCAACTCCTCCTCAATCTGAGCTGTCCTCTGTATCCTCCTTCTTCTTAGATCTTATAGTCTTGATTCTTTTTGCCCGATGAGGAGGCCATCCCTGCATCAAACATAATTCACAAAACCAAAAGATACATTGTTAAGCATTAGTAAACCATAATGAAGAAATCAGCCCCTTCAATGATGCTCTCTCCCAACCCCAAACTTAGATGGAAAACTAGTGAGCAAGTGAGTGGAAGGGAGATTTTCTAAAGAGGGAAGAGTAAAAAGATGTGGAAAACCTAAGAGAGGGTATGAGGGAGTGTTTGTGCAGAGAAGGGCTTTGAAAGAATGTAAAATCGTGCAGCTTAGGGTTTAAAAATACCCCAATGGGCTCGGGTTCCGCTAAGGGGAACTTAAGCCCATCTGCGATAGTACCGCTCAGCGGTAATTGCCGCTCAGCGGCACTTTCGTGATGTGCCCTTCTCCTTCTTTTCTTGACCTACGTGCCTTCCTAGCATACCCCTCATAGGTTCCCTGCAATTCAATGTTAAAAATGCTTATGCAAACCCTAATTAAAATAAAACAATCAAAAACAATCAATCAACTGGGTTGCCTCCCAGGTAGCGCTTGTTTAACGTCACGAGCCTGACCCAAAATCCACCAACACCCCTCAGTAGGTGTTTCAAACTTACCAGCACCCATCAGTAGGTGCAAAATTTTCTCACCAACACCCATCAGTAGGTGTTAAAAACCTAGTATCCTTCAGTAGATACTTAACCACCTAGCATCCTTCAGTAGATGCTAGATCCAACAAAATAATGTTCAGAATAATGTTCACAGATTAAAAATTACAAAACCAAAATCAAAAGTTTATCAATCAACTGGGTTGCCTCCCAGCAAGCGCTTCTTTAACGTCACTAGCTTGACCCTGTTAAAGCTCATGTTCCATCTTCTTTATGGTTGATGTTGTCCTTCCACCAACCTTTCAACTGCTTCCTTTGGACTGTCTTAGATTCTCTAGAATATGGAGACTCTATCTCTATCATCTCCTTTTCTTTAAAGCCTTTTATAACCCACAACTTGTTCTTGAGTCTTACAGGTGTGCCAAGTTGGAGTCCTCTTTTCTTCCAGTCTCTAGGAACTTCTTCTCCTTTTCCAATCTCTTCTACCTTGGGTACCTGAAAATACAAACAATGGTTATCAGAAACCTTAAGATTTTCATTTTTACCTCTAGTTATGGGTGCATCTCGAAATGCAGCTTTATAACTGGCTTCCTCCTCCTTTGCTTGTATCTCATCTTTGAAAACATCCACCACCACTCTCTCCTCTCTGTCTTGGAGCACCACTATACCTTCATTAACATCTATGATAGCCCTGGCCGTTTTCATAAACGGTCTTCCCAGTATGAAAGGTATCTTTTCGTTCTCCATCTTCATCACCACAAAGTCTGCCAAAAACTGAAGTTTGCCAACACAAACTACAATGTCTTCTGCAATCCCACATGGCTCCTTTGAAGATCCATCAGCCATTACCAGATTAACCTTTACAGGTTTTATTTTAACATGGCCAATTTGCTCCAATAGAGAATAAGGCATCAAGTTAACACTTGAGCCTAAGTCAAGGAGAGCTTTCTTTACCTTTTTCTTCCCTATAGTGCAAGGGATAGAAAAACTACCTGGATCTGCTGCTTTTGGTGGGAATGATTCTTTCTTAACAGTTACACACTTTTCTTCCTCATCATCTCTACGTCTTCTTTTTGTAGAGGTCCCTTCATTGGTTTTTGTGTAAACTGCTATTTTCTGTAGAATTTGTTCCCAAGGAGCTTCATTATCAACCATTCTGAATAAATCTGTGAAATCCATTGGTTTCTCCTGATTTGTTAGAAAAGGAAAAGTGTCCTTTCTTTCTTCTTCTCTTCTCTCTTCTGTTTCATCTTCTTCTAACTCAATAATCTCTTCATTCACACTCTTGACAACTTTGCACTCTTCTCTAGGGTTAACCTCAGTATTATCCCCAAAGTTTCTGTGTGGTCTTTCTTCCAATTGCTTAGTAATCTGACCCATCTGAATCTCCAAATTCTTTATAGCAGCTTCAGTGCTCTTTTGAGAAGATTCAGTTTTCTGTATGAATTGCTGAAGAGTTTCTTCCAACCTTGTTGATCTTTCATTAAGCATAGATAATTGTTGCCACATGGTTGGTTGCTGCTGCTGCTGCTTATTATATTGATTAGCCTGCCCAGTTTGTCCTTGGCCAATGCTTGGATGTGGTTTCCAACCCTGATTATAATTCCCTTGACGGTATGGAAACTGATTAGCCATGAAATTAACATCCTCCACGGCTTCCACAGGAAAAGCACATTGGCCATTGATGTGATCTCCCCCACATAATTCGCACAACTGGGTTTGTACCTGTGCAGCAGATTTTAACTCTTTAGGTAATGAAGCAAGAGTTTTGGTCAGAGTTTCCAACTGTTGAGTTAGAATTTTATTCTGGGCTAGCAAGGCATCATGGGTTTGTAATTGAAGAACCCCTTTCTGTTGCATAGGGGCGCCTCTTTCATTGTGCAGCTCATTATCACTTGTAGCCATATTTTCAATAATTTCAGTTGCTTCCTCTGGAGTCTTCCATTTGATATTGCCTCCAGCTGAGGCATCCAGCATCATCTTGGTTTGTGAACCAAGCCCTCCAAGGAAAGTTAAGACTACTTCTTGATCTTCAAAGCCATGCGTGGGAGTTTTACGTATCAAGCTTTTATACCTGTCCCATGCATGTCCCAGTGATTCTTCCATGCCCTGCTTGAATGAAGAAATCTCTTGCTTCCCTTTAGTCACTTTAGATTGTGGGAAGTATTTGTTTAAGAACTTTGTAACTACTGCTTCCCACTCTGTGAAACTTTCTTCCGGAAAAGAGTTCAACCAAAGCTTAGCATTGCCTCCCAATGAGAAAGGAAATAAGCTAAGTTTGATTGCTTCGTCTGGCACCCCATTAATCTTGACTGTATTGCAAATCTCATTAAAGGTAGTCAGGTGCTCATATGGGCTTTCGTGAGATAACCCATTAAATTGATTACTCTTCACCAGTTGAATCAATGCTGGTTTGACCTCCATGTTGGCTGCATTAACTCTAGGTCGAGCTATGCTATTGAAGTGCTGAGGTCCAGCAAGATTAGTGTAGTCTGCAAGAGTTCTTCTAATATTATTGCCCTCCATACTTCCTGTGCTATGAACAGAACTTTGTGGTGATGATTGCAAGAGAGTTTCTGGAGAAGGGAAAAGTTCTCTAGACGTTCTGATTCTTCTCCTCCTTCTACTCTCTTCTAGACCTTCAAGAAGTGGTTCTGTTCTTTTCTTATTTCTAGTTCGAATTGCTTCCTGCATGCACAAGAAAACAAAACCCTAGAAAATATTTGTTAGCACAAAAAGATATAAAAGAAGATATATATTCAAAGATAAAAAGATAAAAGATTTAGAAGATAAGATGATAAAAGATGTAGAAGATAGAAAATAAAATAAAATAAAATCTATTCTAAAATGATAAAATAAAATCTAACCTAATCTAAAAGATAAAATAAAATCTAATCTAAAAGATAAAAAGATAAAAAGATAAAATAAAATCTAATAAAATCTAACCTAATAAAATCTAATCCTAAAAGATAACAGAAAAAGATAGAAACAGAAAATAAAAACAGAAATTTAAAATTAAAGTCAAAGATAATCAATAATCACACAAATTAACCAGTTAAACCACGAGTCCCCGGCAACCGCGCCAAAAACTTGATGGACAAATTTGTAAGCACCAAATTATGATGTCACAAACTTGTTTCACAATCGGCAAGTATGACCGAATCGTTCAAGTAATAAACTTGGTAAGACCAAGTATCGTTCTTCCCAAAGGACTCACGGCCTAGTTTAGTTATGTGATTTGTTGATTAGCTAGGACTTACAAACGAGATATTTAGAGTTTAAAATGCAAGACAGAAAATAAACATGTATGCATGAAGTTTGATCAATGGCAAAGACAAAAGATAAACATTTTCAATGAAATATATGAATGGATATGTTGTTGGGGGTCAATTTCATCTCATCCACTCTCGTATATTTTAGGAATTCAACATTCAAATCATCATTGTTAATGCCACTCTCTAATGTACCATTCTAGATGGCTTCTCCCTAATCAAATAGTTCATACAATTCCTAGCATTCCTAATGATTAGTTCATGAGTGCAGGAGCTTAAAGGCAACCAATATAATATTGTCAGTATAATATTGGGAGAAATTCCCCGGATCTAGACTTCCCCGTACGTGTCCGTATCGACAAAACCAATAATCATGCATTAGAATGAGTTAAACAATGCAAGCATTGAGCAAAGAGGAAAAACCCTAACTAATGATGAAAGAAAGCATATGTCTTACTTAAAAGATGTACTCAACAGATTCCATATATGAGAGCTTCAAGAGATTACATTGATTCCCCAACAAACATACAAGGTTTAGTTCACCATATTCATGGTGAACCTAGATGAATAACAATGAAAGAATGAAAGAATAAACCCAATAAAGGTGAAGAGGTAGCCTGAGCATCCAAGATCCTCCTTCAAAGGGGTGGAAGAGAGAGTGTTTACTTCGTTTCTGCCAAAGATACCAATCCCAAGGACGTGCAAGCCCTTATATACTATTCTAGAGTTACAAAAGATTACAAAAGCCCAAGCCCAAAAAGTGCCACTCAGCGGTAAATACCGCTCAGCGGTGGTTGCGCGTCCTTTTCTTTCCCTCAGCGGCCATTTTGCCCCTCAGCGTGACTCCCGCAACCTCCTGAGTGCCGCTCAGCGGTAGTTTGCCGCTGAGCGGTGCCTTTGTCTTCTCTTTTTGCACTCTTTCTTGTCTTTTCTAATGTCACTTCTCTTCTTCTTCACTCTTTTCACTAAATTCACCTTAAAACCTGCACAAAAACACTTAAATCAAGCGTAAACCTGTCCAGCTCTCTTATTTATGAAAATATAGATAAAAGGCATGATTTCAAGCTAGTTTCTAAGTCTAAAGGTTGCTTTTAGTATCAATTTTAAGCATGAAAATAACAGTTTTTCAACTGTTATCAATGGGGTGCCAGACGAAGCTATCAAACTTAGCTTGTTTCCTTTCTCATTGGGAGGCAATGCTAAGCTTTGGTTGAACTCTTTTCCAGAAGAAAGTTTCACAGAGTGGGAAGCAGTGGTCACAAAATTCTTAAATAAATACTTCCCACAATCTAAGGTGACTAAAGGAAAGCAAGAGATTTCTTCATTCAAGCAGGGCATGGAAGAATCACTGGGGCATGCATGGGACAGGTATAAAAGCTTGTTACGTAAAACTCCCACGCATGGCTTTGAAGATCAAGAAGTAGTCTTAACTTTCCTTGGAGGGCTTGGTTCACAAACCAAGATGATGCTGGACGCCTCAGCAGGAGGCAATATTAAATGGAAAACTCCAGAGGAAGCAACTGATATTATAGAAAATATGGCTACTAGTGATAATGAGCTGCACAGTGAAAGAGGAGCTCCTATGCAACAAAAAGGGGTTCTTCAATTACAAACACATGATGCCTTGCTAGCTCAGAATAAAATTCTAACTCAACAGCTGGAGACTCTGACCAAAACTCTTGCTCAATTACCCAAAGAGTTGAAATCTGCTGCACAGGTACAAACCCAGTTGTGCGAATTATGTGGGGGTGATCACATCAATGGCCAATGTGCTTTTCCTGTGGAAGCTTTGGAGGATGTTAATTTCATGGCTAATCAATTTCCATACCGTCAAGGGAATTATAATCAGGGTTGGAAACCACATCCAAGCATTGGTCAAGGACAAACTGGGCAAGCTAATCAATATAATAAGCAGCAGCAGCAACCAACCTTTTGGCAACAGTTATCTATGCTTAATGAAAGATCAACAAGGTTGGAAGAAACTCTTCAGCAATTCATACAGAAAACTGAATCTTCTCAAAAGAGCACTGAAGCTGCTATAAAGAATTTGGAGATTCAAATGGGTCAGATCACCAAGCAATTGAAAGAAAGGCCAAACAGAAAGTTTGGGGCTAATACTGAGGTTAACCCCAGAGAAGAGTGCAAGGTGGTAGAGAGTGCTGATGATGAGAAAGTTGAGTTAGGTACAGAAGAGAGAAGTGAAACAGAGAGCAAAAGCACGTTTCCTTTTCCAATCCATCAAGGGAAACCAATGGACTTCACAGAGTTATTCAAAATGGTGGATAATGATGCACCTTGGGAGCAAATTTTGCAACAGATTACGGTTTACACCAAATCTAATGAAGAAAGCTCTACAAAGAAGAGACGTAGAGATGATGAGGAAAAAAAGTGTATAACTGTTAAGGAAGAGTCATTCGCACCTAAAGCATCAGATCCAGGTAGTTTTTCTATCCCTTGTACTATAGGGAAGAAAAAGGTAAAGAAAGCTCTCCTTGATTTAGGTTCAAGTGTTAACTTGATACCTTATTCTGTACTGGAGCAAATTGGCAATGTAAAAATGAAACCTGTAAAGGTTAATTTAGTAATGGCCGATGGATCTTCAAAGGAGCCATGTGGGATTGCAGAAGACATTGTAGTTTGTGTTGGCAAACTTCAGTTTTTGGCAGACTTTGTGGTGATGAAGATGGAAACCGAGAAAATACCTATCATACTTGGAAGACCGTTTATGAAAACGGCCAGGGCTATCATAGATGTAAATGAAGGTATAGTGGTGCTCCAGGATAGAGAGGAGAGAGTGGTGGTGGATGTCTTCAAAGATGAGACACAAGCAAAGGAGGAAGAAGCCAGTTATAAAGCTGCATTTCGAGATGCACCCATAACTAGAGGTAAAGATGAAAATCTTGAGGTTTCAGGTAACCATTGTTTGTTGTTTCAGGTACCCAAGGAAGAAGAGATTGGAAGAGGAGAAGAAATTCCTAGAAACTGGAAGAAAAGAAGACTCCAACTTGGCACACCTGTAAGAATCAAGAACAAGTTGTGGGTTGTGAAGGGCTTTAAAGAAAAGGAGATGATAGAGATGGAGTCTCCATATTCTAGAAGAACCAAAACAGTTCAAAGGAAGCAGCTGAGAAGTTGGTGGATTGACAACATCAACTATAAAGAAGATGGAACTTGAACTTTACTGGGTCAAGCTAATGACGTTAAAAGAGCGCTTGCTGGGAGGCAACCCAGTGGATTTACAAACTTTTGATTTTGATTTTGGTTGTGTAACTTTTAATTTGTGGACATTATTTTGTGAATATTTTGTTGGATCCAGCATCTACTGAAGGATGCTAGGTGGTTAAGTATCTACTGAAGGATACTAAGTTTGTAACACCTACTGATGGGTGTTGGTGAGAAGATTTTGCATCTACTGATGGGTGCTGGTAAGTTTGAAACACCTATTGATGGGTGTTGGTGGATTTTGGGTCAGGCTCGTGACGTTAAACAAGCGCTACCTGGGAGGCAACCCAGTTGATTGATTGTTTTCTGTTTGTTTATTTTAGTTAGGGTTTGCATAAGCATTTTTAACATTGAATTGCAGGGAACCAGTGAGGGATATGTCTAGGAGGCACGTAGGTCAAGAAAAGAAGGAGAGGAGCACTTCACGAAAGTGCCGCTGAGCGGCAATTACCGCTGAGCGGTACTATCGCAGATGGGCTTAAGTTCCCCTTAGCGGAACCCGAGCCCATTGGGGTAATTTTTAAACCCTAAGCTGCGCAATTTCTCAGTCTTTCAAGCTCTTCTCTGCACAAACACTCCCACATACTTTCTCTTAGGTTTTCCACATCTTTTCACTCTTCCCTCTTAAGAAAAATTTCTCTTCCACTCACTTTTTCACTAGTGTGCCATCAAAGTTTGGGGTTGGAAGAGAGCATTCTAGCTTGGAAGCATTATCATTGCATCTAGTATCTCCACCCAAGTAAGTAAAATGCATTTTGTTCATTCTTAGGGTTCTTGAATTTGAATGTGATTGTCAAAGCATGAATATTTAAGGGTTTTGATTTCTATGCATGATTTGATGATATATTTGATGTTTGAACCGATTAAACTGCTTGATTATGAACTGGAAAACTGAAAATTGCATTTGGGTGGAATTAGGACAGTTTTAAAACGAGATTTTCAAAAATCCGCAGATCACCGCTGAGCGGCAATTACCGCTGAGCGGCACTCTGCCAGATTTGATTTTTCTGGTTTATTGCGTGTTGGAATGTGGCACTGGTGGCGCTGAGGGGAAATTCTGGCCCTCAGCGGTGGTTTAGCTTCGAAAGGAGTTGTGTTCTATGTTTACTAATGATTAACATCATGTTCTGTGGTTTTGTAATTGTGTTTGAATGCAGGAATGGCATCCTCTTCAGGAAAGAGATTGAAAACCATGGCAACCAAGAGAAAGGAAAAGGAACCAGAGCAACCCCATAACAGCAGGTTCCTCTCTAGGAAACATGAGAAGCACTTAAGGGTGGTTCAGGACAGGAGACTTCTGATGGAGAGAAAGGTTGGAATGATACCTAATTTTGCTCCTCAATTTGGAGAGCAAGTGTTAGGGAATGATTGGGGAAAGCTAGCCACTTATCCTGCACCTGCCAACATAGCTGTGGTAAAGGAATTTTACACCAATGCAAAGAAGATTGGTGATTATCCAGCTGAGAATTATTTGGGCTATGTCAGAGGCCATGCTATCAGGTATGATCCTGATTCTATCAACAACTTCCTGGATACTGTGTGGGCTGGTGAGCAATGCCAGTTTGCTCTTTGCATGGAGGAAGGTGCTGATTTTGAGGATGTGGAGAGAGTGCTGTGTATACCTGGAGGACACTTCCAAAGGAATAGATCTGGCGTAGTGGTTAACATTAGGAGGACAGATTTGACTCCTCTTGCAAAGTATTGGATGGCATTTTCTCATGCCAACATTCAGCCATGTTCACATGTGTCAGATATCACTCTCAGCAGGGCACTGTTCATCTACTGTGCTATCAGAAACTTGAATGTTAATATTGGGCAGGTGATAGCTGATGAAATCAGTGTATGTGCTAACACCTCAAACAACAAAGCACCACTAGGACATCCTTCTTTGATCACTCACCTTTGCAAGCTAGCTGGGGTGGACACTTCTGTTCCACCATTTGAGAGGCCAAGAAAAGCTATTGATGAGGCTTATTACAGACAATACTGTGGAGGTGAGGATGCAGCTCAGCCAGTTCCACCACGCCATGCTCGTAGAGAGAGAGGGCCAGCACAGAGCAGGACATCTGCTGATACACATGAAGCAGAACCATTCCAGATGAGGGACATGTATATGTCTCTTATAGGTGCTCAGTTGCAGTCCATTCACAGAGGGCAGGTGGCCACTGCTGAGATGATAGTGGGGATGTATGATACACCTCCAGCACACAGGTGGACTATGGATGAATTCCATAATGTGGTAGCTTGGCCAGAAGAACCATTGCATGGAGGAGGAACTGAAGCAGCTGAAGCTTCAGCTCGAGACATGGAAGAAGATGAAGCTGAGGAGGAGGATGCATTTGATGATGATGATGATGAGGAGGAAGAGGAAGATACAGAGGACAGCTCAGACTGATGAGGAGCTGAGATAGCATTTACTGATGAATGCTATCATATGATTATGCTTTTGTGGTTTAAGTTTTCTGAACTTATTTGTTTTTGTTTTTAGATTAGGGTTGATGTACTCTATTGAACACCTGGTTTGTTATGATGGTTTGCTGTGATTGTGTGATAAGTAATGCTTGATGATGCTTATTGACTGATTGATGTTGAGATAGATGTGCACATAAAATGCTTATACAGGTGATTCACAAGCTTTGTGAACAAATGCATGATATCATGATTGTGATTGTGAAATTAAGCAGGATGTGTATGTCAAATATGAATGAGCTTATATGTGAGGTTTTGAGCTCCAGAGTTGTTATTGTTGAATGTTATTACTTTGGAAGCATGAATGACTTTGCCCAGGTTTTCTATGATTGAATCAATTGCTTGTTTTGCATCATGTGATCAAGGCCGTTTGTTGGAACCCTTTTTATTGGCCAAATTCATAAAGTTAGCCCACTAAAAGAGAACACGTTGTGTTCTATCCTTTGAACCCTTAGCCTTGAACATACACTGAAAACCCTTGATTGAAAATCTTTACCTTGAGTTAAGTAGAAGATCTTGTGTGGTATTGTTAAATGTTCAAGTTTGGGGTTGTTGGGAAAACATGAAAAAGGAAAAGCATTGAGCTAAGAGCTAAAAAGTAAGAATATGCAAAGAAAAAGAAAAGAAAAGAAAAAGAAGTAAAGCTCAATGCAAATGCAAAGGCAAAAGAAAGTTGGGAAGAATAAGAATAATTGTGTTGTTATGATTCTCTTAACTCAAGGATTTTGTGATCCAGAAAAACCAATTTTCTTGTTAGCCCAGCCACATTATAAGCCATTGAAAAGTCCTTGTGATGATGCATGCTTGTGAATGTTTTTGATTGTGGTAAAATGAAAGGCAAAGTTGATTCATGTAACATTGTGATAGTGGAGTGAATGAGTGAAACACTTTACCTCTTATACACTTGTGTGTTGAGTGAAACACTTTACCTAGTGAGAAAATATTCCATAAGCACATGAACATCCATGCTTAATTGATTGATCATTCATGAAAAATAGCATTTGTTGGAATTTAAATGACTTTGTGAACACTAAAGCATGTGCACATCTTGATTGAACTCTTGGTCATAAGTTTGAGTGAAGTTGTTACTTATCTTGAAAAAGAGGATTTTTTAATGAGTGAACCATCATATGAATTGGTTGGAGATTGAGTTACATTTTGTTTGCTTGAGGACAACCAAAGTTCTAAGTTTGGGGTTGTGATAACAGTTGAAAAACTGTTATTTTCATGCTTACAATTGACACTAAATGCAACCTTTAGACTTAGAAACTGGCTTGAAATCATACTTTTATTCATATTTTCAGAAATAAGAGAGCTGGACAGGTTTATGCTTGATTTAAGTGTTTTTGTGCAGGTTTTAAGGTGAATTTAGTGAAAGAAGTGAAGAAAGAGAGAGATGGAATCAGAAAAGGAATCAAAGAGTGCAAAAGGAGAAGCCGAAAGCACCGCTCAGCGGCATTTTACCGCTGAGCGGCACTCAGGAGGTCACGGGAGGTCCGCTGAGGGGCAAAATGGCCGCTGAGGGGAAGAAACAAGACGCGCAGTCACCGCTGAGCGGTATTTACCGCTGAGCGGCACTTTTATGGGCTTGGGCTTTTGTAATCTTTTGTAACTCTAGAATAGTATATAAGGGCTTGCACGTCCTAGAATTAGTATCTTTGGCAGAAACGAGGCAAACACTCTCTCTTCCACCCCTTTGAAGGAGGATCTTGGATGCTCAGGCTACCTTTTCACCTTTTTAGGGTTTATTCTTTCATTCTTTCATTGTTATTCATCTAGGTTCACCATGAATATGGTGAACTAAACCTTGTATGTTTGTTGGGGAATCAATGTAATCTCTTGAAGCTCTCATATATGGAATCTAGGCTTGCATCTTTTAATTAAGATTTATGCTTTCTTTCATCATTAGTTAGGGTTTTTCCTCTTTGCTTAATGCTTGCATGGTTTAACTCATTCGATGCATGATTATTGGTTTTGTCGATACGGGCACGTACGGGGAAGTCTAGATCCGGGGAATTTCTCCCAATATTATATTGGTTGTCGTTAAGCTCCTGCACTTATGAACTGATCATTAGGAATGCTAGGAATTGTATGAACTCGTGATTAGGGAGAAGCCATCTAGAATGGTACTTTAGAGAGTGGCATTAACAATGATGATTTGAATGTTGAATTCCTAAAATATATGAGAGTGGATGAGATGAAATTGAACCCCAACAACATATTCATTCATATATTTCATTGAAAGTGTTTATCTTTTGCTTTTGCCATTGATCAAAAACTCATGCATACATGTTTATTTCCATCTCTTGCATATAAAATCTCAATTATTTCGTTTGTAAGTCTTAGCTAATCAACAAACCACACAACTAAACTCGGCCGTGAGTCCTTTGGGAGAACGATACTTGGTCTTACCAAGTTTATTACTTGAACGATTCGGTCATACTTGCCGATTGAAAAACAAGTTTGTGACATCATATTTTGGTGCTCATAAATTTGTCCATCATACTTCAATGCATTTTTCTAAAAGATCTGCAAAAATGGCCTGCATACACCTTTGAAATCTAGCTGGAGCATTACATAGTCCAAATGGCATCTTTCTATACGCAAAGATACCAAAAGGACAAGTAAAACCTGTCTTCTCTTGGTCTTTTGGATCTACCACAATTTGATTGTATCCAGAATATCCATCTAGAAAACAATAGAAAGCTTGAACTGATAATCTTTCTAACATCTGGTCCATGAAAGGAAGAGGAAAATGATCCTTCCTAGTGGCTTTATTTAACTTCCTGTAATCAATGCACATACGCCAGCCAGTAACTGTCTGAGTAGGAATAAGTTCATTCTTATCATTATGAATTACTGTCATCCCACCTTTCTTTGGAACCACCTGTACTGGACTCACCCATTCACTATCATAGATTGGATAGATGATACCAGCTTCTAACAGTTTCAACACTTCTTTTCTAACCACCTCCTTCATTACAAGATT
The DNA here is from genome assembly GCA_034642375.1 of Vigna nakashimae. NCBI lineage: Eukaryota > Viridiplantae > Streptophyta > Magnoliopsida > Fabales > Fabaceae > Vigna > Vigna nakashimae. The sequence goes on from CM067765.1 coordinate 40,201,986, forward strand.
TAACCTTCTCTGTGGTTGAGCACTTGGTTTATAATCCTCTTCCATAAAAATCTTATGCATGCAATAAGTTGGGCTAATACCTTTAAGATCTGATATTGACCACCCAATTGCTTCTTTGTTAGCTTTCAGAATTTCTATCAACTGTTCTTCTTCTTGTAGAGATAAAGAGTTAATGATGATGACTGGCTTTGTTCCACCTTCTTCTAGAAAAACATATTTCAGATGTGATGGTAATCTTTTTAATTCTGGTGTCTTTGCTTTGACTTCTTCTTCCTTATCAATTATTTCAAATATTGGATCTTCCACTGGACTCTTTTTCAATGTTTCCAAGTCCATCAGACATTCATCAATTAATTTCTCTTCTTCTTCATCTAAATCTTCACAAGCATCAGTGAGAGTTTTCTCTAACGGAGAGATATAGCGTACCATCCTTTCTTGCACCATACAAACTTCATCAAGTTCATCAAATTGAAAACATGCTTTGTCATCATTTGGATAAGTCATGGCCTTGGATACGTCAAAAGTGACTTCTTCATCATCAACTCTCAATTTAAGCTTACCATTCTCTACATCAATTAAAACTCTAGCAGTCTTCATAAAAGGTCTCCCAAGAATGAGAGGTACATCACTATTTCCTTCCATCTCCATTACCATAAAGTCCACTGGGAATACAAATTTATCAACCTTTACTAGAACATCTTCAACCACTCCATATGGATATTTAAGAGACCTGTCTCCCAGTTGAAGAGCCATTCTGGTTGGTTTGATTTCCAAACCCTGAATTGTTCTACACATGGATAGCGGCATTAAATTAATGCTAGCTCCTAAATCAATCAATGCTCTTCCAACTTCCAAATCTCCTATGGTGCATGGAATAGTGAAGCTTCCTGGATCTTTAAGTTTAGGAGGTAATTTCTGTATGATTGCACTGCAGTTACCTTGTACCGTGATGGTTTCCTTTTCAATATACTTGTTTTTCTTTGTAAGAACTTCCTTCAAAAACTTTGCATATGATGGCATCTGTTGCAATGCTTCAGAGAATGGTATAGTAATCTCCAACTTCTTAAACAACTCCATGAATCTTTGCAACTGCTTTTCTTTCTCCTTCCTTGAATAATTTTTTGGATAAGGAAGTGGTTTTTCACACTCTTTCTCTTTTTGTCTCTCATCTCTCTCTTCTCTCTCTTTTTTTCCTTTCTCCTCATCTTCTTCTTCTTTCTTTTTCTCTCTCTCAACTCTTTTTTTCCACTCACATGTTTCTTTTTCACTCTCATTTTCTTTCTCCTCTCTCTCTTTTTTTCTCTCCTCTAACACTTTACCACTTCTGGTCACAACAGTTTTACACTCCTTTCTGATATTACCATTTTTCATCTTGTCAACTATTCGCTCAATATGGATCTTCATATTTTTAAATGCAACTTCCACATTCTTACAATAAGATGCATTCGTCTTCAAGAATCTTTGGAAAGTCTCGTCAAGTTTTGTTGTCTTCTCAGATGGAGTAAATTGCATTTGCCATTTTTGGTGTTGCCATTGAACCATTGAAACCTGTTGTATTTCTTGTGGTAATTGAGAAAGTTTCAAAATTAATTCTTCCAACTGTTGAGAAATAGGGAAGATTGCAGCTTGCAGATCAACACTCTCGTAGCTCAATTTAGCTTCCTCTCCCCTTCCTAATATGCTACCCTATTAGAAAAGGGTTCTACAACTTGGATACGTCATAACACCATCATTAACAACAACCAAACATTCACAAAATAGATTCAGTTTCACTGCACCAGAATTCTAAAACACAAACAAGTTGCAAGGACAATTTAGAGGTTAAGAAATTGGAACTCAAATGATTTTAGGTGTTGAACAACAATAGGGACACAAAAAGAACCTAAAAAATGAACTAGAACTGATTAAACAAGCAAGAAAACCAAAGTGCAAATTCAATAGGGAAACTGTGGAGAATATGCTTCTTTACACAACCCACTTTTGTTGGAATAACTAAATCACATATTGGGATATTGAATTAAGATATAAATTAAATTATTCATCAAACAATAATTAAATAACTTTAGGATGGTTATATAGAAAATACTTATCAAAATATGTATGTTTGAGTAAAGCTCAATGCTCGCAAGTGTCGAAGCTGGTTAACGTTGGTGGTGAGACATTCCACCGCCACTAATGAGGATGCATAGGAAGGGGTCTAGTCAAAGTAGTGATGTTGAGACCGAGCGCTTGTCTGGTTCCTAGTGGCAAAAAAGGGATGTTGCTCAGCCCCATAGTGGGTGGCAAAATGTTTCGAGTAAGGCATTGAGGTCCCTTACTCAAAGCACTCAAAGTATTCTTGAAGATCAGGTGGGTTTCCTGATGGTCCTTCGTTATCCAAGTTGTGTTGTTTGCTCTCTCTCCTTCTTGTCCAAGCCGTGTGAGAGGTACCTATCAAATACACTCTGACGCTTAAGTCAGCAACTTTGCGTAATAATGTTGAATAGAAATGAGTACTTAGTTAGTTACATGACCCTCCTATTAAATATATATTTAAAATGAGCTTACCCTTAAGTCTGACCCATTACCAACAAAAAACTTTCATTATTCCATTAATTGTCACTCAATAGTTGTTATTATTTATTGATTACCCTTTAACTACCTTAACGACTACTGAACTTTTATTTGCTTGCCCGCTTGATCCATTGGCGTGACAAGTATCCATACAGTACGCCTACCATGATATAAAATCTTGTACTTGGTGTTTAAATTTCGTTTTCCAATTTTATCTTTAATAAACAATTTTTTAAAAACAAATTAATTATTTTATTAATTTTATCATTTAAATAAATTTTTTTTAAATTTAACCATTTTTTTAAATTAACAATTTTTTACAATTAAAATAACTATTTATAATAAAAAATCGTTATAAAGTAAATTAAAATTATATTTTATTATAGTAATTATTTATATTTATTTTCATAATTATAATTTTGTTAGAATGAAAATTGAAAAATAATACGTAATGCAATGCTATGCATGTGTTTTACACACACATATATATAGTAACTGTTACGCTTAATTTTTTTATTTATAAACTTATTTCAAATATTACAATTAATATTTTTAACTTTAAAAGCTGCAGACAATATCTTAAGATTATTTGCAGCGAAAGTTCTTAATGAATTAATGAAAGTTTCATTTCTTAACATTAACTATTACATATTAAAATTATATTTCCCGTGTTTAAAAAAATTCACGGAAAGCATGGACATCGACACTAGTAAAAAAATGGGTTTAATCATTCACTAAGCCCCTATTTTCGCTTGGAATCTCAATTTAGTCCCTTTCTTTCTGGAAATATCAATTGGGTCCCAAATTTATGAAAATTGCAACAAATAGATCCTTTCCGTTAAATAGTTTCCAACGGCGTTACGGTGTGTTTGACGTGGCACGCTGTTGAGAACTTGTTGTTAGCAAAATGATGAAGATGAAGTTTTGATGATGTCCAAATCAAGTCAAAAGAAATCAAGATTCAAGATGTTATGAAGACTTATATTGTGATGGAAAGCTTTTGTAATACTCTTAGAAATATGTATAGGACTTAGATTAGAAAAAGAAAAGTGTTTTGTAAAATTACTATAGTAAATCATTGCAACAAAACACTATAGTACTATTCACATGAATAGTAACACTATTCACGTGAATAGTGACGGTTAACGGTAAGAGTATCGCACTTAACACGGACGTTGGAGAAACTAGTCGTTGAAGAAACTAGCCGTTTATGACCGTTGGACAAACTAGCCGTTTATGGCCGTTGGACAAACTAGCCGTTTATGGCCGTTGGAGAAACTAGCCGTTAAGTTTGTCTTTTAGTGAATGGAAGAGCCTTTGGATGAGTCTATAAATAGACTCTCATTTCCTCTCAAAAAAAGATATCCAGAGACACAGAAACTCTTCCCTTGTGCTCTAGAACTCTGAAACTCTTGAGACTTGTGTGTTCTTGCTCGGCTTGTGAAACTCTTGTCTGTGGAGCTGGTGAAGTGCTGCTACGGTGACAGAGGAAATAGCCGGTTCATCCTTGGTGTGTCTGAGGAGGTGTTCGGAAGAGGTTCATCCTTCGTGAAGTATTCGAAGGAGGTGTTCATCCTTCGTGAAGTATTCGGAGGAGGTGTTCATCCTTTGTGAAGACTCAAAGGAGGTGTAGTTTCATCTCTTGTGGTATCAAGAGAGGTGTTTTCTAAACTCTTACAAATTGTATCTTTGTGATTGTAGTTTGTAATTGTTTTGTGTTAGTGAAATTGTTTATCTTGTTTTGAGATAAGCGACTGGACGTAGGATTGGTAAGATCCGAACCAGGATAAAATCATCTGTGCAAATTTCTCTCAACCTTACTCTTGCTTTATTTGTTATTATTAATTGCTAAGTAAGTTTAATTGAGTAGAAATTAAAAGGCACACGTTAGTATTAAAAACCCCTCTTGGTTTGTTATTCCGCGCTAACCATTCCGCTGCAGCCGCACTCTGAGAATTGGTATCAGAGCTTGCTTTGATAGTCATTCAAATGGCGGGATCGTTTCAAACATTCGCAGAGGGTGCTTCTATCAATAGACCACCACTATTCACAGGTGAAAATTACGCATTCTGGAAGGTAAGAATGCAAATATTTATGGAATCTATTGATATAGATATTTGGGATGCTGTTGCATTTGGTCCTTTTATTCCAACTAACAATATGCAGGAACCAAAGCCCCGTGACCAATGGACTGCTCAAGATAAGAAAAAATTTGGTAATGATGTAAAAGCTCGTAATATTATTTCATCTGCTTTAACTGTTGATGAGTTTTACAGGATTTCTGTTTGTAAAACTGCACAAGAAATGTGGGAAGTACTAAAAGTAACCCATGAAGGTACAGATGATGTTAAGAGAGCTAGAAAGAATACCTTAATCCAGGAATACGAAATGTTCAGGATGAAGCAAGGGGAAACAATAGTAGATGTTCAGAAACGCTTCACCAACATCGTAAACCATCTTATTGGACTAGGTAAGTCTTTCGATACTGATGAGCTTAATATAAAAATTTTGAAATCTTTAGACAGGTCTTGGCAACCAAAAGTGACTGCAATTTCTGAGTCACAAAATCTCAACACAATGACCATGGCTGCATTATTTGGAAAGTTGAGAGAGCATGAACTTGACCTCGGAAGACTTGATGAAGAAGAATCAAAAGCCAAAAACAACAAGAAGAGTTTGGCGTTAAAGTCGGAGGTTGAAAGAAGCAAAGGTAAATCGGAAGATGAAGACTCAGACGAAGAAGAAGAATTGAGACTCATGATAAAAAGACTCAACAAGTTCATGAAGTCTAAAGGTAAAGGAAAATTTAGATACGAAAAGAAAGATAATCCAGTATCTTCCTCAAATTACCGATGCTACGGTTGCGGAGAAAAAGGACATTTAAAAGCAGACTGCCCAAATCAAAAGAAGGGTGAAGAAAAGAAAGAAAAGAAATTCTTCAAGAAAAAGAAGGCATACATTGCATGGGAAGACGACAATGAGACCATTTCAGATTCAAGCTACTCAAATGAAGAAGCAAACATCTGTTTAGTGGTGAACGACGACGCTGGAAGCCAAGTAAGTACATCTAGCGATTCTGATAATTCTAGTCAAATTAGTGAAAATGAATTGCATGAAATTTATGCTGCTTTAATAGTAGAATCTGAAAAATTAGATAAAGCCCATCAGAAATTGAAAAAGGATTTCAAAAATTTAAAATTAAATTTTGAAAATATTTCTGAAGAAAATAAAAATTTGAAATCAGATTTTGAAAATATTCTTGAAGAAAATAAGAATTTAAAATTAAATTTTGAAAATATTTTTGAAGAAAATAAAGATTTGAAAAATAAAGTTTTAATTTTTGAAAAGGGTAAATTTACTAGTAGTAATGAATGTGCATCTTGTGTTAATTATAAGAAACTACTAGATGAAACAACCTCAGGAGAATGTAGTAAAAATAATGAAAATAAGGTTGTTAAAAATAAGTATGTTCCTAGAATTAAAAATAAACACAATCATAGAACCCGTAGAACTTGGGTAGAAAAAGGAACAACTTATAGGAACACAAATGTTGTATCATGCTTTTATTGTATGAAAAAGGGTCATACATCTAATAAATGTAAAATTAAGCATTATGGTGTTCCAAGTGGTAGATATGTTTGGGTTATAAAATAATTTCTTTTTTCTAAATCTAACCCAAAGGACCCATACAAGTAGTTGGGTACCTATTGTTTAAAAATTTAAGAATTTCTTTAAAACAAATTTTAAGAAAATTTTTTCAAGACCGGTAAAACTATTTTTATATCTTCTAATATACAAAGCATATATAGTTTTCAATCGGAAAATTTTTTATGTGAGCATGTTGTCTTTGATGAAATTGTAGACCTTGAGGCAAAACCTCTTGAGTCAGTTGAATTACATGCAGGCAATGACGAAGATTTGTAGAAGACAACAAATGAAGCAAATAATGATGACAATCCTCAAGATAAAGATCTAAACAATGTTTTATAAGATCTTTCTCCTAAAAATATTTGCTTTAAATATCCTATTGTGCATGTTTGAATGAATCTTTAAATTTGAAATATTTTTAGCTCATATGCATACATGCTTTTATTAAGGGGGAGTATTATCTTAGGGGGAGAACATCAACACAACTTTTTAATTATGATCAAAAAGGGGGAGAAAATGTTTAAAGCTTATTTGCCTATTTGTACTATTTGTGCTTATTCACTAATGCACTCTTTCTTCCATAAGTTGTGTTTTAAATACAGATTATTACCAAAAGCTTTAAATTAAGGAGTTTTTGATCATCATCAAAAAGGGGGAGATTGTTAGCAAAATGATGAAGATGAAGTTTTGATGATGTCCAAATCAAGTCAAGAGAAATCAAGATTCAAGATGTTATGAAGACTTATATTGTGATGGAAAGCTTTTGTAATACTCTTAGAAATATGTATAGGACTTAGATTAGAAAAAGAAAAGTGTTTTGTAAAATTACTATAGTAAATCATTGCAACAAAACACTATAGTACTATTCACATGAATAGTAACACTATTCACGTGAATAGTGACGGTTAACGGTAAGAGTATCGCACTTAACACGGACGTTGGAGAAACTAGTCGTTGAAGAAACTAGCCGTTTATGACCGTTGGACAAACTAGCCGTTTATGGCCGTTGGACAAACTAGCCGTTTATGGCCGTTGGAGAAACTAGCCGTTAAGTTTGTCTTTTAGTGAATGGAAGAGCCTTTGGATGAGTCTATAAATAGACTCTCATTTCCTCTCAAAAAAAGATATCCAGAGACACAGAAACTCTTCCCTTGTGCTCTAGAACTCTGAAACTCTTGAGACTTGTGTGTTCTTGCTCGGCTTGTGAAACTCTTGTCTGTGGAGCTGGTGAAGTGCTGCTACGGTGACAGAGGAAATAGCCGGTTCATCCTTGGTGTGTCTGAGGAGGTGTTCGGAAGAGGTTCATCCTTCGTGAAGTATTCGAAGGAGGTGTTCATCCTTCGTGAAGTATTCGGAGGAGGTGTTCATCCTTTGTGAAGACTCAAAGGAGGTGTAGTTTCATCTCTTGTGGTATCAAGAGAGGTGTTTTCTAAACTCTTACAAATTGTATCTTTGTGATTGTAGTTTGTAATTGTTTTGTGTTAGTGAAATTGTTTATCTTGTTTTGAGATAAGCGACTGGACGTAGGATTGGTAAGATCCGAACCAGGATAAAATCATCTGTGCAAATTTCTCTCAACCTTACTCTTGCTTTATTTGTTATTATTAATTGCTAAGTAAGTTTAATTGAGTAGAAATTAAAAGGCACACGTTAGTATTAAAAACCCCTCTTGGTTTGTTATTCCGCGCTAACCATTCCGCTGCAGCCGCACTCTGACACTTGTTATCTGACGTGGTTGATTCAAGCAGGAGCAGTGAAGCACGTGGATATTGAAAATTTTTTAAGTAAAAAGAAAAGAATTGTTTTAAACCAAATTGGGGATTGAGGTTTCGTGCAGATCGAATTAGGGATTGGGATTCTTCTGAGTACTTCTACGGTTTAATCGAAGTTGCGGTTGAAGATGCATCCCTGCTCTTCTTCGTCATGCAGCGGGTGGCGAAAGCAAGATAGTAATGTGGTCTGTGGTGGTGCTCGAGGAGTTAAGAACAGCAATGGTAGTCCGTTGTGCTATTGTGGGATGAAATGTGTTATCAGAACTGCAAGAACAGTTAAGAACAGAGGCAAGCAATTTTGGGGCTGCCCTAAGTTCAAGGTAAGGTTTTTTGTTGGGTTTTTCGTTGTTCTTATTTTCAGTTCAAGGGTGCCCTGATTGGTGTTTTGTTGTACAGAATGGTGGTGAAGATGGTGGTTGCAATTATTTCAAATGGTGTGCAGATCATGGGGTTATTGAAACGGAAACCAGTGCAAAGTGTGAAGGCAAGTCTGAGTGTTTGCTGAACAGAGAAGCAATGGAAGGTGGATGGAAGATTATAAGTGATTTGGACTGCTCTGTGAAGAAATTGGGAAATAGGCTTAATGTACTGTTAGGGATTGTCTGTGTTCTTGTTGTGGTGAACATTATTGTACTTACAATAGTGTTTTTTCGTTCACCATCACCATGATTTCATTGTACTTATGATGGAATGTACTTAGAATGCAATGAACCAAAGTTATTTTGACTATAAAAGTTTGTATTGTTTGTAATTTTTGGTTAGGAAGTAATTGAAAGTATTGATTGAAACTTTTGGCCAAAATACTCTTCGTATTGAAGTGTCAACTAATAAGCACAATCATATGAAGTGGTTTCAAAGTTAACTAATAAGCACAAATTATATAAATTTCATAGAATTTTCATTAATCTGAAGCACTGTATAAAAGTAGAATGTGTTGTTATTTCTGAGTCATGCCCATTTTGGATTATTCCTGGAGATTTATGGATAGTAATTGGCAGAACAGTTCTTTAATGTCAAGCAAAACCACAGCAAAAAAGTTCTTTAATATCAACATAACATCAATGCACACAAGAGGTAAATGGAACCAAATTAAGCATATCTGCTGAAATTTAATTAATCTGAAGTAGTACATAAAAGTGCTGTCATACAGACCAAATTAACCATTAAAACAACATGAAGTTCCATCAGTTATCAACTGCAGTACCAGAATAACGTTTTCCAACATCTACTGCTTTTCTACATAATGTTTTGTAGACAAAAAATATTACAAAATTTCATTCCTACTGTCGTCTACTACGGTTGATTCCCAGAGTGATGTGCTATTTCAGATTGTTGAGTGGATGGAGTTGCTTGGGTTGCTGATGTACTGGGCACAGTTCCTGGTTGGGTTGCTAATGGGCAACTAGTTTTGTTATGGCGAAGTTCTCTACATATGCCACATCTCTTTTGCAAGCCAGATTTGGTCATTCTTGATTCATCCTTCCTCATTTCCCATTGCTCTAGTCTTCGTTTTCTCTTTGGTCTTCCAGGCAATACTCTTTTGTGTGGTGGAGACACATCAGGATATGGAGTGATGTTCCACATGTTGGCTCCATTTAAGGGATATATAATTGTTGAATATGTCTCCTCATATTTGGACTTCATGTAGCAAAACTCAATAAATTAATCTCCATCAATGTTGAGGAACTTCATTGCAGCCAATGAATGACAACAGGGGATTCCAGTCATCATCCAAGTTCTGCATGTGCATGAGGACTCATCTAGGTTGACTACAAACTTATCTCCATTGTTAGACATGTGACGAACTTCGAATAGCTTGTTGCCTGACCAACTGTGTACAAGAAGACAACAATAATTATTAAGCACAGTAGTAAATTAATATATAACATAGAAGTGATTACTGAAATTTACCTAGGAATCCAATTTTGAGTTAAATGAGATTCCTTTCTAAATCTGGATAGAATCTTGGGACAAATGGATCCAGTAAATGATGATATGCTTGACCTGTTCTTTGCCCATCTTTGCATGAGGTAAAGCCGTATCGTCTCCAACAACGTAATTATGGGTTTACTCCTGGCAGAAACGAGGACACTGTTGAAGCCCTCACTCATATTGTTTACTAAGGTGTCAGATTTAGCTCTTTCAGTGAACCTTGATCTTGACCAATACCTACAACAAATAATAGAATTATTATTAACATTATATGAATAAGGAATTATGTTCTACTTTTGAAGACTAACCTTGGAGGGATGGCAATCAAATGCTTATAAGCATCTTCGTTTACTGCTCTGATGTTTCTCGTTTCCATCTCCCATGTTTGTGGATGTGTGGCTGTAGCTGCCCTCCACATTAAACGCTTCAGGTTTTTACCAGGGTATTTCTTCTTGAAGTTGGCATACATATGCCTCACACAAAACCTTTGATCAACTCTAGGAAGCAATTCATCTATTGCATGAAGTAGACCCTGCAAACAATATACAAGAAATGAATACAACCAACAAATACTTAACAACCTCAAATTAAAATGTACAAATTAATATTACCTTCTGCTGGTCTGATATAAAGGTAAATGTGGAACAAATTTCAGCCCCTCCAAGGTCATCTACCAACAGTTCCAGGAACCACTTCCATGAATCCTTGTTCTCAACTTCAACAACACAGTATGCATTGGCAACATCTGCTCATTCCCATCTCGGCCCACAGCTGTTAACAACTCACCACCGTACTTACCTTTCAAAAATGCTCCATCTAAACCAATAATTGGCCTGCATGACATAAAACTGTCTTTGCAAGCCTTTAAACATACATAGAATCTCTTGAAAATGACTTTACCCCCCACATCCTCAACCTTTAGTTTCACTGTTGACCCAGGATTTTTGGCCACCAACTCATGGGCATAATCATATAACCTTTTATACTGTTCTTTGAAAGAGCCATCAATTTGCTCTGTTGCTATGTTTTTGGCCCTATAGGCCATACACCTAGAAATACCAATGTTCCATTTCCTTTGAATTTTTTCCCTTATATCCACACCCTTAACTGTAGGATTATCTCTAATAGTTTTCTGTATCTTTTTGCTCAACCACTTGGCATCAATTAATTTAAGGTTGAACTCCCTGCTACAGGTATTGTTGTCCACCATTGTTCTCAATTGCCATGTTTTCACTACCTTCGTATAACCAAAATATAACTTCCAAGGGCATTTACCTTTTTGCACCCACACACTTCAACCTGATTCTTTGTTTATCATTCTTAACAAACTTAATATTTCTTCCATTATCCAACGCATAATCTTTTATAGCCTCCAAAATGTCTTGATTTTCAGCAAAATATGTCCCAACTTCCCACTTAAAGTCAACCATACTTTTTGGCAACACAAATGTTGGAAAACTCCCATAACCCTCTACACTAGAACATGGTCCACTAGAGTCACTTTCTGCTCCACTAATTAATTGTTCAGATTCCCACTCATCATCTGATAAACCTCTATCACAACCAACATTTGACATACTTTCTGCTCCACTTTCTGCGCCACTAATTAATGGTCCACTAGAGTCATTTGACATACTTTGGACTTCCACTTCCACATTTCCCTCGAAGTCTGCATGTATATCATCATCTATATCACAACCAACATTGATATCAACAAGCCCCTCCAACCACTCATTATTTCCATCACCACTACCATTCTCAAAAGAGGAATTCCAACTTCGAATTTCCACATCTGCTTCAACTTCATTCTGTTCTACACCTTCATGTTGACCATCACCATCAACCTCTTCCTCCATAACAGCCTCAACTTCCACTTCTTCACCCAGATCTTCCAACACACCACCAACTACTCCAAGTCCATCAACCTCTTCCTCCATAACAGCCTCAACTTCCACTTCTTCACCATCACCACCAACTTCCTGAACTTGTTCAAGTCCATCAACCTGTTCCTCCATAACAGCCTCAACTTCCACTTGTTCACCATCACCACCAACTTCCTGAACTTGTTGAAGTCCATCAACCTCTTCCTCCATAACAGCCTCAACTTCCACTTCTTCACCCCTCTCTTCAACTTCTCCTTCATCATTACCAACATATTCCAGCATATGTATGACTTCGGGTTTAGAAACAGGGTGTATCAAAAACACATGGACCTCACCATTCAGCCTAAATAAATTAACCATATGCATGGCACCAGTGTCATCACACAGAGGCTCTAACTTATCATCCAAAATTGAAGCCCCTCCTACAGAGTACCACATATCTTTAAGCCCATGGTATCCCAAAGATTTCACTACACTAACAATCACGAAATAACTCCAAACATCTGGGTCAAACATAAACCTAGATGTCTCCCCCCCTTCATACTTAAGCTTCCCATCGTTAACTAATTTCCCTCCATGGTGAAAGACAACCTCAATATCCTCGTCCATGATGCAAAACACTATATATAAGTATTTATACACCTATAATGTAATCAATTGACGACAAAACATGTATTAAAACCATAACCAAAACACACTCACACACACAGACAATTATCACTTTAAACATGGGGGGCATAGGGGGACCACAACATTGCAATAAAAAATGGAACACAATCCGACCAAGGGGACCACAACATTGCAATCAAAAATAAAACACAATACATAGACGGGGACCACCACCCAACATCGCAAGATAAAGGTTTGTAACAAAACCAAACTTTTACTGACCTGGACACTCCAGATTGCAACTGAAGAAGGTCCCACAACTCCGATGAGGACGACAACTGCACACTCTCTGAAGCTCAACCTCGATTCAACCCTAAATACCCAAATTGATACCCCAATTTTCTGAAATTAAATGAACTTTGGACGAACCGAACCCTAGAAGTACTCAGAAGAATCCCAATCCCTAATTTGATCTGCACGAAACCTCAATCCCCAATTTGGTTTAAAACAATTCTTTTCTTTTTACTTAAAAAATTTTCAATATCCACGTGCTTCACTGCTCCTGCTTGAATCAACCACGTAAGATAACAAGTTCTCAACAGCGTGCCACGTCAAACACACCGTAACGCCGTTGGACACTATTTAACGGAAAGGATCTATTTGTTGCAATTTTCATAAATTTGGGACCCAATTGATATTTCCAGAAAGAAAGGGACTAAATTAAGATTCCAAGCGAAAATAGCGACTTAGTGAATGATTAAACCTAAAAAAATGGGATTTGAAAGCGCCCCATACGCATCGGTTTAACCCCACCTGAAGCTTATAAAAACGCGGTGGCAGATCCGTAAATAAAGCTACCCTATATGTCTCGGTTCCTCTAACACCCGATGCCTAAAGCCATATACGAACTCGGTTCTGAGCATAACCGAGGCATATGTATTGATAACAGTTGAAAAACTGTTATTTTCATGCTTAAAAATTGACACTAAAAGCAACCTTTAGACTTAAAAACTAGCTTGAAATCATGCATTTATCCATATTTTCAGAAATAAGAGAGCTGGACAGGTTTATGCTTGATTTAAGTGTTTTTGTGCAGATTTTAAGGTGAATTTAGTGAAAGAAGTGAAGAAAGAGAGAGATGGAATCAGAAAAGGAATCAAAGAGTGCAAAAGGAGAAGCCGAAGGCACCGCTGAGCGGCATTTTACCGCTGAGCGGCACTCAGGAGGTCACGGGAGGTCCGCTGAGGGGCAAACTGGCCGCTGAGGGGAAGAAAAGGGACGCGCAGTCACCGCTGAGCGGTATTTACCGCTGAGCGGCACTTTTATGGGCTTGGGCTTTTGTAATCTTTTGTAACTCTAGAATAGTATATAAGGACTTGCACGTCCTAGGATTAGTATCTTTGGCAGAAACGAGGCAAACATTCTCTCTTCCACCCCTTTGAAGGAGGATCTTGGATGCTCAGGCTACCTCTTCACCTTTTTAGGGTTTATTCTTTCATTCTTTCATTGTTCATCTAGGTTCACCATGAATATGGTGAACTAAACATTGTATGTTTGTTGGGGAATCAATGTAATCTCTTGAAGCTCTCATATATGGAATTTATGCTTGCATCTGTTAATTAAGATTTATGCTTTCTTTCATCATTAGTTAGGGTTTTTCCTCTTTGCTTAATGCTTGCATGGTTTAACTCATTCGATGCATGATTATTGGTTTTGTCGATACGGGCACGTACGGGGAAGTCTAGATCCGGGGAATTTCTCCCAATATTATATTGGTTGTCGTTAAGCTCCTACACTTATGAACTGATCATTAGGAATGCTAGGAATTGTATGAACTCGTGATTAGGGAGAAGCCATCTAGAATGGTACTTTAGAGAGTGGCATTAACAATGATGATTTGAATGTTGAATTCCTAAAATATATGAGAGTGGATAAGATGAAATTGACCCCCAACAACATATTCATCCATATATTTCATTGAAAGTGTTTATCTTTTGCTTTTGCCATTGATCAAAACTTCATGCATACATGTTTATTTTCTGTCTTGCTTATTAAACTCCAATTATTTCGTTCTTAAGTCTTAGCTAATCAACAAACCACACAACTAAACTAGGCCGAGAGTCCTTTGGGAAGAACGATACTTGGTCCAACCAAGTTTATTACTTGAACGATTCGGTCATACTTGCCGATTGAAAAACAAGTTTGTGACATCATATTTTGGTGATCATAAATTTGTCCATCAGGTTTTTTGGCGCTGTTGCCGGGGATTCTGGTTTAACTGGTTAATTTGTGTGATTATTGATTATCTTTGACTTTAATTTTGAATTTCTGTTTTTATTTTCTGTTTTTATTTTTTCGGTTTTTATTTTATCTTATTTGATTTGATTTTATTTTATTTTATTTTATTTGATTAGATTAGATTTGATTTGATTTGATTAGATTAGATTTGATTTGATTTTATTTTATTAGATTAGATTAGATTTGATTTTATTCTATCTTATTTTATTTTATCTTCTGAATATATATCTTCTCCTATATCTTTTTGTGCTAACAAATATTTTGTAGAGTTTTGTGCCTAATGTTTGCAGGATGCAATTCGAACAAGAATTTAATGGGCACTCAATTCTACCAAAGTAATCTCAACCACTGGTGGGAACATGACTCAAGCATGGATCAAAACCAATTTTGGCAAGCTGCCGGACAATTTGAGAACCAACCACAACAACAATGGCAGCAACAAAGCTTTAAAATCAACAAAGGGAAGCAAGAGATTTCTTCATTTAAGCAGGGCATGGAAGAATCACTGGGACATGCATGGGACAGGTATAAAAGCTTGTTACGTAAAACTCCCACGCATGGTTTTGAAGATCAAGAAGTAGTCTTAACTTTCCTTGGAGGGCTTGGTTCACAAACCAAGATGATGCTGGATGCCTCAGCAGGAGGCAATATTAAATGGAAAACTCCAGAGGAAGCAACTGAAATTATAGAAAACATGGCTACTAGTGATAATGAGCTACACAGTGAAAGAGGAACTCCTATGCAACAAAAAGGGGTTCATCAATTACAAACACATGATGCCTTGCTAGCTCAGAATAAAATTCTAACTCAATAGCTAGAGACTCTGACCAAAACTCTGGCTCAACTACCTAAAGAGTTGAAATCTGCTGCACAGATACAAACCCAGTTGTGCGAATTATGTGGGGGTGATCATATCAATGGCCAATGTGCTTTTCCTGTGGAAGTCGTGGAGGATGTTAATTTCATGGCTAATCAATTTCCATACCGTCAAGGGAATTATAATCAGGGGTGGAAACCACATCCAAGCATTGGTCAAGGACAAACTGGGCAAGCTAATCAATATAATAAGCAGCAGCAGCAACCAACCTTTTGGCAACAGTTATCTATGCTTAATGAAAGATCAACAAGGTTGGAAGAAACTCTTCAGCAATTCATTCAGAAAACTGAATCTTCTCAAAAGAGCACTGAAGCTGCTATAAAGAATTTGGAGATTCAAATGGGTCAGATTACCAAGCAATTGGAAGAAAGGCCTAATAGAAATTTTGGGGCTAATACTGAGGTTAACCCTAGAGAAGAGTGCAAGGTGGTAGAGAGTGTTGAGTTAGATACAGAAGAGAGAAGTGAAATAGAGAGCAAAAGCACGTTTCCTTTTCCAATCCATCAAGAGAAACCAATGAACTTCACAGAGTTATTCAAAATGGTGGATAATGATGCACCTTGGGAGCAAATTCTGCAACAGATTACAGTTTACCCCAAATCTAATGAAGAAATCTCTACAAAGAAGAGACGTAGAGATGATGAGGAAAAAAAGTGTACAACTGTTAAGAAAGAGCCATTCCCACCTAAAGCATCAGATCCAGGTAATTTTTCTATCCCTTGTACTATAGGGAAGAAAAAGGTAAAGAAAGCTCTCCTTGATTTAGGTTCAAGTGTTAACTTGATACCTTATTCTTTACTGGAGCAAATTGGCAATGTAAAAATGAAACCTGTAAAGGTTAATTTAGTAATGGCCGATGGATCTTCAAAGGAGCCATGTGGGATTGCAGAAGACATTGTAGTTTGTGTTGGCAAACTTCAGTTTTTGGCAGACTTTGTGGTGATGAAGATGGAAACCGAGAAAATACCTATCATACTTGGAAGACCGTTTATGAAAACGGCCAGGGCTATCATAGATGTAAATGAAGGTATAGTGGTGCTCCAGGATAGAGAGGAGAGAGTGGTGGTGGATGTTTTCAAAGATGAGACACAAGCAAAGGAGGAAGAAGCCAGTTATAAAGCTGCATTTCGAGATGCACCCATAACTAGAGGTAAAGATGAAAATCTTGAGGTTTCAGGTAACCATTGTTTGTTGTTTCAGGTACCCAAGGAAGAAGAAATTGGAAGAGGAGAAGAAATTCCTAGAGACTGGAAGAAAAGAAGACTCCAACTTGGCACACCTGTAAGAATCAAGAACAAGTTGTGGGTTGTGAAGGGCTTTAAAGAAAAGGAGATGATAGAGATAGAGTCTCCATATTCTAGAAGAACCAAAACAGTTCAAAGGAAGCAGCTGAGAAGTTGGTGGACTGACAACATCAACTATAAAGAAGATAAAACTTGAACTTTACTGGGTCAAGCTAATGACGTTAAAAGAGCGCTTGCTGGGAGGCAACCCAGTGATTTACAAACTTTTGATTTTGATTTTGGTTTTGTAACTTTTAATTTGTGGACATTATTTGGTAAATATTTTGTTGGATACATCATCTACTGAAAGATGCTAGGGGGTTAAGTATTGATGAGAGGGTCGCACCGACCAACAAAAGTTGTGCATAAAAGAATGCAGTATAGACTAGGAAGTGACTCCTAGGTCATCTCTCAAGGACCAAATCGGGTTCAGTCTCAGATCAACACGTAGTGGGGGGGGTTTGTGATTTTTGTGATTCAAAAATGAACTAAATCAAAAATGAGAATTAAACACAACCGAATATAAACAAAAGCATTAAAATGAAACTACAACAGATAAATTTCCAAACACAATTCAAGCTGTATAAATGCAACGATTACACTAAAACATTAAATGCAAAATATTGTCATCTAACCTACATATTCACCACCAAAAAGAAGAAAACGCTTGCAGAGTTAATTTAAATAATTTAGTAAGCTGTTGTAAAATAAAATTTATGTTGCACCGTTTTTTTTTCATCCAAGGCCGTGGCACTCCTTTGGCAAGGAAAGAAAAATTATTAAAACCACCTTGATGCTTCTTCCTTCTTCACGTAATTTCCAACTTCTACCATGGTCTATTCACTTCTTTCAAGTTAATATTCATCCAAAATGAAAATGCTCCAAAACCTTTTGTCTTCTTCTTTCACATGAAACATTCTTCACACGGCTCCACCACTTAATCTACTCTTCACCTCATTAAAATAAAATAAACTTTGCATAAAAGCCTTTAAAGGTGCTGCTCCAGATTATCTCCTAATTTTTCCCACACGTCCACGTGCACACCAAGTGTTTCATTCTTAACTTGACACCACATGTTTCTTGCTCCATGAATCCCCAACCCGTGAGCTGCTTCTCGGGCTTCTATGTTCTTCATAATCAATCACCCAACTTACCTCCTTAGCTCCACGTCCGTGCTTATCCAGCTCCTGCCTACCACCTCTACATTCTAATCTCTTTCACTCATTCAATGCAAAACACCATCCAGCCATACCATCTAATTTCCGTGCACACCATTCTCTCCTCTCGGTTTCTCTTCTAAAGTTTCCAGCTCCTTCTCACCAACACCTTACTGCTACCATCTCTCACACCGTGACAGCTCTCCATGCCGTGACACACACCATTTTTTAATTACTGATGCACACCAAAATCCATCATGTTTCTTCACTCTAATAGGAAAGTAAATGCACCGTGTGCTGCTTGCAATAAACCAACATTCACTTCCAAATTGCTGCTAGACCGCCCACCTAATCTCCTTGCTATTCTCCACCAAAAATCATCATTCGCTACCCTTTAATGCTTCCAGTTGTTACCCTTCAATCCAGCACCGTTCACACCATTTTTCTCTGCGCGCAGCTATGTGAAAACCAAGAGCTGCTTCCAATAAATCAACGTGCAACACCTTCCAAGCCGTGCCAGCTCCTTGAATCAACGCACAATGTTCTTCACCGTGCAGCCTCCCATTCCAAGCAACGTGCACACAAGCTTTTCTCCAAGCTAAGAAAAATTAAATGAAGATAAAAGAAACGTGCTGCTGCTCCTCACATTCTCCTTCTCCCGTGCGCTCCCTAGAAGAATTGATGAGTCGTTAATTCTTGAACTATATTTAGTTTATTGCACTTAAATAAACCAGGAAGTTGTGTTTAAACGTCTAGTATTTCCCCATTTTTTCTAATTGTGCTTAATTTGATCAGAAATTCTTATTTTAATTAATTTGAATTATCTGAGCTAATTATTCTCATCGTTGATTGTAGAAAAAATTTCGGAAATACAATTTAGAACATTTAGAGGTTAAGTGAAATATGGCAATTAAACCCAAAAATGGCTGGATGACTTGGCAGCTTGTGTGGACCCACCCTCAAGAAATTACCTTACGGTGGTAAGAGAAGTCAACGAAAAAAAAAAAAAAAAAGACAGAGAACGGAAAACATGGAGCACAAAAACAGGATTGAAGAAAACTGAAATTCTCTGTCTGGTCTTTGGGAACGCGGCTGTCTTGTTTTTTTTTGGGGGAACGTTGGTTTTTATGGGGGAAGAAATAAAAACAAGAGGGGACGTTTTTGAGGGGAATAGGCGGCGTAGAGTTGGAACTTGGAACCTTTTTCTTTTCCAGCAGAGAACTCTTACGGGATGGAGATTTTTTTTCCTAGACAATAGACAGATAGTATTACAGAGAACATGGCTTGATGAAGGGAGAGAAGGTGCTGGTGTGAAATGTTCCACGTCCAGAGAGCTGAAAGAAGGAGGAAGACTGTGTTTGATTATTGAAGCCACTGCTGTCACATACTTGAAGGAGGCACACGGCCAAGAGGCAACCAGTTTCTTTCTTTTTACTTTGCTTTGTTTTTGTACTTTGAATAATCTGTTCTTTGAGAGAACTGAAAACATTTTCATGATGACTGAATGAGTGATGTTTATTCCTTGTTGAATTCTGATTGCATATCTTCCATTTGGTTGTCTGCATTTCCATACAATCTCTTAGCATATTGTAACCTTTGGGAAGATGATTCATGGCTTTGTGTAGAACCAAATAGCATGTTCATTTGTTTTGCTTTCATAGTAGAGTAGCTTGTGTAGAGTTGATTCACCTTTAATTTGTGAAACTGCCGTTTAAAGAAAAACACAAAATAAAATTGTTAATTTGGAGGAAGGAGCTCACGGGTTAGAGAAGAAATGAACCAAGTGCAACCTTGTGGATGTTGATTAATTTTTGCTGGATGAAAAGGCACCACACACCTTGATTTACTTTGATGGAGGTAAGCACACGTAGAGAGGAAGAGAAGGATTTGGTACGCTTGTGGAGAGGAGAAGTGGTTCTTGGTAAGGAATGAACGGTGATTGAATCATAGAGAAAAGGAAAGCATGGTTGGAAGGAAGGCGGCAAGTTGTGGGACGGTCCAGCAGCAGATTGAAAGGGGCGTGCGTTAGTTTGTAGCAGCAAAAGAAGCTCATCTTTCATTTATTTAGTAAGGAGACAAATTGAATTATTCATGTGGAGAATGCAGCTGCAATGTGAAGAAGAAGTCATCCAATTTAGAAAGCTAAAGTAGGTGGAGCCGTGGAGTTATTCACGTGAAAGGAGAAGTGGCCCATGGCAATTTAATGCATTTCTTTTATTCCTTGAAAATGGACCTTGACTAGATAAGAATAGTAGTTGCACGGTGGAAATTTAAGAAAAGGTATCAATTCACTTTTTGGAAATGGGTGGAGCACATGGTGATTAAAAAATATTTATGCTGGAAGTGCACCATATTCACGTAAGGAACCATTCATTAAGGAGGCATTCCCATTATTTTAATCTTCTTTGGATGCAACTCATAGGAATGTCACGGCAAAAGAGTTCTTTTCTTAAAAGCATTTACAATTTCAATTTCTTTGGTAGATGAATGTGTCATGGTAAAAAAAGTTTTATTTTCTTTTATTCCTTTGTCTTAAAATATTTTATTTTATATGTTGAAATGATTTTTTTTTTTTTTTGTATTTTTATTTTACTGTCCCGGATTTGTTTTTATTGTTTCATGTTACTGTAATTTATTTTTTATTGTACCAATTTCGTTTTTACTATTTTAATTTCGTTTTACTGTTTTGAATTAAACACTTTTTAATTTTATCGCAACCAAAAATATCCACAAAACCCCCCCATTACGTGTTGACAAAAGACTGAACCACATTTGGTCCCTGAGAAACGACCTAGGAGTCAATTCGTAGCACTGTACTGCATTCTTAATTGCACATAAAATTTGATCGGCCGCGACAGCTGTATCAAATTTTGGCGCCGTTGCCGGGGACCAACGGTTCAGTTTTGAGTCTTGTGTCTGTGTTGTGTGATTTGTGTATGTGTTTGTGATAGTGTTGTTTTGCTACCTTGTGTTTATTTCTGTGGTTTGAATTTTCTGTGCTATTGTTTCATGATTACAGGGTGTCGTGATTTAGTGCATGACTAGAGGAAATCCTGGATTCATACCACCCTTTGATCCTGAGATTGATAGGACTTTTCATAGCTTAATTAGGCATTCTAGGAATTTGTCTTTAGAGTCTGTTTTTGAACCTGTTCCATTAGATATTGTGCATCCTACTGTTGAGTACTCTGTGCATACTGCATCTACTGCATCTGTACTTGATTCTGATTCTGTTGTTTTTCACACTGAGAACAATATGGCACAACCTCCACCTCGCGAGAGGACTTTTAGGGAGATGGCTGCACCTGATTTCGATATTGAAAGCTTGTGCATCCAATATCCTGATGAGGACGTTCCGTATGTTCTCAAGACTGGACTGATCCATTTGTTGCCCAAGTTTCATGGTCTTGCAGGTGCGAGTCCACATAAGCATTTGAAGGAATTCCTGGTTGTTTGTTCCAGTATGAAACCGCACGATGTTCCTGAAGAGCACGTCTTCTTGAAGGCATTCCCTCATTCATTGGAAAATGTTGCTAAGGATTGGTTGTATAGTTTAGCGCCAAGATCCATTGCTAGCTGGGATGATCTGAAGAGGCTGTTCTTGGAGAAATTTTTCCCAGCATCCCGGACCACAGCTATCAGGAAAGACATAACTGGGATTAGACAGCTTAGTGGAGAGAACCTGTACGAATATTGGGAGAGATTCAAGACACTTTGTGCTAGCTGCCCCCACCATCAGATACCTGAACAACTCCTTATTCAGTATTTCTACGAGGGTTTGAACAACATGGATCGAGGTATGATCGATGCTGCCTGTGGTGGAGCTCTTGGAGACATCACACCTGCTGAGGCCAGACCATTGATTGAGAAGATGGCCTCCAACTCCCAGCAGTTTAGCAACAGGAATGATGCCATTGTGGTGAAGGGCGTACAAGATATTGCCCAGTCTTTATCAGCTGTTGAAAGCAAGTTAGAAGGCCAGATTAACTCTCTTGCGAAGATGGTGACACAGTTGACTACCAACCAGAGATCGACATCTCAATCTGCATCTGTTGCACGACTATGTGCTATTTGTCCTTCCAGTGACCACTACACAGATGCATGTCCTTCTTTGCAACATCCTGCTGCCTCTGATGTGCCTCAGGCTTATACTACAAACATCTACAACAACAGGCAGCCACAACAGCAAAATCATGACTTGTCCAGCAACAGGTACAACCCAGGGTGGAGGAATCACCCCAATCTTAGATGGAACAATGCGCCACAGCAACAGCAGCAGGCGCCACCTTTTCAGAATGCTGGAACACCTAACAGATATGTGCCTCCACCCATGCAACAACACCAAAGGCAACAACAACAGCAACAGCAAGAGGCACCTGCCCAACCAGCTGCCCAACCTTCCACTTCGTCTGAACCTTCATTGGAAGAGTTAGTGAGACAGATGACTGTGCAAAACCTGCAGTTTCAGAAAGATAACATGCAGTTTCAGAAAGACAACATGCAATTTCAGCAGGAGACTAGAGCGTCCATACAGAGCCTCACTAACCAGATAGGTCAGATGGCCACTCAGATAAACCAGGCGCAGTCTCAAAATTCTAGTAAGTTACCATCGCAGACTGTGCAGAATCCAAGAAATGTGAGTGCCATAACCCTCAGATCAGGGAAGCAGATTGTTGTACCTTCAGAGCCCGCCTCTATACCGACACCCGTGCCTGCTACTTCTCACAAAAAGGAGGACCAAGCTGGTCCAAGCAGGATATTTGAGGCAGGTGAATCTTCTTCTCCAGTCGGTGGTTCTTCTTCAGGAGGATCTCCTCCCTTAACCACCACTACTGCTGCCACACCATCTCCATTCATTGACCGACCTATCCCTCTTCCATTCCCTTCACGAGCACTTCCTAGCAAAAAGATGGAAGAGGTAGATAAAGAAATTCTGGAGACCTTCAGGAAGGTGGAGGTGAACATACCTCTACTTGATGCAATCAAGCAGATACCAAAGTATGCAAAATTCTTGAAGGAGCTGTGCACACACAAGAGGAAGATGAAGGGAAATGAAAGGATTAGCATGGGAAGAAATGTATCTGCACTTATTGGTAAGTCGGTCCCGCACATTCCTGAAAAGTGCAAAGATCCAGGTATATTTTGCATTCCTTGTGTGATTGGAAATAATAAATTTGAGAATGCCATGCTTGATTTGGGTGCTTCTGTTAATGTCATGCCTTTGTCTATATATGAATCTTTATCTCTTGGTCCTTTGCAAACCACGGGTGTGGTCATTCAGTTGACTAATAGGAGTGTTACTCACCCAACAGGTTTCATAGAAGATGTCTTGGTAAGGGTTGGTGAATTGATTTTTCCTGCTGATTTTTATGTTTTAGAAATGGAGGAGGGATTCTCTCATGGATCCGCTCCCATTATTTTAGGCAGGCCATTCTTGAAAACTGCCCGAACTAAGATTGATGTATATGCTGGAACTTTGTCTATGGAATTTGCTGATATTGTTGTTCATTTTAATATCTTTGATGCAATGAAATTTCCAGCTGAGGACCATTCTCTGTTTAGGATTGATACATTGGATGACATTATTGATGAATTTGTTGTTGACAACTTTAATTCTGTGCATGAGAAGAAGCATTCTTTTCTATCTTCTTTGCATTCATGTATTGAATCTAGATTCGAATCAGGTTTTGAGAATGATGTTGATAATGTTGTGGATTTTGATGAGGATTGTGATGTCCAGGATATTGATGCTATGAATGATATTGATGATGTTGTTGACATATACGAGATGGACAATGATTTGAATTGTGATGAGATGAGTGTTCTGCCTTTACCTGTACACTCTTTAGAGTCAGAATGCATTAACAATGTTGCAGGAAGTACACTTGAATCTGACTTGCAGGCACCCACTCTTGAGCTGAAACAGTTACCAGATAACCTCAAGTACGTGTACTTGGAGGATGATGAAAAGAAACCGGTGATCATTTCTACCTCCCTTGATTCTGTTCAAGAGGAGAAGTTGCTTGGTATACTGAGGAACAACAAGAAGGCCATTGGTTGGAGTTTGGCTGACATACCTGGTATTAGTCCATCCACATGCATGCATAGAATTCTTTTGGAAGAAGGGGCAAAGCCAGTGAGACAGCCACAAAGAAGGCAAAACCCCGTGATCATGGAAGTCATCAAGAAGGAGGTGACCAAGCTTTTGCAAGCAGGAATCATCTATCCTATTTCAGACAGTCAGTGGGTGAGCCCCATCCATGTCGTACCCAAGAAAACTGGCCTCACTGTGGTGAAGAATGAGAGGGATGAGCTTATCCCAACTAGAGTGCAGAACAGCTGGAGAGTCTGCATTGACTATAGGAGGCTCAACCAAGCAACCAGGAAAGATCATTTTCCCCTGCCATTCATTGATCAGATGCTGGAGCGCCTGGCAGGTAAATCTCATTATTGTTTTCTTGATGGTTTTTCTGGATATTTTCAGATCAATATTGCTCCTGAGGATCAAGAGAAAACCACATTCACCTGCCCTTTTGGCACTTTTGCCTATCGGAGGATGCCCTTTGGTCTATGCAACGCTCCTGGTACCTTTCAACGGTGCATGCTTAGCATTTTTAGTGACTTTCTTGAGAGTTGTATAGAGGTGTTTATGGATGATTTTACTGTGTATGGATCTTCTTTTGATGCATGTTTAGACAGTCTGGAAAAAGTTTTGCAAAGATGCATAGAAACAAACCTTGTTCTCAATTTTGAGAAATGTCACTTTATGGTTGAACAAGGTTTGGTTTTAGGGCATATCATTTCTGAAAAGGGAATAGAGGTAGATCCTGCTAAGATATCTGTGATTTCGCAGTTGCCTTACCCCTCTTGCGTGCGAGAGGTGCGATCTTTCCTTGGACATGCAGGTTTCTACAGGCGCTTCATCAAAGATTTCAGCAAGAAGGCGCTTCCCTTGTCCAGACTACTGCAGAAGGATGTTGACTTTGTTTGTGATGAAAAATGCAAGCAGGCTTTTGATTGCCTCAAGGAAGCTTTGACTACCACCCCTATCATTCAGGCACCAGATTAGACAGCCCCATTTGAGCTCATGTGTGATGCATCTAATTATGCATTGGGGGCTGTCTTGATACAAAAAATTGACAAGCTGCCGAGAGTGATTTACTATGCTTCACGCACTTTGGATGCTGCCCAAGCAAACTATACCACCACTGAAAAAGAGTTGTTGGCAATTGTTTTTGCCCTTGATAAGTTTAGGTCATATTTGCTTGGATCACCTGTTATTGTGTATACTGACCATGCAGCTCTTAAGTTTCTGTTGAAAAAGACTGAGTCAAAGCCTAGATTGATCAGGTGGATGCTACTGCTCCAGGAGTTTGACTTGCAGATTAAGGACCGGAGTGGAGCACAGAATCTAGTTGCGGACCACCTTAGCAGGATTGAGAGAGCTGGGAATGAAGTTGATGTGCTGCCCATCCAGGATGACTTTCCTGATGAGAGTTTGTTGATGATTTCTTCTTCTCACCCGACTCCTTGGTTTGCACACATTGTAAATTATTTGGTTGCTTCTATTTTTCCTCCCTTAGCATCACGTGCTCAGATTGCTAAAATTAAGAGTGATGCTAAGTATTATGTTTGGGATGACCCATATCTGTGGAAGTTGTGCAGTGACCAGGTTACTAGGAGATGCATTCCAGACCATGAGATTGACTCGGTCCTGCAGTTTTGTCATGCCTCCTCACCTGGTGGTCATCTGGGGATACAAAGAACAGCTCGTAGGGTGCTTGATTGTGGGTTCTATTGGCCTTCCATCTTCAAGGATGCGGAGAAGATTTGTAGCACTTGTGAGCCTTGTCAGAAAGCAGGAGGACAAATTTCACAGAGACAAGAGATGCCTCAATAGCCTATGCTATTCTGTGAGGTGTTTGATGTCTGGGGTATAGATTTCATGGGTCCTTTTCCTGTTTCTTTTGGTTTTTCCTATATTCTCCTTGCTGTGGATTATGTTTCAAAATGGGTGGAAGCTAAAGCCACCAGAACTAATGATGCTCGGGTTGTTGTGGATTTTGTTAGATCTCACCTCTTTTGCAGGTTTGGAGTGCCTAGAGCAATTGTTAGTGATCAGGGAACCCATTTTTGCAACAGATCCATGCAAGCTTTACTCAAGAAATATGGGGTGACGCACAGAGTTTCTACACCTTACCACCCCCAAACAAATGGGCAGGCTGAGATCTCCAACAGGGAGATTAAGAGGATTTTGGAAAAGATTGTCCAGCCCAACAGGAAAGATTGGAGTAGTAGATTGGACGATGCTCTTTGGGCCCACAGGACTGCCTACAAAGCACCGATTGGAATGTCTCCGTACAGGGTTGTCTTCGGAAAAACATGTCATTTACCAGTTGAGATTGAGCATCGAGCATATTGGGCTGTGAAGACATGCAACTTCTCCATGGACCAAGCTGGAGAGGAAAGGAAATTGCAAATGAATGAATTGGATGAAATCAGATTGGAAGCCTATGAGAACTCGAAGTTCTACAAGGAAAGAACCAAGAGGTTCCATGATAACTCCATTGTTAGAAAGGACTTCGAGGTTGGCCAACAGGTTTTATTGTATAACTCTAGACTCGGCCTCATGGGTGGTAAGTTGAGATCAAAGTGGACTGGACCCTTTGTTGTTACTAATGTTTATCCTTATGGTGCAGTAGAAATCCAGGGTCCATCTACAGCTAAAAGCTTCAAGGTGAACGGGCATAGATTGAAGCCCTTCCTCAGCAATCCTTCTCTGTTGGATGCAGTGGTGGAGGAGACGTCTTTGGTCTATCCCACCTACCCTCCCACCTGACTCAGGGAGTTTCTTCTCTCCTTCCCTCCTCACTTTTATTGCACTTTGTCGATATCTGATGACTGTTTTGATTGCTTGATCTGCTGATTATGACACACTGGGGACATTGTGTCGTTTAAGTGTGGTCTATTAGGGGAGGTTGTTTCTTTGTATATATATTTCAATTTGTATGCAGTTTGTTGTGTCTTATGTACAGTTTTGCATGATTTTCGTGAATTCTGGACGGTGATTAGGTTGTCGGTTTTCCTTCACTTCATTGATACTCTGAATTGTTGAAATCCTTGCTTTTCTTTGCTTGGGAGATGATCATGATATTTGAGAAATGGAAATGATGGTGACCATATTACCTGTGTGAGATTTGAGCCATTTGATGATCTTTCTTGTGTGTGATATATGCCTTGATTGCTTGCACATATGTCTTGGCTTCACTCTTTTAATTGATTCTTGACTAATACGCATGTTTGAAAAGGATAAAGGCATTTTGTTGTTGAGCCCCTAAGCCAGATAAGCCTATGATACGACTATCGCGGTCATACAAATTGATTGCACGAAATTAATGCAGTATATTTTACTAGGAAGTGACTCCTAGGTCGTCTCTCAAGGACCAAATTTGGTTCAGTTTCAGATTAAACACGAAAGGGGGGGTTGTGAATGTTTTTGTTTTTATGCGAAAAAATTAAAACGAACTGGAATTTAAATAACACCAAATTAAATACGGTGAAGTAAAATGCAGTACAGTAAAAACCCAATGGTAAAAGACATCAAAATAAAATAAACGCGGGAACATTAAACGTATAAAAAACGTTAAACATTAAACACAAAAATAAAAGCATAATTAAAAACAATACGTAAAATTTAAAACTAAAATGGTAAAAACGAAATTAAAACAGTAAAACAAATTTAAAACAGTAAAAATGATTTTGCTACAGTAAAAACGAAAATACAGTAAGGTAAAATAGTAAAAAATAAATCTGGAACAGAAAACTAAAATACAGAAATCGAAAATACAGAAAAACGAAAATACAGTACATAGTAAATACAGAATACAGTAGAAAGAGTAAAACAGTAAATTTTAGAAACAGTAAAAACGAAAATACAGTAACATGAAACAGTGAAAATAAATCTAAAACAGTAAAAACGAAAATACAGAAAAACATAAAATACAGAAAATGGAAAATACAGAAAATAGTAAAAACAGTAAAACATCAAAAACAAAAATATGAAATTACAGCAGTAAACAATAACAGTAAAAACAGTGAATACAGAATTTCAAAATCAGTAAAGCATTAAAAGTAAAATACAGAAAATAAAAATACAGAAAACAGGAAATACAGAAAAACAGTAAATTTCAAAAACAGTAAAAACAAATTCAAAATTACTGCAGTAAAATACACAGAACAGAATTAATCAACATGCAAAAGATAAACAGCAGCAGAAATTAAATTGCATAAAAAATGTAATACAGAAATTAAAATACAGCAGAAATTAAATTACAGCAGTAAAATAGAAACAGTAAAACAGAATTGAAAATTCAGAAACAGTAAATGAAATCAAACTTTGAATTGAATTTAACTTGTTCACAAATTTATTACAGCAAAGAAAATAAAATTTGATACGTACATTGCTCAACCATATCCTTCCATCTTTGTACTGTGCTATTCTTCACTGTTCCAGCCCCTTTACTGTCCAGCCCTCTTGCTCTTTTCTGGACTGAAAATTCCAGCCCTTCTCTCCACTGTCCAGCCCTCTGCTGGTCTTCTTCCCCCCTCCCTTGAACCTCACGGCACTCCCCTTACTTATACTCCAAAACCAATCCATTTTCCATTTGGAAGCATGCCAACAAAATAAGTGATAGGGCCCTCCATAATTGTTGTCCGTGAGCTTCTCATCCTCTGGACCGTTCCATTCTCTTTATTCTCTCCATTCTCCAATTGCTCTATGTCACCATACACCATGCAGCAAGATTAAAACAAAGAAAGCCCACTTTTAAGTTTTGTCCTTTTTATCTTTTTGACTTTCTTATCACCACATATTTGTGATTCTACGTACTAAAAACACCAAAGGGACCCTCCAATTCTCATATTGCTCCAAAATGAAAGAAAAACCACATCATGCACGCAACAAAAGGAAGAAAGGGGGGCCCTCCATAATTTCACTTGCCAATGGGAATTGTACACATAGGACCATGCTATTCTCTTTCATTACTTAAAAGAAACCGTGAGCTCTTTCATTTTAAATCAAGTTACCAAATTGAGTTGGCAGTGTTGTGCTTATCTTCCGCATATATCTCTTGACATTTTTCTTCAATTACTTTTGATCAAAACATGAAAAAGGAGGCCATGTGTCCGTGTGATTTGGTGGATGCTAGGATGTGATCAAATTCTTACTCAGTGCACACCAAAATAATTACTTTCGTAGTCCACATTCACGTGCATACCACACTTAGCACCCTTTCTCTCCATTGCTACCAAACATCAAAATGAAGGTCACTTGCTGCCATTGACAGTGATCAATTAAATGCTCTCCATACCCAAAATTACTGAAATGCAAATTCCTTTTAGTTTTAAAATAAAATTTATGTCACATTTATCTTGAAGTCCCAAAATATTATCCAACAATTTCCCTGCAACTAATAATGAAAATAATAAGTTCAGATAATTCGAATTAATCAAAATAAGAATTTTTGATCAAATTAAGCACAATCAGTAAAAACGGAAAAATACCGGACATTTAAGCACAATTCCCTGATTAATTATAGCACAATAAACTAAGTGAAGTGAAGTAAATAATGATTCATCAGCCTACCCTGTTTTGATCCATTGATAACCCTTTTGAGCCTATGTTTTTCCCCATTTCTTTGTTTTGAAGCTCATACACCAGCCCTAAGTAAAAAAAAAAAAAAAAAAAAAAAACCATTATTACCTGAGCCTTAGGGAATTTTGTAGCTTTGGAATTGTTTTGGGAATAAGTGTGGTCTCTTGGGAAATTCAGATGAATTGGCTAGTGAGTTCTCTTCGTATCTTGTTTCTGTTTGTAAATATGTGGTGCATCTTGTCTCTTGAAATTGTGTGTTGAACAGAGTAAAGAAAAGAGACAGGATGAAAAAAAAAAAAAAAAAAAAAACAGAAAAAAAAATTGTGAAAAAAAAAAACAGAAAAAAAAAATTGTGAACAACGGTGAATAATGGAGTTAACTAGAGGATAAAATTAGAGGTTGTAGGTGAGTTTGAATGTGTTTATACTTGTTCCCCATTGCTCATCTGTCCCTTATGGTTTATAGCTTTTTATCCAGATATATCCTCCCTTGTCCTTGACCCCATTATGACCATAAAAAGACCTTTTGATTTGAACATGCGTATCTGATTGAGTGTTGATATTAGAGGCTTGCCAAGCCTATTTGTGTTTGTTTTCTTTAGTGCATTGAGTGACATTGATTTACCTTAAACACTTGAGAGAAACACGAATTGTCTACATCTGTGAGGCTCTGTTGCTGTCGATTCATCTCTTGAACTGATTGAATGTTTCCCTTGTACTGAACTGTTTGGATGATTCTTTGAGTATTTGTTTTCATTGATTCTGTGTGGGATTCTGCCTATACCTTTTACTGTCCAGATTTTGTGAGCATTGTGAAAGTGTGTTTCTGTTTTAGAGTCTTTATTGTCTGTCTGTCGGGTCTGAGTCACTTCCCTAATGTTTAAGTAGTTCCCTGGTTTTTGTCTTGATTTTGCCCAGGAGTGCAAAAGACTAAGTGTGGTCTATTTTGATGAGTCGTTAATTCTTGAACTATATTTAGTTTATTGCACTTAAATAAACCAGGAAGTTGTGTTTAAACGTCTAGTATTTCCCCATTTTTTCTAATTGTGCTTAATTTGATCAGAAATTCTTATTTTAATTAATTTGAATTATCTGAGCTAATTATTCTCATCGTTGATTGTAGAAAAAATTTCGGAAATACAATTTAGAACATTTAGAGGTTAAGTGAAATATGGCAATTAAACCCAAAAATGGCTGGATGACTTGGCAGCTTGTGTGGACCCACCCTCAAGAAATTACCTTACGGTGGTAAGAGAAGTCAATGAAAAAAAAAAAAAAGACAGAGAACGGAAAACATGGAGCACAAAAACAGGATTGAAGAAAACTGAAATTCTCTGTCTGGTCTTTGGGAACGCGGCTGTCTTGTTTTTTTTTGGGGGAACGTTGGTTTTTATGGGGGAAGAAATAAAAACAAGAGGGGACGTTTTTGAGGGGAATAGGCGGCGGAGAGTTGGAACTTGGAACCTTTTTCTTTTCCAGCAGAGAACTCTTACGGGATGGAGATTTTTTTTCCTAGACAATAGACAGATAGTATTACAGAGAACATGGCTTGATGAAGGGAGAGAAGGTGCTGGTGTGAAATGTTCCACATCCAGAGAGCTGAAAGAAGGAGGAAGACTGTGTTTGATTATTGAAGCCACTGCTGTCACATACTTGAAGGAGGCACACGGCCAAGAGGCAACCAATTTCTTTCTTTTTACTTTGCTTTGTTTTTGTACTTTGAATAATCTGTTCTTTGAGAGAACTGAAAACATTTTCATGATGACTGAATGAGTGATGTTTATTCCTTGTTGAATTCTGATTGCATATCTTCCATTTGGTTGTCTGCATTTCCATACAATCTCTTAGCATATTGTAACCTTTGGGAAGATGATTCATGGCTTTGTGTAGAACCAAATAGCATGTTCATTTGTTTTGCTTTCATAGTAGAGTAGCTTGTGTAGAGTTGATTCACCTTTAATTTGTGAAACTGCCGTTTAAAGAAAAACACAAAATAAAATTGTTAATTTGGAGGAAGGAGCTCACGGGTTAGAGAAGAAATGAACCAAGTGCAACCTTGTGGATGTTGATTAATTTTTGCTGGATGAAAAGGCACCACACACCTTGATTTACTTTGATGGAGGTAAGCACACGTAGAGAGGAAGAGAAGGATTTGGTACGCTTGTGGAGAGGAGAAGTCGTTCTTGGTAAGGAATGAACGGTGATTGAATCATAGAGAAAAGGAAAGCATGGTTGGAAGGAAGGCGGCAAGTTGTGGGACGGTCCAGCAGCAGATTGAAAGGGGCGTGCGTTAGTTTGTAGCAGCAAAAGAAGCTCATCTTTCATTTATTTAGTAAGGAGACAAATTGAATTATTCATGTGGAGAATGCAGCTGCAATGTGAAGAAGAAGTCATCCAATTTAGAAAGCTAAAGTAGGTGGAGCCGTGGAGTTATTCACGTGAAAGGAGAAGTGGCCCATGGCAATTTAATGCATTTCTTTTATTCCTTGAAAATGGATGATGAATCATTATTTTCTTCACTTCACTTAGTTTACTGTGCTAAAATTAATCAGGGAATTGTGCTTAATTGTCAAGTATTTTCACATTTTACTGAATTGAGCTTAATTCGATCAGAAATTCTTATTTTAATTAATTTGAATTATCTGAGCTTATTATTTTCATTATTAATTGCAGAGAAAATTTTGGAAATGTTTTGGGACTTCAAGATAAATGTGACATAAATTTTAAAGAAGAATTTGCATGGTTGCCACATTTTAAGCCAATGTCACGGCTACATGTCCAATTGATACGTAACTCATCTTTTTGGTTTGAAAGAAATGGTGCATCAAAGCTATGACCACATTGAAGACAATTAACGTGAAGGAGTTTTCTTGGCTGGAACATTCACATAGATTAAGCATTTTTTGTTGGAAAGCACACGGCCTCTCCTTATTTTTTGTACAGCCAAAGAGCAAAAACATTTAAGTTGAAGGAGGGGCCACCACATTCCAAGTACCTCACGGTTTTGGCATAGAAGAAGCAAATTCACGGCACATGAAATTTTCTTTCACTTTGCAAACTGAATGGGAGACAACATATTATGGAGGGGACCACGTTACATTTTGGAAAGGTTTTATGCTAATTCACATACACCTTGCACATGGCCTACCACATTGTATACCATCTCACGGCCACATGGAAGAATTCCAAATGAAGTGCTGAATTATTGTCATAAGCACACGGTCCTTATCTCTTTTGAATATCCAAAGTTCCATTAAATAACAAAAGATGGGGCCACCATGTTGAAATTACAGCCCACGGTTTTTTTATCAAATGAATAGCATGATCCATGACCAATCCACGTTGGCAGCAAAGCACACATCACACGGATAAGACCTTGATTGGAAATGCTTATGAAGAAGTGGTACAAGATGGGAAAAGGAAATACAATATTAGGTGCTAGCTGCCACAATAACATTTATCACTAAAAAATGGATAAAAGGAGATACATGGGCTGCACACGTGAAATGGGAGCCACCATATAGTCTTGGAGAATTTTGTTATGAAATGTAAACACCTGAAGCTGGATGGAGAAGGGACCACCTCACAGATTTCTTTATTTTGTGGCTACATCTCACGTAAAAAAAAGAGAGAAGAGTGGAAGGCTGAATTATTTTGTTGAAGAAATGGTGCAACAGCTGGTCCAGAGTTGGAAATGGATGAAGAAGACAACAAGTAGCCAACGGATGCAGCAGCTCACGTTTGGAGGAGGAAAACTCACGGTCCAGCAAAGAAGTGATACATCAGGTCCAGCCATTGGGAAGAGACGCTCACGACATTTCCAGCAGCAGTGCCAAAGAGAGATGGCCAAAAGTGGTGTTCTCGGTCAAAGCAAAAATGGGGAGGCATTCACGGTCTTCCTTGAGAGAATCCAGCAGCTTGGATTTGGCTTTTACACATTCTTTCCGCTTGGAGAGATGCATCACCCACACAAGGGCACAACATGAATCAACCATCCAGCCACCTTGGAGTGGAGCAACAAGCAACACTAATGTCCACACCAGTTGGAAGAAGCAAGCACCAGCACCTCCAGCCACGGTCCGACCAGCAGCATGGTCACGTGAAGAACCAATGAAGTGCACGGACATGGAGCTCTCGGTTCCCCATTCCAGCAGAAGAAGCTCGCGGTCTGGCAGGGAGAATGAAGCCGTGAGCAATGATGACAAGAACGGAGGGCCCCCACCTATTTTCCTACGTGAAAGGAATGGAAGAAAGTCTTCCAACTACACAAACAGACAGAGAACCAAGGCTCAAATGGAGAAGTCACGGGAAAGCTGGCTGGAATGAAGAAATGACATACAGTTGGTCCAGAGAGTTGGCAATAAAAGGGGAGCCAGAGGCAGAGATTTGAGAAGTAGATTTTAGTAGTAGATCTTAGGAGTAGTGTAGACTCTCGGTGCCTCTCTTCCAGAGGTTCTCAGTTTCAACTCCAAACAGTGCAATGTAGAATTTTATTTCTGAAGATGTAGTCTATTACAGCAATTAAAACAGTTTGTCCATTTTATTTTTATCTTCACTATTCAGTCATTTTAATTTAAGTGTTGAAAGTTTTGATGAATTTCATTTCCAGTTCAGTGCTTTTAATTTTACCGTCTCTTCTATTTTACCGTTTAATGTTTTTCTACACCGTTAAATTATGTCAATGTATTTTTCAGATCATTTTATTTTCAAATGTTATTTTTACGGTTTATTTTCTATCAATGTATTTTCACTGATGTTTTTTTTACTTCTACGTTTAATTTTACCGTTTCTCAATTTACCGCTTTTCGTTTTTACCGTCTTTTACCGTTTATTTTTATTGTCTTTAAAATTTATTTCAACGTTTTTTAATTCAGTCGTGTTTAATTTTATCTGCACAAAACATCATCAAACCCCCCCCTTTCGTGTGTAAAAAATCAGAGACTGAACCGCCACAATATTGGTCCTTGAGAGACGACCTAGGAGTTACTTCCTAGTCTATACTGCATATTTTCGTGCAAACAATTTTTGTGAGCGGTGCGACCCGTTCATCAAAAAATGGCGCCGTTGCCGGGGACCAATCAATAACGGTTTGGTTTTAGATTTTTGTTGTATAAAGTTTTGTTCTGTTAATATGTTTGTTTTGTGTGTTTTGTCTTGTATATTTTTGTAGGCGACAACGACACCTTCAGCAAATTTTGGCGGCGTTGTCACTTCAGTTCCAGGTTTTTTGTTTTAGATTTTTGTTGTGTTTTTCGATTATGTTGTGTTAATATATGTTTTGTCTTTTATATTTTATTGTGCTGTGTTCTGTATTTAGTTGCTATATTTAAAAAAAAAATATTTTACTGTTGATGTTCTGTCTTGTTTGTGCCTGTAGCATGATTAATTGTGTTATGCTTTATCTTGTGTTGTGTTGTGATGTTCTATTTGTTTTGTATGCGTGTCATATGTATTTTGTCTGTTAATTAAAAAAAAAATAAAAAATTTGTTCTGTCTTGTGTACGTATTGCATGTATAAATGTGTTGTGTTTTATCTGTTTTATAATTTTTAGTTTTTAGTTTTTATTTTTATTTTCCATGTCTACCTATTTTAATTTTGTGAATAGTGCTTATTCTACAAGTGCCTGTAATTATGATTCTCTTTCTGCATATTACTCTGATTCTTGTGCTGATTTTAATACTGAGAAAAATATGGATCATCCTCAAATTCCTGAGAGCTCCCTTTGGGAGCCGGTTCCACCAGTTCAGCAATATTAGAGTCAGCAGTATGATGCGCCTGCCCAAGTAGCTTCTCAGCCTTCAACTTCTGAACCTACATTGAAGGAGTTATTGGAGCAGATGACCATGCAGAACATTCAGTTTCAGGAAGGGAACATGCAGTTCAAGCAAGAGAGCATGGAAACTCAAGCTGCCATTCAGAAGCTGACTGATCAGATCGGGCAGATGGCCACTCAACACTTTCAAGATGATAGTGGCATCAACATAGAAGATGGGGAGCAAAGCTATGAGTTTACTACTACACCCACTTTCCTACCTTTCTATGATCCCACTCTTGCACTTGAGACTGTTGATGATTATTTTAAGGACCAGACAGGTAGACCATTCTTATCTTCCCCCGTGGAGGTAAACGTACCTCAACTTGAATGTGCAGTTGATGAATTGGAAATTCATGAGAAAATTTATTCTGAACAAAAACATGTTTATTCTGAAACTGAGATTACAAGCTCTTTACCAGATCTACCTATACATTCAATTGCTTGTGATTTGTTGCACAATGATTCTACAGGTTTTAGGATTGAAACTGATACAGACTTGATTGACAATTCTGAAGTTTTTGATTCAGTATTAGTCTCTGAAACCATTGGTATAAATGTTGTGTTGAATGAACATGATTACAGTGATGAAATTTCCATTGATAATAGCTTTGCACTGAATGTGGATTTTGTTGATGATGCATATGTCAATATTGATTTTGAGACAGGAATTTTGCAGTCGCATAACATGATAGAGTTAGAACAAAACATTGATCTGACTCAGTTTTCTGAGAATTGTGAATGTGATTGTGAATCTGGTTCTTGCCCGATTTGTATTGAAATTGATTATGTGTTACAAACAGATTCTAAATTCATAACAGATGCTATTGATTATGAGTTTGATGACCAGGTTACAAAAGTAAATGAGAATACAGGTACTGACATAGAGGAAACAATGATAGATGAAGGAAAGTATACTGCTATTTCTCTTATTACTCCGGTGTCACAGACTCAACAACTGCTGGTGGACAGAAGGCTCCTGATTTTGTTGATTCAACAACTTGCTCGGAGAAGAAGGAAGAAAAGTCTTGATTTGAGTGAGAGGGCAGTACTGGGCGAGCTGCTCCTGAAGACATCTTCGCCGGATCCTGAGGTGGAAGATATCTCACTGATAGTCCAGAATTGGCAACTGCCACCATGACCAGGGAGCACTCTTTTTCCTCATTATGTACATATTATTTAGCTTTTCTGATGTGTTTTCATGGTTGTGTTTATTTCATTTTTAAATTGTGAGCATGAATTAAAAAAAAAAAATTATGTTCTGTTTTAGGTCTGTTATTTTGTTAATGTATGTTTTGTAAATATGTGTTTTGTTTGCTATTTTTGAAATATGTGTTTTATTTGGTTTGATATTTTGATTCAGTATTAGGTCTTTTGTTTCGTTAATATGTGTTCTGTTTTTATTTATTTATTTAGTTTTTTGTTATAATAAAAAAAAAAACATAAAAAAATCAACACAAGTGCATAATTAACATGTAAAGGCAGAGAAGTGAAGTTTTAACTGAGACACTAATCTGAGTGCATTTATTGAAACATAACAAATTCGCAGTAAACATTCTGTCTTACATTGATTATTAAAATAAAATACATAAAAACATAAATAAAGTTGTTCGATCATTTCTGATCGTTAATATTACACACCATAATAAATAAAAACATAAAAAATAAAAACAAAAAAAAAAAAAAAAATTAATTGTTCATATTACAGTCCTTAATTCTGGCCACGCTCGGCCAGCAAAAACATATAAAAAAAAAAAAAAAACATAAAACACTAAAACTGGAAGAATTCTCGAGCTGGTTGTGGTGGTCTAAGGGAGAGCTCCGTTGAGGGAGCTCTGGTTCGAAAAGTCACGAGCGGAGGCTTTGGTGGAGGAATTTCTCGTTCATTTCTGTCGTCATCGATGATGATCGGAACGGGAAACAAATTCAGCAGCCTCGGTGCCCTCATTATCACCCAGTTGTTTTCTTTCAAACAAAAAATAAAAAATAAAAAATAAAAAAATAAAAAACATGTGTTAATAATAGAAGAGGAAGTGAAAAAATTTCAATGGAGGTATGATGAGAGTTCTTACCGTACATGTATAGCGGCAGTTGTGAAAAGAGAGTGCCTGTGGGGTCTATCTCCGCTTGCCAGCGCCTGACCCGATTGCCATGGTTGTTAAACCAGCAGTGCACGTTGTATTCAGTGGCTTCGCCGAAGGTCCTTAGTCGAGACGCGATCTCGACGACTTGCGCTCGGCTTGGGTGTGTGACCCCATAGTTGTAGATTTTGGTCATCATCGTGATCTGATCATCTGTAGGACGCCATCGTTGACTGGTATATCTCTCTGATTCCATTTCACTCATCCTTCCTCTCGTAATATACAAATACATAAATAAAAAATAAATAAATGTAAAAAGAACAAAAACAAGAAAAATAAGCATAACATAAAAAAAAAAAGAGCATAAAAAAATTAGATTCTTAGTTCTGTATTTTCTTTATTTATTTGTTCTTGTTTCCTTTTAGATTTATTTTGTCCAGTCTGTATTTGATGTTTCAGTTTTTGGTCTCAGATCTGTTTCACGGTCCTTGCAAAAGGGTCCTAAACGGATCTACGTCCAGTGTCCTTGTCCATATTGTTCTTGTATATTCAGTTTCTGTGTTTTAGTTTTAAGTGGGGTACGTGGCGTTGTTCTACCCGATTGTCTCTGCCATACCTTCAATCGAAGGGAGATTAACGTCTGGTTTCCAGCCGATATACCCCTTAAGTTTTAAGACAATTGTGTTTTATGTGTTTTAAGTGTTTAGCAGGTGAAGAAGAAAGCGAATAAGAGCTGAAAATAAAGAAGGAACTGAAGGCTTAAATGAAAGCAGGAAAAGAAAGCAGAAAAAGAAAAAAAAAAAAAATGAAAGATCTGGAAAAAAAGGAAAAGGAGAAACAGGAAAGCAGGAAATAAAGAGGGAGAGCAGGCAAGAGGAATGTAAAGCAGGAAAAGCGGTAAAGGACGGAAAGAAAGTAAAGCTAGCAGAAAGAAAGGCAGATCCAGGAGCAGAGGACTTACCTGGAGTAGTAGAGCTGGCAGAGAAGCTCCTCGCGGATCTCAGACTCTTCAGTTGGCACGGTGGCAGAGGCTCCTTGCAGGGCTCGTACACTTTCAGATGGCACCGGGGCAGAGGCTCCGTAGAGATTCCAGACGCTCGAGAGAAGAGAGGGTAGAGAGAGCAGAGAGAGTAGAAGTCAGGAAATGGCGCTGGACGCGGAGGAGCGGGCCATTTATAGCCAAATTGCTTTCCACTGTAGCAACAGTTTCGGTCATTCCCACCGAAACTGTTGTCACAGTACAGGTCATCATTTTTTTTTTTAAAAAAAAAAAAAATAAAAAAAAATAAAAAAAAATAATAAAAAAAAAATAAATAAATAAATAAATAAATAAATAAAAAAAAAATTAATTAGCATCTTCTGATGGGTGCTAGGTGTTTTAGACATCTGCTGATGGATGTCCCTGATAACATCTGCTGATGGATGTTACTGAAAAATTTCTTCCCATTTTTCCTAACTTTTTATTGCACTTGTCTATATTTTTTGACTGCTCTGAAATTGATCATCTGATGATTGTAACACACTGAGGACATTGTGTGATTTAAGTGTGGTCTACTGGGGAGAAATTCTGATTTTTCTGTTAGATTGTATTTTGTGTGTTAAATTTTTTGTTTTTGAGTGTTAATTTTTTCTCTTTTAAGTTATTTTTATCGAGTTTTGTGTGCAATAAATTTTACATTTTTCTCTTGATTTCTGGATGATGTTTAAGTTGTAGATTTTTCCTTCACTTGATTAATGCTTATAGTTTGAAATCCTTGCTTTTCTCTGCTTGGAAACATGATTATGTGTTTAAGAGGTTGATTTGATTGTGACGAATACCCTGTGTGAGATTTGAGCCACTTTATGTTCTTTCTTGTGTGACATGTATCTTGATTGCTTGCACATATGCCTTGGCTTGATTCTTTTTGATATACTTGATTGATATGCATGTTCAGACGTGATAAAGGCATTTTTGTTCTTGAGCCTCTTTAGCCAAATAAGCCTACCTTGTTATTATCCTTTGATAACCCCTTTGAGCCTATACTGTATATATTTCTTTGTGTTGAAGCTCATACACTGATCCTAAGTGAAAAACAAATGATTACCTTAACCTTAGGAAAGTCTGGAGCTATAGAAGTATTTTGAGAATAAGTGTGGTCTCCTTGGGAATTCTGATGAATTGGCTAGTTGGTTCCTCATCATGTTTTAAAATGATAATTTATATCCTGTTGTGTGATTAAAAAAAAAAACAAATGATGAGAAAAAGAGAAAAATTGAAAAATAATTTTGTGAATAATGGAGTCGAGAAGAGGATTGAATTAGAGGTTTGGGTGAGATTTCACTGTGTCTACATTTTTGCCCTAGTACACCTCTATTTCTTCTGAGTTGTAGCTACTTATCTATATTTTATCCTCCCCTGTCCTTGGCCCCATTACAACCC
The DNA here is from genome assembly GCA_034642375.1 of Vigna nakashimae. Lineage (NCBI taxonomy): Eukaryota > Viridiplantae > Streptophyta > Magnoliopsida > Fabales > Fabaceae > Vigna > Vigna nakashimae. The sequence goes on from CM067765.1 coordinate 40,241,963, forward strand.
AGTAAAGACCTTTGGATCCGAACATGCATATGTTTTAAGTTTTGATAATTAGAAACTTGCCAAGTCTGATTGTGTTTGCTTTCTTGAGTGCATTGAGTGACATTGATTTACCTTAAACACTTGAGAGAAACACTGTTAGTGCATCTGTGAGGTTATGTTATTTTTAAATCACCTCTTAAGCTGATTGATTATTTTTCCGTGTATTGAATTGCTTGGATGAATTTCTGTGAGTATATGCTTTCCATGATTTTGTGTTGGATAATGTCTACATCTTTTCCTTATCCAGATTTCTTGAGAACTATGTAAATTCTATTTACTTTCTTTTGAGTTTTATTTTTCTGTCTGCTGCATTTGTGTCACCTTCCTGAAAGTCCTTTGAACCATTCCTTGATTTGCGTCTTAATTTTGCCCAGGAGTGCAAAAGACTAAGTGTGGTCTATTTTGATGAATCATTATTTTCTTCACTTCACTTAGTTTACTGTGCTAAAATTAATCAGGGAATTGTGCTTAATTGTCAAGTATTTTCACATTTTACTGAATTGAGCTTAATTCGATCAGAAATTCTTATTTTAATTAATTTGAATTATCTGAGCTTATTATTTTCATTATTAATTGCAGAGAAAATTTTGGAAATGTTTTGGGACTTCAAGATAAATGTGACATAAATTTTAAAGAAGAATTTGCATGGTTGCCACATTTTAAGCCAATGTCACGGCTACATGTCCAATTGATACGTAACTCATCTTTTTGGTTTGAAAGAAATGGTGCATCAAAGCTATGACCACATTGAAGACAATTAACGTGAAGGAGTTTTCTTGGCTGGAACATTCACATAGATTAAGCATTTTTTGTTGGAAAGCACACGGCCTCTCCTTATTTTTTGTACAGCCAAAGAGCAAAAACATTTAAGTTGAAGGAGGGGCCACCACATTCCAAGTACCTCACGGTTTTGGCATAGAAGAAGCAAATTCACGGCACATGAAATTTTCTTTCACTTTGCAAACTGAATGGGAGACAACATATTATGGAGGGGACCACGTTACATTTTGGAAAGGTTTTATGCTAATTCACATACACCTTGCACATGGCCTACCACATTGTATACCATCTCACGGCCACATGGAAGAATTCCAAATGAAGTGCTGAATTATTGTCATAAGCACACGGTCCTTATCTCTTTTGAATATCCAAAGTTCCATTAAATAACAAAAGATGGGGCCACCATGTTGAAATTACAGCCCACGGTTTTTTTATCAAATGAATAGCATGATCCATGACCAATCCACGTTGGCAGCAAAGCACACATCACACGGATAAGACCTTGATTGGAAATGCTTATGAAGAAGTGGTACAAGATGGGAAAAGGAAATACAATATTAGGTGCTAGCTGCCACAATAACATTTATCACTAAAAAATGGATAAAAGGAGATACATGGGCTGCACACGTGAAATGGGAGCCACCATATAGTCTTGGAGAATTTTGTTATGAAATGTAAACACCTGAAGCTAGATGGAGAAGGGACCACCTCACAGATTTCTTTATTTTGTGGCTACATCTCACGTAAAAAAAAGAGAGAAGAGTGGAAGGCTGAATTATTTTGTTGAAGAAATGGTGCAACAGCTGGTCCAGAGTTGGAAATGGATGAAGAAGACAACAAGTAGCCAACGGATGCAGCAGCTCACGTTTGGAGGAGGAAAACTCACGGTCCAGCAAAGAAGTGATACATCAGGTCCAGCCATTGGGAAGAGACGCTCACGACATTTCCAGCAGCAGTGCCAAAGAGAGATGGCCAAAAGTGGTGTTCTCGGTCAAAGCAAAAATGGGGAGGCATTCACGGTCTTCCTTGAGAGAATCCAGCAGCTTGGATTTGGCTTTTACACATTCTTTCCGCTTGGAGAGATGCATCACCCACACAAGGGCACAACATGAATCAACCATCCAGCCACCTTGGAGTGGAGCAACAAGCAACACTAATGTCCACACCAGTTGGAAGAAGCAAGCACCAGCACCTCCAGCCACGGTCCGACCAGCAGCATGGTCACGTGAAGAACCAATGAAGTGCACGGACATGGAGCTCTCGGTTCCCCATTCCAGCAGAAGAAGCTCGCGGTCTGGCAGGGAGAATGAAGCCGTGAGCAATGATGACAAGAACGGAGGGCCCCCACCTATTTTCCTACGTGAAAGGAATGGAAGAAAGTCTTCCAACTACACAAACAGACAGAGAACCAAGGCTCAAATGGAGAAGTCACGGGAAAGCTGGCTGGAATGAAGAAATGACATACAGTTGGTCCAGAGAGTTGGCAATAAAAGGGGAGCCAGAGGCAGAGATTTGAGAAGTAGATTTTAGTAGTAGATCTTAGGAGTAGTGTAGACTCTCGGTGCCTCTCTTCCAGAGGTTCTCAGTTTCAACTCCAAACAGTGCAATGTAGAATTTTATTTCTGAAGATGTAGTCTATTACAGCAATTAAAACAATTTGTCCATTTTATTTTTATCTTCACTATTCAGTCATTTTAATTTAAGTGTTGAAAGTTTTGATGAATTTCATTTCCAGTTCAGTGCTTTTAATTTTACCGTCTCTTCTATTTTACCGTTTAATGTTTTTCTACACCGTTAAATTATGTCAATGTATTTTTCAGATCATTTTATTTTCAAATGTTATTTTTACGGTTTATTTTCTATCAATGTATTTTCACTGATGTTTTTTTTACTTCTACGTTTAATTTTACCGTTTCTCAATTTACCGCTTTTCGTTTTTACCGTCTTTTACCGTTTATTTTTATTGTCTTTAAAATTTATTTCAACGTTTTTTAATTCAGTCGTGTTTAATTTTATCTGCACAAAACATCATCAAACCCCCCCCTTTCGTGTGTAAAAAATCAGAGACTGAACCGCCACAATATTGGTCCTTGAGAGACGACCTAGGAGTTACTTCCTAGTCTATACTGCATATTTTCGTGCAAACAATTTTTGTGAGCGGTGCGACCCGTTCATCAATGGACCTTGACTAGATAAGAATAGTAGTTGCACGGTGGAAATTTAAGAAAAGGTATCAATTCACTTTTTGGAAATGGGTGGAGCACATGGTGATTAAAAAATATTTATGCTGGAAGTGCACCATATTCACGTAAGGAACCATTCATTAAGGAGGCATTCCCATTATTTTAATCTTCTTTGGATGCAACTCATAGGAATGTCACGGCAAAAGAGTTCTTTTCTTAAAAGCATTTACAATTTCAATTTCTTTGGTAGATGAATGTGTCATGGTAAAAAAAGTTTTATTTTCTTTTATTCCTTTGTCTTAAAATATTTTATTTTATATGTTGAAATGATTTTTTTTTTTTTTTGTATTTTTATTTTACTGTCCCGGATTTGTTTTTATTGTTTCATGTTACTGTAATTTATTTTTTATTGTACCAATTTCGTTTTTACTATTTTAATTTCGTTTTACTGTTTTGAATTAAACACTTTTTAATTTTATCGCAACCAAAAATATCCACAAAACCCCCCCATTACGTGTTGACAAAAGACTGAACCACATTTGGTCCCTGAGAAACGACCTAGGAGTCAATTCCTAGCACTGTACTGCATTCTTAATTGCACATAAAATTTGATCGGCCGCGACAGCTGTATCAAGAATCCATTATATCATGACCCATGTGTGCACCGCTCCAGCCTCAAATGTCCACACCGTGCACAAACCAAACCGTGCCAGCTCCTTTTCGCTTAAAACATCAATCAACAGTTCGATAAAAATTGAAATTGCAATGAGGATTCAGCCAAAAATGAATAAAACATCATTTCTTCCTTTCTTCCATTGAAAAACAGCGTTCTACTTCTTAAAGTTGGACGTCGCAGTAGCGGCATGTGCTTCCCTTTCCAATTGAAATGTTTGAACCAAAGAAAAATTAAATGACCATGTGTAATCAGCAAAGTAAAAAAGTGTAACCTTTTCTTTCATTCATCATGAAAAATTCGTAAAACATCCTCCTCCCCGTAACAGTATTCACATTTTTTCTTCTAAAAAAATAAAGCATTCGAGCCAAGAGAGGGACCAAGTGAGGGTGGCGGCTGCCCTTTTGTTTTAAGGCCGTGTGTCCCTTTTTTTAGGGTAGGGTCCACACACTAAAACCCTAGGGTCCAAGTCATTAACTTCTAATTTTTGAGTCTAAACTAGTTTACCAAAAATTGACCCAAAATGTAAAAGTTGATACAGAAATTCTAAACTACTCAATTACAATTTAATTAATTCAAAAATGTCTGTCTGGAGAGTCTTGAATTTATTCGGCATTCTTCCTGATGTCCCAAAATGTATTTCCGAAATTTTCCTGCACTTCAAAAATGCACTTAATCAGCTCAGAAAATCCAAATTAGCACAATTACAAATTTCCGACATAATTAAGCAGAATTCGGAAAAACAGGGAAATAACAAGCAATTAAACACAATTCCCTAGTTTATTTAAGTGCAATAAACTAAATATAATTCAAGAAATAACGACTCATCAAGTATCTACTGAAGGATACTAAGTTTGTAACACCTACTGATGGGTGTTGGTGAGAAGATTTTGCACCTACTGATGGGTGCTGGTAAGTTTGAAACACCTACTGATGGGTGTTGGTGGATTTTGGGTCAGGCTCGTGACGTTAAACAAGCGCTAATATCAACACTCAAACACATATGCAAGCAGTCAATCAGTTCAAGAGAATCATCCCACATAGAGTCAATGAAAGCAAATACTCAAAGAATCATCCAAACAATTCAGTACAAGGAAAGCAGTCAATCAGTTCAAGAGATGAATCAAAAGCAACAGAACCTCACAGATGCACACAATTAGTGTTTCTCTCAAGTGTTTAAGGTAAATCAATGTCACTCAATGCACTCAAGAAAGCAAACAACAACAGACTTGGCAAGCCTCTAATATCAACACTCAAACACATATGCATGTTCAAATCAAAAGGTCTTTTCATGGTTGTAATGGGGCCAAGGACAAGGGAGGATATATCTGGATAAGAAGCTACAAACCATAAGGAACAGAGGAGCAATGGGGAACAAGTGTAAACACATTCAAACACACCCACAACCTCTAATTCCATCCTCTTCTTGACTCCATTATCCACAATTATTCACACAATTTTTTTTTTTTTTACTATTTTTCTGCTCTCTCTTTTTTTTTTCATCCTGTCTCTTTTCTTTTCTCCCTTTTCAAAACAAAACTGTAAAAGACAAGATACACATATATTTATCAAAACAAAACAAGAGAGGAACCAACTAGCCAACTCATCAGAAACCCTAAGGAGACCACACTTGTTCCCAAAACACTTCCAAAGCTCCAAAATTCCCTAAGGTTAAGGTAATCATGGTTTTTCACTTAGGGCTAGTGTATGAGCATTCGAAATAAAGAAATGGGGGAAAGTATAGGCTCAAAAAGGGTTTTCAAAGGATTAGAACAAGGTAAGCTTATTTGGCTAGAGGGGTTCAAGAACAAAACTGCCTTTATCACTTCCAAACATGCATATCAATCAAGAATTATCAACAAGAGTCAAGCCAAGGCATATGTGCAAGCAATCAAGAGACATATCACACACAAGAAAGAACATAAAGTGGCTCAAATTCTCACACAGGGCATTTGTGTCATAATCAATTCAACTCTCAAACATCATGATCATCTTCCAAGCAAAGAAAAGCAAGGAATCCAACATCTCAGAGTATCAATGAAGTGAAGGAAAACTGACAACCTAACCACAATCCAGAATTCACGAAAAGCATGCAAAACTGTACACAAGACACAACAAAAACTACCTAGAAAAGAAAAAAAAAATTTAACACGGAAAACAAAAACTAACAAAGAAAAATCAGAATCTCCCCCAATAGACCACACTTAAACTACACAGTGTCCTCAATGTGCATAAGCATAAGATCAGAAATCATAACAGTCAACAGATCATGGACAAGTGCAATAAAAGTAGGGAACGGGGGAGAAGAGAGAAAGAAAACTCCCCTGATCATGGTGGCAGTTGCCAATTTTGGACTTTCAGGGAGATGTCTTCCACCACAGGATCCAGCAAGGAAGTTTTGAGGAAGAATTTCTTCATCCTCCAGATTTGATCTAGCAGGGAGATATCATCCACAGCTGGATCTAAGAAGCAAAGATTGTTGATGAGCAGATTCAGCTGGTGCCTATTGATCTTGAAGCTTTTGTCAGTGTTAGCACCTTTATCTTCCAGCATGGGTGCATGTTGGTCAAATTCTTGTGTACCTCCTGCAATAGGGTTAGTGCAATGTGGCTCTACAGAAATTACATGCAGGGGCATAACACCCAATCCAAGTGTAACAGACTGAGCCTCAGATACATCCTCAGAACTGATAACAGTTGAAAAACTGTTATTTTCATGCTTAAAATTGATACTAAAAGCAACCTTTAGACTTAGAAACTAGCTTGAAATCATGCCTTTTATCTATATTTTCATAAATAAGAGAGCTGGACAGGTTTACGCTTGATTTAAGTGTTTTTGTGCAGGTTTTAAGGTGAATTTAGTGAAAAGAGTGAAGAAGGAGAGAAGTGACATTAGAAAAGACAAGAAAGAGTGCAAAAAGAGAAGACGAAGGCACCGCTCAGCGGCAAACTACCGCTGAGCGGCACTCAAGAGGTGGCGTTGGAACCGCTGAGGGGCAAAATGGCCGCTGAGGGGAAGAAAGAAGACGCGCAATCACCCCATTGATCAAACTTCATGCATACATGTTTATTTTCTGTCTTGCATATTAAAATTTGAATATTTCGTTTGTAAGTCCTAGCTAATCAACAAATCATATAACTAAACTAGGCCGTGAGTCCTTTGGGAAGAACGATACTTGGTCTTACCAAGTTTATTACTTGAACGATTCCGTCATACTTGACGATTGTGAAACAAGTTTGTGACATCATATTTTGGTGCTTACAAATTTGTCCATCAAGTTTTTGGCGCCGTTGCCGGGGACTCGTGGTTTAACTGGTTAATTTGTGTGATTATTGATTATCTTTGACTTTAATTTTAAATTTCTGTTTTTATTTTCTGTTTTATCTTTTCTGTTTTATCTTTTTAGATTAGATTAGATTAGATTTGATTTTATTTGGTTAGGTTAGATTTTATTAGATTTTATTTTATCTTTATCTTTTAGATTAGGTTAGATTTTATTTTATCTTTTAGGATTAGATTTTATTTTATTTTATCTTTTATCTTTTTATCTTTTAAATCTTTTATCTTTCTATCTTCTAAATCTTTTATCTTTTTATCTTTTGAATTTATATCTTCTCCTATATCTTTTTGTGCTAACAAATCTTTTCTAGGGTTTTGTTTTCTTGTGCATGCAGGAAGCAATTCGAACTAGGAGTAAGAAAACAACAGAACCACTTCTTGAAGGTCTAGAAGAGAGTAGAAGGAGGAGAAGAATCAGAACGTCTAGAGAACTTTTCCCTTCTCCAGACACTCTCTTGCAATCATTACCACAAGGTTCTGTTCATAGCACAGGGAGTATGGAGGGCAATAATGTTAGAAGAACTCTTGCAGATTACACTAATCTTGCTGGACCTCAGCACTTCAATAGCATAGCTAGACCTAGAGTCAATGCAGCCAACATAGAGGTCAAACCAGCACTGATTCAACTGGTGAAGAGTAATCAATTTAATGGGTTATCTCACGAAAGCCCATATGAGCACCTGACTACCTTTAATGAGATTTGCAATACAATCAAGATTAATGGGGTGCCAGACGAAGCTATCAAACTTAGCTTGTTTCCTTTCTCATTGGGAGGCAATGCTAAGCTTTGGTTGAACTCTTTTCCAGAAGAAAGTTTCACAGAGTGGGAAGTAGTGGTCACAAAATTCTTAAACAAATACTTCCCACAATCTAAGGTGACTAAAGGAAAGCAAGAGATTTCTTCATTCAAGCAGGGCATGGAAGAATCACTGGGACATGCATGGGACAGGTATAAAAGCTTGTTACGTAAAACTCCCACGCATGGCTTTGAAGATCAAGAAGTAGTCCTAACTTTCCTTGGAGGGCTTGGTTCACAAACCAAGATGATGCTGGATGCCTCAGTTGGAGGCAATATTAAATGGAAGACTCCAGAGGAAGCAACTGAAATTATTGAAAACTTGGCTACAAGTGATAATGAGCTGCACAGTGAAAGAGGAACTCCTATGCAACAGAAAGGGGTTCTTCAATTACAAACCCATGATGCCTTGCTAGCCCAGAATAAAATTCTAACTCAACAGCTGGAAACTCTGACCAAAACTCTTGCTTCATTACCCAAAGAGTTAAAATCTGCTGCACAGGTACAAACCCAGTTGTGCGAATTATGTGGGGGTGATCACATCAATGGCCAATGTGCTTTTCCTGTGGAAGCCGTGGAGGATGTTAACTTCATGGCTAATCAATTTCCATACCGTCAAGGCAATTATAATCAGGGTTGGAAACCACATCCAAGCATTAGCCAAGGACAAACTGGGCAAGCTAATCAATATAATAAGCAGCAGCAGCAACCAACCTTGTGGCAACAGTTATCTATGCTTAATGAAAGATCAACAAGGTTGGAAGAAACTCTTCAGCAATTCATACAGAAAACTGAATCTTCTCAAAAGAGCACTGAAGCTGCTATAAAGAATTTGGAGATTCAAATGGGTCAGATTACTAAGCAATTGGAAGAAAGACTACACAGAAACTTTGGGGCTAATACTGAGGTTAACCCCAAAGAAGAGTGCAAAGTGGTCAAGAGTGTGAATGAAGAGATTATTGAGTTAGAAGAAGGAGAAACAAAAGAGAGAAGAGAAGAAGAAAGAAAGGACATTTTACCTTTTCCAACAAATCAGGAGAAATCAATGGATTTCACAGATTTATTCAGAATGGTTGATAATGAAGCACCTTGGGAACAAATTTTACAGAAAATAGGAGTTTACACAAAAGCTGATGAAGGAACCTCTACAAAAAGAAAACGTAGAGATGATGAGGAAGAAAAGTGTATAACTGTTAAGAAAGAGTCATTCCCAACAAAAGCAGCAGATCCAGGTAGTTTTTCTATCCCTTGTTCTATAGGGAAGAAAAAGGTAAAGAAAGCTCTCCTTGATTTAGGCTCAAGTGTTAACTTGATGCCTTATTCTCTATTAGAGCAAATTGGCCATGTTAAAATAAAACCTGTAAAGGTTAATCTAGTAATGGCTAATGGATCTTCAAAGGAGCCATGTGGGATTGCAGAAGACATTGTAGTTTGTGTTGGCAAACTTCAGTTTTTGGCAGACTTTGTGGTGATGAAGATGGAGACCGAAAAAATACCTTTCATACTGGGATGACCGTTTATGAAAACGGCCAGGGCTATCATAGATGTTAATGAAGGTATAGTGGTGCTCCAGGACAGAGAGGAGAGAGTGGTGGTGGATGTTTTCAAAGATGAGATACAAGCAAAGGAGGAAGAAGCCAATTATAAAGCTGCATTTCGAGATGCACCCATAACTAGAGGTAAAAATGAAAATTTTGAGGTTTCTGGTAACCATTGTTTGTATTTTCAGGTACCCAAGGTAGAAGAGATTGGAAAAGGAGAAGAAGTTCCTAGAGACTGGAAGAAAAGAAGACTCCAACTTGGCACACCTGTAAGACTCAAGAACAAGTTGTGGGTTATAAAAGGCTTTAAAGAGAAGGAGATGATAGAGATAGAGTCTCCATATTCTAGAGAATCCAAAACAGTCCAAAGGAAGCAGTTGAAAGGTTGGTGGAAGGACAACATCAACTATAAAGAAGATGGAACATGAGCTTTAACAAGGTCAAGCTAGTGACGTTAAAGAAGCGCTACCTGGGAGGCAACCCAGTAGATTTACAAACTTTTGATTTGTTTTGGTTTTGTAACTTTTAATCTGTGAACATTATTCTGAACATTATTTTGTTGGATCTAGCATTTACTGAAGGATGCTAGGTGGTTAAGTATCTACTGAAGGATACTAGGTTTGTAACACCTACTGATGGGTGTTGGTGAGAAGATTTTGCACCTACTGATGGGTGCTGGTAAGTTTGAAACACCTACTGATGGGTGTTGGTGGATTTTGGGTCAGGCTCGTGACGTTAAACAAGCGCTACCTGGGAGGCAACCCAGTTGATTGATTGTTTTCTGTTTGTTTATTTTAGTTAGGGTTTGCATAAGCATTTTTAACATTGAATTGCAGGGAACCTATGAGGGGTATGCTAGGAAGGCACGTAGGTCAAGAAAAGAAGGAGAAGGGCACATCACGAAAGTGCCGCTGAGCGGCATTTACCGCTGAGCAGTACTATCGCAGATGGGCTTAAGTTCCCCTTAACGGAACCCGAGCCCATTAGGGTATTTTTAAACCCTAAGCTGCGCGATTTTACATTCTTTCAAGCTCTTCTCTGCACAAACACTCCCACATACGTTCTCTTAGGTTTTCCACATCTTTTCACTCTTCCCTCTTAAGAAAATCTCTCTTTCACTCAATTTTTCACTAGTGTGCCATCAAAGTTTGGGGTTGGAAGAGAGCATTCTAGCTTGGAAGCATTCTCATTGCATTTAGTATCTCCACCCAAGTAAGTAAAATGCATTTTGTCATTCTAGGGTTCTTGAATTTGAATGTGATTGTCAAAGCATGAATATTTAGGGGTTTTGATTTCTATGCATGATTTGATGATGTACTTGATGTTTGAACCGATTAAACTGCTTGATTATGAACTGGAAAACTGAAAATTGCATTTGGGTGGAGTTAGGATAGTTTTAAAACGAGATTTGCAAAAATCTGCAGATCACCGCTGAGCGGCAATTACTGCTGAGCGGCACTCTGCCAGATTTGCTTTTTCTGGTTTAGTGCGTGTTTGAATGTGGCACTGGTGGCGCTGAGGGGAAATTCTGGCCCTCAGCGGTGGATTAGCTTTGAAAGGAGTTGTGTTCTTTGTTTACTAATGATTAACATCATGTTCTGTGGTTTTGGATTTGTGTTTGAATGCAGGAATGGCATCCTCTTCAGGAAAGAGATTGAAAACCATGGCAACCAAGAGGAAGGAAAAGGAACCAGAGCAACCTCACTCTAGCAGGTTCCTCTCTAGGAAACATGAGAAGCACTTTAGGGTGGTTAAGGACAGAAGACTTCTAATGGAGAGAAAAGTTGGAATGATACCTAACTTTGCTCCTCAATTTGGAGAGCAAGTGTTAGGGAATGACTGGGGAAAGCTAGCCACTTATCCTGCACCTGCCAACATAGCTGTGGTGAAGGAATTCTACACCAATGCAAAGAAGATTGGTGATTATCCAGCTGAGAATTATTTGGGCTATGTCAGAGGCCATGCTATCAGGTATGATCCTGATTCTATCAACAACTTCCTGGATACTGTGTGGGCTGGTGAGCAATGCCAGTTTGCTCTTAGCATGGAGGAAGGTGCTGATTTTGAGGATGTGGAGAGAGTACTGTGTATACCTGGAGGACACTTCCAAAGGAATAGATCTGGCTCAGTGGTTAACATTAGGAGGACAGATTTGACTCCTCTTGCAAAGTATTGGATGGCATTTTCTCATGCCAACATTCAGCCATGTTCACATGTGTCAGATATTACTCTCAGCAGGGCATTATTCATCTACTGTGCTATCAGAAACTTGAATGTTAATGTTGGGCAGGTGATAGCTGATGAAATTAGTGTGTGCGCTAATACCTCAAATAACAAAGCACCACTAGGACATCCTTCTTTGATTACTCACCTTTGCAAGCTAGCTGGGGTGGACACTTCTGCTCCACCATTTGAGAGGCCAAGAACAGCTATTGATGAGGCCTATTACAGACAGTACTGTGGAGGTGAGGAGGCAGCTCAGCCAGTTCCACCACGCCAGGCTCGTAGAGAGAGAGGGCCAGCACAGAGCCGGACATCTGCTGATACACATGAAGCAGAACCATTCCATATGAGGGACATGTATATGTCTCTTATAGGTGCTCAGTTGCAGTCCATTCACAGAGGGCAGGTGGCCACTGCTGAGATGATAGTGGGGATGTATGATACCCCTCCAGCACACAGGTGGACTATGGATGAATTCCATAATGTGGTAGCTTGGCTAGAAGAACCATTGCATGGAGGAGGAGCTGAAGCAGCTGAAGCTTCAGCTCGAGACATGGAAGAAGATGAAGCTGAGGAGGAGGATGCATTTGATGAAGATGATGATGAAGAGGAAGAGGAAGATACAGAGGACAACTCAGATTGATGAGGAGCTGAGATAGCATTTACTGATGAATGCTATCATATGATTATGCTTTTGTGGTTTAAGTTTTCTGAACTTATTTGTTTTTGTTTTTAGATTAGGGTTTGATGTACTCTATTGAACACCTGGTTTATTATGATGGTTTGCTATTAACTGTGATTGTGTGATAAGCAATGCTTGATGATGCTTATTGATTGATTGATGTTGAGAAGAGGTGCACATTAAATTGCTTATAGAGGTGATTCACAAGCTGTGTGAACAAATGCATGATATCATGATTGTGATTGTGAAATTAAGCAGGATGTGTATGTCAAATGTGAATGAGCTTATATGTGAGGTTTTGAGCTCCAGAGTTGTTATTGTTGAATGTTATTACTTTGGAAGCTTGAATGACTTTGCCCAGGTTTTCTATGATTGAATCAATTGCTTGTTTTGCATCATATGATCAAGGCCGTTTGTTGGAACCCTTTTTATTGGCCAAATTCATAAAGTTAGCCTACTAAAAGAGAACACTTTGTGTTCTATCCTTTGAACCCTTAGCCTTGAACATACACTGAAAACCCTTGATTGAAAATCTTTACCTTGAGTTAAGTAGAATATCTTGTGTGGTATTGACAAATGTTCAAGTTTGGGGTTGTTGGGAAAATATGAAAAAGGAAAAGCATTGAGCTAAGAGCTAAAAAGTAAGAATATGCAAAGAAAAAGAAAAGAAAAGAAAAAGAAGCAAAGCTCAATGCAAATGCAAAAGGCAAGTTGGGAAGAACAAGAATAATTGTGTTGTTATGATTCTCTTAACTCAAGGATTTTGTGATCCAGAAAAACCAATTTTCTTGTTAGCCCAGCCACATTATAAGCCATTGAAAAGTCCTTATGATGATGCATGCTTGTGAATGTTTTTGATTGTGGTAAAATGAAAGGCAAAGTTGATTCATGTGACATTGTGATAGTGGAGTGAATGAGTGAAATACTTTACCTCTTATACACTTGTGTGTTGAGTGAAACACTTTACCTAGTGAGGAAATATTCCATAAGCACATGAACATCCATGCTTAATTGATTGATCATTCATGAGAAATAGCATTTGTTGGAACTTAAATGACTTTGTGAACACTAAAGCATGTGCACATCTTGATTGAACTCTTGATCATAAGTTTGAGTGAAGTTGTTACTTATCTTGAAAAAGAGGATTTTTGAATGAGTAAACCATCATATAAATTGGTTGGAGATTGAGTTACATTTTGTTTGCTTGAGGACAAGCAAAGTTCTAAGTTTGGGGTTGTGATAACAGTTGAAAAACTGTTATTTTCATGCTTAAAATTGATATTAAAAGCAACCTTTAGACTTAAAAACTAGCTTGAAATCATGCTTTTATCTATATTTTCAGAAATAAGAGAGCTGGACAGGTTTATGCTTGATTTAAGTGTTTTTGTGCAGGTTTTAAGGTGAATTTGGTGAAAGAAGTGAAGAAGGAGAGAGATGACATTAGAAAAGAGATCAAAGAGTGCAAAAAGAGAAGTCGAAGGCACTCAAGGGAGAAGTCGAAGGCACTCAAAGAGTGCAAAAAGAGTGTAAAATGCCGCTGAGCGGCACTCAAGGGGTCACGTTGGAACCGTTGAGGGGCAAAATGGCCGCTGAGGGGAAGAAAGAAGACGCGCACTCACCGCTGAGCGATAGTTACCGCTGAGCGACACTTTTTGGGCTTGGGCTTTTGTAATCTTTTGTAACTCTAGAATATTATATAAGGACTTGCACGTCCTAGGGATTAGTATCTTTGGCAGAAACGAGGCAAACACTCTCTCTTCCACCCCTTTGAAGGAGGATCTTGGATGCTCAAGCTACCTCTTCACCTTTATTGGGTTTATTCTTTCATTCTTTCATTGTTATTCATCTAGGTTCACCATGAATATGGTGAACTAAACCTTGTATGTTTGTTGGGGAATCAATGTAATCTCTTGAAGCTCTCATATATGGAATCGTTGCTTACATCTTTTAATTAAGACTTATGCTTTCTTTCATCATTAGTTAGGGTTTTTCCTCTTTGCTCAATGCTTGCATAGTTTAACTCATTCCATGCATGATTATTGGTTTTGTCGATACGGACACGTACGGGGAAGTCTAGATCCGGGGAATTTCTCCCAATATTATACTGACAATATTATATTGGTTGTCGTTAAGCTCCTGCACTCATGAACTAATCATTAGGAATGCTAGGAATTGTATGAACTCGTGATTAGGGAGAAGTGATGAGTCAATATTTTATTCACTTCACTTAGTTTATTGTACCGAATTTAATCAGGGAATTGTGCTAAAATGTCCGATATTTTTCCGTATTTGCTGAATGAGCTTGATTTGATCAGAAATTCTAATTTCAGTTAATTTGAGTTATCTGAGTTAATTGTTTGCATTAGCAATTGCAGAAAAATTTTGGAAATACAAATTTGGACATTTAGATCAACACTTCCACACTGTGTTTAAAAGAAGCTACACTGCATTTAATTATTCTGTGTGTTGATCCGTATAACTGATGGAATATTTTCTCTTGAGATTGTAGAAGCAAAAAAATTTGATTTGGGACTCTCATATCTCACACGGCCAATTCAATTTGGTTACACATAGCAAAATAAAATTCTTTTGGAAAAGCACCATTCAACTATTAGAACATTCTGATCAAGAGGTGAAAGTGGAAAATTATTGAACACTTGTCTGCATTCCACACGTCCTACATCAACCAAAAGAAAGGAATCTCATTTCTTTAAGAAATAGAAGACATGGCCCCACTAGCTTTGATAAAGAAACCTATTTTGGAGAGAAGCAATACGTTTTGGTGTGCTGATTGGAGAGGTCCGTCATGGCTTTGCTACGTAACATTAGCTTGCTACTACATTGATGAACGGGTCGCACCGCTCACAAAAGTTTGTGCATAAAAGAATGCAGTATAACTAGGAAGTGACTCCTAGGTCGTCTCTCAAGGACCAATTTTGGTTCAGTCTCAGATTTGACACGAAGTGGGGGGGGGGGTTGTTTTTGTGATTTTGTTGGATGCGATAAAATTAAAGTGAACTGGAAATTGAATAAAACTAAATTTAAAAACGTTGAAATATTTTTTTAACGAAAGTAAAAACCCAATGGTAAAAGACATCAAAATAAAATAAACGCAGAAACATTAAACATGAACAAAACGTAAAACATTAAACGCTAAAGTAAAAACATCAATAAAAATAAACCGTAAAACAGTAAAAAAAAACAAATTTAAAACTATAAAACTAATTTAAAACAGTAAAAACGAAATTGGTACAGTAAAAACTAAAATACAGTAACACAAAACTGTAAAAATAAATCTGGAACAGTAAAAACGAAAATACAGAAAAACACAAAATACAGAAAATAATAAAAACAGAAAACAGTAAATTTTGGAAAATAAAATTACAGCAGCACATAATTGCAGTAAAATAGTAAATACAGAATTACAGAATCCAAAATAAAAAAAATACAGAAACAGTAAAAATGGAATACAGAAATACAGTAAATCAGTAAAACAGAAAACAGTAAATACAGAAAACAGTAAAATTCAAAAACAGTAAAAACAGAATTAAAATCACTGCAGTAAAATACATAAAATAAAATTACAGTAAATGATAAACATGCAAAAATAAAGAAAAAAAACAGCTGAAATTAAATTGCAGAAATACATAATACAGAAATTAAAATACATCAGAAATTAATTTACAGCAGTAAAATAAAACAGTAAAACAGAATTTAATTTCAGAAACAGAAAATGAAACCAAACTTTGCATTTAATTTAAATTGTGCATGAAATTATTACAACAAAGAAAATTTAAATTTGGAACCTAGTGTGCACACTGTTCAACCGTAGTCTTCCATCTGTACTGTGATCTTCATCTGTTCCAGCCCCTCTACTGTCAGCCGCTGGATTTCTCCCTTGCTGGAAAATGTCCAGCTTCCTCTTCCCACACTCCACGGCTCTCTTACACTTGACTTGTGTCCCTTTTTATCTTGCAGTAAGTGCCGTCTATCTCACTTCTTTAGTGCAATTTTCTTCTAAATAATGATAATATTTCTTTTAGGCTGGAGCACACACCATATTTTGTTATTGAATGACCCACCACCGTGCTTGATTTCTAAAGAAAGAGAATGCCTATTGCTATTTTTTATTGTTGGACGTGACACCTACTCCCATTTAATCAACTTCTTCATTTCTCATACAAATCTCCAAAAACCGTAATGCTTTCTTCACGAGCTCCCAAGCTTCTTCCATATGCTCCAATTTGAATGCATCCCGTGACAGCACCTCTGGACGCATCTCCTGGCCGTGAGTGCACCATTTCCTTTCTTAATAGAAAGAAATCATGGGTCCTCATGCACACCACTTTGAACGTCTCTTTCTTGCCATCCAACATCACTTCTTAGTAGTTTTGTCTTTTAGCAACTTTCTTCATGAATTCTCCACTTTTGTCCTCTCCTACGTACCAAAATTATGCAAGGGACCCTCCATTCTCATATTGATTTCTAAATGAAAATAACTCATCCCAGTGAATCGAAGTGAAGCCCCCTGCTGGCTGCAGTACGTGAGTTCACCCCCACACACCCAATATTGAAACACCACTTCTTCATTCCATTAAAGAAAAGAAACTTCTGCTGTTTTCTCTGCCCCGTGTGGACGTGTGAATTAGCAAGCAAGGGAACTCTCCATTCTTTGCAGCATTCCAGCGTGCTCAGCCGTGGTTCTTCAAAGTTGGCTGCATGTGTTGCCATCTGCTTGTGCAACTGCTGCACCGTGCTTCTCCTTCACATGGCTCTTCACTTCTAGCTGGAACAAGGCCGTGGAGTGTGGTTATGTTGTGTGCAGCTGCTGCCAAACTGGACCAGCTGCTGGATGCTTCCTTCCACTCGATGTTATCCCCCTCTGCGTTCCATTCCAGCCCCATAAAACCATTAGTCTTCCTCTTTTAAGTGGCAGCTTCAACGCACCAGCTCCAGGCCGAAACACCCTCTTCAAGCTTCATGAACCAAATGAAATTAAGGGGGCCCTCCAATTGTTGTTGCTTCAGCCGTGAGAAGTCTTCCAGTGCTTCTTAAAATTCAATAATAATTGAAGACTTGTTCACCCACCTTCACGTATGCTCCTTTTCACTTTGCTGGATGTAACCCTTTTCCACTAATGAAACACCCCTTTCAAAGAGTAAAATGACCATAATGTCCTCATCCTTTGTACACACTTCTTTAATGGAGAGTCTTTAATTATTTGGCAGCCTTCCAAATGTCCAAAATTATTATCCAATAATTCCTTACAATTAATAATGTAAATAATTAGCCTCAAATAATTCAAATTAATTAAAATAAGAATTTCTGGACAAATTAAGCTCAATTAGGAAAAATAGGATAATACTGAACATTAAAGCACAATTCCTTGTTTAAATCTGGTACAATAAGCTAGTGAAGTCAATAAAATATTGACTCATCATACATCTACACAATAAAAAGCCACAGCTGCCAAGGAAGACCACGGCTGGAATTAATACTCCACCACCTCTCGGTTGAAACGGAAAAATGGAGAATGGAAGTGGCATCAGGTGGGGTGTTCACAGCTCTCTCAGAATTTGATTGGAAAGTCATAGCATGGCCCATGGACAACTAAGCATTCAGCAAGACATATATTTGGATAAAATAGTGAAGGGAATATTATCCTCACTGAAAAGCTTGGCAGAGGACATGAACAAAGTATGTCATCTCTGCTTTATTTTTGGCACCTATTGGAAAAGAGTTTGAAGGTGGGAAACACACGAACATGGGAACTGAAAAAGAAAAAGAAGGGGAGGCTACACCGGGGGAAGTGGGGGAAAATAATAACAGCTAAGACACACCTCTCGGGAGGAACTCTTGAAAAAAACAATCACACACTTTTGCTCTTGGTCTTTGGAACGGTGGCTTCACGTGGAACATCCTTGGAGAGGTTGGAAGAGTTGGTTGCATGCTGTCTTCTCTGGAACTGGATTCAGCACTTCACCATTGAGTACTCTCTACCCTTCTCATTCCAAAGCTGCCATGGTCACATTGTTTAGCATTAGATGTTTCCCTTATTTTCTTACATGTTTTCATGCTTGTTGATTGACTGTAATGATGTTTTGATGAATGAATGATAGAGAACAATTGGATTTTATCTTCATTTAGAAAAAAGAGATTTGTCCAGCTGTTACCTTGGTTTTTCCTTGAATAACTTAATTAAATGAAAGAGTAATACATCTTGTTGTGAAATAAGAGAACTGTATCTTGCTACCTCCTGAGATGTACATGTCCAACTGCCATAACCAAAGGAAGAACACAGTTACTCCAGTGTAAAGGTGCTACTGTGATGGCTGGCTGTGAGGAGAAACTGGTGGCAGGATCACATGCAGAAACGGTGCAGCGCTTAATGCATTCACGGGTTGCTGCTCCCTTTTAGAAGTTCATTTCCCTTGAAACTTGGTTCTCTTGGATTTACTGTGGTGCAGGTTATTAAGGTAGTTCTCGGTACATTGTCATTTCGAGCAGCAAGATTTTATTTCTTTTGGTTTGTTAGATGATTGAGGAGTGTAGGTGCTGTAACGTGCAAGGGTCTTAAAAAAAAATCCTTCTTCTAGTTATTTTCTTTGGTTAGTTCAAGTCTGCACCACCTTGCTGTTTTCAGAGATTTGATAATGCATGGCTGTTTAAAGAATGTTGTTTACGGTAATGGAGAAATGTTGGGCAGGGACATTGAATTGGAAGGGCAGCTGGTCCCATGTTTGAAAAGAAGGTGCTGATTTATTTTGAAGAGAATGTAGTTTTTGTTTAAAAATAGTAGAAGTGTATGTTATTCACGTAATAGCAGTGTTGTGTGGTTAGGAAGGAGTAGGTGTTTGGCAATGGAGGAATGGTGTGTTGCCACGTCCAGTAGTGGAAAGAAGAAGTTGGTTTTGGCTTCTTCACTTCATGCTTTCACGTGATGGAGATGTATGGCTAGAAGACTTTAGCATTCATTTTAATTTATTGTTTAACCATAGGTGAAGAAAGGTGTGTTTACGTGTGGAAGAAAGGAAAGAAAGGAGAATGTTGTTTTGTCTTTAGTGAAGTAAGGAGAAGGAGGTGTATTGCTTGGCCAAGGAAAAGCCACGTAGAAAGGTAGCCATTTTACTTTGGATTTGGCACCAAAAGTGAGAGGCACGGTTTACGGTGGTAGAAGAAATTTCAAATTCACTTTCTTCTTCATTTACGTGAATGAATTGCTTTTCAATTAAGAAAGAAAAAAATTTTAATTTTCAATTTAATTTAATTTACTTTTCCACATTCAACCAAAATCACAACCCCCCACTTCGTGTTAAATCTAAGACCGAACCACAAATATTGGTCCTTGAGAGACGACCTAGGAGTCACTTCCTAGTAACTGTACTGCAGTATTCTTAATTGCAACAAACTTTTGTGAGCGGTGCGACCTCTGTTCATCAAGAAGCCATCTAGAATGGTACTTTAGAGAGTGGCATTAACAATGGTGATTTGAATGTTGAATTCCTAAAATATATGAGAGTGGATGAGATGAAATTGACCCCCAACAACATATTCATTCATATATTTCATTGAAAGTGTTTATCTTTTGTCTTTTCCATTGATCAAATTTCATGCATACATGTTTATTTTCTGTCTTGCATATTAAAATCTGAATATTTCGTTTGTAAGTCCTAGCTAATCAACAAATCACATAACTAAACTAGGTCGTGAGTCCTTTGGGAAGAACGATACTTGGTCTTACCAAGTTTATTACTTGAACAATTCGGTCATACTTGCCGATTGTGAAACAAGTTTGTGACATCATATTTTGGTGCTTACAAATTTGTCCATCAAATGCAAAGGCAAAAGAAAGTTGGGAATGAATAAGAATAATTGTGTTGTTATGATTCTCTTAACTCAAGGATTTTGTGATCCAGAAAAACCAATTTTCTTGTTAGCCCAGCCACATTATAAGCCATTGAAAAGTCCTTGTGATGATGCATGCTTGTGAATGTTTTTTATTGTAGTAAAATGAAAGGCAAAGTTGATTCATGTGACATTGTGATAGTGGAGTGAATGAGTGAAACACTTTACCTCTTATACACTTGTGTGTTGAGTGAAACACTATACCTAGTGAGGAAATATTCCATAAGCACATGAACATCCATGCTTAATTGATTGACCATTCATGAAAAATAGCATTTGTTGGAATTTAAATGACTTTGTGAACACTAAAGCATGTGCACATCTTGGTTGAACTCTTGGTCATAAGTTTGAGTGAAGTTATTACTTATCTTGAAAAAGAGAATTTTTGAATGAGTGAACCATCATATGAATTGGTTGGAGATTGAGTTACATTTTGTTTGCTTGAGGACAAGCAAAGTTCTAAGTTTGGGGTTGTGATAACAGTTGAAAAACTGTTATTTTCATGCTTAAAAATTGACACTAAAAGCAACCTTTAGACTTAAAAACTAGCTTGAAATCATGCTTTTATCCATATTTTCAGAAATAAGAGAGCTGGACAGGTTTATGCTTGATTTAAGTGTTTTTGTGCAGGTTTTAAGGTGAATTTAGTGAAAGAAGTGAAGAAAGAGAGAGATGGAATCAGAAAAGGAATCAAAGAGTGCAAAAGGAGAAGCCGAAGGCACCGCTCAGCGGCATTTTACCGCTGAGCGGCACTCAGGAGGTCACGGGAGTTCCGCTGAGGGGCAAACTGGCCGCTGAGGGGAAGAAAAGGGACGCGCAGTCACCGCTGAGCGGCACTTTTATGGGCTTGGGCTTTTGTAATCTTTTGTAACTCTAGAATAGTATATAAGGACTTGCACGTCCTAGGATTAGTATCTTTGGCAGAAACGAGGCAAACATTCTCTCTTCCACCCCTTTGAAGGAGGATCTTGGATGCTCAGGCTACCTCTTCACCTTTTTAGGGTTTATTCTTTCATTCTTTCATTGTTCATCTAGGTTCACCATGAATATGGTGAACTAAACTTTGTATGTTTGTTGGGGAATCAATGTAATCTCTTGAAGCTCTCATATATGGAATCTATGCTTGCATCTTTTAATTAAGATTTATGCTTTCTTTCATCATTAGTTAGGGTTTTTCCTCTTTGCTTAATGCTTGCATGGTTTAACTCATTCGATGCATGATTATTGGTTTTGTCGATACGGGCACGTACGGGGAAGTCTAGATCCGGGGAATTTCTCCCAATATTATATTGGTTGTCGTTAAGCTCCTGCACTTATGAACTGATCATTAGGAATGCTAGGAATTGTATGAACTCGTGATTAGGGAGAAGCCATCTAGAATGGTACTTTAGAGAGTGGCATTAACAATGATGATTTGAATGTTGAATTCCTAAAATATATGAGAGTGGATAAGATGAAATTGACCCCCAACAACATATTCATCCATATATTTCATTGAAAGTGTTTATCTTTTGCTTTTGCCATTGATCAAAACTTCATGCATACATGTTTATTTTCTGTCTTGCATATTAAACTCCAATTATTTCGTTCTTAAGTCTTAGCTAATCAACAAACCACACAACTAAACTAGGCCGAGAGTCCTTTGGGAAGAACGATACTTGGTCCAACCAAGTTTATTACTTGAACGATTCGGTCATACTTGCCGATTGAAAAACAAGTTTGTGACATCATATTTTGGTGATCATAAATTTGTCCATCATGTATCTGCCAGCAGACCTGTCAGCTGACCTGCCAGCACCTGCCACGCGCTACTAACTCGGTTCTAAGAGAACCGAAGTGTAAGGCTCAACATACTAACTCGGTTATCTCCAAACCGAGGCGTAAAGCTCAACTTCGAATTCGGGTTTGGGAAGAACTGAGGCATATCTCTCTGCTTCAGACCTGCCACCACCTGTCCCCACCTGCCAGACAAGACTTGCAAGGCTACCAACTCGGTTCTGATGAGAACCGAGGCAGTAAGTATGGTTCAGACCTACAAAAAGTTCTGCCAACCTCTGAAGTTTCAGACATTTCAGCTTCTGTTTATGCACCGGTTGGTTCTGGACCGAGGTGGTAAGAGGTTTATGCCTCGGTTATGTAACGAACTGAGGCAGTAAGCTTCTTTTTATGCACCGGTTAGGTTTAAACCGATGTGGTATGGTGTTTATGCATCGGTTAAGTGACGAACTGAGGCAGTAAGGTGTTTAAATTTCTTTCGCGAACAAAACCGCCTTCGCTCATCTTGTTCTCAGCGCGCCGCTACAGAAACAAAATGCTGCAATATTCTCCATTTGCTTCCATTGCTTCCATCGTGTTTGCTCCCACGGCCGGTGACCTCATTTATCGTCGTCGTCTCCTCCTCTCCGTGTGGTGACCAAGTATTGAATCTTGAATTGTCCGGTTGGACAGTTTAAGAAGAGTAATAACTTTTTCATAGTTTATTATAACATATCAATTTTAATATACATGTCTTAAAATTCACGAAAATTTGCCGTTGTGTTTTGTATTGATCTTCGGGTGCATATTTGATTGTGATTTATAATCACTTTCATTTCATGTAACCTGAAGACCAATGCGAAATGCTGGCAAAATTTCGTGAAATTTAAGATATGTTGTTTAAAATTGATATGTTTAATAAGTAAGGGGAAACGACAGCGGTTATTTTTGTCTATAGGCACCGGTTTCTGAACTGAGGCATATACAAGCGAGGTAAAAAGTCTAACACTTTTGGTCTCGGTTGGGAATTGAGGCATAAAAGGATACGATTTGGCCTCGGTTCAGCCCTAACCGAAGCAGTAAAGGTTTTGATTTTTTTAATTTTCTTTTTCGGAGGACTTTATGCTTCGGTTCCCCTTAACCGAGGCATAAAGTCCCACTCTACTGACTCTTTTTTTTTTTTTCTCATCCGCAACACTTTATTGCCTCGGTTCAGGATACAACCGAAGCAGTAGATTGTTTTTTTTTTTCTCATCCGCAACACATTCTACTTCGGGTTTGACCACAACCGAGGCGGTAAGTGGTCTTTCGACTTCGGTTTTGGCCTCAACCGAGGCATATAATTACGTTTTTTTTTAAATGGTGTCTGTTTCTGCAACATTCCCAACCATAGAAACAGACCTGCATATATTTTTCTAATCAGAACGGTCCAGAATAATGCAGAAACATATATTTTAAATGAAAATTATATTAAAACATAAATATATTGAATGGAATCATAAATCAACTTCTTAGAAGCGTAAATCAATCCAACGTAATCATAAATCAAGTTTCAAGCATAAATCAATGCAATGTACATGTTAAACTTATAATAATGTAGAAAAACATAAAACAACTTAGAAACCTAAACTTAGAACTTAGTATATCCTAATATCTACTACATACTATTATATAAATGAATTACATATTTAGCAAGTGTTTTCCTCACAAGTTGAATTGACTTCTCTGGAATTGAAGCAGTCCTATTAAATCTTTGCATAAAACACAATGATTTGAATTAGTGTATATGAAATCCAAATATAGAGAACATAAAATTCAAACCTAAATATTACCGTTTCCCATCCACTGGTGTAATGTGCACGAATGATGGTCATCATCCAAAACATAATGTAGTAACCACATTCATATGACTCCATTTGTCTATTACACTACAATATACATCATAATTATAAAATGTTAAGTAACATCATTTGAATGGAACCAAATGTAACAAAGTATGGACTAAAATACCAAACCTTAAGGGAAACCCATGCAAGCTTTTTAGCTGTAGCAGTAGATCTCCCAGATAACATCATATGTGTTGCAAGGGAACTATTAAAAAAAATTAATTTAGCATACATTTATATAAAAAAAAATTCCACCTAATTGAGATTCTTACCAATCTACTACATGTCTAAGAGGGCTGGGAGGAGACTTATGCAATGAACAAAACCAGACAGCCGTGTTCTCCGGTAGAGATCACAAGTAGCTGCCAATGACACCTGAAATTGGTAATAACTTATAAATCATATACCAAAATTAATAAATGAATGTGTTGAAGTTAACAAACTTCACTTACCCAAGTATATAAGGGAGAAAATATATCTCCTTCTCCATTCCAAAGCAGGTGGTGATGTATGTCTGGATATCATCAAATTTATTTCTTTCATGAGTCATAGAGGGGTCAATGAACCCATATACATCGTTGAACCCCTTCTTGTTACTAACATCAAACAGATACCTAAAATGAAGAAATAATCTGGTATAAGTAAGTTGATAAAATAGAATTATATATAAAAGTTTTCATAAACTTACATCATCCACAGCTGAATGAGTGTGATATTAATTTCTTCTCTACTCGATGCAAACTCCCTAACATCTTGATGATGCAAGTACAATGGGATCTGAGCTTCTGTTCCAAATGTAATAGAATCCCAATGTACATTCATCGACACATCTGAAATGATTTGAGCAAGCTCGTCTAACGCACCAGGAGGGTCATCCTCAGATAAATGAGTCTTCTTCGGTGTAGGACTTCCCTCTTGACCTATCTGCTGTTAAATGCAAAAATGATTATGTTATAACGTCAATTAGAAGTAAATATTAAAATTGAGAAGTATATAATACGAGTGTTTACCGGGGGATTAGATACATCACCAAATTGGGGGAATTCTTGATTAATAATTTTCCATTGCTTTGAATCAGCTGGATGACGAAGCAGTCCATCAGTTGTACTCTCATCTGCATGCCATCTTAGGTTTTTAACGTCTTTGGGATTTGCTAACAAACGCTTAAGTTTGGCAACTAGTGGAAGGTACCAAACTACTTTCACAGTAGAACCATTCTTTTCTGTGTGACCACCATCTTCACCGTTGTTTATTGACTTGTATCATGATAACCCACATTTTGGACACTTTATCAAAGCTTCATTCTCATTCCTATACAATATTCAATCATTCGGACATGCATGTATCCGTTTATATTCCATACCCATCGAACAAAGAATTTTTTTTGCATCATAATTACGATTAGGTAACGTATTTCCATCTCACAGCATTTCATTCAACAACGACAACAATTCTGTGAAACTCTTATCACTTCATCCGTTGCTCGCCTTTAAAGTCATGAGCCTTAACACCGCTGACAATCGTGTGAACTTAGTTGAACCCACATACAAAGGAGTCTCTGCATCAGTGGACATCGTTTCATACACATGCGCTTGGGCAAAAGCTTCTGCACCAACATCGCGGATCATGTCCTCTAAGTTGTCTTCTTCGGCTTGATCTTCTATATCCATTGTGGAATCATAAACATTTTCAGTTGGAGAGACAGTTGGAAAGTCTGTTAATTCGCCGTGCCATATCCATGTTTTATAACTTCATATGAAACCATCACAGATAAGATGTTCCCTAATATCAGATGCGTTCAACCTCCTCCCATTCAAACAGTTGACACAGGGACATCTGAACTTGACTTCATCATCACCACTTGTACTCGCATTACGTTGGCACAAACTCTATAAATTCTTCTACCCCTCTCTCGTACTCAGTGCTGATGAGTGGTAAATTAATCCACCCTCTATCCGTACCCATGTTTACTGAAATTGTTTACACAATTTCAATAATCTTGAATGATCACTTTGATCGTGTTTGTATTCAAGGTGTGACCCTATCCCATTCAAGAAGATTCACTTTTTTTAGTTTATTAAACATATCTTAAATTTCATGAAATTTTGCCAGCATTTCGCATTGGTCTTCAGGTTACACGAAATGAAAGTGATTATAAACACTAGTGCAGAAAAGGCCATAGACGTCCGTTCTTTCGCCCTTTTGACGTCCGATCTTCCCCCGACGTCTATGTAGGTGACGTTAATCAGACGTCGGGGGCACCAAACCGGACGTCTATATAGACGTCCGTTGTGTCAGGCCGGACGTCTATATAGACGTCCGCCCTGAAACAACGAACGTCTATATAGACGTCCGCCCCCTGAAACAACGGACGTCTATATGGACGTCCATGATAACGGTTGAAAAACCGTTATTTTTATGCTTAAAATTGATACCAAAAGCAACCTTTAAGACTTAGAAACTAGCTTGAACTCATATTTTTGCTTTAGTTTTGTGAATAAGAGAGTTGAAACTGAATTTAATGGTTTTGTGCAAGATTCCCTTGATTTTGTAGGCTAATTGAATGATTTGAAAGAAGAATTGAAGTACCGAATGATTGGAATGCTGAAAAGTCAACCAGAAACCAGAAAAGTCAACCAGTCAACCAAAAAAGTCAACCAGTCAACCAAAATACGAAAAAAGTCAACCAGACAAGTTTTGGGCCAGTTTTATGCGATTTTATGATCTGTTTGGGCCTGGACCCGTTTTCTATTATTTTTATGTCCTATTTAAAGACCTAGATGTCTTAGGGTTGGTATCTTTGGCTAGGAGGAAGCAAAAACACACTTTTCACCCCTTGGGGGTAGATTGGGAGATGGTGACGGCTCTCCTCTTCTCTTTCTCGGGTTTTTCTATCTCTTTCATTCTTTCATTATTGTTCATCTAGTTTCACCATGAATATGGTGAACTAAACCTTGTATTGTTGTTGGGGAATCAATGTAGTCTTGTGAAACTCTCATATAGGGAATTTGTTCTTATATCTTATATTTAAGACCTATGCTTTCTTTCATCATTAGTTAGGGTTTTTCCTTTTTGCTCAATGCTTGCTTTGTTTAACTCATTCAATGCATGATTATTGGTTTTGTCGATACGGGAACGTACGGGGAAGTCTAGATTCGGGGAATTTCTCCCAATAGTATATTGGTTGTCGTTAGGCTCCTGCACTAAAAGAACTAATTACTAGGAATGCTAGGAATTGTATGAACTCGTAATTAGGGATAGGCCTTCTTGCAAGGTAATTTAGAGAGTGACATTAACAATGATGAAAAGAATGTTGAATTCCTAAAATATATGAGAGTGGATAAGATGAAATTGATAAACCCCAACAACATACTCATCCATATATTCCATTGAAGTGTTTGTATTTTGTTCTAGCCATTGATCAAAACTCATGCATACATGTTTATTTTCTGTTTTGCATATTAAACTCCACTTATTTCGTTCTTAAGTCTTAGCTAATCAACAAATCACATAACTAAACTAGGCCGTGAGTCCTTTGGGAGAACGATACTTGGTCTTACCGAGTTTATTACTTGAAACGATTCGGTCACACTTGCCGATTGTAAAACAAGTTTGTGACATCATATTTTGGTGTTCATAAATTTGTCCATCAGTCCGCCCTGAAACAACGGACGTCTATATAGACGTCCGTTCCCTCCTCCCGGACGTCCAGTTGCTGGAATTGTCTGTGGTAGGGGCTGGGGGGTGGACGTCCATGTGTGCACTGTCGAACGTCCGTAGACGTCTGTTATTGCACTGACCGACGTCTACTAGGCGTTTTTTTTTAAAAATTATTTTACTTTTGCATTAAAACCACACCTGAAAAGCAGAAAATTGTCCCAGAACATTTTTGCAATAATATAAATATACGTTTCATATGAACAAAGTTCTACTTAATGTGGAGTTGAATCCACTAACAAAACTATCATAATATAACTTAAAGGTTTAATTGCTTGTTTTGTCCCCAGTTTGGCTGTAACGTGTCAAGTTAGTCCACAATTTTAAGAAAGTTTCAATTACGTCCAAACTTGGTTTAAAAGTGTCAATTTCGTCCAAACGTAGTAAAATTTGCTTCAATCAAGTCCCTTCCGTTAAATCCACATAAACAGACGTTAATTCTTTTTCTCTCTCCTCTGTTGCTCTGCTCCTCTCCTCTGCTCCTCTGCACAACAGCAGACCCTCTCTTTCTTTTGAATATTTGCATACACTAAATGAATAGTTATAGTGATCACAATGACAAAGTGAAGCAACGGTTATAATTTTTGTTATAGGGATGAAAATAATGCATTTGCACTAAAAGTTGTCTATCATATTCTATATGGTAGTGTCTAATTTGGTCAATCAATATTTTAAGAAAATAAAAAGGTGTAAACAAATAATCATTTCAATGAAAAGTTTGAAAGAACGAAAAACTTTTAAATAATTTTCAATATCTTTTATTTTAATAAAATTACTTTCTTTATGTTTTAATAAATATTTTTTCGTATTTTATTTATATAAAACATACACTTATATTTTTAAAACTTTATTTTTTACCTTTTTATATTTTTATTCAATATTATATCTTTAAATAAAATAAGAGAAATGTGTTGTTTACTAAATATATCAGGTAGATTAATTTTATTTTTATTAAAATTATGGTTGAGACGAATGTGAATTCTAAATCTAGAGGACATATAAATGTCACACATAATATTAAAATCTTCTTTAACATCATTTTAAAGAAGGTAAATGATATTTCTGCAATTATAATTTTTAATTTAATTGGTCTATACATAACTCTCCAAACTATTTAAAACATGTTTCTATTATAATTTATAAATACAGTTTAACTAAAAAATTATTGTTTTATAATAATCAAGTTCAGTTTTAACTAGTAATTAAATAGTTTGTTAATAAAACTCTTCTTTTATGGAGTGGATCCTTCTCTTTTGACAGTAAATGGAGACTCTTCCATTCCAGAAATGTGAACCATTTGATTATCTTCCTATTTTAATTAACCTCTTTATATATAACAATTACATTATATGTATCTCTTAATCTAAACTATTCATTTAAATTCAAATATTAAAATAAATTTTAGTGTATGCAAATATTCAAAAGAAAGAGAGGGTCTGTTGTTGCGCAGAGAAACAGAGCAGAGGAGCAGAGGAGAGAGAAAAACAATTAACGTCTGTTTCTGTAGAATTAACGGAAGGGACTTGATTGATGCAAATTTTACTACATTTGAACGAAATTGACACTTTTAAACCAAGTTTGGACGTAATTGAAACTTTCTTAAAATTGTGGACTAACTTGACATGTTACAGCCAAACTGGGGACAAAACAAGCAATTAAACGTAACTTAAACTAAAACTAAGCAATGTTCAACAAGAAATAATAAAACTTAAACTAAAACTATTCCTAACTCCATCTTTGCAGAAGATATGTGGTCCACTCCTGCCTTATTTGTTTAATTGTGTCCTCTGAAATAGGAAATGTACTCTTGAAGCACTGCAAAATTCAAGAAAGATTCATTATGGTTTCATATATGTTGAACATGAAATTGATTTGTAATGTATTGAAGGTATACATCATTACCTCATTCCAGTCATCTGTAATGACAACTCGAATGATGGTCTTAATCCAACACATCACATAGAAGCCACATTCCCATGAATCTAGCTGCTGGTTACACTAAAATCACAAACTAAAAAGTTAAGAATTTTGATCATTCAATAACATATAGAAATGAATTAGAAACTATAAATGACTTACAACCTTTGGATACAAAATTTGAACCAGTTGACCACGAGATTTACCAATAACTCTGTACAGATTGAAAACACAAAGTATAATTAATATGACTATATTTATCATAAAAGTTGAAGGTGAACATCAAAGTCAAAGTCATTTTTGGCGAAACACTTACCCTTGAAGCATGGTTCTGAAGTCGCTTTTCATCTTCCTGTGCAACGAACAAAACCATATAATTTTACATTGTTTGGGAATGATGACCATCAGCTGCCAGTGCGACCTATCACGAAGGACAAATAGTTATTCAACTAATTAAGGAAACTATAATAATGAACTGACCACATATAACAACACCTACCCCTCAATGTATGGCACAAGGTATACGTCTCTTTTTGACTCATCCATCCATGTTTGCAAATAATGTTGTCTATTTTGAAGTGTGTTACCAGACGGTTGAATGGTCTGAGGTTCAACAAATCCGGACATGGAAGACCGACCTTGGTCTACAACGATTGTGTTCATGTACCTAAAACAACAAAGTTAAGTTGTTAGAAACTATAACAATGTAAATAAAAGTAATATGAAAGACCAAATTGACTATCTTACATGCACCACAGCTGAATGATGGAAATATTCAACATCCTGTCTCCCCAAATCACCTTCAATGCATCAGAGAATGTGATATAAACTGGCACATGTGGGGGAAGACCAAATACTCTCAAATCCCAGTATAGTTGTAATGATGTTTTCTTCAATCTGGATAATTATGTCATTAGCTTTGATAGAGGATCGTCCTCCGCTTCAGCCATCTCATCATCTTCATGTATGACTGTATCATCAATTGGCTTCTTCTAAGGACGTGTGAACTGAAGATAAGAATTTACGTCAAAGTGTTATCAACAATTATTTGAAGAATAAACATAGAAATACTAAGGAAAAAGACATTATACCTGTGGAGTAGCGATGTGGGACATGATCAATGCTCTGGGCCAGGCAATAAATGATCCTATGGCCTCCCCCACAAAGTTAATTTCTGGAGTGGGTACAGGCACCTGAGCCTGGGGATCCCGAACCTCGTCAACGGTCACACGCACGTGCTGGGGTAATATGGGAACACCATGAATAGTCTCCCCTCCCTCAAGCACTCGTCCGACAGCCACAATGCGTGGGGGATTGATGGACAAATTTATGATCACCAAAATATGATGTCACAAACTTGTTTCACAATCGGCAAGTATGACCGAATTGATGAACGGGTCGCACCGCTCACAAAAATTGTGCATAAAAGAAATGCAGTATAGTTTACTAGGAAGTGACTCCTAGGTCGTCTCTCAAGGACCAATTTGAGTGGTTCAGTCTCAGATTTAACACGAAGTGGGGGGGGTTTTCTGGATGTTTTGTGCGGTAAAATAAAATTGGAAATTGGAAATAAAACAGCAGAAAAATTAAAATAAATTAAAACTGGGATTTAAACACAATTGAATTTAAAAATACTGAAATAAATTTAACGACGGTAAAAACTGAACGGTAAAAGACGGTAAAAATAGACAATGGAAAATTTAGCAGTGTTTGAAATTAAAATGCTGGAACAATAAACATGCAGAAAACATAACAGCAGTGTAAATAAAATTTACCCAAAGCAACAGTGAAAATGAATAGTAAAAACAACGTTGAAAATAAACTGAACGGTAAAACGCAATGACAGAACTTAACGGTGCAGAAAATCATGAACGGTAAATTGAACAGATAAAAGTACTTGACTGAAAATGAAATTCATGAAAGTTTCAACATTTAAATTAAAATTCTTGAACAATACCATTAAAAATGAACTAGCAAAGGTGACACAGCTTAAGAAATTAAAACTACATTTTGGCACTGTTTGAAATAGAAATTCAGAACCTCTGGAAGAGAGGAACCGAGAGTTGCTTCCTAACTATCCTAAATCCTACTCCTCAAATCTCTAATCCTAAAATCTAATGACTTTGCTTCTCTGCCTGCTCTCCTTTTATTTCCAAAAGTCAGGAACATCCTCCTTCAATTCAGCAAGATTTTGTGTTTTGTCTCCGTAGCTTGCTTCCTATTTTCTTCCAGACTTGTGTTTTTGTGCTAGTAGCTTAAGACTTTCTGCACCTCCTAGCCATGCAAAACAAATAGGGTGGGACCCTCTATTTCTTGTAGGCATGCGGCTATTCTTCTCTGCATTCCAAAGCATGAATCAACTCCTATTCCTTTCCACTTTCGACCCCTCTTCACGATGCTGGAGCTGCTGTAATTCTTCACCAAAGCTTCACTTACGGCCTTCTCCTCTTTTGGTGGCTTCTTCTTTGCTGCACCCTGAATGCTTCTCCTTGCTGCTGGATGGCTACGTGAAGTTTACTGCCCCACGTGAACTCCTCTCTTCAACCATGACAGCACCTCAAGCTCTCTTCTTCTCATTCATCCAAAATCCAACACCATGGGTGCCACTTCTTTTTCTTCTTTCTTCTCTCGTGAATCACCATTCTTTTCGGTGCTCCTCCAAGCTGGATGCTGCCTCCCTTGCTTCTGGAACGCAACTCCCTGCTGCATCCGTTCTTCATCTCCGCTGGATGGCTGCACCTTCCAACCAACCGTGAGCTCTTCTTTTCTTGTTGGAACAAACTCCTCACGTGTTGCTGCTTCTTGGTTCCGTGAGCTTTTGCTAGAACAATTCTTAGTGGTGGATGGACCTATATTTCAGCATGTAGCAGCTTACACCTTTGGAGCTCTTTGGACGTTAGCTTTCAACCAAGTGGTGGCCTCTTTATTGAAGTTCACGTTTGTTGGATGGGTAAGGTGAAAGCAACGTTTTCCCTTCTTTCATCCAGAAATGCTTTGCTCTTCTTTCCTTCTTTTCCCGTAAACTCCAACCTATACAACACATGTGTGATCTGCATTTTTCTTTTGGTGGGGCCGTGACATTCTTCCCTTCATAATACCAATTTCATAAACTTTACCATTCCATTTTGGAAGTCCTTTATGTGTATGTGAGCTTCAACTTCCAACGTGGGCCATGAAGCATCTTTCCTTGATAAAATTCAGACTTTGTTTTGGAGATGCTACGTGATATGGATCACTAAATAACAAAATGGAATAAAAGTGAGTGGTGGCCCATATGTTGTCTCCTTTATAAAATGACAAAAGAAACACAACCAATATGCACTCTTTTTTTATATGGCCGTGACATTGATTCTTGTTCCTCTTAGAAACCAAATTGAAAACAAAAGAATTTTGCTTTGCATTATTTTTCCATGACCGTGTGCATCTTAAGACAAATGGCAGCCACTTTCTTCAAAAGCCGTGAGTTGCAACATGGTTTCCAAACCAACCAATATTACTTCTTGAAATGAGCTTTAAAATGTGCCAACATGAGTGTTGAATCCTTGAGTGTTGGGATGTCTTAGCACCGTCCAATGATCAATTCCAGCCACCACAAGTATCAAACAACAAGCAAACAATGCAAACAAATTAGCAGTCACTCAAACAGTCAGCACTAGACTGACATAGGAGAGTAAAACAAATACTGGGAACAACACAGAACGAATTTGAACAAAATAAAAACTACACATGAAAATAGACATCCAGACGAAACTATGAAAAAAAATTGCATGCAAAACGGATAAGAATTGTATTCAAACGAAGACACACAAGTTGACACAACATTCACGCAGCACTGGGATGACATAGGAGAGTAAACAAATTACTGGGAACAGTACAGATCGAATTTGAACAAAGTAAAAACTATACATGAAACTAAACATCTAGACGAAACTATGAAAAAAAATTGAATGGAAAACGGATACGAATTGAACTCGAACGAGGACAAACAAGTTGACACAAAATTCACACAGCAACCAGCGAAAATTGAAGTGGCTGAAATGCATTGGGCTCAATTGTCATTTCTCATTTAGCCTTCAAATGTCCCAAAACGTTATCCAAAATTTTCCCGTAATTAATAATGCAAAATAATAAGCTCAGAGAATTCAAATTAGTTAAAATAAGAATTTTCGATCAAATTAAGCACAATTAGGAAAAACAGGAAAATACCGGACATTTAAGCACAATTCCCCGACTAATTTTAGTACAATAAACTAAGTGAAGTGAATAAAATATTGACTCATCAGAATCGTTCAAGTAATAAACTTGGTAAGACCAAGTATCGTTCTCCCAAAGGACTCACGGCCTAGTTTAGTTGTGTGGTTTGTTGATTAGCTAAGACTTAAGAACGAAATATTTGGAGTTTAATATGCAAGACAGAAAATAAACATGTATGCATGAGTTTTTGATCAATGGCAAAAGCAAAAGATAAACACTTTCAATCAAATATATGGATGAATATGTTGTTGGGGGTCAATTTCATCTTATCCACTCTCATATATTTTAGGAATTCAACATTCAAATCATCATTGTTAATGCCACTCTCTAAAGTACCATTCTAGATGGCTTCTCCCTAATCACGAGTTCATACAATTCCTAGCATTCCTAATGATCAGTTCATAAGTGCAGGAGCTTAACGACAACCAACATAATATTGGGAGAAATTCCCCGGATCTAGACTTCCCCGTACGTGCCCGTATCGACAAAACCAATAATCATGCATCGAATGAGTTAAACTATGCAAGCATTAAGCAAAGAGGAAAAACCCTAACTAATGATGAAAGAAAGCATAAATCTTAATTAAAAGATGCAAGCATAAATTCCATATATGAGAGCTTCAATCGATTACATTGATTCCCCAACAAACATACAAGGTTTAGTTCACCATATTCATGGTGAACCTAGATGAACAATGAAAGAATGAAAGAATAAACCCTAAAAAGGTGAAGAGGTAGCCTGAGCATCCAAGATCCTCCTTCAAAGGGGTGGAAGAGAGAGTGTTTGCCTCGTTTCTGCCAAAGATACAAACTCTAGGACGTCCTAAAGCTTATATACTATTCTAAAATTACAAAAGATCTAAGCCCAAGCCCATAAAAGTGCCAGAAAACAAGTCCAAGCCCATTAAGAATGGCGCTCAGCGGTAAATACCGCTCAGCGGTGACTGCGCGTCTCTTTTCTTCCCCTCAGCGGCCATTTTGCCCCTCAGCGGACCTCCCGTGACCTCCTGAGTGCCACTCAGCGGTAAAATGCCGCTGAGCGGTGCTTTCGGCTTCTCCTTTTGCACTCTTTGATTTCTTTTCTGATTCCATCTCTCTCCTTCTTCACTTCTTTCACTAAATTCACCTTAAAACCTGCACAAAAACACTTAAATCAAGCATAAACCTGTCCAGCTCTCTTATTTCTGAAAATATGAATAAAAGTATGATTTCAAGCCAGTTTCTAAGTCTAAAGGTTGCTTTTAGTATCAATTTTAAGCATGAAAATAACAGTTTTTCAACTGTTATCACAACCCCAAACTTAGAACTTTGCTTGTCCTCAAGCAAACAAAATGTAACTCAATCTCCAACCAATTCATATGATGGTTCACTCATTCAAAAATTCTCTTTTTCAAGATAAGTAATAACTTCACTCAAACTTATGACCAAGAGTTCAACCAAGATGTGCACATGCTTTAGTGTTCACAAAGTCATTTAAATTCCAACAAATGCTATTTTTCATGAATGATCAATCAATTAATCATGGATGTTCATGTGCTTATGGAATATTTCCTCACTAGGTAAAGTGTTTCACTCAACACACAAGTGTATAAGAGGTAAAGTGTTTCACTCATTCACTCCACTATCACCATGTCACATGAATCAACTTTGCCTTTCGTTTTACCACAATCAAAAACATTCACAAGCATGCATCATCACAAGACTTTTCAATGGCTTATAATGTGGCTGGGCTAACAAGAAAATTGGTTTTTCTAGATCACAAAATCCTTGAGTTAAGAGAATCATAACAACACAATTTTTCTTCTTCATTCCTGATGGACAAATTTGTAAGCACCAAAATATGATGTCACAAACTTGTTTCACAATCGGCAAGTATGACCGAATCGTTCAAGTAATAAACTTGGTAAGACCAAGTATCGTTCTTCCCAAAGGACTCACGGCCTAGTTTAGTTATGTGATTTGTTGATTAGCTAGGACTTACAAACGAAATATTTAGATTTTAATATGCAAGACAGAAAATAAACATGTATTCATGAAATTTGATCAATGGCAAAGACAAAAGATAAACACTTTCAATGAAATATATGAATGAATATGTTGTTGGGGGTCAATTTCATCTCATCCACTCTCATACATTTTAGGAATTCAACATTCAAATCATCATTGTTAATGCCACTCTCTAAAGTACCATTCTAGATGGCTTCTCCCTAATCACGAGTTCATACAATTCCTAGCATTCCTAATGATTAGTTCATGAGTGCAGGAGCTTAACGACAACCAATATAATATTGTCAGTATAATATTGGGAGAAATTCCCCGGATCTAGACTTCCCCGTACGTGTCCGTATCGACAAAACCAATAATCATGCATGGAATGAGTTAAACTATGCAAGCATTGAGCAAAGAGGAAAAACCCTAACTAATGATGAAAGAAGGCATAAGTCTTAATTAAAAGATGCAAGCAAAGATTCCATATATGAGAGCTTCAAGAGATTACATTGATTCCCCAACAAACATACAAGGTTTAGTTCACCATATTCATGGTGAACCTAGATGAATATCAATGAAAGAATGAAAGAATAAACCCTAAAAAGGTGAAGAGGTAGCCTGAGCATCCAAGATCCTCCTTCAAAGGGGTGGAAGAGAGAGTGTTTGCCTCGTTTCTGCCAAAGATACCAATTCTAGGGACGTGCAAGCCCTTAAATACTATTCTAGAGTTACAAAAGATTACAAAAGCCCAAGCCCAAAAAGTGCCGCTCAGCGGTGATTGCGCGTCCTTTTCTTCCCCTCAGCGGCCATTTTGCCCCTCAGCGGTTCCAACGTGACCTCTTGAGTGCCGCTCAGCGGTAAAATACCGCTGAGCGGTACCTTCGACTTCTCTTTTTGCACTCTTTGATCTCTTTTCTAATGTCATCTCTCTCCTTCTTCACTCTTTTCACTAAATTCACCTTAAAACCTGCACAAAAACACTTAAATCAAGCATAAACCTGTCCAGCTCTCTTATTTCTGAAAATATAGATAAAAGCATGATTTCAAGCTAGTTTTTAAGTCTAAAGGTTGCTTTTAATATCAATTTTAAGCATGAAAATAACAGTTTTTCAACTGTTATCAATTCCCAACTTTCTTTTGCCTTTGCATTTGCATTGAGCTTTGCTTCTTTTTCTTTTCTTTTCTTTTTCTTTGCATATTCTTACTTTTTAGCTCTTAGCTCAATGCTTTTCCTTTTTCATGTTTTTACAACAACCCCAAACTTGAACATTTAATAATACCACACAAGATCTTCTACTTAACTCAAGGTAAAGATTTTCAATCAAGGGTTTTCAGTGTATGTTCAAGGCTAAGGGTTCAAAGGATGGAACACAACGTGTTCTCTTTTAGTGGGCTAACTTTATGAATTTGGCCAATAAAAAGGGTTCCAACAAACGGCCTTGATCATATGATGCAAAACAAGCAATTGATTCAATCATAGAAAACCTGGGCAAAATCATTCATGCTTTCAAAGTAATAGCATTCAACAATAACAACTCTGGAGCTCAAAACCTCACATATAAGCTCATTCACATTTGACATACACATCCTGCTTAATTTCACAATCACAATCATGATATTATGCATTTGTTCACAAAGCTTGTGAATCACCTGTATAAGCATTTTATGTGCACATCATCTCAACATCAATCAATCAATAAGCATCATTACTTATCACACAATCACAGTTAATAGCAAACCATCATAATAAACCAGGTGTTCAATAGAGTACATCAACCCTAATCTAATAAACA
Organism: Vigna nakashimae; assembly: GCA_034642375.1. Taxonomy (NCBI): domain Eukaryota; kingdom Viridiplantae; phylum Streptophyta; class Magnoliopsida; order Fabales; family Fabaceae; genus Vigna; species Vigna nakashimae. Next base: position 40,279,434 of record CM067765.1, read on the forward strand.
AAAACAAATAAGTTCAGAAAACTTAAACCACAAAAGCATAATCATATGATAGCATTCATCAGTAAATGCTATCTCAGCTCCTCATCAGTCTGAGCTGTCCTCTGTATCTTCCTCTTCCTCCTCATCATCATCATCTTCAAATGCATCCTCCTCATCAGCTTCATCTTCTTCCATGTCTTGAGCTGAAGCTTCAGCTGCTTCAACTCCTCCTCCATGCAATGGTTCTTCTGGCCAAGCTACCACATTATGGAATTCATCCATAGTCCACCTGTGTGCTGGAGGTGTATCATACATCCCCACTATCATCTCAGCAGTGGCCACCTGCCCTCTGTGAATGGACTGCAACTGAGCACCTATAAGAGACATATACATGTCCCTCATCTGGAATGGTTCTGCTTCATGTGTATCAGCAGATGTCCGGCTCTGTGCTGGCCCTCTCTCTCTACGAGCCTGGCGTGGTGGAACTGGCTGAGCTGCATCCTCACCTCCACAGTACTGTCTGTAATAAGCCTCATCAATAGCTTTTCTTGGCCTCTCAAATGGTGGAACAGAAGTGTCCACCCCAGCTAGCTTGCAAAGGTGAGTGATCAAAGAAGGATGTCCTAGTGGTGCTTTGTTGTTTGAGGTGTTAGCACATACACTAATTTCATCAGCTATCACCTGCCCAATATTAACATTTAAGTTTCTGATAGCACAGTAGATGAATAGTGCCCTGCTGAGAGTAATATCTGACACATGTGAACATGGCTGAATGTTGGCATGAGAAAATGCCATCCAATACTTTGCAAGAGCAGTCAAGTCTGTCCTCCTAATGTTAACCACTGAGCCAGATCTATTCCTTTGGAAGTGTCCTCCAGGTATACACAGCACTCTCTCCACATCCTCATAATCAGCACCTTCCTCCATGCAAAGAGCAAACTAGCATTGCTCACCAGCCCACACAGTATCTAGGAAGTTGTTGATAGAATCAGGATCATACCTGATAGCATGGCCTCTGACATAGCCCAAATAATTCTCAGCTAGATAATCACCAATCTTCTTTGCATTGGTGTAAAATTCCTTTACCACAGCTATGTTGGCAGGTGCAGGATAAATGGCTAGCTTTCCCCAATCATTCCCTAACACTTGCTCTCCAAATTGAGGAGCAACGTTAGGTATCATTCCAACCTTTCTCTCCATCAGTAGTCTCCTGTCCTGAACCACCCTAAAGTGCTTCTCATGTTTCCTAGAGAGGAACCTGCTATTATGGGGTTGCTCTGGTTCCTTTTCCTTTCTCTTGGTTGCCATGGTTTTCAATCTCTTTCCTGAAGAGGATGCCATTCCTGCATTCAAACACAAATACAAAACCACAGAACATGATGTTAATCATTAGTAAACACAGAACACAACTCCTTTCGAAGCTAAACCACCGCTGAGGGCCAGAATTTCCCCTCAGCGCCACCAGTGCCACATTCCAACACGCAACAAACCAGAAAAATCAAATCTGGCAGAGTACCGCTCAGCGGCAGTTTACCCCTCAGCGGTAACTCTGCAGATTTTTGAAAAACCTGTTTTAAAGCTGTCCTAACTCCACCCAAATGCAATTTTCAGTTTTCCATTTCATAATCATGCATTTTAATCGGTTCAAACATCAAATATATCATCAAATCATGCATAGAAATCAAAACCCCTAAATATTCATGCTTTGACAATTGATGGACAAATTTATGATCACCAAAATATGATGTCACAAACTTGTTTCACAATCGGCAAGTATGACCGAATCGTTCAAGTAATAAACTTGGTAAGACCAAGTATCGTTCTTCCCAAAGGACTCACGGCCTAGTTTAGTTATGTGATTTGTTGATTAGCTAGGACTTACAAACGAAATATTTGGATTTTAATATGCAAGACAAAAAATAAACATGTATGCATGAAGTTTGATCAATGGCAAAGACAAAAGATAAACACTTTCAATGAAATATATGAATGAATATGTTGTTGGGGGTCAATTTCATCTCATCCACTCTCATATATTTTAGGAATTCAACATTCAAATCATCATTGTTAATGCCACTCTCTAAAGTACCATTCTAGATGGATTCTCCCTAATCACGAGTTCATACAATTCCTAGCATTCCTAATGATTAGTTCATAAGTGCAGGAGCTTAACGACAACCAATATAATATTGTCAGTATAATATTGGGAGAAATTCCCCGGATCTAGACTTCCCCGTACGTGCCCGTATCGACAAAACCAATAATCATGCATGGAATGAGTTAAACTATGCAAGCATTGAGCAAAGAGGAAAAACCCTAACTAATGATGAAAGAAGGCATAAGTCTTAATTAAAAGATGCAAGCAAAGATTCCATATATGAGAGCTTCAAGAGATTACATTGATTCCCCAACAAACATACAAGGTTTAGTTCACCATATTCATGGTGAACCTAGATGAATAACAATGAAAGAATGAAAGAATAAACCCTAAAAAGGTGAAGAGGTAGCCTGAGCATCCAAGATCCTCCTTCAAAGGGGTGGAAGAGAGAGTGTTTGCCTCATTTCTGCCAAAGATACTAATTCTAGGACGTGCAAGTCCTTATATACTATTTTAGAATTACAAAAGATCTAAGCCCAAGCCCATAAAAGTGCCAGAAAACGAGTCCAAGCCCATTATTAAGAATGGCGCTCAGCGGTAAATACCGCTCAGCGGTGACTGCGCGTCCCTTTTCTTCCCCTCAGCGGCCAGTTTGCCCCTCAGCGGACCTCCCGTGACCTCCTGAGTGCCGCTCAGCGGTAAAATGCCGCTAAGCGGTGCTTTCGGCTTCTCCTTTTGCACTCTTTGATTCCTTTTCTGATTCCATCTCTCTCCTTCTTCACTTCTTTCACTAAATTCACCTTAAAACCTGCACAAAAACACTTAAATCAAGCATAAACCTGTCCAGCTCTCTTATTTCTGAAAATATAGATAAAAGCATGATTTCAAGCTAGTTTTTAAGTCTAAAGGTTGCTTTTAGTATCAATTTTAAGCATGAAAATAACAGTTTTTCAACTGTTATCACAACCCCAAACTTAGAACTTTGCTTGTCCTCAAGCAAACAAAATGTAACTCAATCTCCAACCAATTCATATGATGGTTCACTCATTCAAAAATTCTCTTTTTCAAGATAAGTAACAACTTCACTCAAACTTATGACCAAGAGTTTATTCAAGATGTGCACATGCTTTAGTGTTCACAAAATCATTTAAATTCCAACAAATGCTATTTTTCATGAATGATCAATCGATTAAGCATGGATGTTCATGTGCTCATGGAATATTTCCTCACTAGGTAAAGTGTTTCACTCACACTCAAGTGTATAAGAGGTAATCACTCATTCACTCTACTATCACAATGTCACATGAATCAACTTTGCCTTTCATTTTACCACAATCAAAAACATTCACAAGCATGCATCATCACAAGGACTTTTCAATGGCTTATAATGTGGCTGGGCTAACAAGAAAATTGGTTTTTCTGGATCACAAAATCCTTGAGTTAAGAGAATCATAACAACACAATTATTCTTATTCATTGCCAACTTGCCTTTTCATTTGCATTGAGCTTTGCTTTTTCTTTTCTTTTCTTTTTCTTTGCATATTCTTACTTTTTAGCTCTTAGCTCAATGCTTTTCCTTTTTCATGTTTTCCCAACAACCCCAAACTTGAACATTTAACAATACCACACAAGATCTTCTACTTAACTCAAGGTAAAGATTTTCAATCAAGGGTTTTCAGTGTATGTTCAAGGCTAAGGGTTCAAAGGTTAGAACACAAAGTGTTCTCTTTTAGTAGGCTAACTTTATGAATTTGGCCAATAAAAAGGGTTTCAGCAAAAACGGCCTTGATCACATGATGCAAAACAAGCAATTGATTCAATCATAGAAAACCTGGAAAAAATCATTCATGCTTTCAAAGTAATAGCATTCAACAATAACAACTCTGGAGCTCAAAACCTCACATATAAGCTCATTCACATTTGACATACACATCCTGCTTAATTTCACAATCACAATCATGATATCATGCATTTGTTCACACAACTTGTGAATCACCTGTATAAGCATTTTATGTGCACATCATCTCAACATCAATCAATCATAAGCATCATTCAAGCATTACTTATCACACAATCACAATTAATAGCAAACCATCATAATAAACCAGGTGTTCAATAGAGTACATCAAACCCTAATCTAAAAACAAAAACAAATAAGTTTAGAAAACTTAAACCACAAAAGCATAATCATATGATAGCATTCATCAGTAAATGCTATCTCAGCTCCTCATCAGTCTGAGCTGTCATCTGTATCTTCTTCCTCTCCTTCTTCTTGGATCTTATAGTCTTGATTCTTTTTGCATGATGAGGAGGCCATCCCTGCATCTAACTTAATTCACAAAACCAAAAGATACATTGTTAAGCATTAGTAAACCACAATGAAGAAATCAACCCCTTCAATGATGCTCTCTCCCAACCCCAAACTTAGATGGAAAACTAGTGAGAACGTGAGTGGAAGGGAGATTTTCTCAAGAGGGAAGAGGGAAAAGATGTGGAGAACCTTGGAAAAGGTATGTAGGAGTGTGTGTGCAGAGAAGAGCCTGAAAATAGAAGCTTATGTGCAGCTTAGGGTATAAAAATACCCTAATGAGCTCGGGTTCCGCTAAGGGGAACTTAAGCCCATCTGCGATAGTACCGCTCAGCGGTAATTGCCGCTCAGCGGCACTTTCGTGAAGTGCTCCTCTCCTTCTTTTCTTGACCTACGTGCCTCCTAGACATACCCCTCACTGGTTCCCTGCAATTCAATGTTAAAAATGCTTATGCAAACCCTAAAATAAACAGACAGAAAACAATCAATCAACTGGGTTGCCTCCCAGGTAGCGCTTGTTTAACGTCACGAGCCTGACCCAAAATCCACCAACACCCATCAGTAGGTGTTACCAACTTACCAGCACCCATCAGTAGGTGCAAAATTTTCTCACCAACACCCATCAGTAGGTGTTATAACTTAGTATCCTTCAGTAGATACTTAACCACCTAGCATCCTTCAGTAGATGCTATATCCAACAAAATATTTACAAAAATAATGTCCACAAATTAAAAGTTACCAAACAAAATCAAAAGTTTTTAATTTACTGGGTTGCCTCCCAGCAAGCGCTCTTTTAACGTCATTAGCTTGACCCTGTTAAAGCTCATGTTCCATCTTCTTTATAGTTGATGTTGTCCTTCCACCAACCTTTCAACTGCTTCCTTTGGACTGTTTTGGATTCTCTAGAATATGGAGACTCTATCTCTATCATCTCCTTGTCTTTAAAGCCTTTTATAACCCACAACTTGTTCTTGAGTCTTACAGGTGTGCCAAGTTGGGGTCTTCTTTTCTTCTAGTCTCTAGGAACTTCTTCTCCTTTTCCAATCTCTTCTACCTTGGGTACCTGAAAAAACAAACAATGGTTACCTGAAACTTCAAGATTTTCATCTTTACCTCTAGTCATGGGTGCATCTCGAAATGCAGCTTTATAACTAGACTCTTCCTCCTTTGCTTGTATCTCATCTTTGAAAACATCCACCACCACTCTCTCCTCTCTGTCCTGGAGCACCACTATACCTTCATTAACATCTATGATAGCCCTGGCCGTTTTCATAAACGGTCTTCCCAGTATGAAAGGTATTTTTTCGGTCTCCATCTTCATCACCACAAAGTCTGCCAAAAACTGAAGTTTGCCAACACAAACTACAATGTCTTCTGCAATCCCACATGGCTCCTTTGAAGATCCATCAGCCATTACTAAATTAACCTTTACAGGTTTTATTTTAACATGGCCAATTTGCTCCAATAGAGAATAAGGCATCAAGTTAACACTTGAGCCTAAATCAAGGAGAGCTTTCTTTACCTTTTTCTTCCCTATAGAACAAGGGATAGAAAAACTACCTGGATCTGCTGCTTTTGGTGGGAATGACTCTTTCTTAACAGTTATACACTTTTCTTCCTCATCATCTCTACGTCTTCTTTTTGTAGAGGTTCCTTCATCAGATTTTGTGTAAACTGCTATTTTCTGTAAAATTTGTTCCCAAGGTGCTTCATTATCAACCATTCTGAATAAATCTGTGAAGTCCATTGGTTTCTCCTGATTTGTTGGAAAAGGAAAAATGTCCTTTCTTTCTTCTTCTCTTCTCTCTTCTGTTTCTCCTTCTTCTAACTCAATAATCTCTTCATTCACACTCTTGACCACTTTGCACTCTTCTCTAGGGTTAACCTCAGTATTAGCCCCAAAGTTTCTGTTTGGCCTTTCTTCCAATTGCTTGGTAATCTGACCCATTTGAATCTCCAAATTCTTTATAGCAGCTTCAGTGCTCTTTTGAGAAGATTCAGTTTTCTGTATGAATTGCTGAAGAGTTTCTTCCAACCTTGTTGATCTTTCATTAAGCATAGATAATTGTTGCCACAAGGTTGGTTGCTGCTGCTGCTTATTATATTGATTAGCTTGCCCAGTTTGTCCTTGGCCAATGCTTGGATGTGGTTTCCAACCCTGATTATAATTCCCTTGACGGTATGGAAATTGATTAGCCATGAAATTAACATCCTCCACGGTTTCCACAGGAAAAGCACATTGGCCATTGATGTGATCACCCCCACATAATTCGCACAACTGGGTTTGTACCTGTGCAGCAGATTTTAACTCTTTGGGTAATGAAGCAAGAGTTTTGGTCAGAGTTTCCAGCTGTTGAGTTAGAATTTTATTCTGGGCTAGCAAGGCATCATGGGTTTGTAATTGAAGAACCCCTTTCTGTTGCGTAGGAGTTCCTCTTTCACTGTGCAGCTCATTATCACTTGTAGCCATGTTTTCAATAATTTCAGTTGCTTCCTCTGGAGTCTTCCATTTGATATTGCCTCCAGCTAAGGCATCCAGCATCATCTTGGTTTGTGAACCAAGCCCTCCAAGGAAAGTTAGGACTACTTCTTGATCTTCATAGCCATGCGTGGGAGTTTTACGTAACAAGCTTTTATACCTGTCCCATGCATGTCCCAGTGATTCTTCCATGCCCTGCTTGAATGAAGAAATCTCTTGCTTCCCTTTAGTCACTTTAGATTGTGGGAAGTATTTGTTTAAAAACTTTGTAACTACTGCTTCCCACTCTGTGAAACTTTCTTCTGGAAAAGAGTTCAACCAAAGCTTAGCATTGCCTCCCAATGAGAAAGGAAACAAGCTAAGTTTGATAGCTTCGTCTGGCACCCCATTAATCTTGACTGTTTTGCAAATCTCATTAAAGGTAGTAAGGTGCTCATATGGGCTTTCATGAGATAACTCATTAACTTGATTACTCTTCACCAGTTGAATCAGTGCTGGTTTGACCTCCATGTTGGCTGCATTGACTCTAGGTCTAGCTATGCTATTGAAGTGCTGAGGTCCAGCAAGATTAGTGTAATCTGCAAGAGTTCTTCTAACATTATTGCCCTCCATACTTCCTGTGCTATGAACAGAACCTTGTGGTGATGATTGTAGGAGAGTTTCTGGAGAAGGGAAAAGTTCTCTAGACGTTCTGATTCTTCTCCTCCTTCTACTCTCGTCTAGACCTTCAAGAAGAGGTTCTGTTGTTTTCTTACTCCTAGTTCGAATTGCTTCCTGCATGCACAAGAAAACAAAACCCTAGAAAAGATTTGTTAGCACAAAAAGATATAGGAGAAGATATAGATTCAAAAGATAAAAAGATTTAGAAGATAAAAGATTTAGAAGATAGAAAGATAAAATAAGATAGAATAAAATAAAATAAAATCTAACCTAATCTAAAAGATAAAGATAAAATAAAATCTAACCTAACCAAATAAAATAAAATCTAATCTAATCTAAAAGATAAAACAAAATCTAACCTAATTCTAAAAGATAAAATAAAATAAAATCTAATCTAAAAAATAAGATAAAATAAAATAAAAACAGAAAAATAAAAACAGAAATTCAAAATTAAAGTCAAAGATAATCAATAATCACACAAATTAACCAGTTAAACCACGAGTCCCCGGCAACGGCGCCAAAAACTTGATGGACAAATTTATGATCACCAAAATCACGAGTTCATACAATTCCTAGCATTCCTAATGATTAGTTCATAAGTGCAGGAGCTTAACGACAACCAATATAATATTGTCAGTATAATATTGGGAGAAATTCCCCGGATCTAGACTTCCCCGTACGTGCCCGTATCGACAAAACCAATAATCATGCATGGAATGAGTTAAACTATGCAAGCATTGAGCAAAGAGGAAAAACCCTAACTAATGATGAAAGAAAGCATAAGTCTTAATTAAAAGATGCAAGCAAAGATTCCATATATGAGAGCTTCAAGAGATTACATTGATTCCCCAACAAACATACAAGGTTTAGTTCACCATATTCATGGTGAACCTAGATGAATAACAATGAAAGAATGAAAGAATAAACCCTAAAAAGGTGAAGAGGTAGCCTGAGCATCCAAGATCCTCCTTCAAAGGGGTGGAAGAGAGAGTGTTTGCCTCGTTTCTGCCAAAGATACTAATTCTAGGACGTGCAAGTCCTTATATACTATTTTAGAATTACAAAAGATCTAAGCCCAAGCCCATAAAAGTGCCAGAAAACGAGTCCAAGCCCATTATTAAGAATGGCGCTCAGCGGTAAATACCGCTCAGCGGTGACTGCGCGTCCCTTTTCTTCCCCTCAGCGGCCAGTTTTCCCCTCAGCGGACCTCCCGTGACCTCCTGAGTGCCGCTCAGCGGTAAAATGCCGCTGAGCGGTGCTTTCGGCTTCTCCTTTTGCACTCTTTGATTCCTTTTCTGATTCCATCTCTCTCCTTCTTCACTTCTTTCACTAAATTCACCTTAAAACCTGCACAAAAACACTTAAATCAAGCATAAACCTGTCCAGCTCTCTTATTTCTGAAAATATAGATAAAAGCATGATTTCAAGCTAGTTTTTAAGTCTAAAGGTTGCTTTTAGTATCAATTTTAAGCATGAAAATAACAGTTTTTCAACTGTTATCAACAATCACATTCAAATTCAAGAACCCTAGAATGAACAAAATGCATTGTACTTACTTGGGTGGAGATACTAGATGCAATGAGAATGCTTCCAAGCTAGAATGCTCTCTTCCAACCCCAAACTTTGATGACACACTAGTGAAAAATTGAGTGGAAGAGAAATTTTCTTAAGAGGGAAGAGTGAAAAGATGTGGAAAACCTTGGAAAAGGTATGTGGGAGTGTTTGTGCAGAGAAGAGCCTGAAGAGAAACCCTAAAACGCAGCTTGAGGTATAAAAATACCCTAATGGGCTCGGGTCCCGCTAAAGGGAACTAAAGCCCATTCTGCGAGACTACCGCTCAGCGGTAGTTTGCCGCTCAGCGGCACTTGCGAGAATTGCTCTTCTCCTTCTTTTCTTGACCTACGTGCCTCCTAGACATACCCCTCACTGGTTCCCTGTAATTCAATGTTAAAAATGCTTATGCAAACCCTAACTAAAATAAACAAACAGAAAACAATCAATCAACTGGGTTGCCTCCCAGGTAGCGCTTGTTTAACGTCACGAGCCTGACCCAAAATCCACCAACACCCATTAGTAGGTGTTTCAAACTTCTCACCAACACCCATCAGTAGGTGTTACAAACTTAGTATCCTTCAGTAGATACTTAACCACCTAGCATCCTTCAGTAGATACTTAACCACCTAGCATCCTTCAGTAGATACTTAACCACCTAGCATCCTTCAGTAGATGTTGTATCCAACAAAATATTTACAAAATAATGTCCACAAATTAAAAGTTACAAAACCAAATCAAAAGTTTTTAAATCCACTGGGTTGCCTCCCAGCAAGCGCTCTTTTAATGTCATTAGCTTGACCCAGTAAAGTTCAAGTTCCATCTTCTTTATAGTTGATGTTGTCAGTCCACCAACTTCTCAGCTGCTTCCTTTGAACTGTTTTAGTTCTTCTAGAATATGGAGACTCTATCTCTATCATCTCCTTTTCTATAAAGCCCTTCACAACCCACAACTTGTTCTTGATTCTTACCGGTGTGCCAAGTTGAAGTGTTCTTTTCTTCCCGTCTCTAGGAATTTCTTCTCCTCTCCCAATCTCTTCTTCCTTGGGTACCTGAAACAACAAACAATGGTTACCTGAAACCTCAAGATTTTCATCTTTACCTCTAGTTATGGGTGCATCTCGAAATGCAGCTTTATAACTAGCTTCTTCCTCCTTTGCTTGTGTCTCATCTTTGAAGACATCCACCACCACTCTCTCCTCTCTATCCTGGAGCACCACTATACCTTCATTTACATCTATGATAGCCCTGGCCGTTTTCATAAACGGTCTTCCAAGTATGATAGGTATTTTCTCGGTTTCCATCTTCATCACCACAAAGTCTGCCAAAAACTGAAGTTTGCCAACACAAACTACAATGTCTTCTGCAATCCCACATGGCTCCTTTGAAGATCCATCGGCCATTACTAAATTAACCTTTACAGGTTTCATTTTTACATTGCCAATTTGCTCCAATAAAGAATAAGGTATCAAGTTAACACTTGAACCTAAATCAAGGAGAGCTTTCTTTACCTTTTTCTTCCCTATAGTACAAGGGATAGAAAAACTACCTGGATCTGATGCTTTAGGTGGGAATGACTCTTCCTTAACAGTTATACACTTTTTTTTCTCATCATCTCTACGTCTCTTCTTTGTAGAGCTTTCTTCATTAGATTTGGTGTAAACCGTAATCTGTTGCAAAATTTGCTCCCAAGGTGCATCATTATCCACCATTTTGAATAACTCTGTGAAGTCCATTGGTTTCCCTTGATGGATTGGAAAAGGAAACGTGCTTTTGCTCTCTATTTCACTTCTCTCTTCTGTCTCTAACTCAACTTTCTCATCATCAACACTCTCTACCACCTTGCACTCTTCTCTGGGGTTAACCTCAGTATTAGCCCCAAAGTTTCTATTTGGCCTTTCTTCCACCTGTTTGGTGATCTGCCCCATCTCTCTCCTTCTTCACTTCTTTCACTAAATTCACCTTAAAACCTGCACAAAAACACTTAAATCAAGCATAAACCTGTCCAGCTCTCTTATTTCTGAAAATATGGATAAAAGCATGATTTCAAGCTAGTTTTTAAGTCTAAAGGTTGCTTTTAATATCAATTTTAAGCATGAAAATAACAGTTTTTCAACTGTTATCACAACCCCAAACTTAGAACTTTGCTTGTCCTCAAGCAAACAAAATGTAACTCAATCTCCAACCAATTCATATGATGGTTCACTCATTCAAAAATCCTCTTTTTCAAGATAAGTAACAACTTCACTCAAACTTATGACCAAGAGTTCAATCAAGATGGGCACATGCTTTAGTGTTCACAAAGTCATTTAAATTCCAACAAATGCTATTTTTCATGAATGATCAATCAATTAAGCATGGATGTTCATGTGCTTATGGAATATTTCCTCACTAGGTAAAGTGTTTCACTCAACACACAAGTGTATAAGAGGTAAAGTGTTTCACTCATTCACTCCACTATCACAATGTCACATGAATCAACTTTGCCTTTCATTTTACCACAATCAAAAACATTCACAAGCATGCATCATCACAAGGACTTTTCAATGGCTTATAATGTGGCTGGGCTAACAAGAAAATTGGTTTTTCTGGATCACAAAATCCTTGAGTTAAGAGAATCATAACAACACAATTATTCTTATTCATTCCCAACTTTCTTTTGCCTTTGCATTTGCATTGAGCTTTACTTCTCTTTCTTTTCTTTTCTTTTTCTTTGCATATTCTTACTTTTTAGCTCTTAGCTCAATGCTTTTCCTTTTTCATGTTTTCCCAACAACCCCAAACTTGAACATTTATCAATACCACACAAGATCTTCTACTTAACTCAAGGTAAAGATTTTCAATCAAGGGTTTCAGTGTATATTCAAGGCTAAGGGTTCAAAGGATAGAACACAAAGTGTTCTCTTTTAGTGGGCTAACTTTATGAATTTGGCCAATAAAAAGGGTTCCAACAAATGGCCTTGATCATATGATGCAAAACAAGCAATTGATTCAATCATAGAAAACCTGGGCAAAATCATTCATGCTTTCAAAGTAATAGCATTCAACAATAACAACTCTGGAGCTCAAAACCTCACATATAAGCTCATTCACACTTGACATACACATCCTGCTTAATTTCACAATCACAATCATGATATCATGCATTTGTTCACAAAGCTTGTGAATCACCTGTATAAGCATTTTATGTGCACATCATCTCAACATCAATCAATCAATAAGCATCATCAAGCATTACTTATCACACAATCACAATTAATAACAAACCATCATAAGAAACCAGGTGTTCAATAGAGTACATCAACCCTAATCTAAAAACAAAAATACTTACAAGATACTGGGTTGCCTCCCAGTAAGCGCTTGTTTAACGTCCCGAGCCTGACCCAAACTTTCAAGGATCAACCAACAACATCATTGTGGAAAATTGTTGCACCTCTCCCCCTAGATAGGGCTTGAGACGTTGACCATTTACCACCCAACTTTTCTGTGGATCATCAGCAGATGGATTAAATATTTCAATTGCTCCATGCGGATGCACTTCTTTTATCACAAATGGTCCTGTCCATTTTGACTTCAGCTTCCCAGGAAATATCTTCAATCTTGAATTGAACAATAATACCTGTTGTCCTGGATTAAAAACTCTATTCACCAACTTCCTGTCATGATAAAATTTAATTTTGTCTTTGTAAGCCTTGGATGAATCATATGCATGTAACCGCATTTCTTCAAGCTCCAAAATCTGCCTTCTGCGTGTGCATTGAGTTTCATAAGGATCAAAATTCAAGAATTTCAAAGCCCATAATGCTCTATGCTCCAATTCAACTGGCAAATGACATGCTTTCCCATAGACTAATTGAATTGGTGATAATCCCATGGACGTCTTCATTGCTGTCCTATAAGCCCAAAGAGCATCATCCAATTTGAGAGACCAATCCTTTCTTGATGAAGTCACAGTTTTTTCCAGGATTCTTTTTATCTCCCTATTAGACACCTCAGCTTGTCCATTGGTTTGTGGATGATAAGGTGCAGCTACCTTATGCTTTACTCCATAGTGTTTGAGTACTTTCTCTAGCTGATAATTGCAAAAATGAGATCCTCCATCACTAATCAACACTCTTGGAGTGCCAAAACGTGAAAATATCTGCCTCTTCAAGAATTTAATTACCGTGCTAGCATCATTTTTAGGACAAGCTAATGCTTCCACCCATTTACTCACATAATCCACTGCTACCAGAATATATTCATTGTTGAAAGATGGAGGGAAGGGTCCAACAAAGTCAATACCCCAACAATCAAAAACCTCAACCTCTAAAATACCTTGTAAAGGCATCTCATGACGTTTAGTGATTGTCCCTGCTCTTTGACATTTATCACAATTCCTAGCATGATTATGGGCATCTTTAAATAAAGTTGGCCAATAAAACCCTGATTGAAGGACTTTTGCTGCTGTTCTTTCTCCATTAAAATGTCCTCCATAAGGTGAATCATGACAATGCCAGAGAATTCCTTCTGCTTCTTCATTTGTAACACATCTCCTTAGAAGATTATCTGCTCCAATTTTGAACAAATTGGATCGTCCCACACAAACTGCTTGGCATCATGCAGAAATTTCTTTCTCTGTTGCCAAGTTAAATCTTCCGGCATGACTCTTGCAGCTTTGAAATTTGCCATATCAGCAAACCAAGGTCTCTGCTGAATATACATGAGTGATTCATCTGAAAAAGATTCCCAGATTTCAGACTCCTTGCTAGTGACCTCATTGTTGACTAACCGTGACAAATGATCAGCAATTAAGTTCTCACTTCCTTTCTTATCACGAATTTCTACATCAAATTCTTGCAATAGTAGTACCCATCTAATCAGACGTGGCTTAGAATCTGGTTTTGTCAACAAGTATTTGATAGCTGCATGATCTGTATAGACAATCACCTTAGACCCAATAAGATAAGGTCTAAATTTCTCTAGAGCATATACAATGGCAAGAAACTCTTTCTCTGTGGTAGCATAATTCAACTGAGCATCATTCAGCACCTTGCTAGCATAATAGATTGGATGAAACTTTTGTTCTTTCCTTTGGCCAAGGACAACTTCTATTGCATAATCACTTGCATCACACATTAATTCAAAATTCTGATTCCAATATGGTGCTACAATTACTGGAGCTGACACTAGCTTCTTCTTCAATATATCAAAAGCTTTCAGGCAATCTTCATTCATCACAAAAGGAGCATCCTTCATCAAAAGATTACTCAATGGTTTAGCAATTTTTGAGAAATCTTTGATAAATCTTCTATAAAACCCAGCATGACCAAGAAAACTTCTAATCCCCTTTACATTTGTTGGTGGAGGTAGTTTCTCAATAACTTCTACTTTAGCTTTGTCTACCTCAATTCCTTTAGCAGAGATTTTATGCCCCAGTACAATTCCTTCAGTTACCATGAAATGACATTTCTCCCAATTCAAAACCAGATTTGTCTGAACACATCTTTTGAGAACAGTGTTCAAACTAGCTAAACACCTTTGGAAAGAATTTCCAAAAACTGAGAAATCATCCATGAATACTTCAATGCATTTTTCTAAAAGATCTGCAAAGATTGCCTGCATACACCTCTGAAACGTAGCTGGAGCATTACATAATCCAAAAGGCATCTTTCTATACGCAAAGATACCAAAAGGACAAGTAAAAGCCGTCTTCTCCTGGTCTTTTGGATCTACCACAATTTGATTATATCCAGAATATCCATCTAGAAAACAATAGAAAGCCTGCCCTGATAACCTTTCTAGCATCTGATCCATGAAGGGAAGAGGAAAATGATCTTTCCTAGTAGCTTTATTAAGCTTCCTGTAATCTCCAACTTCTTAAACAGTTCCATGAATCTTTCCAACTGCTTTTCTTTCTCCTTCCTTGAATAACCCTTTGGATAAGGAAGTGGCTTTTCATACTCTTTTTCTTTCTGTCTCTCTTCTCTCTCTTTTTTTTCTCTCCTCTCTTCTTCTTCTTTTTTCTCTTTCTCTCTCTCAACTCTTTCTTTCCACTCACATGATTCTTTTTCACTCTCACTCTCATTTTTTTTTCCTCTCTCTCTTTTTGTCTCTCCTCTAACACTCTACCACTTCTAGTCACAACAGTTTTACAATCCTTTCCAAGATTATCATGTTTCATCTCGTCAACTATTCTCTCAACATAAACCTCCATTTTTTTAAATGCAGCATCCACATTATGACAATAAGACTCATTCGTCTTCAAGAATCTTTGGAAAGTCTCTTCAAGCTTTGTTGTTTTCTCAACTGGAGTGAATTGCATCTGCCATTGTTGTTGTTGCGCTTGAACCATTGACACCTGTGGTATTTCCTGTGGTATTTGAGAAAGTCTCATGGTTGCTTCTTCAAGCTGTTGAGAGATAATTCTATTTTGGATAAGCAAAGCCTCATTTGATTGTAACAACTCCTTCTAACTAAGGTCTCCTTTTTCAATATTGAGTTCGTTGTCACTAGTAGCCATATTTTCAATAATTTCAGTTGCTTCCTCTGGAGTCTTCCATTTGATATTGCCTCCAGCTGAGGCGTTAAGTATCATCTTGGTTTGTGAACCAAGCCCTCCAAGGAAAGTTAAGACTACTTCATGTTCTGCAAAACCATGCGTGGGAGTTTTACGTAACAAGCTTTTATACCTGTCCCATGCATGCCCCAGTGATTCTT
The DNA here is from genome assembly GCA_034642375.1 of Vigna nakashimae. Classification (NCBI taxonomy): domain Eukaryota; kingdom Viridiplantae; phylum Streptophyta; class Magnoliopsida; order Fabales; family Fabaceae; genus Vigna; species Vigna nakashimae. The sequence continues at coordinate 40,295,208 of CM067765.1, forward strand.
CCATGCCCTGCTTAAATGAAGAAATCTCTTGCTTGCCTTTAGTCACCTTAGATTGTGGGAAGTACTTATTTAAAAATTTTGTGACCACTGCTTCCCACTCTGTGAAACTTTCTTCTGGAAAAGAATTCAACCAAAGCTTAGCATTGCCTCCCAATGAGAAAGGAAACAAGCTAAGTTTGATTGCTTCGTCTGGCACCCCATTAATCTTGACTGTGTTGCAAATCTCATTAAAGGTTGTGAGGTGCTCATATGGGCTTTCATGAGATAACCCATTAAATTGATTACTCTTCACCAGTTGAATCAGTGCTGGTTTGACCTCCATATTGGCTGCATTGACTCTAGGTCTAGCTATGCTGTTAAAGTGTTGAGGCCCAGCAATATTGGTGTAGTCTGCAAGAGTTCTTCTAGCATTATTGTTCTCCATACTTCCTGTGCTATGAACAGAACCTTGTGGTGATGATTGTAAGAGAGTTTCTGGAGAAGGGAAAAGTTCTCTAGACGTTCTGATTCTTCTCCTCCTTCGACTCTCGTCTAGACCTTCAAGAAGAGGTTCTGCTGTTTTCTTACTCCTAGTTTGAATTGCCTCCTGCATACACAAGAAAACAAAACCCTAGAAAATATTTGTTAGCACAAAAAGATATAAGAGAAGATATATATTCAAAAGATAAAAAGATAAAAGATTCAGAAGATAGAAGATAAAAGATTCAGTAGATAGAAGATAAAATAAAATAAAATAAAAATCTAATCTAATCTAATCAGATAAAATAAAATCTAATCTAATCTAATCAAAACAAATAAAATAAAATAAAATCTAATCTAATCAAATTAAAACCGAAAAAATAAAAACAGAAAATAAAAACAGAAATTCAAAATTAAAGTCAAAGATAATCAATAATCACACAAATTAACCAGTTAAACCAGAGTCCCCGGCAGCGGCGCCAAAAACTTGATGGACAAATTTATGAGCACCAAAATATGATGTCACAAACTTGTTTCACAATCGGCAAGTATGACCGAATCGTTCAAGTAATAAACTTGGTAAGACCAAGTATCGTTCTCCCAAAGGACTCACGGCCTAGTTTAGTTATGTGGTTTCTTGATTAGCTAAGACTTACAGACGAAATATTTGAAGTTTAATATGCAAGACAAAAAATAAACATGTATGCATGAGTTTTTGATCAATGGCAAAAGCAAAAGATAAACACTTTCAATGAAATATATGAATGAATATGTTGTTGGGGGTCAATTTCATCTTTATCCACTCTCATATATTTTAGGAATTCAACATTCAAATCATCATTGTTAATGCCACTCTCTAAAGTACCATTCTAGATGGCTTCTCCCTAATCACGAGTTCATACAATTCCTAGCATTCCTAATGATCAGTTCATAAGTGCAGGAGCTTAACGACAACCAACATAATATTGGGAGAAATTCCCCGGATCTAGACTTCCCCGTACGTGCCCGTATCGACAAAACCAATAATCATGCATCGAATGAGTTAAACCATGCAAGCATTAAGCAAAGAGGAAAAACCCTAACTAATGATGAAAGAAAGCATAAATCTTAATTAAAAGATGCAAGCATAAATTCCATATATGAGAGCTTCAAGAGATTACATTGATTCCCCAACAAACATACAAGGTTTAGTTCACCATATTCATGGTGAACCTAGATGAACAATAATGAAAGAATGAAAGAATAAACCCTAAAAAGGTGCAGGGGTAGCCTGAGCATCCAAGATCCTCCTTCAAAGGGGTGGAAGAGAGAGTGTTTGCCTCGTTTCTGCCAAAGATACTAACTCTAGAACGTGCAAGTCCTTATATACTATTCTAGAATTACAAAAGATCTAAGCCCAAGCCCATAAAAGTGCTAGAAAACAAGTCCAAGCCCATTTAGAATGGCGCTCAGCGGTAAATACCGCTCAGCGGTGACTGCGCGTCTCTTTTCTTCCCCTCAGCGGCCATTTTGCCCCTCAGCGGACCTCCCGTGGCCTCCTGAGTGCGATTAGCGGTAAAATGCCGCTGAGCGGTGCTTTCGGCTTCTCCTTTTGCACTCTTTGATTCCTTTTATGATTCCATCTCTCTCCTTCTTCACTTCTTTCACTAAATTCACCTTAAAACCTGCACAAAAACACTTAAATCAAGCATAAACCTGTCCAGCTCTCTTATTTATGAAAATATGGATAAAAGCATGATTTCAAGCTAGTTTTTAAGTCTAAAGGTTGCTTTTAATATCAATTTTAAGCATGAAAATAACAGTTTTTCAACTGTTATCAGTGGGTTGCTGCTGCTGCTTATTATATTGACCAGCTTGCCCAGTTTGCCCTTGACCAATACTTGGGTGTGGTTTCCATCCCTGATTGTAGCTCCCTTGACGGTACTGATTGGTCATGTAGTTTACATCCTCTACAGCTTCAACTGGAAAGGCACATTGACCATTGATATGGTCACCTCCACATAATTCGCACAACTGGGTTTGTACCTGTGCAGCAGATTTCAACTCTTTGGGTAATTGAGCAAGAGTTTTGGTCAGAGTCTCCAGCTGTTGAGTTAGAATTTTATTCTGCGCTAGCAAGGCATCATGTGTTTGTAATTGAAGAACCCCTTTTTGTTGCATAGGAGCTCCTCTTTCACTGTGCAGCTCATTATCACTCGTAGCCATGTTTTCTATAATTTCAGTTGCTTCCTCTGGAGTTTTCCATTTAATATTGCCTCCTGCTGAGGCGTCCAGCATCATCTTGGTTTGTGAACCAAGCCCTCCAAGGAAAGTTAAGACTATCAAAACCATGTGTGGGAGTTTTACGTAACAGGCTTTTATACCTGTCCCATGCATGCCCCAGTGATTCTTCCATGCCCTGCTTAAATGAAGAAATCTCTTGCTTTCCTTTAGTCACCTTAGATTGTGGGAAGTACTTATTTAAAAATTTTGTGACCACTGCTTCCCACTCTGTGAAACTTTCTTCTGGAAAAGAATTCAACCAAAGCTTAGCATTGCCTCCCAATGAGAAAGGAAACAAGCTAAGTTTGATAGCTTTGTCTGGCACCCCATTAATCTTGACTGTGTTACAAATCTCATTAAAGGTAGTGAGGTGCTCATATGGGGTTTCATGAGATAACCCATTAAATTGATTACTCTTCACCAGTTGAATCAGTGCTGGTTTGACCTCCATATTGGCTGCATTGACTCTAGGTCTAGCTATGCTGTTAAAGTGCTATGGTCCAGCAATATTGGTGTAGTCTGCAAGAGTTCTTCTAACATTATTGTTCTCCATACTCCCTGTGCTATGAACAGAACCTTGTGGTGATGATTGTAAGAGAGTTTCTGGAGAAGGGAAAAGTTCTCTAGATGTTCTGATTCTTCTCCTCCTTCTACTCTCATCTAGACCTTCAAGAAGAGGTTCTGTTGTTTTCTTACTCCTAGTTCGAATTGCCTCCTGCATACACAAGAAAACAAAACCCTAGAAAATATTTGTTAGCACAAAAAGATATAAGAGAAGATATATATTCAAAAGATAAAAAGATAAAAGATTCAGAAGATAGAAGATAAAAGATTCAGAAGATAGAAGATAAAATAAAATAAAATCTAATCTAATCTAATAAGATAAAATAAAATCTAATCTAATCTAATCAAATAAAATAAAATAAAATAAAATCTAATCTAATCAAATTAAAACCGAAAAAATAAAAACAGAAAATAAAAACAGAAATTCAAAATTAAAGTCAAAGATAATCAATAATCACACAAATTAACCAGTTAAACCAGAGTCCCCGGCAGCGGCGCCAAAAACTTGATGGACAAATTTATGATCACCAAAATATGATGTCACAAACTTGTTTCACAATCGGCAAGTATGACCGAATCGTTCAAGTAATAAACTTGGTAAGACCAAGTATCGTTCTCCCAAAGGACTCACGACCTAGTTTAGTTGTGTGGTTTATTGATTAGCTAAGACTTAAGAACGAAATATTTGGAGTTTAATATGCAAGACAGAAAATAAACATGTATGCATGAGTTTTTGATCAATGGCAAATGCAAAAGATAAACACTTTCAATGAAATATATGGATGAATATGTTGTTGGGGGTCAATTTCATCTTATCCACTCTCATATATTTTAGGAATTCAACATTCAAATCATCATTGTTAATGCCACTCTCTAAAGTACCATTCTAGATGGCTTCTCCCTAATCACGAGTTCATACAATTCCTAGCATTCCTAATGATCAGTTCATAAGTGCAGGAGCTTAACGACAACCAACATAATATTGGGAGAAATTCCCCGGATCTAGACTTCCCCGTACGTGCCCGTATCGACAAAACCAATAATCATGCATCGAATGAGTTAAACTATGCAAGCATTAAGCAAAGAGGAAAAACCCTAACTAATGATGAAAGAAAGCATAAATCTTAATTAAAAGATGCAAGCATAAATTCCATATATGAGAGCTTCAAGAGATTACATTGATTCCCCAACAAACATACAAGGTTTAGTTCACCATATTCATGGTGAACCTAGATGAACAATGAAAGAATGAAAGAATAAACCCTAAAAAGGTGAAGAGGTAGCCTGAGCATCCAAGATCCTCCTTCAAAGGGGTGGAAGAGAGAGTGTTTGCCTCGTTTCTGCCAACTCTAGGACGTCCTAAAGCTTATATACTATTCTAAAATTACAAAAGATCTAAGCCCAAGCCCATAAAAGTGCCAGAAAACAAGTCCAAGCCCATTAAGAATGGCGCTCAGCGGTAAATACCGCTCAGCGGTGACTGCGCGTCTCTTTTCTTCCCCTCAGCGGCCAATTTGCCCCTCAGCGGACCTCCCGTGACCTCCTGAGTGCCGCTCAGCGGTAAAATGCCGCTGAGCGGTGCTTTCGGCTTCTCCTTTTGCACTCTTTGATTTCTTTTCTGATTCCATCTCTCTCCTTCTTCACTTCTTTCACTAAATTCACCTTAAAACCTGCACAAAAACACTTAAATCAAGCATAAACCTGTCCAGCTCTCTTATTTCTGAAAATATGAATAAAAGTATGATTTCAAGCCAGTTTCTAAGTCTAAAGGTTGCTTTTAGTATCAATTTTAAGCATGAAAATAACAGTTTTTCAACTGTTATCAGGGATCCCCATCAACCAACAGCTCATACTAACCGCTATACTGAGTGGGGTCTACAACTGAGCATGATCCTCTAGTGCTGACACGAGGTGGTGTGGGAGTTTCATCGGCCCCCATGTTACCTTGCGTCATGGAATGCAACTTTTCTTCAAGCGCTCTTTGTATTTCTTTTTGTTCTTGTAGCTGCTCCATGAATCGTTGCTCCATTGATCTCATGCTTTGGTTGAGTCTTTCCTCCCACTGAAGATCCATCTGCCTCAGTGTCTCCTGACTCATTGATTGGGGGGTTTTCTGTGTAGGGCCAAAGTAGTCACGAAGATCAATCGCCCCAGGAACTCCACGTACACGTCCTAGGTGCTCGGGCCTTCCAATGGCCGTTGTTAGAAGGTCGTCCCTACCTTGGCCAACAAATGTGCCCTGAGTCTGCTGCTCAACCAACTCATCCTGCATATAAAAAAACGAAGTTACTTAGAAGACATGTTGTGATAGATACACAATGACATAACTACTTATATTTTGAACTTACAATTCTCTGTGAGATCAAGGCTGCTGAGGAAGATGTCATTTTCCCATCAGATTTAGTCTGAGCAGCCTTCCACAGCTCGTACCTAGAAGTGCAGGTGCTAGGTCCGGCGACTCAAGTCCCAAGGCATCCGCTCTAGACTTTCTCAGTTTCTTCTCCAGTTTTGCATATCCACCTTGTGATAATAGGTGGGGTGCATCGTTTAGCCTTTGTCTTTCTTGGGCGGCTAACCTTTTATCCTGTGAAATGATGGACAAATTTATGAGCACCAAAATATGATGTCACAAACTTGTTTCACAATCGGCAAGTATGACCGAATCGTTCAAGTAATAAACTTGGTAAGACCAAGTATCGTTCTCCCAAAGGACTCACGGCCTAGTTTAGTTATGTGATTTGTTGATTAGCTAGGACTTACAAACGAAATATTCAAATTTTAATATGCAAGACAGAAAATAAACATGTATGCATGAAGTTTGATCAATGGCAAAGATAAAAGATAAACACTTTCAATGAAATATATGAATGAATATGTTGTTGGGGGTCAATTTCATCTCATCCACTCTCATACATTTTAGGAATTCAACATTCAAATCACGACAACCAATATATTGTTAATGCCACTCTCTAAAGTACCATTCTAGATGGCTTCTCCCTAATCACGAGTTCATACAATTCCTAGCATTCCTAATGATTAGTTCATAAGTGCAGGAGCTTAACGACAACCAATATAATATTATCAGTATAATATTGGGAGAAATTCCCCGGATCTAGACTTCCCCGTACGTGCCCGTATCGACAAAACCAATAATCATGCATGGAATGAGTTAAACTATGCAAGCATTGAGCAAAGAGGAAAAACCCTAACTAATGATGAAAGAAAGCATAAGTCTTAATTAAAAGATGCAAGCAAAGATTCCATATATGAGAGCTTCAAGAGATTACATTGATACCCCAACAAACATACAAGGTTTAGTTCACCATATTCATGGTGAACCTAGATGAACAATGAAAGAATGAAAGAATAAACCCAATAAAGGTGAAGAGGTAGCCTGAGCATCCAGGATCCTCCTTCAAAGGGGTGGAAGAGAGAGTGTTTGCCTCGTTTCTGCCAAAGATACTAACCCCTAGGACGTGCAAGTCCTTATATACTATTCTAGAGTTACAAAAGATTACAAAAGCCCAAGCCCAAAAAGTGCCGCTCAGCGGTGCTTGCGCGTCCTTTTCTTCCCCTCAGCGGCCAGTTTGCCCCTCAACGGACCTCCCGTGACCTTCTGAGTGCCGCTCAACGGTAAAATGCCGCTGAGCGGTGCCTTCGGCTTCTCCTTTTGCACTCTTTGATCCCTTTTCTGATTCCATCTCTCTCCTTCTTCACTCTTTTCACTAAATTCACCTTAAAACCTGCATAAAAACACATAAATCAAGCATAAACCTGTCCAGCTCTCTTATTTCTTAAAATATAGATAAAAGCATGATTTCAAGCTAGTTTTTAAGTCTAAAGGTTGCTTTTAGTATCACTTTTAAGCATGAAAATAACAGTTTTTCAACTGTTATCACAACCCCAAACTTAGAACTTTGCTTGTCCTCAAGCAAACAAAATGTAACTCAATGTCCAACCAATTCATATGATGGTTCACTCATTCAAAAATCCTCTTTTTCAAGATAAGTAACAACTTCACTCAAACTTATGATCAAGAGTTCAATCAAGATGTGCACATGCTTTAGTGTTCACAAAGTCATTTAAATTCCAACAAATGCTATTTTTCATGAATGATCAATCAATTAAGCATGGATGTTCATGTGCTTATGCAATATTTCCTCACTAGGTAAAGTGTTTCACTCAACACACAAGTGTATAAGAGGTAAAGTGTTTCACTCATTCACTCCACTATCACAGTGTCACATGAATCAACTTTGCCTTTCATTTTACCACAATCAAAAACATTCACAAGCATGCATCATCACAAGGACTTTTCAATGGCTTATAATGTGGCTGGGCTAACAAGAAAATTGGTTTTTCTGGATCACAAAATCCTTGAGTTAAGAGAATCATAACAACACAATTATTCTTATTCTTCCCAACTTTCTTTTGCCTTTGCATTTGCATTGAGCTTTGCTTCTTTTTCTTTTCTTTTCTTTTTCTTTTTCTTTGCATATTCTTACTTTTTAGCTCTTAGCTCAATGCTTTTCCTTTTTCCCAACAACCCCAAACTTGAACATTTGTCAATACCACACAAGATATTCTACTTAACTCAAGGTAAAGATTTTCACTCAAGGGTTTTCAGTGTATGTTCAAGGCTAAGGGTTCAAAGGATAGAACACAAAGTGTTCTCTTTTAGTAGGCTAACTTTATGAATTTGGCCAGTAAAAAGGGTTCCAACAAATGGCCTTGATCATATGATGCAAAACAAGCAATTGATTCAATCATAGAAAACCTGGGCAAAATCATTCATGCTTTCAAAGTAATAGCATTCAACAATAACAACTCTGGAGCTCAAAACCTCACATATAAGCTCATTCACATTTGACATACACATCCTGCTTAATTTCACAATCACAATCATGATATCATGCATTTGTTCACAAAGCTTGTGAATCACCTGTATAAGCATTTTAATGTGCACATCATCTCAACATCAATCAATCATAAGCATCATTCAAGCATTACTTATCAAACAATCACAGTTAATAACAAACCATCATAATAAACCAGGTGTTCAATAGAGTACATCAAACCCTAATCTAAAAACAAAAACAAATAAGTTCAGAAAACTTAAACCAATCAAAAACATAAGCATATGATAGCATTCATCAATAAATGTTATCTCAGCTCCTCCTCAATCTGAGCTATCATCTGTATCCTCCTCTTCTTGGATCTTATAGTCTTGATTCCTTTTGCCCGATGAGGAGGCCATCCCTGCATCAAACATAATTCACAAAACCAAAAGATACATTGTTAAGCATTAGTAAACCACACTGAAGAAATCATCCCCTTCAATGATGCTCTCTCCCAACCCCAAACTTAGATGGAAAACTAGTGAGAAAGTGCGTGAAAGGAAGATTTTCTCAAGAGGGAAGAGGGAAAAGATGTGGAGAACCTTGGAAAAGGTATGTGGGAGTGTGTGTGCAGAGAAGAGCCTGAAAATAGAAGCTTATGCGCAGCTTAGGGTATAAAAATACCCTAATGGGCTCGGGTCCCGCTAAGGGGAACTAAAGCCCATTCTGCGAGAGTACCGCTCAGCGGTAAATGCCGCTCAGCGGCACTTTTGTGAAGTGCTCCTCTCCTTCTTTTCTTGACCTACTTGCCTCCTAGACATACCCCTCACTGGTTCCCTGCAATTCAATGTTAAAAATGCTTATGCAAACCCTAACTAAAATAAACAAACAGAAAACAATCAATCAACTGGGTTGCCTCCCAGGTAGCGCTTGTTTAACGTCACGAGCCTGACCCAAAATCCACCAACACCCATCAGTAGGTGTTTCGAACTTACCAGCACCCATCAGTAGGTGCAAAAATCTTCTCACCAACACCCATCAGTAGGTGTTACAAACTTAGTATCCTTCAGTAGATACTTAACCACCTAGCATCCTTCAGTAGATGCTGTATCCAACAAAATATTTACAAAATAATGTCCACATATTAAAAGTTACAAAACCAAAATCAAAAGTTTGTTAATCCACTGGGTTGCCTCCCAGTAAGCGCTCTTTTAACGTCATTAGCTTGACCTAATAAAGCTCAAGTTCCTTCTTCTTTTTCTTCTTTCTATTGAACTTCTTTAGAAATTTGATCAAACCAGGAACCTGTTGCAGTGTCTCAATCATAGGAACTTAAATCTCCAATTTCTTGAAGATTTCCATAAAGCACTTGAATTTCTTTTCCTTCCTATGATTCTTTGGATGGGGACGAGATTTTTCATATGATTCTTTATTTTTTTCTCTCGTCCTCTTTCTCTTTTCTCTCACTTTCTTTTTTTCTTTTCTTTTTCTACTCACCTTCTCAATCTTCACACAAATTTTCTCTTCTTCTTTCTCTTCTCTCTCTTTTCTCTCTTCTTTTTCCAACTCAACTTTTTCAACATTTACACTCACTAGCTCTTGACACTCTTCCCTGGGGTTAACCTCAGTATTAGCCCCACAATTTCTACTTGGCCTTTCTTCCATCTGTTTGATGATCTGCCCCATCTGAACCTCCAAATTTTTGATAGCAGCTTCAGTGCTCTTTTGGGAAGACTCAGTTTTCTGTATGAAATTATTGAGAATTTCCTCCAGCCTCATGGACCTTTCATTAAGCATAGAAAATTGTTGCCATAAGGTGGGTTGCTGCTGCTGCTTATTAAATTGACCAGCTTGCCCAGTTTGCCCTTGACCAATGCTTGGGTGTGGTTTCCACCCTTGATTGTAGTTCCCTTGACGGTGTTGATTGGTCATGTAGTTTACATCCTCTATTGCTTCTACTGAAAAGGCACATTGACCATTGATATGGTCGCCTCCACATAATTCGCACAACTGGGATTGTACCTGTGCAGCAGTCTTCAACTCTTTGGGTAGTTGTGCAAGTATCTTTGTGAGATTCTCCAATTGTTGAGTTAGTATATTGTTCTGAGCTAGCAAGGCATCATTGGATTGCATCTGCAGAACTCCTTTTTGTTGCATAGGAGCTCCTCTCTCACTATGTAGCTCATTATCATTAGTAGCCATGTTTTCAATTATTTCTGCGGCTTCCTCTGAAGTTTTCCATTTGATATTTCCTCCTGCTGAGGCGTCAAGCATCATCTTGGTTTGTGAACCAAGACCTTCAAGGAAGATTAGGACTACTTCCACTTCGTCAAATCCATGCGTGGGAATCTTTCTTAATAGGCTTTTATATCTGTCCCATGCATGACCTAATGATTCCTCCATGCCTTGCCTGAAAGATGAGATCTCTTGCTTTCCTTTGTTGACCTTGGAAGAATTGAGTGCCCATATCGTTAAATTCTTGACCGAATTGCATCCTGCAAACATTAGGCACAAAACTCTAGAAAATATTTGTTAGCACAAAAAGATATAGGAGAAGATATATATTCAGAAGATAAAAAGATAAAAGATTCAGAAAATAAGAGATAAAATAAAATAAAATAAAATCTAATCTAAAAATAAAATCTAATCTAATCTAATCTAATCAAATCAAATCAAATAAAATCTAATCTAATCTAATAAAAACCGAAAAAATAAAAACAGAAAATAAAAACAGAAATTTAAAATTAAAGTCAAAGATAATCAATAATCACACAAATTAACCAGTTAAACCACGAGTCCCCGGCAACGGCGCCAAAAACTTAATGGACAAATTTATGAGCACCAAAATATGATGTCACAAACTTGTTTCACAATCGGCAAGTATGACCGAATCGTTCAAGTAATAAACTTGGTAAGACCAAGTATCGTTCTCCCAAAGGACTCACGACCTAGTTTAGTTATGTGATTTGTTGATTAGCTAGGACTTACAAACGAAATATTCAAATTTTAATATGCAAGACAGAAAATAAACATGTATGCATGAAGTTTGATCAATGGCAAAGATAAAAGATAAACACTTTCAATGAAATATATGAATGAATATGTTGTTGGGGGTCAATTTCATCTCATCCACTCTCATACATTTTAGGAATTCAACATTCAAATCATCATTGTTAATGCCACTCTCTAAAGTACCATTCTAGATGGCTTCTCCCTAATCACGAGTTCATACAATTCCTAGCATTCCTAATGATTAGTTCATAAGTGCAGGAGCTTAACGACAACCAATATAATATTATCAGTATAATATTGGGAGAAATTCCCCGGATCTAGACTTCCCCGTACGTGCCCGTATCGACAAAACCAATAATCATGCATGGAATGAGTTAAACTATGCAAGCATTGAGCAAAGAGGAAAAACCCTAACTAATGATGAAAGAAAGCATAAGTCTTAATTAAAATATGCAAGCAAAGATTCCATATATGAGAGCTTCAAGAGATTACATTGATTCCCCAACAAACATACAAGGTTTAGTTCACCATATTCATGGTGAACCTAGATGAACAATGAAAGAATGAAAGAATAAACCCAATAAAGGTGAAGAGGTAGCCTGAGCATCCAAGATCCTCCTTCAAAGGGGTGGAAGAGAGAGTGTTTGCCTCGTTTCTGCCAAAGATACTAACCCCTAGGACGTGCAAGTCCTTATATACTATTCTAGAGTTACAAAAGATTACAAAAGCCCAAGCCCAAAAAGTGCCGCTCAGCGGTGCTTGCGCGTCCTTTTCTTCCCCTCAGCGGCCAGTTTGCCCCTCAGCGGACCTCCCGTGACCTTCTGAGTGCCGCTCAGCGGTAAAATGCCGTTGAGCGGTGCCTTCGGCTTCTCCTTTTGCACTCTTTGATCCCTTTTCTGATTCCATCTCTCTCCTTCTTCACTCTTTTCACTAAATTCACCTTAAAACCTGCACAAAAACACTTAAATCAAGCATAAACCTGTCCAGCTCTCTTATTTCTGAAAATATAGATAAAAGCATGATTTCAAGCTAGTTTTTAAGTCTAAAGGTTGCTTTTAGTATCACTTTTAAGCATGAAAATAACAGTTTTTCAACTGTTATCATGAAACCATGTATATCAATAAGTGTAAAATCATAAAAACTCAATGAAAGACGATGTTAAGAAACATACCTTCCATTCCTCAGACTCTCTAGATGCAGGGAACTACATCCAATCCTCCTCTGTGAATGTATATTGCTGACAGGGATTTTCATGTTGCCTGTCTCCAAAGACATACAGTCATGTCAGCCTTGTCTTGAAATCCCTCCATCTTATCGCTATATGCGATAACACTTTCTTTCTAATTTGCATTGTGTTTGGAATATCAAAATGTTGTTGTTTAAAACAAAAAACTTGTTATTCCAAAATAAAACATAAAAGATAAGTATATCACAAATCACATGAAGTATAAACATACCTGAACCTCTTGCCATAAGAGGTTCTTGTCGACCTCTGGAACGTCATCCCAACATGCATGAAGGATAGAGACATCACTTTTTGCTAACTTACCCAGAAAACTCCTAAACCTATCAGCATTTGGCCCTGATGGATGACCTGATCTGGGGTCGATGTCAACATGCCTCCTCTGACCATCCACGCGTCCGGACGTCACATCTGCCACTCGAGTGACGCCTCGTCCACGTCTGCTCTTTCCCGATCCTGAGTCTGAGGCCGACACACTGATGAAAAATTTATGATCACCAAAATATGATGTCACAAACTTGTTGAACAATCGGCAAGTATGACCGAATCGTTTCAAGTAATAAACTCGGTAAGACCAAGTATCATTCTCCCAAAGGACTCACGACCTAGTTTAGTTATGTGATTCGTTGATTGGATTTTACTATGAAAAAGACGAAAATAAATATGTATGCATGAGGTTGTTCAATGGCTAAAACAAAATACAAACACTTTCAATGGAATATATGGATGAGTATGTTGTTGGGGTTTATCAATTTCATCTTATCCACTCTCATGTTTTTAGGAATTCAACATTCAATTTTAAGCATGAAAATAACAGCTTTTCAACTGTTATCAGAGAGCAATTGTTAGGGAATGACTGGGGAAAGCTAGCCACATATCCTGCATCTGCCAACATAGCTGTGGTAAAAGAATTTTACACCAATGCAAAGAAGATTGGTGATTATCCAGCTGAAAATTATCTGGGCTATGTCAGAGGCCATGCTATCAAGTATGATCTTGATTCTATCAATAACTTCCTGGATACTGTGTGGGCTGGTGAGCAGTGCCAGTTTGCTCTTTGCATGGAGGAAGGGGTTGATTTTGAGGATGTAGAGAGAGTACTATGTATACCTGGAGGACACTTCTAAAGGAATAGATCTGGCTTAGTGGTAAACATTAGGAGGACTGATCTGACTCCTATTGCAAAGTATTGGATGGCATTTTCCCATGCCAACATTCAGCCATGTTCACATGTGTCAGATATTACTCTCAGCAGAGCACTCTTCATCTACTGTGCTATCAGGAACTTAAATGTTAATATTGGGCAGGTGATAGCTGATGAGATTAGTGTGTGTGCCAATACTTCAAATAACAAAGCACCTCTAGGACATCCCTCCTTAATCACTCACCTTTGCAAGTTAGCTGGGGTGGACACTTCTGCTCCACCATTTGAAAGGCCAAGAAAAGCCATTGATGAGGCCTATTACAGATAGTACTGTGGAGGTGAGCAGGCAGCTCAGCCAGTTCCACCACGCCGTGCTCGCAGAGAGAGATGGCAAGCACAGAGCCAGATATCTGCTGAGACACATGAGGCAGAACCGTTCCAGATGAGAGACATGTACATGTCTCTTATAGGTGCTCAGCTACAGTCTATTCACAGAGGGCAGGTGGCTACTGTTGAGATGATTGTGGGGATGTATGATACACCTCCAGCTCACAGGTGGACTATGGAGGAATTCCATAATGTGGTAGCTTGGCCAGAGGAACCGGTGCAAGGAGGAGGAGCTGAAGCAGCTGAAGCCTCAGTTAGGGTGATGGAAGAAGATGAAGCTGATGATAATGATGCATTTGAAGATGATGAAGATGAGGAAGAAGAGGAAGATACAGAGGACAGCTCAGATTGATGAGGAGCTGAGATAGCATTTACTGATGAATGTTATCATATGCTTATGCTTTTGTTGGTTTAAGTGTTCTGAACTTATTTATTTTTGTTTTAGATTAGGGTTGATGTACTCTATTGGAAACCTGGTTTGTTATGATGGTTTGCTATTTATTGTGATTGTGTGATAAGTAATGCTTGATGATGATTATTGATTGATTGATGTTGAGATAGATGTGCACATTAAATGCTTATACAGGTGATTCACAAGCTTTGTGAACAAATGCATGATGTTGTGATTGTGATTGTGAGATTAAGCAGGATGTGTATGTCAAATGTGAATGAGCTTATATGTGAGGTTTTGAGCTCCAGAGTTGTTATGATTGAATGTTATCACTTTGAAAGCATGAATGATTTTGCCCAGGTTTTCTATGATTGAATCAATTGCTTGTTTTACATCATATGATCAAGGCCATTTGTTGGTAACCCTTTTTATTGGCCAAATTCATAAAATTAGCCCACTAAAAAGAGAACACTTTGTGTTCTATCCTTTGAACCCTTAGCCTTGAACATAAATTAAAAACCCTTGTTGAAAAGCTTTACCTTGAGTTAAGTAGAAAATCATGTGTGGTATTGTTAAATGTTCAAGTTTGGGGTTGTTGGGAAAGCATGAAAAAGGAAAAGCATTGAGCTAAGAGCTAAGAATTAAGAATATGCAAATAAAAAGAAAAAGAAAAGAAAAGAAAAGCAAAGCTCAATGCAAAAGAAAGTTGGGAAAAATAAGAATAATTGTGTTGTTATGATTCTCTTAACTCAAGGATTTTGTCATCTAGAAAAACCAATTTTCTTGTAGCCCAGCCACATTATAAGCCATTGAAAAGTCCTTGTGATGATGCATGCTTGTGATAATGTTTTTGATTGTGGTTAAATGAAAGGCAAAGTTGATTCATGTGACATTGTGATAGTAGAGTGAATGAGTGATTACCTCTTATACACTTGTGTGTGAGTGAAACACTTTACCTAGTGAGGAAATATTCCATGAGCACATGAACATCCATGCTTAATTGATTGATCATTCATGAAAAATAGCATTTGTTGGAATTTAAATGACTTTGTGAACACTAAAGCATGTGCACATCTTGATTGAACTCTTGGTCATAAGTTTGATTGAAGTCTTTACTTATCTTGAAAAGAAGATTTTTGAATGAGTGAACCATCATATGAATTGGTAGAAGATTGAGTTACATCTTGTTTGCTTGAGGAAAAGCAAAGTTCTAAAATTGGGGTTGTGATAACAGTTGAAAAACTGTTATTTTCATGCTTAAAATTGATACTAAAAGCAACCTTTAACACTTAGAAACTACTAGCTTGAAATCATACTTTTATTCATATTTTCATAAATAAGAGAGCTGGACAGGTTTATGCTTGATTACAGTGTTTTTGTGCAGGTTTTAAGGTGAATTTAGTGAAAGAAGTGAAGAAGCAGAGAGATGGAATCAGAAAAGACACCAAAAAGTGCAAAAGGAGAAGCCGCAACTACCGCTCGGCGGCAGTTTACCGCTGAGCGACACTCAGGAGTTCACGGGGGATCCGCTGAGGGGCAAAATGGCCGCTGAGGGGAAGAAACCAACTCACGCACTTACCGCTGAGCGGCACACTTATGGGCTTGGGCCTAAATTTTCTGTAATTTTATAATAGTATATAAGCTTTAGGACGTCCTAGGGTTTGTATCTTTGGTAGAAACGAAGCAAACACTCTCTCTTCCACCCCTTTGAAGGAGGATCTTGGATGCTCAGGCTACCTCTTCACCTTTCTAGGGTTTTATCCTTCATTCTTTCATTATTATTCATCTAGTTTCACCATGAATATGGTGAACTAAACCTTGTATTGTTGTTGGGGAATCAATGTAGTCTTGTGAAACTCTCATATATGGAATTTGTTTTTATATCTTATTTTAAGACCTATGCTTTCTTTCATCATTAGTTAGGGTTTTTCCTCTTCGCTTAATGCTTGCTTTGTTTAACTCATTCAATGCATGATTATTGATTTTGTCGATACGGGAACGTATAGGGAAATCTAGATCCGGGGAATTTCTCCCAATAGTATATTGGTTGTCGTTAAGCTCGTGCACTTAAGAACTAATTACTAGGAATGCTAGGAATTGTATGAACTCGTAATTAAGGATAAGCCTTCTTGCAAGGTGATTTAGAGAGTGACATTAACAATGATGAAAAGAATGTTGAATTCCTAAAGTATATGAGAGTGGATAAGATGAAATTGATAACCCTAACAACATACTCATCCATATATTCCATTGAAGTGTTTGTATTTTGTTTTAGCCATTGATCAAATTCATGCATACATGTTTATTTTCTGTCTTTTGCATTTAAACCTATAATCAATTGTTCTTAAGTCTTAAATAATCAACAAATCACATAACTAAGCTAGGTCGTGAGTCCTTTGTGAGAACGATACTTGGTCTTACCGAGTTTATTACTTGAAACGATTCGGTCACACTTGTCGATTGTTAAACAAGTTTGTGGCGCCGTATTCCGGTGTTCATAAATTTTTCATCAGTCACATAACCGAGGCATAAACCCGTTACCACCTCGGTCCAGAACCAACCGGTGCATAAACAGAAGCTGAAATGTCTGAAACTTCAGAGGTTGGCAGAACTTTTTGCAGGTTTGAACCATACTTACTGCCTCGGTTCTCATCAGAACCGAGTTGGTAGCCTCGCAAGTCTTGTCTGGCAGGTGGGGACAGGTGGTGGCAGGTCTGAAGCAGAGAGATATGCCTCGGTTCTTCCCAAACCCGAATTCGAAGTTGAGCTTTACGCCTCGGTTTGGAGAGAATCGAGTTAGTATGTTGAGCCTTACGCTTCGATTCTCTTAGAACCGAGTTAGTAGCGTGTGGCAGGTGCTGGCAGGTCAGCTGACAGGTCTGCTGGCAGACACATATGCCTTGGTTCTGCTCAGAACCGAGTTCGTATATGGCTTTAGGCATCGGGTGTTAGAGGAACCGAGGCATATAGAGTAGCTTTATTTACAGATCTGCCACCGCGTTTTTATACGCTTCAGATGGGGTTAAACCGATGCGTATGGGGCGCTTTCAAATCCCATTTTTTTACTAGTGATCGCACTACTTTTATAAGTTAACTGATTATTTCCTTCTAAAATATGATTGTGTTGAAATACAAAAGAAATGTAACCTACCTCCAACCAAAGAATTATCATCAAAGATAAGTAAAGTAATTAATTTTAAATCTTCCAATATCTATTTATTTCATAAAAATGTTCCTATTTGATAAATTTGAAATTATCATCAAAACACTACTGAATTTGAAGTTTTAAATTTCAAATTGAAAAATTAAAAAGTAAAAATAAGATTAAGAGGTTGTTTTATTTGGTTGTCTTTATCTAGTCTCTCTCTATTTCTTGTCTGTCAGAATTCACAAAATATTTAATTCTTACACCATTTCTTTTGTTTTTTTTTTTTTTTAATTTCTAAGAACAATTTTACACCATTTATTATATCTGTCACGTGTCAGAGCTAGAATTACAGAATTAACATTTTTATTGTACATGCCACTTTCTTTTTCACTACCAATACACATTCCTTTGCACAAGCCAATATTTCGGTCCTGGTTATGGATATATTGAGGTAAGGTTGTTCTATATGATCATAGACGCATGCATATCTAAATTGCTAATACTATGGATTTACACACGAAGGTCAATGGTGATGATATGGAAAAAAAATTCTAATGTAGATCTGATTGATTCTCTTCGTTTTCCTCAGTGATCCAGAAATTCTTCGATCTCAATAATTCTTAGAAATTTGATATTTCTCTGGACACACGACAGAAAATTTGAGCATGTTATGGATAAGGTTTGTTCTTCCCTACTCATGTTTTTTCTTTAAACATATATTAACTCTACATTATTCACTAGTAATTCCTATTGATTAAGATTAAACATCATAGTGCAATCTAAATCAATATTGGGGTCTTATTGTTCTCATACACCTGAAACGATTTTTTTTCTCTCTAAATTTCTGCCTAGCCCTTTTATACAAAATTCACCAATGCCTTAGTTTGTACAAGTTGATAATACTAAACTTGTAGAATAACTTGTTCAACAGGTCAATTATTGATACTCTTGTGTGACATGGATGTCGTGTGTGTCACTTGATCTCCTAAATTAATAATCACACTGAACCTGGGTAGCTATGGGGAAGAGAATTCGTGAGAAAGAGTGCGCGTTGCCGAGTAGAAATTGCAGTAGTAGCCATCATACTCATCCAGGACGAGTTTGGGGAATTCTTCATGTTATAAAGTACCATCATTGGCGACAGGTAAAGAGAAGGATTACAAACAGAAGGCATGGTGGTGGAAGACCTGATGAAAGTAAGTCACAACTTTAAAGCCAAATATTTACTATTATAAAGTGGAAGATAAAATTTACCAGACTATAACACATGACACCACAAAAAGGAGACAAATAAAATAATATAGAACCATTGGTTTATTCTGACATTTTTTGTTGATATGTCTCAATGTTTCTGTTTCGACTTCTTATTATTAGATATGTGAAAACCTTCTGCTGTTACTAGAATATTGGAGGTTGTTAGCTTTGAATAAGTCTTGGTCTATAGTATTATGTTTCCGTTATTTTAGATGTTTTTGTTTTTGAAGTTGACTATATATTTTGTACAGCGCAAGAATAAATCTACCAATTCTATCATATACTTTATATAACTGTGGTATCAAGAGCCTCTCATAGGCCTGATAAAGCATAGCAGCAGCTAGCTAACAAAGGGTGATGACAGAAAATACTTTTGTACAACCTATAATTGTTAAGTTTGATGGTCACTATGACCATTGGCCAATGTTGATGGCGAATTTTCTCCGTTCCAAAGAATTTTGCGATTTTGTGGAAATAGGAATTTCTGGTGCATCAGCCGGAACGACATCCACTGAGGCACAACATCATCATATTTATGAATAAAAGCTTAAGGACTTGAAAGCGAAGAATTATATTTTTCAAGCCTTTGTATCGTTTTATTCTCGAGACAATTCTTAACAAAGACACTATCCGTATGTAACCTATCCGTATGTAACAGTTTCATTACATATAAATTAAAATCTGTATGTAATAATCCGTTTGTAAATTGCCTTTTTTTTGTAAAATGTGAATATGAACCCACGTTATTCACTAAAGTAGCATATAACAGCTTTATGGTAGTACGTTTGTATCTGGATGATTTGATTTATATAGGGAATGGTGATGAGTTGATGATGAAGTTCAAGCAATTAATGCAGTCTGAATTTGCTATGTCTGACCTGGGAAAAACGAAGTTTTTCCTCGGTCTTGAAGCAACACAGCAAGTTGATGGTATTTTTGTGTCTCAAAAGAAATATGTGAGAGATCTTCAAGAGAGATTTAGCATGAGAAATTCCAATTCTACTCATAATCCAATGGTTCCAGGAAGCAAATTAGGCAAAGGTGAAGAAGGAAAGGGAGTTGATACAACACTCTATAAACTCTATACGTGGTCGGGAGTTTAATGTACGCAACTGCCAGAACCAGACATTATGTATAGTGTAAGTCAAGTTAGTAGGTTTATGGAATATCCAAAGGAGCTTCATTTTCAAGGAACAAAGAACATCATGCGTTACCTCAAAGGAACTTGCGAATTTGGTCTACTCTATCAAAGAAATCAAGGAAAAAATTTGATTGGTTATACGGACAGTGACTATGCCAGACGTTGAGGATAGAAAAAGCGTATGAGGCTATGTTTTCATGATGAGTAAAGCTTCTATTTCATGGAGTTCAAAGAAGCAACCAATGGTGAGTCACTCAACAACTACGGCGGACTTTATAACAGCAGCTGCAAGTTCCTGTCAAGTTGTATGCCTTAGACGCATACTTGAAACAGTGGGAAGAAATCAAACGAGTCCTACGATTATCTACTGTGACAATAGTTCTACCATCAAGTTGTCAAAGAACCTAGTTATGCATGAGAGGAGCAAACACATTGATGTACGCTTTCATTTTCTAAGGAATCTTACAAGGAATGAAATTGTTGAACTGCAACATTTAGCAGTTGTTATGACAAAGCCACTTAAGTTGGAAGATTTTATTCGAATGAGAAAGGAGTTAGGGGTGGTTACAAATGTAGACTGAATATGTGTGACAATTCAGTTTAAAGGTGAGAATAATATTAGATATGTGAAAAACTTCTGCTGTTACTAGAATACTGGAGGTTGTTAGCTTTGAATAAGTCTTGGTCTATAGTATTTTATTTCTGTTATTTTAGATGTTTCTGTTTTTGAAGTTGGCTATATATTGTGTATAGCACAAGAATAAATCTATCAATTCTATCATATACTTTATATAACAATTATGTGCCACAATTTCTTTCGCTTTGTAGGAGTTGAAAGGCCAGGAACTTCTTATGATTCTGGACTTAACTCTAAGCCAGATAATTGTACACCATGTGCAGAGTT
Source organism: Vigna nakashimae (assembly GCA_034642375.1). Classification (NCBI taxonomy): domain Eukaryota; kingdom Viridiplantae; phylum Streptophyta; class Magnoliopsida; order Fabales; family Fabaceae; genus Vigna; species Vigna nakashimae. The sequence goes on from CM067765.1 coordinate 40,315,955, forward strand.
TTCTAATGTAAGTAAACTAGAATACGTTGGTTGCTTTCAGTATATTTTTGGGTTGTTGCTTGTCGTTTCAGTATATTATTATCATGCATTATTGGTTCATATTTTCCATTTAGAATGCTTATTTTATTGTAGATCGTAATCCCTGTTGAGTGTTACTGATTCTAATGCTGACTTTGTCATCGTGCATTTTGGAGCATTACATGTTTTTTTTTTGTGTTGATAAGGGGAACATTGTAAAAGTAGAATCTAATTTGATGTTTGGTACAGTCCCCTTCTCCATCCAAAAGTTCTTCTATCAAATCCCGATTTAGGTCACTTCTCAATGAAGATATATACAAAAGGAAAGGTCGACACAAGAGAAGCTCAACTTGCCCTGCAAAGACATCACTGCAAATACCTCATGCTGATTCTGTTCACAACTTGGAGGTTGACCCACTTAGTGAATTGTTACTAACTGTTGAGAGCCCTGAACCAGTTCTAAGAACCTTTCAGAACCATCTTGCAGAAGGCACACTGGATGTGTTATCACCAGTTTTCTCTGATAAACCAATTGCCAAGAATGACAAATGCGTAGCTTGTGGTACATTGTTTTCTAGTGACACTTTGGAGCAAAGCAAGATTCATAAACACTTGAGCTCTCCTATTCAAGATGGCCCGGAAGAGAAGTTGTTTAATGCCAAGATACTCACAACTGATGCTTCACCCCACCACTTCAGGGACTTTCTTGATGCATTGGATGTGATAAACGCAAACAAGAACTTTCTATTGGAATATATACAGGATCCAGGTTCTCCTTTGCCATTTCACACTAATCGCCAACAATCTTCGAAAGCTAATATTAGACGAACCAGATCTCTTTCATTTCCTGTATCTACCTCATCATCTGGAAAGCAATATTCTGATCCAGGTCAACTCATACACCAAATGATAGATGATCTGTTAATTGCAGAAAAAAAGAACATACAAACTCAAAGTAACATGCCAAAGCCAAATGAATCCGTACATTACTGTTTACCGTGTAGTTCTTCGCATAATTTCGATCGAGTAGGTGAAAGAGATCCTAATTCGTCACCAGTTTCACCCCAGGTTCCCAACAATGTGAGAACTAGTCACTTCAAGGATCTTAGAAATAAGATGAGGCGCTTAATTGAAGAGGGAAGAAATGAAAGGCGTCGAATTACCATGGATGCCATACTTGACAAAATTCCTCGGGGAAAGAGACTTACAAAAAATATGAAGAAGTTGATTCATGACATGTCCAAAGATCCCACAGTCAATGGGGAAGGTGAAGAAAGTTCAACAAGTGGTTTTCAGAGCCGTCTCTCTTCTATGTCATTCAACAAGCATCAACGATCACCCATGAGGAATTCTTCTCTCAAAGAATCAATTGGAAGATATTCGCAGTTGTACGATACTTGTTTTAATAGTGAAGCCAAGTATCCTAGGGTTGAAAACTCAAGAATCAAAGAACAAAAGGCAAATTCTACATTAAAGACCCCAAAATCCTTCAAAAGGTTTCTATCAATGCCTAATTTGAAATCTTACTTTCACCACAATGAGGAGCCTTCTTTCCTTTTATCCCCCCAAAACTCAATGAAGAGGCATGGAAATAGAAACATCAGCGCAAATGACATTGATCATGACAATAGGAGGTTTAACCGTAGCGATGACTCAAAAAGTCAAATTTTTCCACCTACACTGGTCAATAACACAAATCAAGAAATCAGCTTGAAGTCTGACCAAAAACAAATGCTTGTCAGGAATGCTTCAAAATCAGGAATAAATTTTAGTGCTGAGGAAAAGGAAGATAACGTGGGAATTGAAGGTTTAGAAAACTTGAGAGACCGTGGACAAGACATTGGAGCTGAAATAGATTACCCAGCGGAAGCAAACTCTGTCTTCTCTTCAGATACCAGCTTTCTTGACGTTTCATTTGATCTAGAAGGTATATTTGATCGTTTTATACTTGAATATTTCATTTTGTCCCTAACTTTTAACTTACCATGTTCTTATTTCTTCATGCATTTTGTGTGTGAGCACAACTTGTCTAATGTTGTAAGAAATTAGCATAGACAAATGGATAAGATTCCATCTTATGTTTTCAATATTACAAGTTAATGGTGTTAGTAATTAAGATAAGAAATTTTTTTACTGAACATTAAAATAATCTAAGAGGTTATATAGATATGAAGGTACCCTTCCAAAAAAAACATGATTCCATTAAGGAATTGAAACGGACATATATAAGAACAATGAAAGAGCATAAAAAGGACGTGAACATTAGAGCATAAGAACATAAAGACATGAAATAAAAGAAGCAATAGATTGAAAGAAATGGAGAGAAGAAGGAGATGTGGCACACCGATGGTTTAGTACAAGATGAGTGGTGGATAGAACCACTTGAACCTTAGTTCAAGATGACACAAGGGAGTTCAAGAACACTTAAATATCACTTTTTAAACTCTCACACACCGGTTGAGGAAAATAGACTCTCTATTCAAACTATTTAGCGCTTTAGAAATGGTGGAGAGTTTCCCTTATATAGGATTTGGAAGGGATCTCTTACCAAATACACAAAGATAAGGGATCTCTTACCAAATACACAAAGATGTATTCCAAAAGGTAGGACAAGATAAACTAGGGCTACACTGGATGACCTAGGCAACATACTCTTACTCTCCAAACATTCCACGTAATGAGCAAAGTTCTTCTTATTAGGTCTATAGAGGAGAGAGAGTTCATTGGGGAGATACAACACTAATGAGATCTAAGCCCAATCACGTAAGAAATTGGCACCACTCTCTACCCAAAACCTTAAGGCAATGCCTAATAGGTCTTCACTTTTATGTAGTGTTCTACTTTCTCATTTCTACCCAATGTGAGACTTAGAATCACCTTTGGAATTCTAACAATCTCCCCCTTCAAGGGTGAGTCCCTTCCACATTGGTACACTCCCTCTCCAATGGAAGCATTCAAGTACCCCTATTCATACTACCGTTCATCTTAACGAGACATGCTTACCGAGAACACTTTGCTAGAAAGACTTTCGATTTAACGACCATTGTTCTCATCTGAGCCTAACATGGCTTTAATACCAATCTATAAAGGAGGGGGTTCATTGGGGAGATACAATACTAATGATATCTAAGCCCAACCACAAAAGGCATTGACACCACTCTTTACCTAAAACATTAAGGCAATGGGTTAATGGGTCTTCACCTTTATATAATGCTCTACTTTCCCATATCTACCCAATATGGGACTTAGAATCACACTTGAAATTGTAACACTCCTATCCTCCAAACATAATGGTGTTTTCTCAAACTAACTCTACTACAAAAATGTGCATAAATAGCGCTTTTTTAAGTGTCAATAGATAATGCTTTTTTAATTACGTGTTATCTATTGTCAACCACCAATAGATAGTACTTTTTTAATTAAGCGTTATTTATTGTCAACTACCAATAGATAATGTTTTTTTTTAAAAAGTGTTATCTATTGTCATCCACCAATAGATAATGCTTAAAAAGTGCTATCTATTGGTCTAAAATTTTTAAAAGAAAATAATTAATTTTAGAATAAAATATTTCAAAAAATATAAAATATTTTTTTGAAAAGAAAAAAAATATTGGTTCTATTATGTGCAAACTCACACTATCTATTAGTTCTATTATATACAAAAAAATATAAAATATTAAGATAAATATGACAAAGGTCTCAAAAAGAATGTTTATTAATATGAATAAAAACTATTTGTACAATAATATTTCAAAATATAATTGTTAAGTCGTCTAGTACGTATCATGACATGAAATTGCTTTATAAGATAATATATACAACCATAAGCATGTACTAATTACATGTAAACATCAATCTTTCCCAACATCCATTATTTGATTGTCCCAACATTGTTGCCATCTACAACTAAAAAAATACTACAAGAAAGAAAAATAATATAAAATTAGTTAATTAAATTTGTACTACAAATTAATTATGACAATGAAAATAACTTACATAAGTTGCAATTGTCCTTCCTTCATAGTATATGATAATTTCCTTCCTATATCAACACATGTAATACTTTGAATTATTTATTATTGGAATTATTTATTATTTAAATGCAATGCAAAATTTATTGGAATTCTCAAATTATTGAAATAAAAAAATAGTATTTACTACACTTAAAATACTTCAACCAAGTTTAAATTACAAAATTATATGAATCCTTTTGATTCGTGAATAAAAACCCTTAAAAGAGATCCTAAAAATCAAGTCAACCTTCCCATGTATAAGTGCAATACATATAGACACATGATGTAGTTTCTCATAAAACTTATTCATTTAAATATTGAACTAATTAGGTATGCACTACAATACAAGAGCATCAGGAAAAGCAATATGCACTGATAAAAAACCCAATTGTACTTTGATGAATCAAAATAAATCAGAAACCCAAATTCCTTATTCAATAGCATACCAATACCAAGCAATAAACGCAACATGTTTATTAAGATGTCGACAAATATACCGAATCGTATCAAGTAATAATAAATGGTAAGACCAAATATCGTTTTCCAAGAGACTCACGAGACTAAACAGTCATGTGATTACTTAACTAATTAAGACTTAAGAACAATTTTTGGGGTTTTGAATGCAAATGCAATAAAAATAAACATGAATGCAATTTGATCAATTGAGGCTAAACTCAAGAATAAATGGAATGAATGATATTGAAATTATGAGATGGGTATGTTGTCGGGGTTTAAATTTCACCTAGTTTACTCTCATGTATATAATAATTCATCTTCTTCATTCAATTGTTAACATCACTCTCTAAATTACTTAAAACTCGATCGCTCGGCGAAGAAAGCCTATCCTTAATTACTATACCACAATCCCTTGCATCCCTAATAATTAATTATGCATTACGATTAAAAACTTAAGATGACCAAAACTCATATCCCTATCCCTGAGCAATACTGCTTTTGGGAGAAATTCTCTAGATATAGGTTTCCCCGTATCTGTCCATATCACGAAAACCAATAATCATGTCATGAATGAGTTAAACATAACAAGCATAAAACAAACAAGAATAACCCTAAAAATTAATGAGATAAGCATAAATAGATTGGAATCAATTCAAATATATGAGAGTTTAGAGGTTACATCTTCCCCAACAACAAATAAGATTAGTTCTCCATCGTCATGTAGAAACTAGGTGTACAATGGAATGAAAGAGATAGAAAAACCCTAGAAACTGAAGAGGAGAGCTCCCACATCCCTAAATCTGCCTCCAAGGGGCGAAAAATGTGTTTTTGTGCTCAAGCCATCAAGAGATACCATCCCTAGGACGTCCAAGTCCTTAAATAGATAAGAAAAATAACAGAAAACGGGTCCAAGCTCAACACGCTGGGACTCAGCGCCCCAACTTAGGGCAATCGGGCGTCCATGCGAGAGGAGTGGCACTCAGGGCTCCTCAGAGGGTGCCCAGGCGTTGTTAAGATGTCGACAAGTGTACCAAATCGTATTAAGTAATAATAAATGGTAAGACCAAGTATAGTTTCCCAAAGAAATCACGACACTAAACAGTTATATGATTACCCAATTAATAAAGACTTTTGAAGAACAATTTAGGGGTTTTGAATGAAAATGTTATAAAAATAAACATGAATGAAATTTTGACCAATTGAAAGAAAAACACAAAGGTGAATGAATGATGTTGAAAATATGAGATGAATATGTTTTTGGGGTTTAGATTTCACCAAGTTTCCTCTCATGCATGTATGAATTCATCTTCTTCGTTAATGTTAATATCACTATCTAAATTACTTAAAACCCGATGTCTCGACAAAGAAAGCCTATCTTTAATTACTAGTTTACAATGTCTTGTCTCCCAGCAATTAATTTTTCAATACATACGCACAAAAGCTTAAGATAACCAAAACTCATATCTCTATGTCTAGGCAATATTGCATTTAGGAGTAATTTTCCAGATCCAGGTTTCCTCGTATATGTCCATATCACGAAAACCAATAATCATGCCATCAATGAGTTAAACATAACAAACATTGTGCAAAGAAGAATAACCCTAACAATTAATGAAAGAAGCTTAAATAAATAAGAATCAATTCAAATACATGAGAGTTCACAAGGTTACATCATTCCCTAACAACAAAGAATGTTTAGTTCTCCATCGTCATGGAGAAACTAAATGAACAATGGAATGAAAAAGATAGAAAAACCCTAAAACCTGAAGGGGAGAGATTCCGCATCCACTTCTGCCTTCAGAAAGTTGGAGAAAATATAAATTTGTGTCAATTCTGTCAAGAGATACCCTCTCTAGGTCGAGCTAATCCTTAAATAACGCTGAATTGGGCCATGGGCCAACGTTGCCACCGCTTAGTGCCCCTACTTAGGGTGCTCAGGTGTGCTTGCGAGAGAATGGCGCTCAGAGCCCCGAAAAGGGTGCCCAGGCGTGACTGCGAAGCTCTAGCGCTGAGGGTCATGAAAGGGGCGGCCAAGCGTAAGTACGACCTTCTGAAACATTCTCTTTTGGTTCTCTTTCTGTCCTTTATGAGTTGCAACTTCTTGACAACTTAACTCCTCTTCCAATTCATCCCAATTTCCTACAAAACCAAGGAGATTTAGTGATAAAATCTTCAAGTGTAACCTACTCTCTTATTTCCCAAAATAAACCAAAATCAAGAGAACAAACAAGTTTCTAAGTCAAAAAGGGTTCATTTGATATTAAAATTTACTCTCAAATAATGGTGAAATCAACCGTTATAACAACACCAATCTTGAAACTTTGCTCGTCCTCAAGCAAAACAAAATGTAATTTAGCCTAAACAACACTTCAATGATTTAGCATATCACAAACACTTTCTTCCAAGACAAGTAATCACCCACAACTGCTTATCATACACATCTCAGTCAAGATTTATTGATGCACTGGTCAATCAAATTGACTGTGATGCTCATATTATCCCACATACAACAGATGCAACTCATGACATCTCCATTGTTTTACTCAAAAAGTGTTTCACTCAAGCACTCAAAAGTGTATAATGAGGTACACTTATGCACTCTACTATCACCATGTCACATGAATCAACTTTGTCTTTCATTTAACCACACTCAAACACACTCACAATCAAGTTATCATCACAAGGACTTTTCAAGGCTTTTAACGTGGCTGGGCTAAGAAGAAAATGCATAATTCATTCATTCACATGAACAATTCATCTCCCTTTTACTTTTTTTGTGAGAAACCAAATTTGTAATTTATTCCCAACTTCACTTACATTGAGCTCATTTTTTCTTCTTTTATTTTTACTTTTGCTCAATGGTCTTTCATGAATTTCACAAAGTTCTTTTTGGTTTCTCACCACCCCAAACTTGAACTATTCTCCATTACCAAATACACATACTCTACTCAACTCAAGGTAAGGATTTCAACAAGGGTTTTTCAACTTCCAAATTTAGGCTCAAGGTGCAAAGGATAAAGAAAAATATTGATCTTTGTTGGGTTCACCTATAAACATTGGCTCTAAGGGACAAGAAAAACATGGCCTTGATCATTTGTAACAAGCAAGCAAGTGGTTTAATCATAGAAATTTAGGAAAAATCAATCATGCTTCCAAAGCAATAACATTCAATGAATCAAAAACTCTAGAGCCCAACCTCTCAAAGGTTAATTCATGTTCCATAATTTGATAAACATCCTGCCCGACACATTAATTACAATTAACATCATGCATCATTTTCTAAAAATCATGAGCAACCACCTGCATTATATGACTTGACCATGCATCATCTCAACATCAATCACACAATAAAGCAGCCCAAGATAGCAATTACTCATCACACACATATTATAGCCAAACCATCCAAACATATCATTAAGCTGAGTACATATTTCAAAGCCACAATTCCACAAATTAAAGTAAAAGAAAAAGAAAACTCCTATTAAGATAGCATTCATCTTCCTCTTCATCTTCCTCCTCTTCTTCTTCATCTTCCTCCATAGCCGCGACACCAGAGGCTCTAGCTCCTCCACCATCCTGAGTTGGATTTGCCGGCCAAGCAACATAAGCTTGGAATTATTCCTGAGTCATGAACTTCCTCTCAGGAAAGGCGGAAGTCAGATTCATCATTATAACCTACTCGCATCTATAAAGCGCCTCCATCCTAAACTCCATTAGAGACATGTACATGTCTCTCATCTGGAATCGTACAACATCTTGAGCAGCATCCTGAGCCTGCCCTTGCTGATCTGGCTGTGGCACTCTCCTGTGAACCCTTGGAGGCTGAGGTGCTGGCATAAGTATTCCAGCTTCATACAACATGCAGTATTGGGTATAGTATGAAGCATCAATTTCCTTCCTGGGTCTTTCAAATGGAGGATGTGAGACATTCACCCCTACTAACTCGCACAAATGGGTGATAAGAGAAGGGTGTCCCAGAGGTGCCTTGTTACTGACAGAATGGGCACAATGTTTTATTTCATTAGCTATAACTTGCCCCCCAAATTAATATTCATCCTCTAAGAACACAGAAAAGGAATATTGCCCTGTTTGTAGTGATATCAGACACATGGGAGCAAGGTTGGATATTTGCATATGTAAATGCCATCCAATATTTAGCCAGTCGGGTCAAATAAGTCCTCTTGATGCGGATGGGTGTATCATTCCTGTTCCTGTGAAACCTCCCACCTGGCATGCACAATGTTTGCTCCACCTCTACATAATTGTTGTCCTCATCCATAGCTAGAGCAAACTGACATTGTTCTCCAGTCCATTCAGACCCAAGGAAACTGTTGATGGTGTCAGCATCATAGGGAATTCTCTTCCCTCTCACATAACTGCTATAACCCTCATGATTGTTTCCTAATCCCCTGGCATTGGCGTATAACTCCTTCACCACAGCTATGTTGGCCGGTGAAGGGTAAAAGACTACATTCTCCCATTGCTTCCTTCCTAGCTCTCTTTCAAACTCAGGTGCCATGAGAGGTATCAGTCCCACCTTTCTCTCCATCAAAAGTCTCCTGTTCTGGACCATTTGAAAATGCCTCTCATGCATTTGTGAGAGGAATTGTTGGAATAGATATGTTCCTTTTTTTCTGTCCTTTATCAGTAGTATACCGAATCGTATCAAGTAATAATAAATGGTAAGACCAAGTATCGTTTCCCAAGAGACTCATGACACTAAACAATTATGAGATTACTCAACTAATTAAGACTCTAAAGAACAATTTTTGGGGTTTTTGAATGCAAATGCAATAAAATAAACATGAATGCAATTTGATCAATTGAGGCTAAACACAAGAATAAAGGGACAAAGTGGATGAAATTGTTGTTGGGTTTAGATTTCACCTAATTTACTCTCATGCATATATGAATTCATCTTCTTCATTAATGTTAATGCCACTTTCTAATTTACTTTAAACCCGATGTCTCGGTGAAGAAAGCCTGCTCCTAATTACTACTTCACAATGTCTTGTCTCCCTAGCAATTAATCATGCATTACATTCGCACAGAAGCTTAAAGGCAACCGATCCTCCTATTCCTATGTCTAGGTAATATTGCTTCTGGGAGAATTTCCCCAGTTCTAGATTTCTCCATATGTTTCCATATCGACAAAATCAATGATCATGCAATTGAATGAATTAAACAAAGCATGCATAGAGTAAAGAGGAAAAACCCTAACAATTAATGAAGTAAAGCATATATAACCAAGAATCAATTCAATACATGAGAGTTTAAGAGGTTACATCTTTCCCAACAACAAATAAGGTTTAGTTCTCCTTTATCATGGAAGAACTAGATGAACAATGGAATGAAAAAATGAAAGAGTTAGAAAAACCCTAAAAAGAGAAGAGGAGACTCCCGCATCCCCAACTCTGCCCCCAAGGAGTGAAAAGTGTGTTTATGTGCTTAAGCCATCAAAAGATACAATCCCTAGGATGTGCAAGTCCTTAAATAGAACATAAAAATAACAGAAAACAGGTCCAAACCCACGTCGTCGGCGCTTAGCAGCACTTTTGGCGCTCAACGGTAGTTACGGCACTCAAATGACGAATGACCATTCGGTTTCACTTTTGACCGATCGATCTTACACTGTTGACCATTCGACATGTATTCTACCACTTCATTCAGCTTCTCCTCTCACAAACCGTTCGGTTTGTCTATGTTTTCTACAGCCATTCGGTCCTCAGTTACACCGTTCGGCAGTTGTCTTTCTTGCTCACACCGTTCGGCCTAGTTCCACCACCTTCACACCGTTCGGTCTCTGTTATGAACTGTTCGGTCTCTGTCTTCTCCACTATCTGACCGTTCGGTCAGTCTCAATAATCGTTCGGTCTGGGTTCTTAACCGTTCGGTTTGGATTCTCTCGCATCCTACCGTTCGGTCTAATACTGTTTCTGTCTTTTCTGGGTTCCAACTCCTTGCTACTTCAACTTCTTTCATCCAATTCATCTTAATTTCTGTCAAAACAAGGAAAACCAAGCATAAAACCCATCCAACTCTCTTATTTCCAAAACTTAAATAAAAGCATGATTTCAAACTAGTTTCTAAGTCATAAAGGGTGTTTTAATATCAAAATTAAGTATAAAAATAACAGTTTTTCAACCGTTATCACAACCCCAAACTTGAAACTTTGCTTGTCCTCAAGCAAAATGTAACTTGGCTTCAACAAAATAATCATACTATAATGGTTTAGCACACCAAAAACCAGTTTCCTCTAGGACAAGTAAATCACTCATGAATGCTCATCATAGAAAGATTAGTCAAGATATAATGATGCTTTAGCCAATCAAGCTTCAATTATGGTGCTCACATAATCAAGACATACACAACAGATGCAAACCTCATGAATAATCAACAACCAAGCAAGAATGTTATCATAAAGTGCATGGAACTATTCCTCTCCAAAGATAGTGTTTCACTCAAGCACTCAAAAGTGTTTCACTCAAGCACTCAAAAGTGTTTCGCTCAACTCAAAGGTGTATAATGAGGTGACACTCTTACACTCTACCATAACAATGTCACATGAACGAACTTTGCCTTTCATTTAACCACATATCAAACATACTCACAAGCAAGTTATCATCCGCCTTTAGAGAGTGTGTTGTTGTGCTGATTTAGAGAGTGGAAGAGTGTGCTGTTGTGCTGCTCCAACCAGAGATACAAAACATAGGACGCCTGAGTTCTTTAAATAGAACGAAGAACGAACAGAAACAAAGCCCAGGCCCGTGTCGCTGGTGCTCAAGCGCCCCACTTAGGGTGCCCGGACGGTGAGCGGTTGTCTTCCACGCTCAAGCCCTCCAGATGATGCCCAAGCTTCGAGCTTCCGACGCTCAAGCGCCCCAAAAGGGGCGCCCGGGCGATGAGCGGTGGTCTTCCATGCTTAAGCCTTCCAGATGATGCTCAAGCTTCGAGCTTCCTGCGCTCGAGCGCCCAAAAAAGGGCGCCAGGGCAGTGAGCGGTGGTTTCCTGCGCTCAAGCCTCAGAGATGACACCCAAGTTTCGTGCATCTAGCGCTCAAGCGCCCAAAAAGGGCGCTCGGGCAGTGAGCGACACTCCTCTATGCCCAAGCCTCCAAAAGGGGCGCCCAAGCTTCGAGAATCCCTCCCTTCTGGTGCTTTTTCAGGCCTCTCTAAGCTCCATCTCCTTAGCACTTCATCCTTGCTTTCCATATTATCTCATTTTCAACCAAAACAAGGAAAATTAGTCATAAAACCATCAAATTCAATCTCAACTCTCTTATTCACACAACTTAACAGAAAAATATGATTCCAAGCAAGTTTTTAAGAAGAAGAAGGTGCATTTAGTATCAAAATTACATCACAAATAGCAGTATTTTCAATCGTTATCAAGATCTCATCTCACTGAAATGATTATTCTAGAAAATTCTAACTAGAATCTATATAAAATGTTCTAGATGTTTACCTATATTGAATGTTATGGGTTTTTCCTCCTATCTTAATCTTTTCTATAATGTTCTAAAACTTGTATTATATTTTAATAACTTTGATGTTATTTCTTAGATATTTTGTTATGTCTGGTGGAATTAGAATTGAAATTTTTATCTAAATAACTCACCTACTAAAAGTTTTCATTAAAAGTCAACATAGTTGAAACTTCAATTCTGAGTACAGAATAACAGTCGGAGGATGGCGTAGCTATTATATTTCATGTGCAAATATTTTTATCGTCTACATAAAATCGTATACTTTAAACTCGAATGGAACTTAAGAGATGGATTTTGTTTGTCACCAATCTGGATGAACTAATGGCTTGAAATCAAATTTTACATTAGATACTCGAAATACTTCAACTCTTTACATTCTGTAACAAGAAACACACTTCAATTTAATTAGTTGTGCGAATGATAACCTCAGCTGGTTTGCTTTGAATTAGCCATTCCTTATCAAAACTCAATATATAAATTTTCAGCACAATCTTGCTCAACCTTATCATTGTTGCATGGCTACAGCTGTTGATTTTATTTTTACTAATATTGATCATCTCATGGTTACGTTATACAGAAGAATTAAACTCAGAATTAAAGCAAGGGCAAGATGATGGATTGGATCAAATGTCAGAGCAGCAAGAGGGTGAAGAAAATCACCCGGAGGCGGGTGAGAATTTTCAAAACCTTGGAACTCTAAGTGAGAGCTTCAACTATGAAATTCCATGTATGGAAGTTGATCCAAGTAATGAAGCAGCATTTAATTATGTGACAAAGGTTTTAGATCTCTCAGGGTTCACTGGCCAGGATTCCCTAGGGATATGGTATTCTGATAACCAACCAGTTGGTCCTTCAGTATATGAAGAATTGGAGGGTTGCTTGCTTCTTGATCCTGATTGTTCTGGTAACAGTGGCGAAGGTGGAGAATGTAATCACCTGCTTCTGTTCGATATAGTAAATGAAGGGTTGTTGGAGATTTTTGGAAGATCATACAACTATTATCCAAGATCCTTATCTACTCTCTCCCATGTTCATCCACTGCCAACAGGAGAAAATGTGCTCTATGATGTGTGGAAGATTATTAGCTGGTATCTGAACTCAACAATATCTGATAGTTACATATCATTGGATTATTATGTGAGCAAAGATCTATCAAAATATGATGGGTGGATGAATCTTCAATTTGATTCTGAATGTGTCGGGCTTGAGATAGATGACTTGATTTTTGATGATCTTTTGGAGGAAATAATATTCACCCAGTTTACCTAAGTTATATACGAGCTCTATAGTTTCTCCATACCGTGATAAAATTTGTCTAGAGTTAATGTAGGCTCTAATTCTTATCCAATTTCTTTTGATTGAATGCTTCAAGCCAATGCATCTATTAATTAATTATTTAAAAATATTTTTATTCGACAATATTCATCAAACCTTAATTCTTTTACAAAAGTTTTATGATTTTGGTTATTTAATATTTGTAAGCTTAATTTAAATTTTTGTTGCACAGTGCTTTATTTCACGAATTTTATCATTTTTAGGTATATTTCACTATTTGGAATTTCACATTTGCTTCAATGATTTTATTTTTCTGTATAAAATCTGCATCATGCTTTTCACTTTTTTATACCTTTAATCATAGTGGCAACAAAACATGTTTAAAAAAAATTGTGATACGATTGCTTTTTATAATACATTAAAACTAAGAATGACAAATGGACTAATTAGTGTATATTTATATCTTTATTTAATCATTAATTTTAGTTTTTCAATTGGTTTTTCTTAACAACTAAATATTATAATGAAGATATTAGATTTACTTAGAATATAATTTGTGATATTACGTTATCAAAAAGAAAATTAGGTAAAAAAATTCAAAAACAAATGTTAAAGACAAAATTGTCTATATGAACAAACGATCTCATGTTTTGAAGTTTAATCAAATAACATTAAAACGGGTTAAAAGATTAGAAAGCAACCTAGGATAAAATTATAGAGCCAAAAACCCTAAACAAACAAAACTAGAACCTAAACCTAATCCTATATAACATATATAGGAAAACACTTAGCTCCTAGGAAATAGAAAAACAACTAGGCTAGAACAATCAGACGATTACTAGATGATGTCTTGTCTAAAATTGTCTGAGAGAGAGCTAAGCTAAACACTTAATGCTTAAGATACTTGAACTAGGTATTTCACTTCTCTCGAAAACAGAAACAGGTCAAGACAATGTCTTCGAAGAAAACAAATAAAGGACTCAACTGATAAAAGACATAACAAAACCTAAAAAAGCTAAATGTTATCTGCCTATAAGGTACAAATACAAAGAAGTGTTTACTTGAATCCAGATGATACCACGAGCAAAATAGACACGTCATCTTATAATGAAGTATCTATACATTTGGTATCTTCAAATTTAAAAGAGCTTAATTGAAAAATACTACCTAACGATAAGAAATTAAAAAAACTTTGTTGTTCTGAGCAAGCATTAAATGACATTAAATGCCAACATTTCAAAAACAACAAAAGTGATTTAAATTCATATTTGTTGCATGCACACTTTACTCTAATTTTGCAGATAAGCTATTTTGCACGCATCCACAGTGCTATAGATCAAAAATCAAATGTGGATGTTAGAGAAAAAAGGGATAATCATGGAATGCTCCTCTCTTGAAGAAAAGTCTAAAAAGATCGTACAACCTAATTCAAGCAAAGGAATGAAAAAGCATCCCTACTCTGACAAAGTTGACTTACACAATGGCTGCTTGAAAAGTAGAAAGAGAAAATACAAGCATCAAGGGTACGAACTACAATCACTGTCTAACGGACAAATATTCATCAAGCCTATAAATAAAAGATCTCTAACAAAGAAAATCAAGAGGATAGAATAAAGGATATCAAGTGCGCAAAGCTTACAACGCCATATTCATCCTATATATAGAGAAGAAGAGAGAAAAGGAGCTAAAAACAAGTATATATAAGTTGAAGAATGTTGAGATTGTTGATAGGAGGAGCACTGGTTTAGTTGAACCCACAATCTCAGTGATATCTGTGTTTTTTATGATGACAATTGATAACAGTTGAAAAACTGTTATTTTTAGACTTAATTTTGACCTTAAAGACAATCTTTATGACTTAGAAACTAGCTTGTAATCATGCTTTTGCTTATGTTTTGGAAATAAGAGAGTTGGATTGGTTTTATGCTTGGATTTCGTTGTTTTTGCAGGTTTTAAGATGAATTGACGGAAGAAGTGAAGTAGTCAGAAGTTGGACTCAGAAAAAGGAAGAAAAATTGCATAAAAGAAGAGCCGCAAGTACCGCTTAGCGCCACTTTTACTGTTGAGCGGCACTTTGAAGTCCCGCAGTCAACGCTGAGGGGCAAAATTGCGTCAAATAGAAGAATCGCACTTAGCGCTGAGCGGTAATTACTGTTGAGCGCCATTTTATTGGGCCTTGGGTGATGACAAATTTATGAACACCGAAAAACGGCGTCAAAAACTTGTTTAACAATCGGCAAGTGTGACCGAATCGTATCAAGTAATAAAACTCGGTAAGACCAAGTATCGTTCTCCCAAAGGACTCACGGTCTAGTTAGCTATATGATTTGTTGATTATTTAAGACTTGTTAACAATTGATTGTAGGTTTTAAATGCAAGAGACAATAATTAAACATGTATGCATGAATTTGATCAATGGAAAAGAGGAATACAAACACTTTAATGAATTAGATGGATGAGTATGTTGTTGGGGTTATCAATTTCATCTTATCCACTCTCATATACTTTTAGGAATTCATCATTCTTTTTATCAATGTTAATGCCACTCTCTAAATCACCTTGCAAGAAGGCCTATCCTTAATTACAAGTTCATACAATTCCTAGCATTCCTAGTAATTAATTCTGAAGTGCAGAAGCTTAAAGGCAACCAATATACTATTGGGAGAAATTCCCCGGATATAGATTTCCCCGTACGTTCCCATATCGACAAAATCAATAATCATGGCAATGAATGAGTTAAACAATGCAAGCTTTAAGAAAAGAGGAAAAACCCTAACTAATGATGAAAGAAAGCATGTATCTTAAAATAAGATGTTAAAACAAATTCCATATATGAGAGTTTCACAAGACTACATTGATTCCCCAACAACAATACAATGTTTAGTTCACCATATTGATGGTGAAACTAGATGAACAATAATGGAAGAATGAAAGATAGAACCCCAGAAAGATGAGGAGGTAGCCTGAGCATCCAAGATCTTCCTTCAAGGGGTGGAAAAGTGAGTGTTTGCTTCGTCTCAGCCAAAGATACAAACCCTAGGACGTCCTAAAGCTTATATACTATTCTAAAATATACAGAAAATTAGACCCAAGCCCAAAATAGTGCCGCTCAGCGGTAAACTACCGCTCAGCGGTAAGTGCGTGAGTTGATTCTTCCTCCTCAGCGGCATTTTCACCCCTCAGCGGATCCAACGTGAGTTCCTGAGTGCCGCTCAGCGGTAAACTGCCGTTGAGCGGTAGTTGCGACCTCTCCTTTTGCACTTTTTGATGTATTTTCTGATTCCATCTCTTTCCTTCTTCACTTCTTTCAACAAATTCACCTTAAAACCTGCATAAAACACTGAAATCAAGCATAAACCTGTCCAGCTCTCCTATTTCTAAAAATATGACCAAAAGCGTGATTTCAAGCTAGTTTCTAAGTGTTAAAGGTTGCTTTTATTATAAATTTTAAGTATGAAAATAATAGTTTTTCAACTGTTATCACAACCCCAAACTTAGAACTTTGCTTGTCCTCAAGCAAACAAGATGTAACTCAATCTTCTACCAATCCATACAATGATTCACTCATTAGAAAATTCTCTTTTCAAGATAAATACAAACTTCAATTAAACTCATGACAAAGATTTCAATCAAGACATGTGCATGCTTCGATGTTCACAAAGTCACTTAATATCCAACGAATGCTATTTTTCATGAATGATCAATCAACTAAGCATGGATGTTCATGTGGTCATGGAATATTTCCTCACTAGGTAAAGTGTTTCACTCAAACATAAGTGTATAAGAGGTAATCACTCATTCACTCTACTATCACAATGTCACATGAATTGACTTTGCCTTTCATTTAACCACAATCAAATAAATTCACAAGCATGCATTATCACAAGGACTTTTCAAATGGTGGAACAGAAGTATCCACCCCAGATATCTTATATAGGTGTGTGATTAAAGAAGGATGTCGTAAGGGTGCTTTGTTGTTTGTTGTGTTAGCACATACCCTTATCTCATCAGTTATTACCTGCCCAATATTGACATTCAAGTTCCTGATTGCAGAGTAAAGGAGGAGTGCCCTGCTAAGAGTGATGTTTGACACATGAGAACATGGCTAAATGTTGGCATGAGAAAACGCCATCCAATACTTTGCAAGAGGAGTCAAGTCAGTCATCCTAATGTTCACCACAGAGCCAATTTTGTTCCTATGAAAATGTCCTCCAGGTACACATAAAACTCTCTCCACATGATCAAAATCAGCACCTTTTTCCATACAGAGAGCAAACTGGCATTGCTTACCAGCCCACACAGTATTCAAGAAGTTGTTGATGGAATCAGGATCATACCTAATAGCATGGCCTTTGACATAGCCTAGGTAATTCTCAGCCGGATAATCACCAATCTTCCTTGCATTAGTGTAGAATTCTTTCACCATGGCTATATTGGCAGGTGTAGGGTATGTAGCTAGATTCCCCCAATCATCCCCTAACAATTGCTCTCCAAATTGAGGAGCAGAGTTAGGTATCATTCCAACCTTTCTCTCCATAAGGAGTCTCCTATCTTGGACCACCTTAAAGTGCTTCTCATGTTTACGAGATAGGAACCTACTAGAATGGGGTTGTTCTGGTTCCTTTTCTTCTCTTTTGGATGCCATGGTCTTCATTCTTTTGCCTGAAGAGGATGTCATTCCTACATCAAACACAGATACAAAATCAAAAAACATGTTGTTAATCATTAGTAAAACACAGACAACACCTTATTTCGAGGCTAAACCACCGCTGAGGGTCAAAATCACCCCTCAGCGCCACCAGTGCAACAATCCAGAACGTAACTCAGCAACACCCTGTCAGAGTGCCGCTCAGTGGCAATTTACCACTGAGCGGTTGACGACAAATTTATGAACACCGAAAAATGGCGCCACAAACTTGTTTAACAATCGGCAAGTGTGACCGAATCGTTTCAAGTAATAAAACTCGGTAAGACCAAGTATCGTTCTCCCAAAGGACTCACGACCTAGTTTAGTTATGTGATTTGTTGATTATTTAAGACTTAAGAACAAATTGATTGGAGTTTAATATGCAAAATACAGTAAATAAACATGTATGCATGAATTTGATCAATGACAAAAACAGAATACAAACACTTCAATGAAATAGATGGATGAGTATGTTGTTGGGGTTATCAATTTCCTCTTATCCACTCTCATATACTTTAGGAATTCAACATTCTTTTCATCAATTGTTAATGCCACTATCTAAATCACGTTGCAAGAAGGCCTATCCTTAATTACGAGTTCATACAATTCCTAGCATTCCTAGTAATTAGTTCTTAAGTGCAAGAGCTTAACGGCAACCAATATGTTATTGGGAGAAATTCCCCGGATCTAGATTTCCCCGTACGTTCCCGTATCGACAAAATCAATAATCATGGCAATGAATGAGTTAAACAAAGCAAGCATTAAGCAAAGAGGAAAAACCCTAACTAATGATGAAAGAAAGCATAAGTCTTAAAAGTAAGATGTTAAAACAAATTCCATATATGAGAGTGATGAGAGGGTCGCACCTCCCACAAAAGTTGTGCATAAAAGAATGCAGTATAGACTAGGAAGTGACTCCTAGGTCGTCTCTCAAGGACCAATTTGGATTCAGTCTCAGATCAAACACGTAGTAGGGGGGTTTTGAAAGTGTTCTTGTGTTTGGAAATAGACTAAATTAAAACTGGGAATTAAACACAACCGAATATGAATAAAAACATTAAAATGGAAATTACAACAGATAAATACCCAAACACAATTTAAACTATTCAAGCGGTAAAAATGTAACACTTAAGCTAAAACATTAAATGCATAATTATGTCATCTATCCCACACATTCACCATTGAAAAGAAGAAAAAAAACATTTCAACCCATAATGCAGAATATTCTAAGGCAAAAGAAATAAAAATAAAATAAAACCTATGAATGCTAACCCCTAGTGGGCGTAACCTGCTAGACACCGTGTGCACACTTCTTCAAAATTAATCACCGTGCAGCTCTAGAATTCAATCCCTTGCTGCACCGTTTCTCCCTCCTAGCTGAACGTAACTCTCCAATAAATCCCGTGCACAACAATGCTTCCAAGTAATCCACCGTGTGCACCTCTTCCTCTAAAGCAATAGCATCCCTGCACCTAATGTGTTTCATTCAAAGAAAGATAAGAATGGAATTGTTTCCCACTTCCAGCAACGTGCTCTTTCTTTTCTCTATTATTAATCACCTTTCTCTATTATTAATCACCGTGCCTTGATAATCGTGCAGCACTTATCCACTCCTCATATTCTCCAAAAGTAATATCACGGTGCCCCCCTTTTCTCCATCTAAAAGATTAAATATTGCTTATCAAAGTGGAATAAATGCTTCCATGTGACCGAACCCCTATGGGACGTGAACACCACTCCAGCCAATCAACATGCTCCTTCTTCCAGCAAAGGTAATGAAAAATAAATGCTTCCAGTTTACATTCCAGCTCCACTTTCCGTGCACACCAACACCTCTTCTTCCAGCTCCACGTGAATCACATCACTTCCTCAACGCTGCTTCGCTTCTAAATTTCCAGCCGTGCTTCCAGCTCATTCTCCATTCAACACCGCTTCACTCTTTCTCTGTGCCAAGGTTAATGTGTACTGCACTCCCTGCTTCCAGGACGTTGAATCACCATTCCATCCCAAAATTTTAGAATAGCGTTTTCCGCCAACACCAAAGCTGAGACCGAGAGTATAAATGTGCCTCCAACAAAAATGAAAATGCAATGAAGATTTAGCCAAAGGGATGAAGCATTAAAAAATTTCTTCTCATTCATTGAAAATCATCTTCCCGGAAAAACAAGTGTAGAGACCCCCATATAAACGTTCCAGCCAAAAAAATGAAATCCCTCCGTGAGGGTGGCGGCCTCCTTTCTAAAATTTAAGTTCCCCTTTTTATATGTGGGGTAGCGCTGCCCTAAAAACCTAGGGTCCAAGTCTCTAACTTCTAATTTTTTTTGGGTCTACACTAGTTTAACAAAAATTGACCCAAAATATAAAAGTTGATACAAAAATTCTAAACTACTGAATTACAATTTAATTAATTCACAAATGTCTGTGTGGAGAGTCTTGGATTTATTTGGCACTCTTCCTGATGTCCCAAAATGTATTTCCGAAATTTTCCTGCACTTCAAAAATGCACTTAATCAACTCAGAAAATCCAAATTAGCACAATTACAAATTTCCGACCAAATTAAGCAGAATTCGGAAAAACGGGGAAATAACAAGCAATTAAACACAATTCCCTGGTTTATTTAAGTGCAATAAACTAAATATAATTCAAGAAATAACGACTCATCAAAATAGACCACACTTAGTCTTTTGCACTCTTGGGCAAAACCAAAACGAAAACCAGGGAACTACTCAAACATCAGGAAGCTGACACAGACTCGAAAGACAGACAACAAGACTCCAAAACAGAAACACAGTTGCACAATTCTCACAAACTCTGGACGGTAAAAGGTATAGGCAGAATCCCACACAGAGTCAATGAAAGCAAATACTCAAAGAATCATCAAAACAATTCAGTACAAGGAAAGCAGTCAATCAGTTCAAGAGATTAATCAAAAGCAACAGAGCCTCACAGATGCACACAATCAGTGTTTCTCTCAAGTGTTTAAGGTAAATCAATGTCACTCAATGCACTCGAGAAAGCAATCACAAATAGACTTGGCAAGCCTCTAATATCAACACTCAAGCACATACGCATGTTCAAATCAAAATGTCTTTTCATGGTTGTAATGGGGCTAAGGACAAGGGAGGATATATCTGGATAAGAAGCTACAAACCATAAGGAACAGAGGAGCAATGGGGAACAAGTGTAAATACATTCAAACACCACAACCTCTAATTCCATCCTCTTCTTGACTCCATTATTCACAATTATTCACATTTTTTTTCACTATTTTTCTGCTCTCTTTTTTTTTTCATCCTGTCTCTTTTCTTTTCTCTCTTTTCAAAACAAAACTGTAAAAGACAAGATACACATATATTTACCAAAACAAAACAAGAAGAGGAACCAACTAGCCAACTCATCAGAAACCCCCAAGAGACCACACTTGTTCCCAAAACACTTCCAAGGCTCCAAAATTCCCTAAGGTTAAGGTAATCATGGTTTTTCACTTAGGGCTAGTGTATGAGCATTCGAAATAAAGAAATGGGGGAAAGTATAGGCTCAAAAAGGGTTTTCAAAGGATTAGAACAAGGTGAGCTTATTTGGCTAGAGAGGCTCAAAAACAAAACTGCCTTTATCACTTCCAAACATGCATATCAATCAAGAACTATCAACAAGAGTCAAGCCAAGGCATATGTGCAAGCAATCAAGAGACATATCACACACAAGAAAGAACATAAAGTGGCTCAAATTCTCACACAGGGCATTTGTGTCACAATCAATTCAACTCTCAAACATCATGATCATCTTCCAAGCAAAGAAAAGCAAGGAATCCAACATCTCAGAGTATCAATGAAGTGAAGTGAAAGACTAGTCTACAACTTAAACACAGTCCAGAATTGAAGAGAAAAATGCAAAACTGTACACAAGACACGACAAAAATAACCTAGAAAAGAAAAAATTTAACCAAGAAAACAAAAACTAACAGAAAAATCAGAATCTCCCCCAATAGACCACACTTAAACTACACAGTGTCCTCAATGTGTCATAAGCATAAGATCGAAAATCAAAACAGTGAACAGATCATGGACAAGTGCAATAAAAGTAGGGAAAGGGGGAGAAGAGAGAAAGGAAACTCCCCTGATCATGGTGGCAGTTGCCAATTTTGGACTTTCAGGGAGATGTCTTCCACCACAGGATCCAGCAAGGAAGTTTTGAGGAAGAATTGCTTCATCCTCCAGATTTGATCAAGTAGGGAAATATCATCCACAGCTGGATCTAAGAAGAAGTGATTATTGATGAGCGGGTTCAGCTGGTGCCTATTGATGTTGAAACTAGTGTGTATGTAAGCACCTTTTCCTTCCACTGTGGGTGCATGTTGGTCAAATTCATGTGTACCTCCTGCAACATGGTTAGTGCAATGTGGCTCCAAAGAAATGACATGTAGAGGTACAACACCCAATCCCAATTTATCAGACTGAACCTCAGATACATCCTCAGAACATGAATCAATTTCATAATCACAAGCAATATCAACTACAGACTCAGATTCATGTTCAATGCATGGAGAATAAACATTCGGATGCGATAGCAAAAATTGGTTCTCATCATGCATAGAGGGAAAATTAAAATCAGACTCAACAACAATACAATCATCAACATAATCCTCAACAACATAATTATCAACATAATCAAATTGAGGTATGTTTACCTCCTCTTCCTTGAAAATTGCTAAAGTGTGGGAAGATGAAGGTGGTCTACCTGGTTCAGGGTTACTGCTTATTTCTGCCTGCTCCTCAAAATATTCATCACTCTCCTCAGGTGCAAGAGTGAGACCATTTGAAGGTGGGAAAGTATGTGGCACAGTAGTAAGCTCATGACTCTTCTCCCCATCTTCTATGTTGATGCCACTATCATCATCATCTGGAATCTGAACAGTCTGAAATGGTAACTCTGAATCTTGAGACTGTTCCTCAGTGAGTTGAGTGGCCATCTGCCCTATCTGATCAGTCATACTCTGAATGGCAGCTCCTATTTCTTGCTGGAACTACATGTTCTCTTGCTGAAACTAAATGTTCTGCATGGTCATCTGCTCTAACAACTCCTGCAATGTAGGCTCAGAAGTAGAAGGCTGAGGAGCTATTTGGGCAGGAGCATCATATTGCTGACTTTGGTATTGCTGGACTGGTGGAGGCATACAAGTACTCTGGAATGGTGGTTCTTGATAATGATGTTGTGGAGCATTATACCATTCCAAGGTAGGGTCATTCCATCCAAGACCGTTGCTGTAAACATATTGCACAAGGGAAAATTTGCTCAGAAACTGATGCTCAAGATATCCCCAATCGGTAACGGATCTCAGAGGAAGAGAGTCTTTCCAATCCTTAGCTGCTCCTTGTAATGAATGCGGAAATGCGCTCAAGAAAATGTAATCAAGAGGGACATCTGGAGGCTTCATTGAAGAGCACATGATGTGGAGCTCCTCCAAATGTCTGTGTGGGCATTCTCCTGCAAAACCATGAAACTTAGGCAACAAATGTATCAGTCCAGGGGTGAGATCGCAATGAAGATCATCCTCCTTAAGTGAAACCGACTCACAAGGAGCACTCTCAGAAATTAGAGGATGAGTCATATTGTTCTCAACATAGAAATCAGCAGAATATGAATTACAATCAGAGTAACATGCAGAAGGAGAATCATAATCAGAGGCACTAGCAAAACAAGCAGTATTCACGAAATCAAAATAGATAGACATGGAAAAAGAAGAATACTAAAAATCACGAAACAAATAAAACACAACACATTTATACATGCAACACGCACACACAAAACAGAACATCACATCACATCACAACACAAGACAAAACACAACACACACAAACACAACAAAAAACCTAAGACCGAACCATTGGTCCCCGGCAACGGCGCCATTTTGATGAGAGGGTCGCACCTCCCACAAAAGTTGTGCATAAAAGAATGCAGTATAGACTAGGAAGTGACTCCTAGGTCGTCTCTCAAGGACCAATTTGGATTCAGTCTCAGATCAAACACGTAGTAGGGGGTTTTGAAAGTGTTCTTGTGATTGGAAATAGACTAAATTAAAACTGGGAATTAAACACAACCGAACATGAATAAAAACATTAAAACGGAAATTACAACAGATAAATACCCAAACACAATTTAAACTATTCAAGCAGTAAAAATGTAACACTTAAGCTAAAACATTAAATGCATAATTATGTCATCTATCCCAGACATTCACCATTGAAAAGAAGAAAAAAAACATTTCAACCCATAATGCAGAATATTCTAAGGCAAAAGAAATAAAAATAAAATAAAACCTATGAATGCTAACCCCTAGTGGGCGTAACCTGCTAGACACCGTGTGCACACTTCTTCAAAATTAATCACCGTGCAGCTCTAGAATTCAATCCCTTGCTGCACCATTTCTCCCTCCTAGCTGAACGTAACTCTCCAATAAATCCCGTGCACAACAATGCTTCCAAGTAATCCACCGTGTGCACCTCTTCCTCTAAAGCAATAGCATCCCTGCACCTAATGTGTTTCATTCAAAGAAAGATAAGAATGGAATTGTTTCCCACTTCCAGCAACGTGCTCTTTCTTTTCTCTATTATTAATCACCTTTCTCTATTATTAATCACAGTGCCTTGATAATCGTGCAACACTTATCCACTCCTCATATTCTCCAAAAGTAATATCACGGTGCCCCCCTTTTCTCCATCTAAAAGATTAAATATTGCTTATCAAAGTGGAATAAATGCTTCCATGTGACCGAACCCCTATGGGACGTGAACACCACTCCAGCCAATCAACATGCTCCTTCTTCCAGCAAAGGTAATGAAAAATAAATGCTTCCAGTTTACATTCCAGCTCCACTTTCCGTGCACACCAACACCTCTTCTTCCAGCTCCACGTGAATCACATCACTTCCTCAACGCTGCTTCGCTTCTAAATTTCCAGCCGTGCTTCCAGCTCATTCTCCATTCAACACCGCTTCACTCTTTCTCCGTGCCAAGGTTAATGTGTACTGCCCTCCCTGCTTCCAGGACGTTGAATCCCCATTCCATCCCAAAATTTTAGAATAGCGTTTTCCGCCAACACCAAAGCTGAGACCGAGAGTATAAATGTGCCTCCAACAAAAATGAAAATGCAATGAAGATTTAGCCTAAGGGATGAAGCATTAAAAACTTTCTTCTCATTCATTGAAAATCATCTTCCCGGAAAAACAAGTGCAGAGACCCCCATATAAACGTTCCAGCCAAAAAAATGAAATCCCTCCGTGAGGGTGGCGGCCTCCTTTCTAAAATTTAAGTTCCCCTTTTTATATGTGGGGTAGCGCTGCCCTAAAAACCTAGGGTCCAAGTCACTAACTTCTAATTTTTTTTGGGTCTACACTAGTTTACCAAAAATTGACCCAAAATATAAAAGTTGATACAAAAATTCTAAACTACTGAATTACAATTTAATTAATTCACAAATGTCTGTGTGGAGAGTCTTGAATTTATTTGGCACTCTTCCTGATGTCCCAAAATGTATTTCCGAAATTTTCCTGCACTTCAAAAATGCACTTAATCAGCTCAGAAAATCCAAATTAGCACAATTACAAATTTCCGACCAAATTAAGCAGAATTCGGAAAAACGGGGAAATAACAAGCAATTAAACACAATTCCCTGGTTTATTTAAGTGCAATAAACTAAATATAATTCAAGAAATAACGACTCATCAGAGAGTTTCACAAGACTACATTGATTCCCCAACAACAATACAAGGTTTAGTTCACCATATTCATGGTGAAACTAGATGAATAATAATGGAAGAATGAAAGATAAAACCCTAAAAAGGTGACGAGGTAGCCTGAGCATCCAAGATCCTCCTTCAAAGGGGTGGAAAAGAGAGTGTTTGCTTCGTTTCTGCCAAAGATACAAACCCTAGGACGTCCTAAAGCTTATATACTATTCTAAAAATACAGAAAAATTAGGCCCAAGCCCATAAAAGTGCCGCTCAGCGGTAAGTGCGTGAGTTCTTTTAGCACAGGAGCTTAACGGCAACCAATATACTATTGGGAGAAATTCCCCGGATCTAGACTTCCCCGTACGTTCCCGTATCGACAAAACCAATAATCATGCATTGAATGAGTTAAACAAAGCAAGCATTGAGCAAAGAGGAAAAACCCTAACTAATGATGAAAGAAAGCATAGGTCTTAAATATAAGATATAAACACAAATTCCATATATGAGGGTTTCACAAGACTACATTGGTTCCCCAACAACAATACAAGGTTTAGTTCAACATATTCATGGTGAAACTAGATGAACAATAATGAAAGAATGAAAGATAGAACCCTAGAAAGGTGAAGAGGTAGCCTGAGCATCCAAGATCC
This sequence comes from Vigna nakashimae, assembly GCA_034642375.1. Taxonomy (NCBI): domain Eukaryota; kingdom Viridiplantae; phylum Streptophyta; class Magnoliopsida; order Fabales; family Fabaceae; genus Vigna; species Vigna nakashimae. Next base: position 40,342,270 of record CM067765.1, read on the forward strand.
TCCTTCAAAGGGGTGGAAGAGAGAGTTTTTGCTTCGTTTCTGCCAAAGATACAAACCCTTTGATGTCCTAAAGCTTATATACTATTCTAAATTTACAGAAAATTCAGGCCCAAGCCCATAAGTGTGCCGCTCAATGGTAAAGTGCCGCTCAGCGGTAAGTGCGTGAGTTGGTTTCTTCCCCTCAGCGGATATCCCGTGAACTCCTGAGTGCCGCTCAGCGGTAAACTGCCGCTGAGCGGCAGTTGCGGCTTCTCTTTTTGCACTTTTTGGTATCTTTTTGATTTCATCTCTTTCCTTCTTCACTTCTTTCACTAAATTCACCTTAAAACCTGCACCAAAACACTGAAATCAAGCATAAACCTGTCCAGCTCTCTTATTTCTGAAAATATGAATAAAAGCATGATTTCAAGCTAGTTTCTAAGTATAAAGGTTGCTTTTAGTGTCAATTTTAAGCATGAAAATAACAGTTTTTCAACTGTTATCACTAGGTGGCTAAGTATCTACTGAAGGATAGTAAGTTTGTAACACCTACTGATGGGTGTTGGTAAGAAAGTTTTGCACCTACTGATGGGTGTTGGTAAGAAAGTTTTGCACCTAGTGATGGGTGTTGGAGGATTTTGGGTCAGGCTCGTGACATTAAACAAGCGCTACCTGGGAGGCAACCTAGTTGATTGATTGTTTCTGTTTTTTTTATTGTAGTAGTATAATAGGGTTTTGCATGAGTAATCTAAAAATTTAATTGCAGGGAACCAGTGTGGGGCATGTTTAGGAGGAACTTAGGTTAGGCAAGGAAGAAGAAGAGCACTTCACGAAAGTGCCGCTGAGCGGCAAACTACCGCTGAGCGGTACTATCGCATAATGGGCTTTGGTTGCCCCTTAGCGGAACTCGAGCCCATTAGGGTATTTTTATACCCTAAGCTGCGCATAAGCTTCTATTTTCAGGCTCTTCTCTGCACACACACACTCCTACATACCTTTTCCAAGGTTTTCCACATCTTTCCCTCTTCCCTCTTGAGAAAATCTCTCTTTTACTCACTTTCTCACTAGTGTTCCATCTAAGTTTGGGGTTGGAAGAGAGCATCTTAGCTTGGAAGCATTCTCATTGCATCTAGCATCTCCACCCAAGTAAGTAAAGCATTTTGTTCATTCTAGGGTTCTTGAGTTTGAATGTGATTGTTAAAGCATGAATATTTAGGGGTTTTGATTTCTATGCATGATTTGATGATTAATTTGATGTTTGAACCGATTGAACTGCATGATTGTGATCTGGAAAACTAAAAATTGCATGTGGGTGGAGTTAGGACAGGTTAAAAAGGGATTTTTCAAAAATCTGCAGAGTCACCGCTCAAGGGTAAATTACCGCTGAGCGGCACTCTGCCAGACTTGAATTTTTTTGATCCATTGTGTTCTGGATTGTTGCACTGGTGGTGCTGAGGGGTAATTCTGACCCTCAGCGGTGGTTTAGCTTCGAAATGAGGTGTGTTATGTGTTTTACTAATGATTAACAACATGTTCTGTGGTTTTGTATCTATGTTTGATTGTAGGAATGGCATCCTCTTCAGGCAAAAGATTGAAGACCATGGCATCCAAGAGAAAAGAAAAGGAACCAGAACAACCCCATTCTAGTAGGTTCCTATCTCGCAAACATGAGAAGCACTTCAAGGTGGTCCAAGATAGGAGACTCTTTATGGAGAGAAAGGTTGGAATGATACCTAACTTTGCTCCTCAATTTGGAGAGCAATTGTTAGGGAATGATTGGGGGAAGCTAGCCACATACCCTGCATCTGCCAATATAGCTGTGGTAAAAACATTTTATACCAATGCAAGGAAGATTGGTGATTATCCAGCTGAGAACTACCTAGGCTATGTCAGAGGCCATGCTATCAGGTATGATCCTGATTCCATCAACAATTTCCTAGATACTGTGTGGGCTGGTGAGCAGTGCCAATTTGCTCTCTGTATGGAAGAAGGTGCTGATTTTGAGGATGTGGAGAGAGTTCTATGTATACCTGGAGGACATTTTCAAAGGAATAGAAGTGGTGCTATGGTGAATATTAGGAGGACGGACTTGACTCCTCTTGCAAAGTATTGGATGATGTTTTCTCATGCCAACATTCAGCCATGTTCTCATGTGTCAGACATCACTCTCAGCAGGGCACTCTTCATCTACTGTGCAATCAGGAATTTGAATGTTAATATTGGGCAGGTGATAGCTGATGAGATCAGGGTGTGCGCTAATACCACAAATAATAAAGCACCCTTAGGACATCCTTCTTTAATCACTCACCTCTGCAAGATAGCTGGGGTGGATACTTCTGCTCCACCATTTGAAAGGCCAAGGAAAGCAATTGATGAGGCCTATTATAGACAATACTGTGGAGGTGAGGAAGCAGCTCAACCAGTTCCACCACGCCGTACTCGCAGAGAGAGAAGGCAAGCACAGAGTCAGACATCTGCTGAGACACATGAAGCAGAACCGTTCAAATGAGGGACATGTACATGTCTCTTATAGGTGCACAATTACAGTCTATCCACAGAGGGCAGGTGGGTATTGCTGAGATGATTGTTGGAATATATGATACACCTCCAGCTCACAGATGGACTATGGAGGAGTTTCATAATGTGGTAGCTTGGCCAGAAGAGCAGGTATAAGGAGGCAGAGCTGAAGCTTCATTTAGGGAGATGGATGAAGATGAAGCTGATTATGATGATGATGATGCATTTGATGATGTTGAAGATGAGGAAGAAGAGGAAGATACAGATGACAGCTCAGATTGATGAAGAGCTGAGATAGCATTTACTGATGAATGCTATCATAATTAGAGCAGGACTTATGCTTTTGTTTGGCTTAAGTGTTCTGAACTTATTTACTTTTGTTTTAGAATAGGGTTGATGTACTCAATTGGAAACTTGGTTTGTTATGATGGTTTGCTTATGATTGTGATTGTGTGATAAGTAATGCTTGATGATGCTTTGAGATTGATTGATGTTGAGATGTGCACATTAGATGCTTATACAGGTGATTCACAAGCTTTGTGAACAAATGCATGATATTGTGATTGTGATTGTGAGATTAAGCAGGATGTGTATGTCAAATGTGAATGAGCTTATATGTGAGGTTTTGAGCTCCAGAATTTTTATTGATTGAATGCTATTACTTTGAAAGCATGAATGATTTTGCCCAGGTTTTCTATGATTGAATCAATTGCTTGTTTTGCATCATATGATCAAGGCCATTTGTTGGAACCCTTTTTATTGGCCAAATTCATGAAGTTAGCCCACTAAAAGAGAACACTTTGTGTTCTATCCTTTGAACCCTTAGCCTTGAACATAATTGGAAAACCCTTGATGAAAAGCTTTACCTTGAGTTAAGTAGAAAATCTTCTGTGGTATTGATAAATGTTCAAGTTTGGGGTTGTTGGGAAAGTATGAAAAAGAAAAAGGAAAGCATTGAGCTAAGAGCTAAGTATTAAGAATGTGAAAAGGAAAAGAAAAAGAGAAAGAAAAGAAAAGAAAAGGCAAAGCTCAATGCAAAGGAAAGTTGGGAAAAGTAAGAATAATTGTGTTGATATGATTCTCTTAACTCAAGGATTTTGTGATCCAGAAAAACCAATTTTCTTGTTAGCCCAACCACGTTATAAGCCATTGAAAAGTCCTTGTGATGATGCATGCTTGTGAATGTTTTTGATTGTGGATAAATGAAAGGCAAAGTTGATTCATGTGACATTGTGATAGTGGAGTGAATGAGTGATTACCTCTTATACACTTGTGTTTGAGTGAATGAGTGATTACCTCTTATTCCATGAGCACATGAACATCCATGCTTAGTTGATTGATCATTCATGAAAAATAGCATTTGTTGGATATTAAGTGACTTTATGACACCAAAGCATGTGCACGTCTTTATTGAAATCTTTGTCATAAGTTGAATAGAAGTTTTTACTTATCTTGAAAAGAGGATTTTTGAATGAGTGAACCATTATATGAATTGGTAGAAGATTGAGTTACATCTTGTTTGCTTGAGGACAAGCAAAGTTTTAAGTTTGGGCTTGTGATAACAGTTGAAAAACTGTTATTTTCATGCTTAAAATTGATACTAAAAGCAACCTTTAACACTTAGAAACTAGCTTGAAATCATGCTTTTGGTCATATTTTCATAAATAAAAGAGCTGGACAGGTTTATGCTTGATTTCAGTATTTTTGTGCAGGTTTTAAGGTGAATTTGGTGAAAGAAGTGAACAAGGAGAGAGATGGAATCAGAAAAGACATCAAAAAGTGCAAAAGGAGAAGCCGCAACTACCGCTCAGCGGCAGTTTACCGCTGAGCGGCACTCAGAAGCTCACGTTGGATCTGCTGAGGGGCAAAATGGCCGTTGAGGGGAAGAAAACAACTCACGCACTCACCGCTGAGCGGCAGTTTACCGCTAAGCGGCACTTTTATGGGCTTGGGCCTAATTTTTCTGTATTTTTAGAATAGTATATAAGCTTTAGCACGTCCTAGGGTTTGTATCTTTGGCAGAGACAAAGCAAATACTCTCTTTTCCACCCCTTTGAAGGAAGATCTTGGATGCTTAGGCTACCTCTTCACTTTTCTAGGGTTTTATCTTTCATTCTTCCATTATTATTCATCTAGTTTCACCATGAATATGGTGAACTAAACCTTGTATTGTTGTTGGGGAATCAATGTAGTCTTGTGAAACTCTCATATATGGAATTTGTTTTAACATCTTACTTTTAAGACTTATGCATTCGGAGAATGATAACGGTTGAATATACCGTTATCTGTGATGCAATTTTGATATCAAATCAACTCGTTTTGACTTAAAAGCTTGCTTGAACTCTTGTTTTTAGTTTAGTTTTGTGGATAAGTGAATCAAGGTTATACTTTATGATTTTATCACTAAATTCCCTTAATTTTGTAGGTTATGGGTATGTTTTGCAAGAATAGCAAAAGTATCAAGGAGTCAGAACTCAAGAGGGACAACAAAAGCACTAGAGAACAAGTTTTTGAAGGCGGATGGCGCCTGGTGATGGACAAATTTATGATCACCAAAATATGATGTCACAAACTTGTTTTACAATCGGCAAGTATGACCGAATCGTTCAAGTAATAAACTTGGTAAGACCAAGTATCGTTCTCCCAAAGGACTCACGGCCTAGTTTAGTTGTGTGGTTTATTGATTAGCTAAGACTTAAGAACGAAATAATTGGAGTTTAATATGCAAAACAGAAAATAAACATGTATGCATGAGTTTTGATCAATGGCAAAAGCAAAAGACAAGCACTTTCAATGAAATATATGGATGAATATGTTGTTGGGGGTCAATTTCATCTCATCCACTCTCATATACTTTAGGAATTCAACATTCAAATCATCATTGTTAATGCCACTCTTTAAATTACCTTGTCAAGAAGGCTTATCCCCAATTACGAGTTCATACGATTCCTAGCATTCCTAATAATTAGTTCTTTTAGCACAGGAGCTTAACGACAACCAATATAATATTGGGAGAGATTCCCCGGATCTAGACTTCCCCGTACGTTTCCGTATCGACAAAATCAATAATCATGCATTGAATGAGTTAAACAAAGCAAGCATTAAGCAAAGAGGAAAAACCCTAACTAATGATGAAGGAAAGCATAAATCTTAGATTAAGATGCAAGCACAAATTCCATATATGAGAGCTTCAAAAGATTACATTGATTCCCCAACAAACATACAAGGTTTAGTTCACCATATTCATGGTGAACGTAGATGAACAATAATGAAAGAATGAAGGATAAAACCCTAGAAAGGTGAAGAGGTAGCCTGAGCATCCAAGTTCCTCCTTCAAAGGGGTGGAAGAGAGAGTGTTTGCTTCGTTTCTGCCAAAGATACCAACCCTAAGACATCTAGGTCTTTAAATAGGACATAAAAATAATAGAAAACGGGTCCAGGCCCAAACAGATCATAAAATCGCACAAAACTGGCCCAAAACTCGTCTGGCTGACTTTTTTCGTATTCTGGTTGACTGGTTGACTTTTTGGGTTGACTGGTTGACTTTTTGGGTTGACTGGTTGACTTTTCTGGTTGACTGGTTGACTTTTCTGGTTTCTGGTTGACTTTTCAGCACTCCAATCATTCGGTACTTCAATTCTTCTTTCAAATCATTCAATTAGCCTACAAAATAAAGGGAATCTTGCACAAAACCATTAAATTCACTTTCAACTCTCTTATTCACAAAACTAAAGCAAAAATATGAGTTCAAGCTAGTTTCTAAGTCTTAAAGGTTGCTTTTGGTATCAATTTTAAGCATAAAAATAACAGTTTTTCAACTGTTATCACAACCCCAAACTTAGAACTTTGCTTGTCCTCAAGCAAACAAGATGTAACTCAATCTTCTACCAATTCATATAATGGTTCACTCATTCAAAAATCTTCTTTTCAAGATAAGTAAAGACTTCAATCAAGCTTATGACCAAGATTTCAATCAAGACGTGCACATGCTTTGGTGTTCACAAAGTCACTTAATACCCAACAAATGCTATTTTTCATGAATGATCAATCAATTAAGCATGGATGTTCATGTGCTCATGGAATATTTCCTCACTAGGTAAAGTGTTTCACTGAAACACAAGTGTATAAGAGGTAATCACTCATTCACTCCACTATCACAATGTCACATGAATCAACTTTGCCTTTCATTTAACCACAATCAAAAACATTCACAAGCATGCATCATCACAAGGACTTTTCAATGGCTTATAACGTGGCTGGGCTAACAAGAAAATTGGTTTTTCTGGATCACAAAATCCTTGAGTTAAGAGAATCATAACAACACAATTATTCTTATTCATTCCCAACTTGTCTTTGCATTTGCATTGAGCTTTGCTTCTTCGTTTCTTTTCTTTTCTTTCTCTTTCTCTTTTTCTTTTTCTTTGCATATTCTTACTTTTTAGCTCTTAGCTCAATGCTTTTCCTTTTTCATGTTTTCCCAACAACCCCAAACTTGAACATTTAACAATACCACAGAATATCTTCTACTTAACTCAAGGTAAAGATTTTCAATCAAGGGTTTTCAATTTATGTTCAAGGCTAAGGGTTCAAAGGATAGAACACAAAGTGTTCTCTTTTAGTGGGCTAACTTTATGAATTTGGCCAATAAAAAGGGTTCCAACAAACAGCCTTGATCACATGATGCAAAACAAGCAATTGATTCAATCATAGAAAACCTGGGCAAAATCATTCATGTTTCCAAAGTAATAGCATTCAACAATAACAACTCTGGAGCTCAAAACCTCACATATAAGCTCATTCACATTTGACATACACATCCTGCTTAATTTCACAATCACAATCATGATATCATGCATTTGTTCACAAAGCTTGTGAATCACCTGTATAAGCATTTTATGTGCACATCTATCTCAACATCAATCACTCAATAAGCATCATCAAGCATTACTTATCACACAATCACAGTTAATAGCAAACCATCACACAAACCAGGTGTCCAATAGAGTACATCAAACCCTAATCTAAAAACAAAAACAAATAAGTTCAGAAAACTTTAAACCAACAAAAGCGTAAGCATATGATAGCATTCATCAGTAAATGCTATCTCAGCTCCTCATCAGTCTGAGTTGTCCTCTGTATCTTCCTTCTTCTTGGATCTTATAGTCTTGATTCTTTTTGCCCGATGAGGAGGCCCTCCCTGCATCAAACATAATTCACAAAACCAAAAGATACATTGTTAAGCATTAGTAAACCACAATGAAGAAATCAGCCCCTTCAATGATGCTCTCTCCCAACCCCAAACTTAAATGGAAAACTAGTGAGCAAGTGAGTGGAAGGGAGATTTTCTAAAGAGGGATGAGGGAAAAGATGTGGAAAACCTTGGAGAAGGTATGTGGGAGTGTTTGTGCAGAGAAGAGTCTGAAAATATGAGCATATGCGCAGCTTAGGGTATAAAAATACCCTAATGGGCTCGGGTCCCGCTAAGGGGAACTAAAGCCCATTCTGCGAGAGTACCGCTCAGCAGGAAATTGCCGCTCGGCGGCACTTTCGTGAAGTGCTCTTCTCCTTCTTTTCTTAACCTACGGGCCTCCTAGACATGCCCCTCACTGGTTCCCTGCAATTCAATGTTTAAAATACTTATGCAAACCCTAACTAAAGTAAAACAAGCAAAAACAATCAATCAACTGGGTTGCCTCCCAGGTAGCGCTTGTTTAACGTCACGAGCCTGACCCAAAATCCACCAACACCCATCAATAGGTGTTTAAAATCTCACCAACACCCATCAGTATGTGCTTCAAACTTACCAACACCCATCAGTAGGTGTTACCACTTAGCATCCTTCAGTAGATGCTATATCCAACTAGCATCCTTCAGTAGATGCTATGTTCAACAATATAATGTTCAACAGATTTAAAGATTACAAACCCAAGTAAAATTTAAAAGTTCTAAAATCACTAGGTTGCCTCCCAGCAAGCGCTCTTTTAACATCATTAGCTTGACCCAGTAAGCTCAAGTTCCTGCTTTATAGTTGATGTTGTCATCCCACCAACTCCTCAGCTGTTTCCTGTGAACTGTTTTGGTCCTTCTAGAATGTGGAGTGATACGACTGTCGCGGTCATACAAATTTGATTTGCAAGAATTAATGCAGTATAACTAGGAAGTGACTCCTAGGTCGTCTCTCAAGGACCAATTTTGTGGCGGTTCAATCTCAGATTTTTTACACAAAGTGGGGGGGGTTTATGTGATTTTTGTTTGTGCGGTAAAATTAAAAATTAAAGCGGACTGGAAATTAAGCACAACTGAATTTAAAAATACTGAAATAAAATTTAACCACGGTAAAAACTGAACGATAGAAAACAGTAAAAATAGAACCACTTGATCACAAATAAAATTTATCACAGATTAAAAACGACGTTTGAAATTAAAATGTAATGACGAAATTTAACAATGCAGAAACTGCTAAACGATAAAATACAACAGATAAAATAAAAGCACAGAACTGAAAATGAAATTCATTAAAAGATTTAACACTTAATAATATTCCAAAATAAAACTAACAAACTGTTTCAGAATACACTACACGCTCAGAAATGAAATTGCATTATGCACTGTTTGAAAATGGAACTGGAAAAGGAAAGGAAAGAGGAAGAGGCGAGAGCCTCTTCCACGGCCGTGACTTCTACACTACTCTAATGCAATCCTCAAATCTAATCCGTTTTCTCTCCTGGATGCTTCTCCATTTATAGCCAAAACTCAGAACCCGTGAGCCTATTTTCTTGCATGCTGAGCAATAGTTTTCTCTCCGTGAGAAAACAGGTGAGGACCCCTCAATCTTGTCATCTTCTTCAAGTGCGTGAAGGCTTTGTTGCTGCTAGTGGTGCTTCGTTATTCTGCTGTCAAACCAGGCCGTGGTGCAGCTGGCTGAAAGCCTCCCTCCAAGCTGTTGATTCCGTGCTTCAAGATTCATCACCGAGTGCACCTCTTGAACGTGCAATGGATGAGCTGCTTCATGTGTTGTTGTTTCTTCCATCCAGCCAATTAAATCTCATGAGCTCCTTCCAGCTGTGGGCTTTCTTCTTCTCTGCATACATCTCCTCCAACGTGCTGGACTGGGAAACTGAGAGGCGGCTGGAGTTTGAAGCTTGCTGGACTTGCTACCAAGCTGGATGCTCTTCTTCTCCAATCATTCAATCACTCATGTGCTTCCTAAAACACACCCATCAGCTCACGTATTTCTTCTTTCCAGCTGCACCCTTATGTGAACCATGAGCTCTTCTTCACCTGTAGCAGCCGTGAACTCCTCTGTATGGAAGCTTCTTCCAGCCACTCACCCTTTACGTGGACATACTTCTTTCAAGGCCAAATTGAATGCACCGTGCCATAGCCTCCATCCATTCTATTCTCCGTGCAGTACAAACCAAGTCCAAGCTGCTCTCATCTCTTCAAGGCAAATGACTCTTCAAACATTTGGCTGCATGCAGCTGCCCCATGCCGTGACATCTTTTCCCTCTCGGTGTGCTTTTCCTCTTTCCAGCATGTGTGCTTCTTCTTCCAACTTAGCTAGACGTGTGAAGCTCTCCAAGTTGCTGCTGGACCGTCTTCAAGCTTCTACTGCTGGCGTGAAGCTGTAGCTGGTGTGAAGCTGTAGCTGGTGTGAAGCTTCTTGTGCCGTGGCATTCCCTTAGCATTCTGGAATTCATTATGAGATTTCAATCAACCAAGTGGTGGCTCCCACTTTTATTTACTTTGGTTGATGTTTACCAAAATAAATTGTTTCATATGGCCACCTGAAACTTCTTCCAAATAATTGAGAAAACCGTGACCTCCACTTCCTTAAACGGTCCCCTCCATATGTTAAATTTCAAGAAAGTAGATTCCTCTTTGATAGCTGTCTCTGTTTTGCCGAGAATGCTTATCCATGTGGCATGCATTGAAAACAATATTTCCATGTTTGGTAACTTATTGAATATGCCGTGTGCTTCTAGAAGTGTGGCCCTTCCATTATCCTTCATCATTTCACAATGAATGAATAGGCATATTGGCCGTGAGTTGATGTTGCACATTTCATTCTTTAAATCAATAAAATTTGCATTTGCATTTTGGAGCTTCTACTTCCAAGTCATCAACTAAATGACAAAATAAGGTATGGGAATAAATATGTGTGGTGCCCATGTGTTGTCTACTTTAGACAAAATAACCAAAACCAATGCAAGCAATTCTTTTCCCATATGGCCGTGAGCTCCCCACGTGAATTGTCCACATTCCATGTTGTATGTGTGTGCATCCATAACAAAGTGGTGGCCCCTTTTCTATTTTGTTGTCTCCCATTAAGAGAAACAAGCCGTGAGTGTTGGTTGTTCACGTGGTCCCCCTCTTTCATTTCACTTCACTACCATTTTGTGCTGGATAGCCGTAGAGTGTGAAGTGGTTGCAAGCTTATTTTTCTGAAATGAGTGAACAAATGGGTCTTAAACCAAATAAATTAAACCAAAGTGTCACACTCTTTTATTCCATCACGTAAAATCATTTTCCAGCACTGCACTTTTGCATTCCAACAAAGATGGTTTGTTTAAAAATTCTTTTGTATGTCAATGTGGCATAAACATTCCTTAAGAGTGTTAAGAGGTCTTAGCACTGTCCAATGATCAATTCCAGCCACCACAAGTACTAAACAACAAGCAAACAATGCAAACAGATTAGAAGCCACTTAAACAGTAAGAACTTGACTGACACAGGGGAGTAAAACAATTACTAGGAACAACACAAAAGGAATTTGAACAAAGTAAAAACTATACGTGAAACTAGACATCCAGACGAAACTATGAAAAAAAATTGCATGCAAAACGGATAAGAATTGTATTCAAACGAAGACACACAAGTTGACACAACATTCACGCAGCACTGGGATGACATAGGAGAGTAAACAAATTACTGGGAACAGTACAGATCGAATTTGAACAAAGTAAAAACTATACATGAAACTAAACATCTAGACGAAACTATGAAAAAAAATTGAATGGAAAACGGATACGAATTGAACTCGAACGAGGACAAACAAGTTGACACAAAATTCACACAGCAACCAGCGAAAATTGAAGTGGCTGAAATGCATTGGGCTCAATTGTCATTTCTCATTTAGCCTTCAAATGTCCCAAAAAGATATCCAAAATTTTCCCATAATTAATAATGCAAAATAATAAGTTCAGATAATTCAAATTAGTTAAAATAAGAATTTCTGATCGAATTAAGCACAATTAGGAAAAATAGGAAAATAACGGACGATTAAGCACAATTCCCTGATTAATTCTAGTACAATAAACTAAGTGAAGTGAAGAAAATATTGACTCATCAAAATAGACCACACTTAGTCTTTTGCACTCCTGGGCAAAATTAAGACGCAAATCAGGGAATAGTTCAAAGGACTTCAAAGGATTAACAGAGACGCAACATATAGAAAATAAAAACTCGCAAGAAAATAAACAAAATTTACAAAGTTCTCAAGAATTCTGGAGAGATAAGAGAAGTAGAAATTATCCAACACAAATCAAATAAAGCAGATACTTATAGAAATCTTCCAAGCAATTCAATACACGGAAAAATAATCAATCAGCTTAAGAGGTGATTTAAAAATAACATAACCTCACAGATGCACTACAGTGTTTCTCTCAAGTGTCTAGGGTAAACATTTCAACTCAATGCACTCAAGAAAACAAACACAATCAGACTTGGCAAGCTTCTAATTATCAATACTTAAAACATATGCATGTTCAGATCAAAAGGTCTTTACTGGGTTGTATTGGGGCCAAGGACAGGGGAGGATAAATTTGGATAAGTAGCTATAGCTCAGAAGAAATAGAGGTGCACTAGGGAAAAAATGTAAACATAGTGAAATCTCACCCAAACCTCTAATTCAATCCTCTTCTCGACTCCATTATTTACAAAATTATTTTTCAATTTTTCTCTTTTTCTCATCATTTTTTTTTAATCCTGTTTTCTTCTTTTTTTTTTTTTTTTTTCACACAACAGGATATAAATTATCATTTCAAAACATGATGAGGAACCAACTAGCCAATTCATCAGAATTCCCAAGGAGACCACACTTATTCACAAAATACTTCTATAGCTCCAGACTTTCCTAAGGTTAAGGTAATCATTTGTTTTTCACTTAGGATCAGTGTATGAGCTTCAACACAAAGAAATATATACAGTATAGGCTCAAAGGGGTTATCAAAGGATAATAACAAAGTAGGCTTATTTGGCTAAAGAGGCTCAAGAACAAAAATGCCTTTATCACTTCCAAAAATGCATATAAATCAAGTATATCAAAAAGAATCAAGCCAAGGCATATGTGCAAGCAATCAAGATACATATCACACAAGAAAGAAAATTAAGTGGCTCAAATTCTCACACAGGGCATTCGTTACAATCAAATCAACCTCTCAAACGTATAATCATCTTTCCAAGCAAAGAAAAGCAAGGATTACAATCTATAAGTAGTAAGTAAGTGAAGTGAAGTACGAGTCTACAACTTAAACACAGTCCAGAATTGAAGAGAAAAATGTAAAATTTATTGCACACAAAACTCGATAAAAATAACTTAAAACAGAAAAATTTAACACTCAAAAACAAAAAATTTAACACACAAAATACATACTAACAGAAAAATCAGAATTTCTTCCCAGTAGACCACACTTAAATCACACAATGTCCTCAGTGTGTCACAATCATCAGATTATCAATTTCAGAGCAGTCAAATAATATAGACAAGTGCAATAAAAAGTTAGGAAAAATGGGAAGAAATTTTAAGTAACATCCATCAGTAGATGTTATCAGTGACATCCATCAACAGATGTCGAAATCACCTAGCACCCATCAGTAGATGCTAATTAATTTTTATTACTTTATTATTTTTTTTATTTTTTATTTTTTATTTTTTATTTTTTATTTTTTATTTTTATTTATTTATTTTTTTTTTTTTTCTGAAAAAGGATACCGGTACTGTGACAACAGTCTCGGTGGCAGAGACCGGAACTGTTGCTACAGTTGCAGAAATTTAGGCTATAAAAGGGTCCGCTCCTCCGCGTCCAGCGCCATTTCCTGACCTAGTCTCTCTCTCTAGTCCTCTGCTCTCTCAACTCTCTGCTCTCTGCTCGAGCGTCTGGATCTGCGAGGAAGCTCTGCCACCGCGCCTTCTGAAGAGTCTGAGATCAGCCAGGAGCTCCTCTGCAAGCCTACTACTCCAGGTAAGTCATCTGCACCTAGATCTACCTTTCTTCCTTTCTCTGCTTTCCAGTTCTTCTCCTTTTACAGCTTTCAGAACTATCATTTTTTTTTTCAGCTTTCTTTTCCTGCTTTCATTTAAGCCTTCTTTATTTCCAGCTCTTATTCGCTTTCTTCTTCACCTGCTAAACACTTAAAACACATAAAACACAATTGTCTTAAAACTTAAGGGGTATATCGGCTGGAAACCAGACGTTAATCTCCCTTCGTTTGAAGGTATGGCAGAGACAATCGGGTAGAACAACGCCACGTACCCCACTTAAAACTAAAACACAGAAACTGAATATACAAGAACAATATGGACAAGGACACTGGACGTAGATCCGTTTAGGACCCTTTTGCAAGGACCGTGAAACAGATCTGAGACCAAACACAGAAATATCAAAGACTGACAGGACAAAATAAATTTAACGGAAAACAAGAACAAATAAAGAAAACACAGAACTAATCTAAAAATTTTTTTATGCTTCTTTTTTTTTTTTTTTTTTATGTTAAGCTTTTTTTTCTTCTTGTTTTTGTTCTTTTTATATGTATTTATGTTTTATTTATGTATTTGTATATTACGAGAGGAAGGATGAGTGAAACGGAATCAGAGAGATATACCAGTCAACGGTGGCGTCCAACCGACGATCAGATCACGATGATGACCAAAATATTCAACTATGGGGTCACACACCCAAGCCGAGCGCAAGTCGTCGAGATCGCGTCTCGACTAAGGGCTTTCGGCGAAGCCACTGAATACAACGTACACTGCTGGTTCAACAACCACGGCAATCGGGTCAAGCACTGGCAAGCGGAGATAGACCCCACTGGCACTCTCTTTTCACAACTGCCGCTGTACATGTACGGTAAGACCTCTGATCACACCTCCATTTTTATTGAAAATTTTCACTTCCTCTTCTATTATTAACACAAGTTTTTTATTTTTTTATTTTTTTATTTTTTTGTTTGAAAGAAAAAAACTGGGTGATAATGAGGGCACCGAGGCTGCTGAATTTGTTTCCAGTTCCGATCATCATCGATGATGACAGAAATGAACGAGAAATTCCTCCACCAAAGCCTCCGCTCGCATTCCGAACCAGAGCTCCCTCAACGGAGCTCTCTCTTAGACCACCACAACCAGCTCGAGAGTTCTTTCAATTTTAATGTTTTATGTTTTATTTTATTTTATTTTTTTTTTTTATGTTTTTGTTGGCCGAGTGTGGCCAGAATAAAGGACAAGGCATGTAATCTGAACAATTATGTTTTTTTTTTTTTTTTATGTTGTTTTTGTTTTTATTTATTATGGTGTGTAATATTTAACGATCACTAAAGATCGACCCCCGAACATCTTTTAATTTCATATATATCTACTGCAATTTTATTTTCAGATCTGTTAAATTTCCTTTTCTCAATTACTGTAATTTTTGCTCAAATGAATGAAATCTTTCTTAGTTAAACAAAATTTTTCAATCAAAGATCTGTATGCAAACAACTAAGAAATTATATTTACAGTGAAGGAAAATAAGGAAAAATAAGATCTGAAGTGAAAATTTTTATTGGTATGAAATAATAAGATACTGAGGGTCGAAATAAAATCAAGGAATACGCAAAACAATTTTTGAATTTTTGAATTTTTGAATTTTTTTTTTTTTTTTTTTATATATATATTTAGTAAAAACACTAAAAATCACGAAGCAAATAAAACACAGAACACATTTTTTTTTTTTTAAATATATGAAAAATAAATATATGTACATCTCATAACAATTAAATTTGAAAAGAAAAATTTTTTTTTTTTTTTGCACACTTAAAAAAAAATAATTATCACAAATAAATTTTTTTTTTTTTTTAAATAATAACTGGAAAACTAATAAAGAAAAATAAAAGGAAAAATAAACATAAAAGAAAACGAAATTCAGAATCTTCCCGAGACCATACTTAAATTACACTGTCCTAAATGTTTTCTAAGCATAAGATCATCAATTAAAACACTAACAGATAAAGGACAAATGCAATAAAAGTAGGAAAACGGGGAAGAAAGAAAAAAAAAAAACTTCCCTGGTCAGGGTGGCAGTTGCCAATTTTGGACTTGTAGGGAGATGTTCCCTTCTTCAGGATCCAGCATGAAAGTGTTGAGGACGAACTGCTTCATCCTCCAAATCTGATCAAGTAGGGAAATATCTTCCACCACCGGATCTAAGCAGCAATTGTTGATGAGCGGGTACAGCAGGTGCCTGTTGATGTTGAAATCGTTCTGGGTGCTTGCACCTCTGTCTTCAATTGTGGGTGTCTGCTCATCAAATTTATACGTACCTCCTGCAGTATGGTTAGTGCAAAATGGTTCCACAGAAATGTCATGCAGAGGTATAACACCCAATC
Organism: Vigna nakashimae; assembly: GCA_034642375.1. Taxonomy (NCBI): domain Eukaryota; kingdom Viridiplantae; phylum Streptophyta; class Magnoliopsida; order Fabales; family Fabaceae; genus Vigna; species Vigna nakashimae. The sequence continues at coordinate 40,358,407 of CM067765.1, forward strand.
CCAATTCATCATACTGAGCCTTAGATACAACCTCATAACATGAATCAGTTTGAAATGTAGAAACAATATCTATAACAGGTTTAAATTCATGTTCAGTGCATGGAGAACAAATATTCAGATCTGATAACACAAAATTATTCTCGTCATGCATAGAGGGAAAATTAAAATCATGCTCAGCAACAATATAATTATCAACATACCTCTCAACAGCATAATCATCAAATTGAGGTATGTTGGTGGAAAATGAAAGTGGTCTACCTGGTTCAAAATAGCTGCTTGTACCTGCCTGGTCCTCAAAATATTCATCAGTCTCCTCAGGTGCAAGAGTGGCCATCTGCCTGATCTGATCAGTCAGATTCTGAATGGCAGCTTGAGTTTCCATGCTCTCTTGCTTGAACTGCATGTTCCCTTTCTGAAACTGAATGTTCTGCATGGTCATCTGCTCCAATAACTCCTTCAATGTAGGTTCAGAAGTTGAAGGCTGAGGAGTTATTTGAATAGGAGAATCATACTGCTGACTCTCATATTGTGGAACTGGCTCCCAAAGAGAGCTCTCAGAAATTGGATGATGGAACATATTGTTCTCATCATAAAAATCAGCAGATTTAAAATCAAAGTAATATGCAGAAGGAGATTCATAATCACAGACATTGGCAGAATAAGCATTATTCACAACATTAAAATAGGTAGACATGGAAAAATAAAAAGTAAAAAGTAAAAACTAAAAATTACGAATCAGATAAAACAAAACACATTTATACATGCTACAAGCACACACAAGACAGAACATCAATAGTAAAAATTTTTAATTAATTTTTTTTTTTTAATTTTAAATTTTTTTTTTTTTAATAACAACTAAATACAGAACATAGCACAATTAAACACATATATACACAATATATATTAACACAGTAAAAATCTAAAACAAAAACCTGGATCTGAAGTGACAACGCCGCTAAAATTTGCTGAAGGTGTCGTTGTCGCCTACAAAAATATACAAGACAAAACACACAAAACAAACATATTAACAGAACAAAACTTTATACAACAAAAATCTAAAACCAAACCGTCTTTTGATTGGTCCCCGGCAACGGCGCCAAAATTTGATACGACTGTCGCGGTCATACAAATTTGATTTGCAAGAATTAATGCAGTATAACTAGGAAGTGACTCCTAGGTCGTCTCTCAAGGACCAATTTTGTGGCGGTTCAATCTCAGATTTTTTACACAAAGTGGGGGGGGTTTATGTGATTTTTGTTTGTGCGGTAAAATTAAAAATTAAAGCGGACTGGAAATTAAGCACAACTGAATTTAAAAATACTGAAATAAAATTTAACCACGGTAAAAACTGAACGATAGAAAACAGTAAAAACAGAACCACTTGATCACAAATAAAATTTATCACAGATTAAAAACGACGTTTGAAATTAAAATGTAATGACGAAATTTAACAATGCAGAAACTGCTAAACGATAAAATACAACAGATAAAATAAAAGCACAGAACTGAAAATGAAATTCATTAAAAGATTTAACACTTAATAATATTCCAAAATAAAACTAACAAACTGTTTCAGAATACACTACACGCTCAGAAATGAAATTGCATTATGCACTGTTTGAAAATGGAACTGGAAAAGGAAAGGAAAGAGGAAGAGGCGAGAGCCTCTTCCACGGCCGTGACTTCTACACTACTCTAATGCAATCCTCAAATCTAATCCGTTTTCTCTCCTGGATGCTTCTCCATTTATAGCCAAAACTCAGAACCCGTGAGCCTATTTTCTTGCATGCTGAGCAATAGTTTTCTCTCCGTGAGAAAACAGGTGAGGACCCCTCAATCTTGTCATCTTCTTCAAGTGCGTGAAGGCTTTGTTGCTGCTAGTGGTGCTTCGTTATTCTGTTGTCAAACCAGGCCGTGGTGCAGCTGGCTGAAAGCCTCCCTCCAAGCTGTTGATTCCGTGCTTCAAGATTCATCACCGAGTGCACCTCTTGAACGTGCAATGGATGAGCTGCTTCATGTGTTGTTGTTTCTTCCATCCAGCCAATTAAATCTCATGAGCTCCTTCCAGCTGTGGGCTTTCTTCTTCTCTGCATACATCTCCTCCAACGTGCTGGACTGGGAAACTGAGAGGCGGCTGGAGTTTGAAGCTTGCTGGACTTGCTACCAAGCTGGATGCTCTTCTTCTCCAATCATTCAATCACTCATGTGCTTCCTAAAACACACCCATCAGCTCACGTATTTCTTCTTTCCAGCTGCACCCTTATGTGAACCATGAGCTCTTCTTCACCTGTAGCAGCCGTGAACTCCTCTGTATGGAAGCTTCTTCCAGCCACTCACCCTTTACGTGGACATACTTCTTTCAAGGCCAAATTGAATGCACCGTGCCATAGCCTCCATCCATTCTATTCTCCGTGCAGTACAAACCAAGTCCAAGCTGCTCTCATCTCTTCAAGGCAAATGACTCTTCAAACATTTGGCTGCATGCAGCTGCCCCATGCCGTGACATCTTTTCCCTCTCGGTGTGCTTTTCCTCTTTCCAGCATGTGTGCTTCTTCTTCCAACTTAGCTAGACGTGTGAAGCTCTCCAAGTTGCTGCTGGACCGTCTTCAAGCTTCTACTGCTGGCGTGAAGCTGTAGCTGGTGTGAAGCTGTAGCTGGTGTGAAGCTTCTTGTGCCGTGGCATTCCCTTAGCATTCTGGAATTCATTATGAGATTTCAATCAACCAAGTGGTGGCTCCCACTTTTATTTACTTTGGTTGATGTTTACCAAAATAAATTGTTTCATATGGCCACCTGAAACTTCTTCCAAATAATTGAGAAAACCGTGACCTCCACTTCCTTAAACGGTCCCCTCCATATGTTAAATTTCAAGAAAGTAGATTCCTCTTTGATAGCTGTCTCTGTTTTGCCGAGAATGCTTATCCATGTGGCATGCATTGAAAACAATATTTCCATGTTTGGTAACTTATTGAATATGCCGTGTGCTTCTAGAAGTGTGGCCCTTCCATTATCCTTCATCATTTCACAATGAATGAATAGGCATATTGGCCGTGAGTTGATGTTGCACATTTCATTCTTTAAATCAATAAAATTTGCATTTGCATTTTGGAGCTTCTACTTCCAAGTCATCAACTAAATGACAAAATAAGGTATGGGAATAAATATGTGTGGTGCCCATGTGTTGTCTACTTTAGACAAAATAACCAAAACCAATGCAAGCAATTCTTTTCCCATATGGCCGTGAGCTCCCCACGTGAATTGTCCACATTCCATGTTGTATGTGTGTGCATCCATAACAAAGTGGTGGCCCCTTTTCTATTTTGTTGTCTCCCATTAAGAGAAACAAGCCGTGAGTGTTGGTTGTTCACGTGGTCCCCCTCTTTCATTTCACTTCACTACCATTTTGTGCTGGATAGCCGTAGAGTGTGAAGTGGTTGCAAGCTTATTTTTCTGAAATGAGTGAACAAATGGGTCTTAAACCAAATAAATTAAACCAAAGTGTCACACTCTTTTATTCCATCACGTAAAATCATTTTCCAGCACTGCACTTTTGCATTCCAACAAAGATGGTTTGTTTAAAAATTCTTTTGTATGTCAATGTGGCATAAACATTCCTTAAGAGTGTTAAGAGGTCTTAGCACTGTCCAATGATCAATTCCAGCCACCACAAGTACTAAACAACAAGCAAACAATGCAAACAGATTAGAAGCCACTTAAACAGTAAGAACTTGACTGACACAGGGGAGTAAAACAATTACTGGGAACAACACAAAAGGAATTTGAACAAAGTAAAAACTATACGTGAAACTAGACATCCAGACGAAACTATGAAAAAAAATTGCATGCAAAACGGATAAGAATTGTATTCAAACGAAGACACACAAGTTGACACAACATTCACGCAGCACTGGGATGACATAGGAGAGTAAACAAATTACTGGGAACAGTACAGATCGAATTTGAACAAAGTAAAAACTATACATGAAACTAAACATCTAGACGAAACTATGAAAAAAAATTGAATGGAAAACGGATACGAATTGAACTCGAACGAGGACAAACAAGTTGACACAAAATTCACACAGCAACCAGCGAAAATTGAAGTGGCTGAAATGCATTGGGCTCAATTGTCATTTCTCATTTAGCCTTCAAATGTCCCAAAAAGATATCCAAAATTTTCCCATAATTAATAATGCAAAATAATAAGTTCAGATAATTCAAATTAGTTAAAATAAGAATTTCTGATCGAATTAAGCACAATTAGGAAAAATAGGAAAATAACGGACGATTAAGCACAATTCCCTGATTAATTCTAGTACAATAAACTAAGTGAAGTGAAGAAAATATTGACTCATCATGGAGACTCTATCTCTATCATCTCCTTCTCTTTAAAGCCCTTCACAACCCACAACTTGTTCTTGATTCTTACAGGTGTGCCAAGTTGGGGTCTTCTTTTCTCCCAGTCATCAGGAATTTCTCCTCCTTTTCCAATCTTTTCTTCCTTGTGTACCTGAAACAACAAACAATGGTTACCTGCAACCTTGGGCTTTTCATCTTTATGGCTAGTCATGTGTGCATCTTGAAATGCAGCTTTATAACTAGCTTCTTCCTCCTGTGCTTGCGTCTCATCCTTGAAGACGTCTACAACCACTCTCTTCTCTCGATCCTGGAGCACCACTATACCTTCATTTACATCAATGATAGCTCTGGCCGTTTTCATAAACGGTCTTCCAAGTATGATAGGTATCTTCTCTGTCTCCATCTTCATCACCACAAAGTCTGTCAAGAACTGAAGTTTGCCAACACAAACTATAATGTCCTCTGCATTCCCACATGGCTCCTTTGAAGATCCATCGGCCATTACTAGATTAACTTACAGGTTTCACATTAACATTGCCGATTTGCTCCAGTAAAGAGTAAGGTATCAAGTTAACACTTGAACCTAAATCAAGAAGAGCTTTCTTCACCCTTTTCTTCCCTATGGTACAAGGGATAGAAAAACTGCCTGGGTCTGTTGCTTTAGGAGGGAATGGCTCTTTTTTAACAGTTATACACTCCTTTGCCTCAGCATCTCTACGTCTCTTCTTTGTAGAGATTTCTTCATTAGATTTAGTGTAAACCGTAATCTGTTGCAGAATCTGTTCCCAAGGTGCATCATTATCCACCATTTTGAATAATTCTGTGAAGTCCAGTTGTTTCCCTTGATTGATTGGAAAAGGAAAAGTGCTATTGCTCTCTATTTCTCTTCTCTCTTCTGTTTCTAACTCAACTTTCTCATCATTAACACTCTCTACCACCTTGCACTCTTCTCTGGGGTTAACCTCAGTATTAGCCCCAAAATTTCTATTTGGCCTTTCTTCCACCTGTTTGGTGATCTGCCCCATCTGAGTCTCTAGATTTTTGATAGCAGCTTCAGTGCTCTTCTGTGTAGACTCAGTCTTCTGTATGAAATTGTTGAGAGTTTCCTCCATCCTCATGGACCTTTCATTAAGCATAGATAACTGTTGCCATAAGGTGGGTTGCTGCTGCTGCTTATTATATTGACCAGCTTGCCCAGTTTGCCCTTGACCAATACTTGGGTGTGGTTTCCACCCCTGATTGTAGCTTCCTTGACGGTACTGATTGGTCATGTAGTTTACATCCTCTACGGCTTCAATTGGAAAGGCACATTGACCATTGATATGGTCGCCTCCACACAATTCGCACAACTGGGATTGTACCTGTGCAGCAGTTTTCAACTCTTTGGGTAATTGTGCAAGAGTTTTAGTCAGAGTCTCCAGCTGTTGAGTTAGAATTTTGTTTTGAGCTAGCAGGGCATCATGTGACTGTAATTGGAGGACTCCTTTTTGCATAGGAGCTCCTCTCTCACTTTGCAGCTCATTATCACTAGTAGCCATGTTTTCTATAATTTCAGTTGCTTCCTCTGGAGTTTTCCATTTAATATTGTCTCCTGCTGAGGCGTCCAGCATCATCTTGGTTTGTGAACCAAGTCCTCCAAGGAAAGTTAAGACTACTTCTTGATCTTTAAAACCATGCGTGTGAGTTTTTCGTAACAAGCTTTTATATCTGTCCCATGCATGCCCTAGTGGTTCTTCCATGCCCTGCTTAAATGAAGAAATATCTTGCTTGCCTTTTGTCACCTTAGATTGTGGGAAGTACTTTGTTTAAAAATTTTGTGACCACTGCTTCCCACTCTGTGAAACTTTCTTCTGGGAAAGAATTCAACCAAAGCTTAGCATTGCCTCCCAATGAGAAAGGAAACAAGCTAAGTTTGATAGCTTCGTCTGGCACCCCATTAATCTTCACTGTATTGCAAATCTCATTGAATGTAGTGAGGTGCTCATATGGGCTTTCATGATATAACCCATTAAATTGGTTGCTTTTCACCAGTTGAATCAGTGCTGGTTTGACCTCCATATTAGCTGCATTGACTCTAGGTCTAGCTATACTGTTAAAGTGCTGAGGTCCAGCTATATTGGTGTAGTCAGCAAGAGTTCTTCTAACATTGTTGTTCTCCATATTTTCTGTGCTATGAACAGAACCTTGCGGTGATGATTGTAAGAGAGTTTCTGGAGAAGGGAAAAGTTCTCTAGATGTTCGGATTCTTCTCCTCCGTCTACTCTCGTCTAGACCTTCAAGCAGAGGTTCTGTTGTTTTCTTGCTCCTTGTTCTAATTGCTTCCTGCATACACAAGAAAACAAAACCCCAGAAAATATTTGTTAGCACAAAAAGATATAGGAGAAGATAAAAGATTCAGAAGATAAAATAAAATAAGATAGAATAAAATAAAGTAAAATAAAATCTAATCTAATCAAATAAAATAAAATAAAATAAAATCTAATCTAATCAAATCAAATCAAATCAAATCAAATCAAATCAAATAAGATAAAATAAAAACTGAAAAAATAAAAACAGAAAATAAAAACAGAAATTCAAAATTAAAGTCAAAGATAATCAATAATCACACAAATTAACCAGTTAAACCACGAGTCCCCGGCAACGGCGCCAAAAACTTGATGGACAAATTTATGATCACCAAAATATGATGTCACAAACTTGTTTTACAATCGGCAAGTATGACCGAATCGTTCAAGTAATAAACTTGGTAAGACCAAGTATCGTTCTCCCAAAGGACTCACGGCCTAGTTTAGTTGTGTGGTTTGTTGATTAGCTAAGACTTAAGAACGAAATAATTGGAGTTTAATATGCAAAACAGAAAATAAACATGTATGCATGAGTTTTGATCAATGGCAAAAGCAAAAGACAAGCACTTTCAATGAAATATATGGATGAATATGTTGTTGGGGGTCAATTTCATCTTATCCACTCTCATATATTTTAGGAATTCAACATTCAAATCATCATTGTTAATGCCACTCTCTAAATTACCTTGACTTCCCCGTACGTTCCCGTATCGACAAAATCGATAATCATGCATTGAATGAGTTAAACAAAGCAAGCATTAAGCAAAGAGGAAAAACCCTAACTAATGATGAAGGAAAGCATAAATCTTAGATTAAGATGCAAGCACAAATTCCATATATGAGAGCTTCAAAAGATTACATTGATTCCCCAACAAACATACACTTTCAACTCTTTTATTCACAAAACTGAAGCAAAAATATGAGTTCAAGCTAGTTTCTAAGTCTTAAAGGTTGCTTTTGGTATCAATTTTAAGCATAAAAATAATAGTTTTTCAACTGTTATCACCTGGTTGCCCTATTCTAGGACCCTCAATGCCACATGTCACGTAGGAAGCCTGCTTGTCCTCTTCAAGGGCCCCCAGGGGTGATGTTCATGCATGAGCGCCTGCTTGCCCCCTAAGGGGCGTTGAGCGCCAGCCAGATACATCGTTGAGCGCCTGCTTGCCCTCTGAGGGGCGTTGAGCGCTAGTCTTCATGCAGTTTCGCCTACTTGCCCTTAGTTGGGGCGTTGAGCACCAGCGACTTGGGCTTATGGACCAATGTTTTTATCTATTTAAGGACTTACACACCCTAGGGTTGGTATCTTTTGATGATTGAAGCATAGAAACACAATTTTCGCCCCTTTGGAGGCAAATTGGGGATGGGGGAGCTCTCTTCTTCTCTTTCTAGGGTTTTTATCTCATTCTTCCATTGTAACCAAGGTTCTCTGTGACAATGGAAAACTAAACTCATTTGTTGTTGGGGAAGATGTAACCTCTAAACTTTCATGTCTTTGAATATGATTTAAACATTTTATGCTTCTTTCATTGAATGTTAGTGATATTCTTCTATTCGTAATGCTAGTTATGTTTTGGCCATTCATAGTTTGATGTTTGATTTGTGTGAGTATTAGGAAATATCTTATGAATCATGATCTTAAGAATTTCACCTGAAGGGAGTATTGCCTAGACATAGGGATTAAACGTTTAGTTGTCTTAAGCTTCTGTTCGTAATGCAAAGTTGATTGTTAGGGATGCAAGGGATTATGGTCTAATAATTAAGGATAGGCTTTTTACGCCGAGACATCGAGTTCTAAGTAACTTAGAAAGTGACATTAACATTCTAATGAAGAAGATGAATTCTTATATGCATGAAAGTAAGGAAGGTGAAATCTAAACCCCAACAACATAATCATCTCATATTATCAACACCATCCATTCATTTGTGTTTTAGCCATTAACATTATAATGAAGAAGACAAATTCTTATATGCATGAAAGAAAGAAGGTGAAATCTAAACCCCAAAAAACATAATCATCTCATCAACACCATCCATTCATTTGTGTTTTAGCCTCAATTGATCAATTTGCATTCATATTTACTTTTGTTGCATTAACATTTAAAAACCAACAAAATAGCTTTTCAGTCCTAATTAGTTAAGTAATTACACGATTGTTTAGTGTCGTGAGTCTTCTAGGATACGATACTTGGTCTTACCATTTTATATTACTTGGTACGATTTGATACATGCCAATGAGTTAACAGAGAACAACACAAATTATCTGAACCAAAATTTTATTAATCTTATCCATAAACTCCAACGTACATGTTATAACAAATTATGAAAAATAGTTTTTCCAAACTGTCCAATCGAACAATTCAAAATTTAATACAAACGATTAAAAGATTAATCATTCGTGTTAAATTTCAAACAGGAACTAAGTTTTACTCAATGATTTCATACTTATAATATATTCAAAATTAGCTCAACAATATATATTACGAAAATTCAATCTAAAAAGTTAACTTAACATGTCAATCATAATAACACAACAAACTTTATCACATGCTTTAACCAACAACCAAATAACATGCATATCCAAAAACCAATAACATGCATACACAAAAGCCAATAACATGCATACACAAAATGTTTTCCATAAAATCTAACCTTTTTAACAGGTTATAAATGCAGTGGAGGGAAATGGAGGAGTGGGCCGTCCAAAAACGCACAAAAAGCCATCTAAAACGAGAAAAAAGGCTGCCCAAGAAAACAAGTAGAACTGCAACAAAAAGCATTTTAATCAGTTCAAATGAAAGATAATTCATCAAAGAGTAATTTAATCGGAGTAAAACTAAGTTTAAACGATGCAAAAGAGAGAAAACGCACCTGAAATGCAATGCCGCGAAGAGAAATCGAGAAGAGGAATATGATGAACAGTGTGCATAACTACCTCGAGTGTGCAGTTTGGTGTAATAAAAAGACTTTAAACGTTGGACCCCCTACCTGGCTGCTGTCTATATTCATTTAAACGTCGGGGCCCCTACCAAGACGACGTGTAAAGCATTTAAAACATTAATTTTGGCAGAGCCTTTTGGCGTCCGACTTTAGGGGGATTGACGTCTAAATAGCCATTAGACATCAGGGCTGACAGGCCGACGTATAAGAGCAATGAAATAGTCACTTTTTACCTACTTCTGCAGGTCATTAGGCGTCCAGGGAAGGGGACCGACGTCTAAGTAACCCTTAGACGTCCGGAAGGCGCGATCAGACGTCTAAATGGCATCAAATAGTGACTTTTGGGATTATTAGTTGACCATTTTGGCATCCTATGGGGGAATCCGACATATAAATAGCCCTTAGACGTCGGCCCCTCTCAAGTTTGACGTCTAAGAGCAATAAAAACAATTTCTGATTCGGTAATCAAACGTTTAAGGGTAACGTTAAATGTCTTTTCTGCACTAGTGTTTCCGTATGATTTAATTTCTTAATTTTTTATATAAATACAACATATATAGATGTATTTATAATACAATATTATATTTATATTAATATTATGTATTTTAAACATATTATAAAATATACTTTAATTTTAAATTTTATTATTGTTTTACAATTGAATTAAATTGGTATATTAAGCGAATAAAATACATTAATTTAATATTTGTAAATGTTTCGAGCCAGAGACTGTGACATCCCAAAAATACAGATATAACTATAAATTTAGAAAATCACAGTTAATAATAATCTCAAACAGTTTTACACTAAAAGTTAAAGAAATGCGAAACCAACGAACGCTCAAGGACGAACGCCCTTGAGTACGAATCCAACATAACGGACGAATGTGCAAAAGTCGCACGTCACACATAAGAGTTTACAAATTAAAACCAACCGTACAGGAACCTGACCGAACGGTTTACACGGCACAAATACCGAACGGTCTATCAGAAATAACAAGACAAGATGGTCGAACGACCACTCTAATACAGGCTATATAACTGGCCGAGCGCCTCACTGCTCGGTCTTCACTTTGACATCAACCAGGTTCTCTTCATTCAGCGCCTCTTCCAAACGCGCGTCTCCCTCTGCTCACATCCACACGGATGATCATTGCAATGACAAGACGGACGTACAAGGACAATAGACAACACAAGGAAACGAAAGGGTAAGCTTACGTAATTTAACTCATGCATCAACATACAATTTCAGGTAAACAATTCAACATACATGCATATCTCAACATACACATTCATTACATAACAACCCATTTAAACGTACTCACTAAATAAACTCGACACGACTGACTGTCCGGACTGTATGAACTCTGTGTAGCTTCGGTGTTCGTGCACCCGGGTGATGTAGTAACTGGAACTCTCATCAGCTGCCACCCGAGGTTAATCCTATATGTCCAAAAATCATCAGGACTAGGACCTCCTGCCATTCCCACACATGACGTACTGCCTCTACGTGAGGACGAGTACTCACGGAATATCAGGATGAACGACTGGCTAAGCTTACCACATTCATACTTTACAAATCTCAATAATCAAGTTCTGAGTCATTCCTCCTTGGAACGCTCTTTCATAAATCAACATTCATTTCATCTCATAAACTGTTCATCATTCATTATTCATCATTCTTAAGAAAACCATCAAAAACGAACGTCTTGTCCCCAATAAGTCCGAGGACGAATGCTGTGAAATGAGACCCAACAGGGACGCTCGTTCGAATCAAAGAACGAACGGTTTAAGTTCAGATATTTCTAAATCTGGTACTGTTCATTGGACGAACGCCGTGGAAAATAATACGAGCGCTCAAAATAATGCCGAGCCCCATTTTGGGACGAACGCTCAACATAAGGTCGAGCCTCACTTTGAGCGAGCGCTCGTTATAAGAACGAGCCTCATTTAGGACGATCGCTCATTTCAAAAGTCGAGCGCCAATAGGACGAACGCTCATTTCAAAACGCAGAATTTTGGACGAACGCTCACATCGAAAGCGAGCGTCATGTATGACGAATGCTCAGTGTAAGTACCAATTTGAGCGAGCGCTCGTTCTGAAACGAACACCAAACAGAACGAGCGTTCAATATAAGACTGAACGTCATTTAGAACGCGCGTTCGGTATAAGACCGAACACCAATTTGAACGAACGTACGGTATGAGACCGAACGTTTAATAACTCAGATTGGTAGGACTTGAAAAATAAATTAAGATACTTTTAAAGAGTATTTACGAACGGGAAAAATACACAGTTGCATATACACATAAAATTTCAAAGAAATAGAAGTTTATGAGAATGTTAGCTTCAACAGTGTTTGACCGAACGCTCAAATAGAACATTTTAGAGTGAGGACGCTCGTCCTCAACTAAGGAAAACCGAACGGTCAATGACCGTTTAGTACGAACGTTCAATTTCATGGGGAGTTCATTTTTCAGTTCCAGTTTATTTCTCATCACAGACTTTCATAGTTTCATTCATTCACACCAAAACATCTCATTCATATATCTCATTTAATCCAATATCTCATACATCATAAGTAGCTTAATCATGTTTCATTTCCATTCAATAAATAACGGACGTCCACATAAATCAATCACAGCAACATCATAGAGTCACAATAACGAACGTTCATACCATTCATTCCATCATGCAATATTTCCATACAGTAAAATAACGAACGTTCACATACAGCATGCATCAAAACAGTTAAATTAAGTAAGCTTCCCTTACCCGGAAATAACGAACGTTCGCACACAGACGCTCTCTACTCAAATCCTTATCACCAACGCTCGTTAATCCGATATCTGAACGAACGTTCAGAAACCCACCTATTTGGATATACACTGTTAGGACGAACGTGCAGAAGTTTTAAGAACGAACGCTACGGGACGAACGCATGAGCGAACGCTCGTCGGCTAAAGAAAAACGAGCGTTCAAATCAAAGTGGACGAACGTTCAATTCGTCTCAATTTGGACGAACGTTCGGGTTGGTAATCGTTTACAGGACCCCTGTAAACGATTACGCGAGAGAAAAGGCTAATTTGTACAGAAAGTCCAACGCAGGTACTCAGTTAGGTGAACACAGGTCACCAACTAAACGTTCAGAAAATTTTGGGACTAACAGTTCTGCAGAATTCCAGAAACGTAAAAAAAATATTTTTATCTCCCAAAATTTCCCAGATTTGCACCAAGCGTAACAAAATTCAACAATCAAAGAAATATATCTAGCTCCCCTTACCTCTTGAAGACTTCCTTGAATCACTTCCAGTTTCCAAATGCACCACCAAAGCCTCCTTGCAGCTCCAACAGCAGCTCCCCCTTCTCCCCTCTCAATTTGGCAGCAAGAAATTTCCACCCCCAGCAGAACCCGTAGCCCCCTCTTAACCTCTCCTCTTCCCCTCCTCTTCTCTTTCCTTTTCTTGTTTTCTTTTTATTTTTGTTTTCAAAGGGAAGCAACGTTTGCTGTCCCTTGTGGCAGCGCTCGTTGCTTCCTCCCTTGTCTTTCTTCTTCTTTTTTTTTTTTTTTTTTTTTTTTTTTTTACAAATCCTTACTTTCTCCCCAACAACAAAAATTTTCGTCCTCGAAAATTAGAACGGAGTCTCGAACAGATGGGGATACAAATCCCTCATAGCATCTTCCACTTCCCATGTAGAGTCGCCCGTCTTTTCATCCCAGACGACCTTCACCAATCTGACTGCTTTCCTCTTGTAGTATTTGGTGTTGCTATCTTCAATGCGTACCGGCTGCATCTCCAATGTACGATCTTGACGAAGACGAATATCTTCTAACTCTAATATGTGAGAAGGGTCGGATACGTACTTCCGAAGTTGAGAAACGTGGAAGACTGGATGCAAGTTTGATAACTGAGGTGGCAAAGATAACTCGTACGCAACTAGTCCGATCTTCCTCAAGATCTGATAAGGTCCGATGAATTTGGGGGACAACTTCTTGGGTCGAATGGCTCTCCCAACTCCAGTAGTCGGATGTAGTCTAAGGAAGACGTGATCTCCAGCATCGAACTCCAATGGCCTTCTTCTTTTGTCAGCGTATGACTTCTGTCTGCTCCGAGATGCCTTCAGCCTTTCTTGGATCAATTTCACCTTCTCAGTCGTCTGCTGAATGAGCTCTGGTCCGGTTAAGACCTTTTCTCCTTCTTGAAACCAACACAATGGCGTTCGACACTTTCTCCCATACAGAGCTTCAAAGGGAGCCATTCCTATGCTGGCTTGGAAACTGTTGTTGTAGGTGAACTCTACCAAAGGTAAGACTTCATCCCAAACGCCCATGTGATCTAGAACACACGTCCTCAACAAGTCTTCAAGCGTCTGGATGGTCCTCTCGGACTGACCGTCCGTCTGAGGATGATAGGCCGAACTCATATGGAGTTTGCTACCGAGCTCACTTTGTAATGATCGCCAAAACCGAGAAGTAAATCTCGTGTCTCGGTCTGAAACAATGCTAGACGGAACTCCATGTAGACGAACAATTTCCTTGATGTAAAGTTTAGCAAGGTTCGTCATTGACATTTTCAGGTTGACCGCTAGAAAGTGAGCACTCTTCGTCAGACGATCCACGATTACCCATATGGAATCATGATTCCTGACCGTACGAGGTAAGTGAGTCACGAAGTCCATTGCAATGCCGTCCCACTTCCATTCCGGAATCTCTAACTGCTGAAGTAGACCACCTGGCCTTTGATGTTCAGCCTTGGCTCGTTGACACGTTAAGCATGATGCCACAAAACGTGTGACATCACTCTTCATTCCCGGCCACCAGAAAGATTTCCTGAGGTCCTGATACATCTTAGTCATACCAGGGTGTATGCTAAGACGACTGTGATGTCCTTCCTCAAGAATAATTCTTTTCAACTCGCCATCATTCGGAATGCACGTCCTACCCATGTAGCGTAGCATACCATCAGTTCCCGTGTTAAACTCCTTGGCCTGATCTGTACCGAGTGCATTCAAGATCTTCACCAAATCTTCGTCTTCTCGCTGCTTCATTCTGATCCGGTCAAATACGTCACTGGAGATTCTAAGGGTACAACATTTGATAACATTCGGTTGCAAGTCAAACTGTAACCTCAGATCTCTAAAACTTTCTACCAAACTCAACTCTCGGACCATCATGGAGGAGACGTGAACTACCTTTCTGCTTAAGGCGTCTGCTACAACATTTGCTTTTCCCGGGTGGTATAGTAGTTCAAAGTCGTAGTCCTTCAAGAACTCTAGCCAACGTCTCTGTCTCATATTTAATTCCTTTTGATCAAAGAGGTACTTGAGACTCTTATGATCACTGAACACTTGGAAAGTTGATCCATACAAGTAGTGCCTCCAAATCTTCAAAGCAAAGACGACTGCTGCTAATTCCAGGTCGTGTGTCGGATAGTTCTTCTCGTGAACTTTCAATTGTCGAGAAGCATACGCTACTGCCCGCCTTTCTTGCATGAGCACACAACCCAAACCCTGATGAGAAGCGTCACAATATACTTCGAACGGTTTGGATGTGTCAGGAATGACTAATACTGGGGCGCTTGTTAACTTATTCTTCAATTCCTGGAAACTTCCCTCACACCGATCGGTCCAAACGAACGGTTGATCTTTTCTGGTCAGCTGAGTAAGCGGAGCTACTATTTTGGAAAATCCTTCAATGAACCGTCTATAGTATCCCGCGAGTCCCACAAAACTACGAACCTCGGTAACTGAGCGTGGACTCTCCCATTCCAGTACTGCTCTTACTTTAGCCGGATCTACTGAGATTCCTTCAGCTGAAACAACATGTCCCAAGAATGGTACTTCCTTCATCCAGAATTCACATTTAGAGAATTTGGCATATAACTCCTTTTCTCTTAGCACGCATAGAACGATCCTCAAGTGATCCTCATGCTCTTCATAGCTTTTGGAGTAGACAAGAATGTCATCAATGAAGACGACTACGAACTTGTCTAGATACGGTCTGAAGATACGATTCATGTAGTCCATAAATATTGCTGGGGCGTTTGTCACACCGAACGGCATTACTACATACTCGTAGTGTCCGTATCGAGATCGGAAGGCTGTCTTCTGGATGTCTTCTTCCTTCACCCGAATCTGATGATATCCCGACCGTAAATCAATCTTTGAAAATATGACCGCGCCATGCAATTGATCTAGCAGGTCGTCTATCCGAGGCAAAGGGTACTTGTTCTTGATAGTCAGTTTGTTTAACTGCCTATAATCAATGCAGAGACGAGAGCTACCATCCTTCTTCTTCACTAAGAGTACCGGCGCTCCCCACGGTGATGCACTAGGTCTGATAAACTGCTTATCCATTAACTCTTCAATCTGTTCCTTGAGTTCAGCTAACTCTGCTGGCGACATCCGATAAGGTGCAATAGAGATAGGTCCAGCATTGGACACTAAGTCGATAGTAAATTCCACCTCGCGTGGAGGAGGTAATCTAGGCACTTCATCAGGAAATACGTCAGGGAATTCATCCACGACTGATCGTCCTCCATTCAGTTTACCGGACGATCGCTCATGATTCAAATCTTCAAGTTGTTCGTCCGAATGCGTCATGATCAGAAAGCAACTGGCGCCATCCACGATGTCTTCTTTCAGTTGACCGAGCGTCACAGATAGATTCACTTCGTACTCGTCCGGAAACACCAATTCTTTTGCACCACAATCTATGAGAATGCGATTGGTAGCCAGCCAATCCATTCCTAAGATTACTTCAAGATCTTTCAAGGGTAGACAGATGAGGTTCACTTTATAATTTCGCCCCTCAACCTCTATAGGACACTTAACACATACAGTAGACGTTCTAACCTCACCAGCCGCTGGGGTTGATACTACCAGGTCGAACTGCATCTCGCGTTCGGCTAATCCCAATTTCTCAACACACGCCTTCGAAATGAAGGAGTGTGTTGCCCCCGAATCATACAACACACAAACAGGCATTCCTAACAACAAACAAGTACTGGTGATGAGCGTACCTGAGCTGGCAGCTTCGGCGCCCGTGATCGCATACACTCGACCAACAGCTTGTGCTCGTCCACCCCGATCCTGTTGCATCCTTCCGGCATTTGGCGGCCTCATTGCCGCTCGTCTGCCCATATTACACTCGTGCTCCATGTGACCGTTTCCTCTACAGCGAGTGCAGTATTTTGCTCCATCTAACAGAGGACACGACGATCTGTAGTGTGGTCCTCCACACTTAAAACATCTGACTGATCCCTGCTGTCCAGATTGTCCGGCAACAACTATAGCCTGTGAATTTGATGGTTGTGCTGGACGAGCATACGGCAACCTGTTCCGATTCGGATTCGGCCTGGACATGATCGGTCCTCTAGTTGGTTGTTGCTGCTTCTTCAGTCGTTCCGCTTCAGCCACATTTTTCTCTAACACTTTTGCCCTCTCAATCATGGCAGGAAAAGACTTAATGCAAAGGCTGGATATCAGTACCTTCAGATCACTTCTCAGCCCATTTTCAAACTTCCTGCATTGCCATACTTCACTGGTCGCCATGGTATTAAAACGAACCAGATGTTTAAACCTGTTGGTGTACTCAGAAACAGACATACTACCTTGCACCAACTGGAGAAATTCCACTTCTTTGCCGAAACGAACACTATCCGGGAAATACTCTTCATAAAATTTTTCCTTGAAGACTTCCCAAGAAATAGGGCTGTGAGAGTCTGTCAGTAACATCTTCATACTCGACCACCAATGACTGGCCTCTCCAGTCAACAAATACTCAGTGAATGCCAGTCTTCGATCGTTCGGACATTCCTTGGCATCGTAAATCTGTTCCATGTCCCTTATCCATTGATCAGCTCCGTCGGGAAGGCACTTCCCATCAAATTTTGCAGGACGATGCTGTAAAAAGTTCTCCAAACTCCATTCAGTCTGATGAGTAGTGTTTGAAGCAGATGCTCCCGGTGTACCCCTGGTAGCTGCAAGAATCTCCATAAGCTGTCTCTGAGTCACTTCAGAATTTGCACGAGCGGCCTCCAAACTCTGTAAGGCAGCCGCATTTTGCTGCGTCAAAACAGCGTTCTGCTCTTGTAGCCTTTCAATTACTGATTCCAACAATCTGGTGTTGTTGGGCGCATCATGTTCATTGGTCTGCGGTGGAGGAGGAGGAGGAAGTCTAGGTGCCATTGATTCTCTGAGAACAGAGAAAAGAAACGAACGTTAGTCCTGTTTAAAGAGTTGAAAATAACTCATTAAACGCAATTTAAGCACACAGCAAAAACACAGTGTACTCATAACCTACAGTGTCCTTAAAAGAACAAAACTGCTCTGATACCACTAATGTGACATCCCAAAAATACAGATATAACTATAAATTTAGAAAATCACAGTTAATAATAATCTCAAACAGTTTTACACTAAAAGTTAAAGAAATGCGAAACCAACGAACGCTCAAGGACGAACGTCCTTGAGTACGAATCCAACATAACGGACGAATGTGCAAAAGTCGCACGTCACACATAAGAGTTTACAAATTAAAACCAACCGTACAGGAACCTGACCGAACGGTTTACACGGCACAAATACCGAACGGTCTATCAGAAATAACAAGACAAGATGGTCGAACGACCACTCTAATACAGGCTATATAACTGGCCGAGCGCCTCACTGCTCGGTCTTCACTTTGACATCAACCAGGTTCTCTTCATTCAGCGCCTCTTCCAAACGCGCGTCTCCCTCTGCTCACATCCACACGGATGATCATTGCAATGACAAGACGGACGTACAAGGACAATAGACAACACAAGGAAACGAAAGGGTAAGCTTACGTAATTTAACTCATGCATCAACATACAATTTCAGGTAAACAATTCAACATACATGCATATCTCAACATACACATTCATTACATAACAACCCATTTAAACGTACTCACTAAATAAACTCGACACGACTGACTGTCCGGACTGTATGAACTCTGTGTAGCTTCGGTGTTCGTGCACCCGGGTGATGTATTAACTGGAACTCTCATCAGCTGCCACCCGAGGTTAATCCTATATGTCCAAAAATCATCAGGACTAGGACCTCCTGCCATTCCCACACATGACGTACTGCCTCTACGTGAGGACGAGTACTCACGGAATATCAGGATGAACGACCGGCTAAGCTTACCACATTCATACTTTACAAATCTCAATAATCAAGTTCTGAGTCATTCCTCCTTGGAACGCTCTTTCATAAATCAACATTCATTTCATCTCATAAACTGTTCATCATTCATTATTCATCATTCTTAAGAAAACCATCAAAAACGAACGTCTTGTCCCCAATAAGTCCGAGGACGAATGCTGTGAAATGAGACCCAACAGGGACGCTCGTTCGAATCAAAGAACGAACGGTTTAAGTTCAGATATTTCTAAATCTGGTACTGTTCATTGGACGAACGCCGTGGAAAATAATACGAGCGCTCAAAATAATGCCGAGCCCCATTTTGGGACGAACGCTCAACATAAGGTCGAGCCTCACTTTGAGCGAGCGCTCGTTATAAGAACGAGCCTCATTTAGGACGATCGCTCATTTCAAAAGTCGAGCGCCAATAGGACGAACGCTCATTTCAAAACGCAGAATTTTGGACGAACGCTCACATCGAAAGCGAGCGTCATGTATGACGAATGCTCAGTGTAAGTACCAATTTGAGCGAGCGCTCGTTCTGAAACGAACACCAAACAGAACGAGCGTTCAATATAAGACTGAACGTCATTTAGAACGCGCGTTCGGTATAAGACCGAACACCAATTTGAACGAACGTACGGTATGAGACCGAACGTTTAATAACTCAGATTGGTAGGACTTGAAAAATAAATTAAGATACTTTTAAAGAGTATTTACGAACGGGAAAAATACACAGTTGCATATACACATAAAATTTCAAAGAAATAGAAGTTTATGAGAATGTTAGCTTCAACAGTGTTTGACCGAACGCTCAAATAGAACATTTTAGAGTGAGGACGCTCGTCCTCAACTAAGGAAAACCGAACGGTCAATGACCGTTTAGTACGAACGTTCAATTTCATGGGGAGTTCATTTTTCAGTTCCAGTTTATTTCTCATCACAGACTTTCATAGTTTCATTCATTCACACCAAAACATCTCATTCATATATCTCATTTAATCCAATATCTCATACATCATAAGTAGCTTAATCATGTTTCATTTCCATTCAATAAATAACGGACGTCCACATAAATCAATCACAGCAACATCATAGAGTCACAATAACGAACGTTCATACCATTCATTCCATCATGCAATATTTCCATACAGTAAAATAACGAACGTTCACATACAGCATGCATCAAAACAGTTAAATTAAGTAAGCTTCCCTTACCCGGAAATGGACGAACGTTCACAGGCGCACACAGACGCTCTCTACTCAAATCCTTATCACCAACGCTCGTTAATCCGATATCTGAACGAACGTTCAGAAACCCACCTATTTGGATATACACTGTTAGGACGAACGTGCAGAAGTTTTAAGAACGAACGCTACGGGACGAACGCATGAGCGAACGCTCGTCGGCTAAAGAAAAACGAGCGTTCAAATCAAAGTGGACGAACGTTCAATTCGTCTCAATTTGGACGAACGTTCGGGTTGGTAATCGTTTACAGGACCCCTGTAAACGATTACGCGAGAGAAAAGGCTAATTTGTACAGAAAGTCCAACGCAGGTACTCAGTTAGGTGAACACAGGTCACCAACTAAACGTTCAGAAAATTTTGGGACTAACAGTTCTGCAGAATTTCTGCAGAATTCCAGAAACGTAAAAAAAATATTTTTATCTCCCAAAATTTCCCAGATTTGCACCAAGCGTAACAAAATTCAACAATCAAAGAAATATATCTAGCTCCCCTTACCTCTTGAAGACTTCCTTGAATCACTTCCAGTTTCCAAATGCACCACCAAAGCCTCCTTGCAGCTCCAACAGCAGCTCCCCCTTCTCCCCTCTCAATTTGGCAGCAAGAAATTTCCACCCCCAGCAGAACCCGTAGCCCCCTCTTAACCTCTCCTCTTCCCCTCCTCTTCTCTTTCCTTTTCTTGTTTTCTTTTTATTTTTGTTTTCAAAGGAAAGCAACGTTTGCTGTCCCTTGTGGCAGCGCTCGTTGCTTCCTCCCTTGTCTTTCTTCTTCTTCTTTTCTTTTTTTTTTGTTTTTTTTTTTTTTTTTACAAATCCTTAGAGAGACATTTCAGACCAACATGGACAGTGTGGTTAGAACACATCTCGGTCTAACCTATCGTGGAAGCAAATTAATTTGTGAAACATAGTCTTAGTAAAAGCATTACAAAATCTTAATAATTTCGGAAAATTTAGATAATTAAATAAGTTATTAGATTAAATTTTTTTGCCAATAAATAAATCTGTTCCACTCTTTTCGGCTAGTACAGCCACGCCTCCTATTATTCTGATTTCAAGAAATAACTTAGCGCCTTATCATGTCTCCCGCCATCACCACTCCAACACAGCCGTTATCTATCGCCGTCACTTCGGCGGCGCGTCCTCAACGGAAGACGGGGTCGGTTAAGACCGACAAAAAGAAAGGGCAAACCAGCCTCGGCTTCGGCGGCGACAAGAAGGAAACAAAGTGGCACTGCGTGGAGGGTTGTGGGGCATGCTGTAAGCTACAAAAGGGTCCTTCCTTTCCTTCTCCAGAAGAATTTTTCGATGACCCTTCTGATGTTCAGGTCCATTTCTATTTCTACCCTTTTTTTTTCAAAAAATCATATCAAATTAACATGTACTAGGTTAGTTAGAGTGGTATTGAATTCGGTTTCCTTAACCATGGTCTTACTATATTTGAGTTTTGTAGACGAAAAGTTGGAAATGAGAGGAAAATTACTCGATAGGTTCTGATAGGTTTCTTATAAAGAAACCTAATCGATATCCCTCTCAACACACAAAGAACAGCTAAAACACTGTATAACCTCCGAGATATTATTGAACAGAGAAAGAATACAAGAAGAGTCAAAGTATGGGAGCCTAACCTCCCCCAACAGGAAATAACTATCCTGTTCAGACAAACAATAACGAATCAAAAGTCCTCTCTCTAACTACCAAACTCCTATTTATACAATAACATTCCCGCCCCTTATCTAACTGTAAAACAGTTAGATAACTAACGTTTCTGTCTTCTCTCATACACCAATAACCTCCTATCATTACTCCCCCCTTTTCAGCAACCTTGTCCACAAGGTTGAACTCAGGATATTGATCCTGAATAGTTGCTACATCTTCCCATGTAGCTCCCTCCTTACCTCCTTGCTGCCACTCGATCAAAACTTGATGTAATACCTCCCCTGCTTGTTGTATTTGCCTCTGATCTAGTACTCGTATGGGCCAGACGTTCGGTCCCTCAACTTGTAACTCCTCAGGCAACTCCTTTTCTACCCTTCTGTCCCCCACCGCTTTCTTTAATTGTGAAACGTGGAATACCGAGTGAATTATGGCCGTTTCTGGTAGCTTTAGCCTAAATGCCACTTGTCCCACTTGTTGTAACACTTGAAAAGGGCCAAAGTATCTCGCCGATAGCTTCGGATGTAATCGGGTGGGCATAGAGACTTGTCGGTGCGGTCTAATTTTTAGATAGACCCAATCATCTACTTTTATGTCTACCTCTCTTCTTTTCTTATTGGCCTGCTGCTTCATTAAATCTTGGGCCCTACTCAAGTGAAATCGCAGCTGCTTAAGAGCTTCGTCCCGTGTCATCATATCCTGCGCCACGGCTTCCACAGGGGTTTCCCCTGGAACAAATCTACTAAATGATGGAGGACTTCTTCCATACACCGTTTCGAATGGTGTGCATCTCGCAGACCCCTGGTAGCTGGTGTTGTACCAGAATTCTGCCCAGGGTAAGACACCATACCAGTTCTTCGGCTGTTCCGAGCAAAAACAGCGTAAGTATCCTTCAATAATCCTATTAACCACCTCTGTTTGACCATCCGTTTCCGGATGATAAGCAGTACTCATTTTAAGTTGAGTACCTTGTGCCTTGAATATCTCTTTCCAAAATATGCTCAAGAACAATGGGTCCCGGTCACTGACAATGGAAACTGGGATACCATGTAGTTTAATAACCTCCCTTGTAAATATTTCAGCCACGGTTTTAGCAGAGAAAGGGTGTTTGAGAGCTATAAAATGGGCATATTTGCTCAATCTATCCACGACCACCAAGATAGCATCATGTCCCTGCGACTTGGGCAGCTTTACAATAAAATCTAAACTTATCTCTTCCCACACTGCTTGAGGTATGGGCAACGGCTGTAATAACCCCTGAGGCGACGCAGCCAAATATTTATGCTGCTGACAAACGGCACAGCTAGCAACATACTCAGTTATCATCTTCTTCATCCCTAACCAATACAAAGATTGTGCTATCCTCCTGTACGTTCTATATACCCCTGAGTGCCCTCCTGTTTTGGTTTCGTGAAATTCAGCAAGCAGCTTTGGAATCCATATCGACCCCGCGGACAACACCATTCTCCCTTTATAATGTAATCTATCATTCTCCAAGGTGTATGGTGCATGTGAGTTAGGATCCCTCTGTAAGTCAGCCATCAACTTCCGTAATGTCTCGTCCTCCTCTACCTCCCTCAAAAGGTCTTGAAAATCTGGCCAGAATAACCTGGATATTGCCTGTAACTCCTTCTCCTCCGTCTCCCCCTCTCCTCTTCTGGACAGTGCATCTGCTGCCCGGTTGGTTGCCCCTTTTTTATAGACAATCTCGAAGTCGTACCCCATGAGTTTGGCCAGCCAGTTTTGCTGGTTCTGTGTGGTAATCCTTTGCTCCATTAAGTACTTCAAACTCCGTTGATCCGTATACACCTTGAACCTCCTCCCTACTAAGTAGGGCCTCCAATGTTGGATGGCTAGAACTAAGGCCATTAATTCCTTCTCGTATACTGATTTGCTCAAGGAATTCTCCGACAAAGCCTTGCTGTAGAATGCAATCGGACGTCTATTTTGGGTTAGGACAGCCCCTACCCCACCTCCAGATGCATCGCATTCAATACTGAATTCCGTGTTAAAATCCGGCAAAGCTAAAACTGGTGCTGAAGTAATTGCAGCCTTCAACTTATTCATGGCTACCCGCGCCTCCAATGACCATTCGAACCTCCCCTTCTTAAGTAGCTCGGTCAGAGGTTTCGCCAATTTACCATACCCTTCTACAAAACGTCTATAATAGCCCGTCAATCCGAGAAAACCTCTCTAAGCTTTCAAAGTTCTCGGCTCCTCCCATTCCACGACTGCCTTCGTCTTCTCACTATCCATCTCTACCCCAAGTTCTGAGATCTGATGACCCAGATAGCGTATTTTTTTTCTCCCGAATTCACACTTCTTCTGATTTGCGACCCACCCATCCTGTTCCAACACCTGCAACACCATTTCCAGCTGCTCCAAATGATCTTTCCATGTCGGGCTGTAAACTAGGATGTCATCGAAAAATACCAACACCCATTTTCTTAGATACGGTCGCAACAAATTATTCATGGTACTTTGAAAAGTGGCCGGTGCATTCATAAGGCCAAAAGGCATCACCAGAAATTCAAATTGACCTTGGTGAGTTCGAAACGTTGTCTTGTGCACATCCCTTTCCTCCATTCTGATCTGGTGGTAACCAGATTTCAGATCAATCTTCGAAAAATATCGTGCCCCCTTCAATTCATCCAGTAGCTCCTCAATTACGGGTATGGGGAACTTGTCCGGGACGGTGGCTTTATTTAAAGCGCGGTAATCAACGCAAAATCTCCAGCTCCCATCCTTCTTCTTCACAAGGATGACGGGGCTGGAAAAAGGGCTGGAACTGGGTCTGATGATACCCACTTTAAGCATGTCCTCCACTTGACGCTCGATCTCGTCCTTCATTAGATGCGGGTACCGATAGGGACGAACATTTATCGGGTCACTTCCTTCCTTCAGCTGTATGCGGTGCTCCTTGCTACGTGTCGGGGGAAGGCTTTGCATGTCACGAAATACCCCATAGTGCGTTTGCAGCAGGCGCACTAATTCCCCTCTCTGCTGTTCCGTCAAATCAGTTCCCCACTCAGGATTTCCCTCTGCCTCCACTACGCACAAACTCCAAACTACCGCCCATGACTCAGCATCCACCATCTTCAAGAGACTTTTTGGCTTTACCATCTGGCGCGATAGAGTTGGATCTCCTCTAATCTGAATCTTTTTATCCCCCATTACATATTCCATTGTCATTTTACCCCAGTTCGTTCTCACCTCTCCCAGTTTCGCCAGCCATGCAACTCCCAATATCACGTCAACGCCTCCTAACTCAAACACGTAGAAATCCTCCTCAACGTCAACATTTTCCAGTCGTAGTGTCACTCCCTCGCACCTCCCCTGTGCGATTTTTTTATGCCCATCTCCTAAGCTGACATTATACACGGGTGTATCTGCCACCGATAAGTGTAACTCCTCCGTCAACCCTTTACTGATGTAGTTGTGGCTAGCCCCACTATCTATTAATACCACTACCTCCTTATCTCCAATCTTACCCTTCAGCTTCAGGTTCTTCGTGGATGTTAATCCTTCTGTCGAACAAGCCGAGAGTTCCATCGGCTTCTCCTCCAGATTGGCCGCCCCCTCAACATCGTCCTCTTCCTCGTCCTCAGCCAACAAAAGGACTCTCAAACTCCTCTCAGGACAGCGATGTCCCGGTGCAAATGGACCCCCGCACCTATAACAACGCCCCTCTTCCTTTCGTTTTAGGAACTCCGGGTACGGCAAATTCCTCACTAATCTCCCTCCATTCTCTCCTCCATTCCCATTACTTCCCCTAGTCATCGAGTTCGCCGTGACGGCGTCTCTCCGTACTGACCCCGCGACCTCTGTTCTTCCATTCGGCGTCGTCGTCGACCTATTCAAGTCTGCCCGTGCCACGTTTCCCATGGGCCGTGTACCGAACGGGTTAATCTTGAACCCACCCAAGAAACTCCCCTGCGCTCTCATTATCGCATCCTCCACATCTCTCGCAATCCGCATAGCTTCCATTAAATCGGGCGGATTCTGGATTCTCACTTGCCCTTTTACATCTTCCCTCAATCCCGCAAGGAAATAACCAAGCACTTGCTCCTCCGGAATTTCCTTGGTTTGTCCCGTTAGAACTTCAAAATTGCGGACGAACTCCTCCACCGTACCGTCCTGTCTCAGTGTCGATAATCTTTCGTAAACCGATCCTCTAAACCCTCCACCGAAACGGTTGATCATCGCTGCCTTCAGACCGACCCAAGAACGGTTCTTCGCTTTCGCTTTCCAAAATGTAAACCAATATGCCGCACTCCCCTCCATACTAACGTAAGCGATTTCCACCTTATCCTCGTCACTCGTCACTTTTTGGATGTCGAAAAATCTCTCGGCCCTGTTTAGCCAACCGAGAGGCTCTCCCCCCTCGAATGTCGGTAATTCTACCTTCTTCCGCCATGGTTTCTGTTCCGTCCCTCTATCGCCGGTTCTCCCATTTTCGTTTCCTCCTCCAACACGATTCTGATTATCGTTCACCGAACTGTCATCCGAACTCCCTTCCGCTTGATTTCCACGCGTACCCAAAATCCTCATAATCTGTTGCAGGTCTCGTCTTACTGCTGCCGATTCAGCCTTCATACCTTCCATCGTAATCTCAATAGCCTCCAATCTTGCCTCCGTAGCCTCCTCCATTTTCTCACGCCCCGTCAAACTCCCCACGATTTGGATCCGGCAGGTCGGACCAAATTGATAGGTTTCTTATAAAGAAACCTAATCGATATCCCTCTCAACACACAAAGAACAGCTAAAACACTGTATAACCTCCGAGATATTATTGAACAGAGAAAGAATACAAGAAGAGTCAAAGTATGGGAGCCTAACCTCCCCCAACAGGAAATAACTATCCTGTTCAGACAAACAATAACGAATCAAAAGTCCTCTCTCTAACTACCAAACTCCTATTTATACAATAACATTCCCGCCCCTTATCTAACTGTAAAACAGTTAGATAACTAACATTTCTGTCTTCTCTCTTACACCAATAACCTCCTATCAGGTTCCGAAATAGAGATTAACATAAGTCATAGTGATTGAAAAGAATGGTAGATACAACATGGTCATATAAAAAGTTCAAATAGTTTGTTTATTCTTCTATTGTTGTCACATGTCATGTGATATACTCATGTGATGTGATGTACTGTGAATTGAGAACATGCCATTTATATCTAATTGCTTATCTGTGTTACTCTGATGGATTTCAGCTCTACAAAAGCTTGATAGGACCAGATGGATGGTGTATTCATTATGAGAAGAGTACTCGGAAATGTTCCATTTACCCTGGTTGCTCTCATTCTCGATGTTTGAATTTCAATTATTTCATCAACGGGAATGTTAGGTTTAGAGTTTAACTTTTCATTAATTTGTTCTTCAGATCGTCCGTATTTTTGCCGTGCGGAGCCAGAGGTGTTTAAATCTTTGTTCGGGGTTAAAGAAAAGAATTTCCACAAGGAAGCCTGCAGGTCCACCTTTCTCACTTTTTAATTATGTTTCTCAGAAAGAATCAGACTATAAGATTATAGGGGAATTTGTTTTGACCTCTAATCATAAATGAATATGCCATTCAAAACTGAATGGTGTTTGAAGATTAACTTGCTCCACGTGCTCCCTAGATACTTTCCCTGGTATTTTTAGTCCAGGTATCTCTCTAGTCTCTAATGGATTTAAGCAATATAATGGGTAAAGAATCTCATGAATTGTGATATTGGAAGAATTCTAAGTTTTATTTGAAGCCCTTACAAAATGTTGGGGCCTCTTCAAGCTGGAATTAGGTACAACTTTGTGTCAAGGTTTGCTAGTGAAGCTTCTGGGGTTATATTTATATTTTGAGGAGTTTCTGTAGTATCTGTAGTTGTTCACAGTTAGTTATATATTGATAAGAAAGAAAGACAAGGCTTATACACAATGAAGTTAACTTTTGTCAACATTTGCCTTTATTTGGTTGGGGACTAATGGTGGGTTGGAGCTTTCTAGAAGATGGTGTTGGCATTGTAGATTCATTATAAAATTGGAGTATGGTTGTTACATGTGGGGACACTAGGCTCAAAAGAATGACTCGAAAGCCTGCAGGGTGGTCTAATTTTATCCATTATTAATATGGTTCAAATTTATTACCTTATGGTATTTTAGAAAGAGTTTGATACATTTGGTATGTTAATTGTAAGGCCTGAGTGCCACGTAGCAAAGGGGAATCTTTCGCAACGGGGAATCTTTACCTCGGTCTTTCCTTTATTTTCCATACTTTGCATTGAATGAAAAGGGGAAGAAAAATATTCTCATCTCCTCTCTTATCCCTTTTTTAGGAGGCAACCTGACCTTGAATACAGTGCTTATTTCTTTTTTTCTTAACAATGGTGTAGACAAAGTTTTAATTATACTAATAAGAGCCCCATCTTCCCCTGGAATTGTGACGTTGGTATATGCTTGAATTTGAGGAACAATCACTCCTCACTATGGAGCAGAGTTGTTCATACATGCTGAATTTTGCTAAAGCAGAACTCATATTTCAAATTTTGTTACGTTGCCCCATATTTTTTGTTGACCTTTTAGCAATTTATTCACTGAATATATTGTACAAAAAACTGACAAAAATTATTAAGCAGAAAATTTCCTTGAAGGCCGAAGCTATTTTATACCAAGGCACCCAACGAAGTTTGTTTCTCTTATCGAATATTCTTTCTTTCTTGCAGTTTCTGCAGGGACACGATTAAGGCTATTTATGGTTCCAATTCAGAGGAACTTTATAATTTCAACAGCTCAATAAGGAAATCTTCTTGTTAGAATTTATGGGTTTGGACTCGAAATTGCTCAAGGTTATATTATCTTGTCATTGCGTCCATTGATTAATATGCTGGTGGGAGTTTTCTTGTTTATAACATCTGATATATGATTTGTTGAGATCATGCATGTACTTAGGCAACAGTGGAAAAAATAGCTATAGATAATGAACTTTTTTGAGAATTATTGATTATTGCCTTATATCTTATTTTAGGCTAACTTAAATACCCTAATTAGTTAAACCAACTATTTATTCTCTTATTTGTTTTTCTCTGCCCAACATCAAATTCTGTACAATATTGTGGATGGGCGTGTGGTAAAATTTTCCCTTAAACTTCAGTGGAAATTCTTTATTACATTGACATGTGAGACACTGATATTCCTTCCATCCCACTTGAATCCTCCATATTTAGTAACTGCCATAATAAAAATGAAGTAATGACTAGAGTTCATCTAATATGAAATCAAGAATCTGTCCTTATCCATGGCTGCAACTTCTTTCTTTGAAACTTAGAGGCTGTTCCCTGGAAGATTTAAGATGCCAAAGTTTGACTAAACTTGGATCATATACTAAATAAAGTGTTTGTAACAGCAGACTTTCCCTGGCTTGCATCTCGTCTGGGATTTCTCCTCACAATACATACGTATAAACTTTTCACGCACTACATTCCTATTGAAGCATGGCTATCATATTGGTATTCACATACTGGCAAAAAAACAATTTAGAGCACTATGTTTACTTTGATTATCGTGGTTGAGGTTTCCTATGCCTTTTTTTTCTACTTCTCGTTTAAACAGAACTTGGAAATATGAGCTTTAGATGGATGGATAGTAAAAAACCTATTTTTCAGATCCAAAAATCAAATGCCAATGCAAATGTATGGCTTTAGATATCAAATGACAATAAGAAACAGCTAATTATTATAATTGTATTGGGTTTACATTTTTTTTAACTTAAACATTGTCATTCATTTGTTATGTTTCTCCGTGAGTATGATAATTGTTTCGAAATTTCTTGTTAATAAGTTTAATTTACTTTTCCAAAGATAATGAAATATTTAATACATATCTCTTTCCCACATGTACTTTCTTTTCTTTCACTAGATATTTAACATTATATCAGTTTATTTAGATGAATGTATAACAAATAATAAAATTGTCTATTGTTTTCAAGGCTTAATATCTATTTTGGTTCCTATTTTTCTTCAGTTTTATTCAAAGTGATCCTTGAATTTTTTTTTTACGTTCAAAGTGATCTTAATTTTTGTAATTTTTCTATGACAGTGTCTAAATTATTAACGACATAGTATGAAGTTCAACCAATAGTGAATGATGTGGCCCATTTTTTTTAAAGTGGTTGCCCACCTCATCATTTGTCACTTCCTCATCTTCCATATTCAACCTCAAGAACCCTTTCTCATTTATTGCCCCACCACCATAAGGCAGAATCGTTTACCACTGTGTATCTATGTTCACCATCATGTACCTAGTTTCACGCTACTGTGAAAACCAATCCATGACTAGACTATCTTTGTCGCACTAGCCTCCATCATCATAGCACAACCACAAAATCCTCACGTCTCTTACAACCATGTCCATCATGACACTTGCAATTAAAACCAACACAATCCAAGAACAAAACCTAATTTCCTTGACGAACCATCATGAGACCAAAAGCAGCCACTGTTACCAATAAGGAGTATTGGTAAAACCTGAAGATATGTTTTGATGATGCTGCAACTTATAGATTTTGGATGTAGTAGGAAAATAGTTAAAAGGAACTTGTAGATTTTAAATGTAGTAGGAAAATGTTAAACATTGTAATGTTTACTAGTATAATCGATTATGGTTAAGCAATAATCGATTATCACAAGTCATACTTGAATAATCGATTATCACTTCATATAATCGATTATCACATTTTTGAAAACCTATAACGGACTTGAATAATCGATTATCACTTACAATAATCGATTA
The DNA here is from genome assembly GCA_034642375.1 of Vigna nakashimae. Taxonomy (NCBI): domain Eukaryota; kingdom Viridiplantae; phylum Streptophyta; class Magnoliopsida; order Fabales; family Fabaceae; genus Vigna; species Vigna nakashimae. Next base: position 40,388,886 of record CM067765.1, read on the forward strand.
TTCATGGCAGTTGGGAACTGACCTTTGGCACTCAGTGTACTTGGCTATATATTTTTGTTTTGGAGAAATTAGAAAAAAACGTTGTTGAACAGAAGCTCTTGCAGAATACTGTTTGTCAGAGGAAGTTCTCAGAAGCTATAGTTCAAGTTCCCTTGCTTGGTCTCGTGAACAGGAGAGGCTCGTGTGTCGTGTGTCGATAGTCAGAGCAAGCTCTCTTCGAGTTAGCAAGGTGCTCTGCCTAGTCTCGTGAATAGGAGAAGCTCACGTTTCGTTTGTCGATAGTCGGAGCGGTTCTCTTCGAGTTGGCAGAGTGTTCTTCTTCCGGTTCGTTCGTCGAAGGAAGGTTTATTTATCTGCTTTATTCACTATTTGTTGTAATCTGTGAAACCATTTTTAGTGAAAAAGGTTAATCACTATTTATAGTGATTAACGACTGGACGTAAAATCTTTTGATTCGAACCAGGATAAAAATTCTGTGTTGATTTTCTTATTCCCTACACTCATTTTATTTTACGTATATCAACTGTTTGATTAATTTTCTGAAAGAAAATTATTTTTACTAAAAGGACAAAATTAATTTTAATTGTGATCAAATACGCTTTCCGCTCTCTGAGTTTTAATTCCGCTGCGCTATACTCTTCGAAAAATACCCCCTCCGATACCTTCAATTGGTATCAGAGCTTGCTTTGATAGTTTTTCAAACTTTGCGAAAATGGCTGGTCACAATCAAAACCTTGTATACGCCAAGGGTGCTTCTATTAACAGACCACCACTTTTTACTGGTGATAACTATGTGTTCTGGAAAGTCAGAATGGAAATTTTTATGGGGTCTGTTGACAGAGGCATCTGGGAAGCTGTACAAAATGGTCCTTATATTCCTAAAAATACAGTTGATGGTGTAGAAGTAGAAAAATCATATTTTGACTGGACTGTTGAGGAAAATAGAAGAGCCCAATTTGATATTAAGGCTCAGAATATAATTTTATCTGCACTAACCATTGATGATTTTTTCAAAGTATCTGTTTATAAAAGTGCTCAGGAAATGTGGAAATTTTTAAGAGTCACTCATGATGAAGTATCGAATGTGGCTAAGTTGACTTGTTCGAATTCATGCTCTACATCAAACTCCTCATGCTCAAGCGATTCTAGTGAGCAAGAAAATTTATGCTTGATGGCCAATGTTAAATCATCTGACAGCCAAATCTTGAAGGAAAAGAAGGACTATCAAGGTTCCTCTTCAAGTTTCAAATGTTATGGATGTGGTGAAAGAGGCCATCTGAAAGCTGACTGTTCAAGCAACAAAAGAAGTAAAGAAATAAAAGAAAAGAAAATTCACAAGAAGAAGAAGGTTCACATTGCCTCGAAGGATAATGCATCAACCACCTCTAGTTCAAGTGATTCTGTTGAAGAAATAAACTTGTGTTTGACAGCTAATTTTGATGATGCTGGAAGCCAAGTAAGTAATTCTAGCTATGAATCTAGTGAATTTGATTTACAAAAGGCGTTTCTTGAATTACTTGATGAATATGAAACATTGAATGCTGCTTATAAAAATATGAAAAAGGAATTTAAAGAATTGAAATGGAAATATGAAAATGCATTAGATGAGGAAGTCATATTAAGAAACAAAGTTAGTAATCTTGAAACAAAATTGTCTGAATCTAATTCAAATGAAAAACCTGTTGAGTGTTTATCTTGTAAAAGTCACATGTTTGACATTGACATATTGGAAAATTTACTTTCTAAAGAAATCAAGCCTATCTCACATGTTCAAAATGTTTTTAGGAAGAGCAATCTTAGAAATATAAACATGCATCTTCATAAAAAGTCTAAAGTTAAGAGAACTCGTAGAGTTTGGGTTGAGAAAGGGACTTTTGTGAAAAACAAGGTGCATGATGTTTGTTGTTTTTATTGTATGAAAAAGGGACATACTTCAAACAAATGTAGAATTAAACATTTTGATGTTCCAAATGGAAAATATGCTTGGATTCCTGTTATAAAGTAATGTCTCTAACCTCAAAGGACCCAAATGAGATTATGGGTACAAAAACTATACTGTTTTTACTTTGCAGGTTAAGTTTTCAAAAGCAAAAGAGAGCTCTATGGTATTCTGCTCTTTGAAGTGATGCTACAAACCAGGATATAACTCCATCAAGTGGTATCCAAAAGCCTTCATTCAAGCACCAAGTATTTGAGCTAAGTGTTGTTTAAACTATGATGTTGCATCTTGTTTTTATTTGATCTTCCATTATTTAATTACTGTTATATTCATTACTAGTTAGGCAAATGATATGTTCATCACTATTTCATTCAACCTGTGGTGTGTTCTTGTTTGTTTACACATTTTGATCAAGTGAAATTCATTTATTTAAGATATTCATGTGTTGAATTTCATTCATGTCATGTAAAGCCATGTGCATTGTTATTTCAGTGCTTTGTTGATAATTATCTATTGAATTTGTGTTTAACTGGCTTAGTATTCAATTTCATGAGTACTTTGAAGTTACCTTTGGTGTAATCTCTGTCAAGCATCAAAAACTATGAAAAAGTCATTTAAATGAGTTGGCTGACAGATTTTCATTAGCAATTTTTGATGATTAAGATATGTGAAAATTAAATTGTCATTTCTATTTCAAAGTTGGTTCTGTGGAGATTTGTTTTTAAGTTCAAATGCATAACGAATGAGCTATGATAATATACATTGAGAGCCTGGATGCAGAAAATGAACTTATCAAATTTGCATAATTTTGATGTAAATTATTTTGTTTAAAAAATGTTGAAAGATAACACCTGAATCAACTCTTGTGATTGAATTTTTGCATATGTTGTTTTGATATGCATAGTTGAGTATATGAAGTTGAACAAATTGGGATATGAGAGTGCATGAATCATAGTTGGTGTTTGGGAAGTTGAAATTTGTGCTGTCAAAATTAGTTTTTCAACTGATTGTGCTAGCTGAAATGCTTTCTTGTTAAACCTGGAGTAGTTGTGATCACATTCATTTAAGCTACTATTGCATTCATTCTAGCTTATAAATTGTTTGTAGAATCATTAATTTCTAATTCGTTTGAAAACTGACTGTTGATTTCAATGAATTAATTAAGTCTGATAAAAGTTGAATTTGATCTACTAAGAAGTATTGAAACTAGTTTGGAATTGCAAATACTAATCTCAACTAGCTTGTAAGTATTTCTGCATTGCATTGGACTGAATAGATCTTAAAAATTTTTCAGAATTTTTTAAGTTTAAGGGAAATATCACATTTAGGGGGAGAAATATGTACAGTTACTACTAACTCTTATTGTTGTCTGTCAAGTTTGTAAACTTCCTGATCATGTTTGTAAGTATGAAAAAGGCCTTGTATGGTCTTAAACAGGCACCTAGGTCTTGGTATGAAAGACTTAGTACCTTCTTACTTGAAAATGAATTTTCTAGAGGAAAGGTTGATTCAACCTTATTCATTAAGAAAGTAGGAAAACACATTTTAATCGTGCAAGTTTATGTAGATGATATCATTTTCGGGTCAACTGATGACTCTTTGTGTGAAGAGTTTGCAAAAATAATGCGAGGTGAATTTGAGATTTCTATGATGGGTGAGTTAAACTTTTTCTTAGGACTACAGATAAAACAAATGAATGGTGGAACATTCATCTCCCAAACTAAATACTGTAGAGAAATTCTTAAGAAATTTGGTATGGATAGCTGCAAGGAAGCTAGTACACCCATGGGTACTTCATGTTATTTAGATAAGGATGAAATTGGAAAAGGAGTGAATGAAACCATGTTTAGAGGCATGATAGGATCCTTGCTATACTTAACTGCTAGTAGACCAGATATTATGCAGAGTGTTTGTGTATGTGCTAGATACCAAGCCAATCCTAAAGAATCTCATTTGACTGCAGTTAAGAGAATTCTAAAATATCTTAAGGGAACTACTTCATTTGGACTTTGGTATCCCTCTGATGCCTCACCTAGTTTAATAGGATACTCTGATGCAGATTATGGTGGCTGTAAAATTGACAGAAAAAGTACTAGTGGAACCTGTCATTTCTTGGGATGTTCTTTAGTGTCATGGCACTCAAAGAAACAAGCATGTGTAGCTTTGTCTACCACCGAAGCTGAATATATTGCAGCTGGAAACTGTTGTGCCCAAATTTTGTGGATGAAACAACAATTGGAAGACTTAGATATCTTCCTTGAAAAAATTCCTCTAAAATGTGATAATACTAGTGCGATAAATTTGACCAAGAACCCCATAATGCATTCAAGAACTAAGCATATAGAAATTAGGCACCATTTCTTAAGAGATCATATTCAAAAAGGGATTGTCAAATTGAATATGTTGATACTTTACATCAATTAGCTGATATCTTTACCAAGGCTCTACCTAAAGATAGATTTTTTGAGCTTAGAAGAGAGTTAGGAGTGATAGACATATGTTAGAATCAAAATCTATGCAAATTTCTGCATTTTTCGTAAACTTAACGCTTCATAATCGATTATCACTAAGTTATAATCGATTATTCATGCATCAAATTCAATTCTGGAAAATCTTGAGCAGATAATCGATTATCATTATGCATAATCGATTATCATGCAATTCTGGGCAGTAATTATTGAACTGATAATCGATTATCACGAGCCATAATCGATTATTACGCTGACAGTTTCAAAAATAGAGTCGTTGGAGCATCCCATAACGGCTATAAACGACCATAAACGGCTAGTTTGTCCATTTTTCTTATAAATAGCCCCCCATAATCGATTATTAGACACTCCTTTGCACCCAAATACTACTGAAATCAAATCTAGAGCCCAAATCTTCTTCATTTCCCTTCACCTTCTCAAAATCTCATTTTCCCATTCTTCCTCCATGGCTGACTCAAGAAGGCACCATCGCAGAACAGCTGGAGCCTCCTCTTCTTCTCAACCACGTCTTGCAAACATAGATGGATGGATTTCAGATCTTTATGAATTTTCTTTATGGTTGATTGTTATGTTATTTTCTTTATGGTATTTAGTTTCTTAATGAATTTCATGTAATTCCTTTCTGTTCTTAATATAATGAGCTTTTATTTTTTTGCATATATTCCATTTTTGAGGGGGAGCTCATATTAAGGGGGAGGTTATTACATTATTCTTTTTGCTTATGATAAAAAAGGGGGAGAAGAAATATAAGGGGAGGATTAAAAAAAATAGTTTTTAATTATACAGGTACTGCTAACTGTGGTTGTCCATTAGTTTATTTTTGTTGCAGGTAAACCTGAGTTGCTTTTAAAGAGAGAGTTTTTGATCATCATCAAAAAGGGGGAGATTGTTACCAATAAGGAGTATTGGTAAAACCTGACGATATGTTTTGATGATGCTGCAACTTATAGATTTTGGATGTAGTAGGAAAATAGTTAAAAGCAACTTGTAGATTTTAAATGTAGTAGGAAAATGTTAAACATTGTAATGCTTACTAGTATAATCGATTATGGTTAAGCAATAATCGATTATCACAAGTCATACTTGAATAATCGATTATCACTTCATATAATCGATTATCACATTTTTGAAAACCTATAACGGACTTAATAATCGATTATCACTTACAATAATCGATTATTCATGGCAGTTGGGAGCTGACCTTTGACACTCAGTGTACTTGGCTATATATTTTTGTTTTGGAGAAATTAGAAAAAAACGTTGTTGAACAGAAGCTCTTGTAGAATACTGTTTGTCAGAGGAAGTTCTCAGAAGCTATAGTTCAAGTTCCCTTGCTTGGTCTCGTGAACAGGAGAGGCTCGTGTGTCGTGTGTCGATAGTCGGAGCAAGCTCTCTTCGAGTTAGCAAGGTGCTCTGCCAGGTCTCGTGAATAGGAGAAGCTCGCGTTTCGTTTGTCGATAGTCGGAGCGGTTCTCTTCGAGTTGGCAGAGTGTTCTTCTTCCGGTTCGTTCGTCGAAGGAAGGTTTATTTATCTGCTTTATTCACTATTTGTTGTAATCTGTGAAACCATTTTTAGTGAAAAAGGTTAATCACTATTTATAGTGATTAACGATTGGACGTAGAATCTTTTGATTCAAACCAGGATAAAAATTCTGTGTTGATTTTTTTATTCCCTACACTCATTTTATTTTACGTATATCAACTGTTTGATTAATTTTCTGAAAGAAAATTATTTTTACTAAAAGGACAAAATTAATTTTAATTGTGATCAAATACGCTTTCCGCTCTCTGAGTTTTAATTCCGCTGCGCTATACTCTTCGAAAAATACCCCCTCCGATACCTTCAGCCACCACGATGCTCATGTCCAACAACCATTCTCTTATGGGTTGTGTAGAAGAAGATAGGCCTTATTTTCCAACCAAGAGGGGGCGAATTGGTTCTGTATTAAAAAAGTGTTCTTTTCAAAGCCATTAGAAAATCTCCAACCTTTCTTGAAATACAAGCAAATAAAGAATGTAATGAAATGAAAGAGATAAGGGATAGAAAGAAAAACACCAAGATTTATACTAGTTGGGCCTCAATTCCACTTCACTATATAGATTGAGTTATATAGCAAGAATTACATAGACACTCCCTCAATGCAATCTCCTCTCCAACTCTAAATCTAATGTCGAAAAAACAACACAGAAAGAACAATCCTCTTTTTATAGAAACCCTTTGACACACCCCTCAAAGAAACCACAACTCCATGTTCTCTTCCTAGCCACCAGCAACAGGGAAACCACAATCCATAGAGTGCAAAATCTAAATTGATCTGATTCAAAACACCTAAGAGTGCATATGGTGATCAATAAATGTAAGCACACATCAATTCCTTTAAGAATCCTTTCAATCTTCTAAATGAAATGCTTCTTGGTTCTTAGAGAATGAACACTCTTTCAATTTAAGATCTCAAATAACTTTTTCAGATATAAAAGATAATATTCCAAAAGTTCTTTTTAATGCAGAGAGTTATGTGTCAATATATAGTTTTCTCAAGTTTGACGCATCTTAATCGATTGCAATATTAATGTAATCGGTTAAACAATTAACACTACTATAATAGAATTACATTAAAACACATTTTACAGATTACGCATTTAATGTAATCAATTACACATTTAATGTAAGGTTGTTAAGACTTATCAAGAAAACAAATTTTCAAAGTACACGAGATTTAACCAATTAAGAAAATAGTGTAATCGGTTAAGTATAACACTTAAGCAAATTTGAAAACTTTTTCACTTCAAAACTCATCCCTACACTTAGCAAACAAGTATAAGTAAAGACACGAGTTTTAATCGATTATACATATAATGTAATAGGTTAAAACTTCCAGTTTGCCACAATTAAGTATTTACTAATATCTGATGGATCTAACTGATTACATAAACAGTGTAATTGATTAATTCATACAGATATGCATTGTGCAAAGATTTTTATCATTCAACGTATTGAAATCGACTTAAAACTGTTATTTTGCCACACATTTAAAGTTCAACATAAGTGCTTGTGGTTTTCCTTTTCAACATCATATGTCATGCATTCACATATAAAAGAAGAGGTTGAGAGATTTAGATTTCGCACCCTTTCAAAACGCTACAACCTCCATTCACCAAAATCCTTCTACATTTTAACTATCCCGTGTGTCGCAACCGGAATCGCGACGGGACAGCGATTCAAAAAAAGGAACGAGTTTTGAAAAGAGATTTTGGAGTCGCCACCATAGTTTATTATGGAAAACTACGGAAAAACCATAAAATAATAAGAGAAGGTGTTAGCACCCTACAACGCCTGCCCTAAGGCAGTACCTTTAACTAAATGCACGAATATGATGTGGTTTTCAAAATGTTTAACTATCCCCTAAAATAAAATTCTAAATAAACAAAATATATTTTTTAGTTTTTTGGGCCCGACAAGGATTGACCTTGCTCCTACGTATTCTCATTCAAAATGAGAAATCAAGGTTACGTAGTTCTTTTGGAAACTGGGTTGAAAATTTCGTTTAGGAAATTGTTTGAGAATTTTGTTTGGAAATGATTTTGGATTTTTGGGAAGTGAACCTGACAAGGACTAGCCTTGCTCCTACGTATCTCCACTCTTGATGGAGAATCAAGGATCACGTAGTTCTGGCCGAGAGATTGTTTGTCGTTTGAAAAAGAAAATGTTTTTAATTTTTGAACATTTTTTTTATATTTTCGAGAAAAAAGGAGGTAATGAGTACTAGGCCAACATGGACGGTCACACGAGCGCTCATACCATTATTTAAATTTTTTAATAGAAAAGTATTGAACACTAGGATGATACGGACGATCACACGAGTGTTCAACCTTTAAAACATACTTTGTTGTTTTTATTAAAAGAAAGAGAAAATGTTTTTAGCACAAGGACGACGTGAGCGGTCACACGTGTACTTAACCTTTAAAACATACTTTTCTTATTTTTAGTTAAGAAGAAAGAAAAGGTTTTTAGCACAAGGACGACGCGAGCGGTCGCACGTGTGCTTACACCTTTAAAAATGTATTTTTGTAATTTTTATAAGAAGAAAAAAAAAAGGTTTTAGCAAAAGGACGACGCGAGCGGTCACACGTGTGCTTAAACCTTTAAAATATTTCTATAATTTTTATAAGAAAAAGAAGAGGTTTTTAGCACAAGAATGACGCGAGCGGTCACACGTGTGCTTAAACCTTTAAAATATTTTTATAATTTTTTATAAGAAAAAGAAAGAGGTTTTTAACACACGGACAACGGGAGCGGTCACACGTGTGCTTAAACATTTAAAATATTTTTATAAGAAAAAGAAGAGGTTTTTAGCACAAGGACGACGCGAGCGGTCACACATGTGCTTAAACCTTTAAAATAGTTTTATTCTATTTTAGAAAAAAAGAAGAAGAAGAAAAGGTTTTAGCACAAGGACGATGCGTGCGATCACACATGTGCCTAAACCTTTAAAAATATTTTTGTAAATTCGTATATATATATATATATATATATATATATATATATATATATATATATATATATATAGGTTTAATTGCTTGCATTGTCCCTAGTTTGGCTGCAACGTGTCAAAGTAGTCCATCTTTTTAAAAAAATTTCAGTTACGTACAAACTTGGTTTAAAAGTGTCAATTTCGTCCAAACGTATGTAAAATTTGCTTCAATCAAGTCCCTTCCGTTAAATTCACCAAAACGGACGTTAATTTTTTAGTTCTCTCTCCTCTGCTCCTCTGCTCCTCTGCTTCTCTGCTCTGCTCCTCTGGACATTATAAAATAATATAATGATAATATAAAATATAAAATAATACATTAAGCAATTATTAGAAAATTTGAAAATATTATGCATATATATTAAATGAAAAAAACAGTATACGTGGACTAAGTTATACAGAACTTCTGCACAGAGTAATGATTGTGGATGAAACTCTCATTTCTCATATATTTATACTTGGTTTTAGTTTATCTTACAAAAACATGAAAACTAAATCTAAACAAAAAGTATTCTTTTCACACCCATTTTCTGCTTCATTCGATAATTGCTTTTCGTAGTAAAATATTATATTAAAATAATAACAATAAATATAATTAAAATATTATAATTCGTAGTAAAATATTATCTAAAAATCAAATAATTCATTTTTCTGTTCTTTAACTAAAAAGGTATTTACAAAATTATTTATTTTGGTATAATATTGGTTGAACTGTTTCTACATATTTTCATTTTCTTTAAAAAAGAATTATACGTTTTGTGTTAATTATATATATATAATTTATCGTCATTAAAAGTATATTAAAAATATATATAAGATAATAGGATAAATCATATATATTTAAAATAATTTATTAATTAATTTATTTACTAAAATAGTTTTAAGATAATAAAATATAAGATAGATATTTATATTTGAGATTAATAAAATTATTTTACTTTAAAATACACACATATTTTAATTAATAGATACTGTATAACTTTAATTTTTTCTTTCAATTAACAGGCACAATTCTCTATTAATAAATCATATGTAGCATATTGGTAAAAAAAAAGTGGAATAATAATTTAGATAAGTAGAGGAGAGAGAAAAAAAAATTAACGTCCGTTTATGGGATTTAACGGAAGGGACTTGATTGAAGCAAATTTTACATACGTTTGGACAAAATTGACACTTTTAAACCAAGTTTGGACGTAATTGAAACTTTTTTAAAAAGATGGACTAACTTGACACGTTGCAGCCAAACTGTGGACAATGCAAGCAATTAAACCTATTATATATATATATATATATATATATATATATATATATATATATATATATATATATATTAATATCTTATTTTTTTATGTATTATTAGATATGTATTTAAAATAAATAGATATTTATAATAAATAAATAAAATACAATAAAAACAATAACAACAATAAAAATAATAAAATAAAAAAACAAACAAAATAAGATAAATAAGGGAACAAAATAAATTAAATAAGGAAAAGCAAATAAATAAATAAGTTATAAAAATAAAACAAATAGCGGGGGGCCCAAATGAGAAAATGGGGTGTCTAAACTAATTTTTCTTTTATAAACAAATGGGGCCTACAACCCAAACTGAAAGGGGTGAGGAAGTGAAACATTTTTTTTTTCTTGGGCTTGGCCTAAGCCTAAGCGGAAAGGGGTGTGAAAACGAAAAAAAAGGGGGGCAATAAGGAAAAGGTTCCACACCGAACGGGGCAAGGCCTAAGGTGGATGAGGTGCGAAATATGAATAAAGGGGGTACAGAACAATTTTTTTTTTGGGGCTTGGCCCAGCTCTGGCCCGAGGGTTTTGTTTCTGCTCCCTAACCTAGAATTCCCTAGGCGTTTCCTATCCTCCTCCCCATTTGCACGTTTCACTCTACTCAGAGACATCCCTCGCATCTCCCTTTCCCTGCTGATGAGCGGGTCGCACCACTCACAAAAGTTGTTTGCAGATAAGAATGCAGTACAGTACTAGGAAGTGACTCCTAGGTCGTCTCTCAAGGACCAATTTATATGGTTCAGTCTCAGATTTGACACGAAGTGGGGGGGGGTGTTTTTGTGATTTTGTTTGAATGCGGTAAATAAAATTAAACGGTAAAAATGGAACAGTAAATATTCAAAAACTGTAAAATTAAACGTAGAAATAAAAACATCAGTGAAAATACATTGACAGAGAATAAACCGCAAAAATAACGTTTGAAAATAAAATGAACAGAAAAATACATTGACAAAATTTAACGATGAAGAAAACAATAAACGGTAAAATAAAGAGACAGTAAAATTAAAAGCACTTAATTGGAAATCAAATTTAGCAAAGATTCAACACTTAGAAATTAAATTCCTGGACAGTAAAAATAAAAATTACAGTAACACACTACACTCTTCAGAAAATAAATCACTGTTGCACTGTTTGGAAAATGAAAATACAGAGAGTTAATTGAAAGAGGAAGAGGCAGTAGCCTCCTCCCAGACGTGGGTAGTTCCTATACTACTCCTAAAATCTAAAAACGGATACCCCTTCTTTGCTGCTTGTGGTGGTTTTATAACAAAACATCTGAACCCGTGAGTCTCTCCTTTTTCCAACTAATATTTGTCCTCTTCTCCCAACTTGCTTCTCTTCATTTTGCTGCTTCTAGTTTCAAGCTTTCAAGCTTCAAGCTGCTGTGCATCTTTCAGCCACCTTTATGCCTTGCTTCTATGTAGATGGTGCTGTTAGAATATGAAACCAAACCAGGCTATGACAGCATCTAGGCCGTGAGCTACTTTGTGGAAAACACTTCAAAAATTCTGCACCAAACTTCTCAAAGCCGTGAACTCATTGCATATATGCAAGCCAATTTTCGTTTTAGGAAAGAAGTGTGGTGTGTGTTGTTTCTGAAGCAATTGTGAGATGAGTGCAAAGTGGGCCATAATGTATTTTCTACCATCAATACCATGAGCTCCATTAAGTGGTTTGTTGGCTTGGCAAAACATATCAGTAACACCACTTCCCTTAATAATATAAAATTCAAATTTTTGCAAGCTTCTCCCGTGAACTTGAACAAAGTGGTGGCCCCTCTTTAATTCAACATATGTGGTGAATGCTTTGCCCAAAATAATATGGGGCATGTGTTTATGAAGAATTAAAAGCATAGCATTTTGGAGCTCTTACACCTTCACGTAAACTTTTCAAAGTGGTGGCTCCCATGTTGTCTAGCCAAAAACAAATGGAGATAAAAACAAACCATTCACCATTCCATTTTTTCAAGTGTTGGACGTTAGCTTCAACCATGGTGGCCCCAACTTTCCATTTTAAATGCTTGCCAAAGAATAAGCTAATTTTGCAAATGGCCTTTCCTTTTGTGTATATTGCCGTGTGCACTTCATCATGAAATTCCAATGTATTGGCTTGACAAGATGAATGGCTGTGAATGCTGAAGACTTATGGCAGCCACTTTCTTCAAAAGCCAGTGAGTTGCAACCTGGTTTCCAAACAAACCAATATTGCTTATAAAATGTGTCAATATGAGTGTTGAATCCTTGAGTGTTGGGAGGTCTTAGCACCGTTCAATTATCAATTCCTAACCACCACAAGTATGAAACAACAAGCAAACAATGCAAACAAATTAGAAGCCACTTAAACAGTATGAACTTGACTGACACAGGGGAGTAAAACAATTACTGGGAACAACACATAACGAATTTGAACAAAGTAAAAACTATACATGAAAATAGACATCCATACGAAACTATGAAAAAAAATTGCATGCAAAACGGATAAGAATTGTATTCAAACGAAGACACACAAGTTGACACAACATTCACGCAGCACTGGGATGACATAGGAGAGTAAACAAATTACTGGGAACGGTACAGATCGAATTTGAACAAAGTAAAAACTATACATGAAACTAAACATCTAGACGAAACTATGAAAAAAAATTGAATGGAAAACGGATACGAATTGAACTCGAACGAGGACAAACAAGTTGACACAAAATTCACACAGCAACCAGCGAAAATTGAAGTGGCTGAAATGCATTGGGCTCAATTGTCATTTCTCATTTAGCCTTCAAATGTCCCAAAAAGATATCCAAAATTTTCCCATAATTAATAATGCAAAATAATAAGTTCAGATAATTCAAATTAGTTAAAATAAGAATTTCTGATCGAATTAAGCACAATTAGGAAAAATAGGAAAATAACGGACGATTAAGCACAATTCCCTGATTAATTCTAGTACAATAAACTAAGTGAAGTGAAGAAAATATTGACTCATCAAAATAGACCACACTTAGTCTTTTGCACTCCTGGGCAAAATCAAGATGCAAATCAGGGAATACGACATCAAAGGACTGACACAGATGCAACATACATAAAATAAAAACTCGCAAGAAAAATAAACAGAATTTACACAGTTCTCAAGAATTCTGGATAGAGAAAAGAAGTAGAAAATATCCGATACAAAATCAAATAAAGCAGATACTTACAGAAATCATCCAAGCAATTCAATACACAGAAAAATAATCAATCAGCTTAAGAGGTGATTCAAAAATAACAAAACCTCACATATGCACTCATAGTGTTTCTCTCAAGTGTCTAGGGTAAATAATTTCAACTCAATGTACTCAAGAAAACAAACACAAGTAGACTTGGCAAGTTTCTAATTATCAATACTTAAAACATATGCATATTCAGATCAAAAGGTCTTTACATGGTTGTAATGGGGCCAAGGACAGGGGAGGATAAAATTTGGATAAGTAGCTACAGCTTAGAAGAAATAGAGGAGCAATGGGGAAAAAGTGTAAACACAGTGAAATCTCACCCAAACCTCTAATTCAATCCTCTTCTCAACTCCATTATTCACAGGATTATTTTTCAATTTTCTCTTTTTCTCATCAAATTTGTTTTTCCATCCTGTCTCTTTTATTTTCTCTCTTTATCACACAACAGGATAGAATTCATATTTTCAGAACAAGATGAGGAACCAACTAGCCAATTTATCAGAATCCCCAAGGAGACCACACTTATTCACAAAACACTTTTATAGCTCCAGACTTTCCTAAGGTTAAGGTAATCATTATTTTTCACTTAGGGATCAGTGTATGAGCTTTAAAACAAAGAAATGAATACAGTTAAGCTCAAAAGGGGTATCAAAGGGTAATAACAAGGTAGGCTTATTTGGCTAAAGAGGCTCAAGAACAAAAATGCCTTTATCACGTCTGAACATGCATATCAATCAAGTATATCAAAAAGAATCAAGCCAAGGCATATGTGCAAGCAATCAAGATACATGTCACACAAGAAGGAACATAAAGTGGCTCAAATCTCACACAGGGTATTTGTCACAATCAAATCAACCTCTTAAACACATAATCATGTTTCCAAGCAGAGAAAAGCAAGGATTTCAAACTATAAGCATTAATCAAGTGAAGGAAAAATCTACAACTTAGACAGACTCCAGAAATCAAGAGAAAAATGTAAAATTTATTGCACACAAAACAACTAAAAACAACTTAAAACAGAAAAAATTTAACACTCAAAACAGAAAAAATTTCACACACAAAACAAAAACAATTCAGAGTCTCCCCCAATAGACCACACTTAAACTACACATTGTCCTCAATGTGTTCTAAGCATACATTAGCAATCAAAACATGAAACATATTATGGACAAGTGCAATAAAAGTAGGAAAAAGGGAGAGAAAGAAAATGCAAACTCCCGCAGGTTATGGTGGAAGCTGCCAATTTTGGACTTTCAGGGAGATGTCTTCAGAATCCAGCAAGGAAGTTTTGAGGACGAACTGCTTCATCCTCCAAATTTGATCAAGCAGTGAAATGTTTTCCACTGCTGGATTTATGCAGTTATTGTTGATGAGCAGGTTCAGCAGGTGCCTATTGTTGTTGAAACTTTGGTGAGCGGTGGCACCTTTGTCTTCCACTGTGGGTGCATATTGGTCAAATTCAATTGTACCTCCTGCAATAGGGTTAGTGCAAAATGGTTCCACAGAAATGTCATGCAGAGGTATAACACCCAATCCTAGTTGAACAGGCTGAACCTCAGATACATCCTCACAACATGAATCCGTTTCAAATGTAGAAACAATATCTATAACAGGTTCAGATTCATGTTCAGTGCATGGAGAACAAATATTTGAATGTGATAGTAAAAAGCGGTCCTCATCATGCACAGAGGAAAAATTAAAATCATGCTCAGCAACAATATAGTCATCAGCATACCTCTCATCATCACAATCAACATAATAATCAAATTGTGGTATGCTTACCTCCTCTTCCTTGAAGATTTCTAGAGTGTGGGAAGGTGAAGGTGGTCTACCTGGTTCAGGATTACTGCTTACTTCTGCCGGGTCCCCAAAATTTTCATCAGTCTCCTCAGGTACAAGAGTGGCCATCTGCCTGATCTGATCACTCAGATTCTGCAAGGCAGCTTGAGTTTCCTGCTGGAACTCCATGCTCTCTTGCTTGAACTGCATGTTCCCTTTCTGAAACTGAATGTTCTGCATTGTCATCTGCTCTAGTAACTCCTTTAATGTAGGTTCAGAAGTAGAAGGCTGAGGAGTTATTTGAATAGGAGAATCATACTGCTGACTCTCATATTGTGGAACTGGCTCCCAAAGAGAGCTCTCAGAAATTGGATGATGGAACATATTGTTCTCATCATAAAAATCAGCAGATTTAAAATCAAAGTAATATGCAGAATAAGAGTCATAATCACAGACATTGGCAGAATAAGCATTATTCACAACATTAAAATAGGTAGACATGGAAAAATAAAAAATAAAAACTAAAAACTAAAAATTACGAATCAGATAAAACAAAACACATTTATACATGCTACAAGCACACACAAGACAGAACATCAATAGTAAAAATTTTTAATTAATTTTTTTTTTTTTAATTTTTTTTTTTAATAACAACTAAATACAGAACATAGCACAATTAAACACATATATACACAATATATATTAACACAGTAAAAATCTAAAACAAAAACCTGGATCTGAAGTGACAACGCCGCCAAAATTTGCTGAAGGTGTCGTTGTCGCCTACAAAAATATACAAGACAAAACACACAAAACAAACATATTAACAGAACAAAACTTTATACAAAAATCTAAAACCAAACCTCCATTGATTGGTCCCCGGCAACGGCGCCATTTTGATGAGCGGGTCGCACCACTCACAAAAGTTGTTTGCAGATAAGAATGCAGTACAGTACTAGGAAGTGACTCCTAGGTCGTCTCTCAAGGACCAATTTATATGGTTCAGTCTCAGATTTGACACGAAGTGGGGGGGTGTTTTTGTGATTTTGTTTGAATGCGGTAAATAAAATTAAACGGTAAAAATGGAACAGTAAATATTCAAAAACTGTAAAATTAAACGTAGAAATAAAAACATCAGTGAAAATACATTGACAGAGAATAAACCGCAAAAATAACGTTTGAAAATAAAATGAACAGAAAAATACATTGACAAAATTTAACGATGAAGAAAACAATAAACGGTAAAATAAAGAGACAGTAAAATTAAAAGCACTTAATTGGAAATCAAATTTAGCAAAGATTCAACACTTAGAAATTAAATTCCTGGACAGTAAAAATAAAAATTACAGTAACACACTACACTCTTCAGAAAATAAATCACTGTTGCACTGTTTGGAAAATGAAAATACAGAGAGTTAATTGAAAGAGGAAGAGGCAGTAGCCTCCTCCCAGACGTGGGTAGTTCCTATACTACTCCTAAAATCTAAAAACGGATACCCCTTCTTTGCTGCTTGTGGTGGTTTTATAACAAAACATCTGAACCCGTGAGTCTCTCCTTTTTCCAACTAATATTTGTCCTCTTCTCCCAACTTGCTTCTCTTCATTTTGCTGCTTCTAGTTTCAAGCTTTCAAGCTTCAAGCTGCTGTGCATCTTTCAGCCACCTTTATGCCTTGCTTCTATGTAGATGGTGCTGTTAGAATATGAAACCAAACCAGGCTATGACAGCATCTAGGCCGTGAGCTACTTTGTGGAAAACACTTCAAAAATTCTGCACCAAACTTCTCAAAGCCGTGAACTCATTGCATATATGCAAGCCAATTTTCGTTTTAGGAAAGAAGTGTGGTGTGTGTTGTTTCTGAAGCAATTGTGAGATGAGTGCAAAGTGGGCCATAATGTATTTTCTACCATCAATACCATGAGCTCCATTAAGTGGTTTGTTGGCTTGGCAAAACATATCAGTAACACCACTTCCCTTAATAATATAAAATTCAAATTTTTGCAAGCTTCTCCCGTGAACTTGAACAAAGTGGTGGCCCCTCTTTAATTCAACATATGTGGTGAATGCTTTGCCCAAAATAATATGGGGCATGTGTTTATGAAGAATTAAAAGCATAGCATTTTGGAGCTCTTACACCTTCACGTAAACTTTTCAAAGTGGTGGCTCCCATGTTGTCTAGCCAAAAACAAATGGAGATAAAAACAAACCATTCACCATTCCATTTTTTCAAGTGTTGGACGTTAGCTTCAACCATGGTGGCCCCAACTTTCCATTTTAAATGCTTGCCAAAGAATAAGCTAATTTTGCAAATGGCCTTTCCTTTTGTGTATATTGCCGTGTGCACTTCATCATGAAATTCCAATGTATTGGCTTGACAAGATGAATGGCTGTGAATGCTGAAGACTTATGGCAGCCACTTTCTTCAAAAGCCAGTGAGTTGCAACCTGGTTTCCAAACAAACCAATATTGCTTATAAAATGTGTCAATATGAGTGTTGAATCCTTGAGTGTTGGGAGGTCTTAGCACCGTTCAATTATCAATTCCTAACCACCACAAGTATGAAACAACAAGCAAACAATGCAAACAAATTAGAAGCCACTTAAACAGTATGAACTTGACTGACACAGGGGAGTAAAACAATTACTGGGAACAACACATAACGAATTTGAACAAAGTAAAAACTATACATGAAAATAGACATCCATACGAAACTATGAAAAAAAATTGCATGCAAAACGGATAAGAATTGTATTCAAACGAAGACACACAAGTTGACACAACATTCACGCAGCACTGGGATGACATAGGAGAGTAAACAAATTACTGGGAACGGTACAGATCGAATTTGAACAAAGTAAAAACTATACATGAAACTAAACATCTAGACGAAACTATGAAAAAAAATTGAATGGAAAACGGATACGAATTGAACTCGAACGAGGACAAACAAGTTGACACAAAATTCACACAGCAACCAGCGAAAATTGAAGTGGCTGAAATGCATTGGGCTCAATTGTCATTTCTCATTTAGCCTTCAAATGTCCCAAAAAGATATCCAAAATTTTCCCATAATTAATAATGCAAAATAATAAGTTCAGATAATTCAAATTAGTTAAAATAAGAATTTCTGATCGAATTAAGCACAATTAGGAAAAATAGGAAAATAACGGACGATTAAGCACAATTCCCTGATTAATTCTAGTACAATAAACTAAGTGAAGTGAAGAAAATATTGACTCATCACCTGCCAAGACTGACCACCGCGTCATCTCCGCGTGCACACTGCCGTCCCAGCCAGATCGACCACCGCGTCATCTCCACGTGCACACTGCCGTCCAAGCCGTCGCCAGCTCAGCTGTGCCCCGTCGAGACCATCGCTGGCCGTCACTCCAGCCCTTCCAGCTCCACCCTGAGGCGCTTCCGGCGAGATCGCCGCACTACTCACCACTGAGATCGTCGTCGGTCACCAGATCCAAGTCTTTACTCCCTTCTCTTCTTCACGCACAACCCAAGACTCACCCCTCAGCGTCGCGTGCCGCCGCGAGCACCACCACTCCTAGCCAGGACCATCGCCGACCACCACTCTAAGCTTCCCTTCTCCTCTTCGCGCGCGGAAGCTTTCTCCCCTCTCCCAGACGTCGCGAATCGGGACCCCAGCAGCGCCCTTAATCGCGGCCAAAGTTGTCACCGGTTGCCATACCCCAGACACCGTCTCTCATCTCACGAATGAAACGCCACCGTGGACGAAGCTGGCCACCATTTTCTTCACCGGAATTTGCTTCCTCACTGACGCTGCCGGCACCGTTTTCCTTCTTCCCCTTTCGAGTTTTTTCCATGCCAAAAGCATCTATAGCAACACCACTTTTCCTTCTCTTAATCCATTTTTTACATTTAAGGATCAGTTTGATGTTTTGTCTTCTGAGATTAAGAACGATGGGCGTGTGTGGTGTTCTAAATTGGTCATTGTTCTTGGTTGTGGCTTTATGCAATGCAGGTTGAGGATGGTGTTGGGTTTTGAGGATGGGAGAATGAAATTCCCCCTATGCGTGAAGATGAAGACAGTGTGCTGGTTGATGACAAATTTATGAACACCGAAAAACAGCTGATGGACAAATTTATGATCACCAAAATATGATGTCACAAACTTGTTTCACAATCGGCAAGTATGACCGAATCGTTCAAGTAATAAACTTGGTAAGACCAAGTATCGTTCTCCCAAAGGACTCACGGCCTAGTTTAGTTGTGTGGTTTGTTGATTAGCTAAGACTTAAGAACGAAATATTTGGAGTTTAATATGCAAGACAGAAAATAAACATGTATGCATGAATTTTTGATCAATGGCAAAAGCAAAAGATAAACACTTTCAATGAAATATATGAATGAATATGTTGTTGGGGGTCAATTTCATCTTATCCACTCTCATATATTTTAGGAATTCAACATTCAAATCATCATTGTTAATGCCACTCTCTAAAGTACCTTTCTAGAAGGCTTCTCCCTAATCACGAGTTCATACAATTCCTAGCATTCCTAATGATCAGTTCATAAGTGCAGGAGCTTAACGACAACCAACATAATATTGGGAGAAATTCCCCGGATCTAGACTTCCCCGTACGTGCCCGTATCGACAAAACCAATAATCATGCATCGAATGAGTTAAACTATGCAAGCATTAAGCAAAGAGGAAAAACCCTAACTAATGATGAAAGAAAGCATAAGTCTTAATTAAAAGATGCAAGCATAAATTCCATATATGAGAGCTTCAAAAGATTACATTGATTCCCCAACAAACATACAAGGTTTAGTTCACCATATTCATGGTGAACCTAGATGAACAATGAAAGAATGAAAGAATAAACCCTAAAAAGGTGAAGAGGTAGCCTGAGCATCCAAGATCCTCCTTCAAAGGGGTGGAAGAGAGAGTGTTTGCCTCGTTTCTGCCAAAGATACAAACCCTAGGACGTGCAAGTCCTTAAATACTACTCTAAAATTACAAAGAATCTAGGCCCAAGCCCATAAGTGTGCCGCTCAACGGTAAAGTACCGCTCAGCGGTGAGTGCGCGTCTCGTTTCTTCCCCTCAGCGGCCATTTTGCCCCTCAGCGGACCTCCCGTGACCTCCTGAGTGCCGCTCAGCAGTAAAATGCCGCTGAGCGGTGACTTCGGCTTCTCCTTTTGCACTCTTTGATTTCTTTTCTGATTCCATCTCTCTCCTTCTTCACTTCTTCCACTAAATTCACCTTAAAACCTGCACAAAAACACTGAAATCAAGCATAAACCTGTCCAGCTCTCTTATTTCTGAAAATATGAATAAAAGTATGATTTTAAGCTAGTTTCTAAGTATAAAGGTTGCTTTTAGTATCAATTTTAAGCATGAAAATAACAGTTTTTCAACTGTTATCACAACCCCAAACTTAGAACTTTGCTTGTCCTCAAGCAAACAAAATGTAACTCAATCTCCAACCAATTCATATGATGGTTCACTCATTCAAAAATCCTCTTTTTCAAGATAAGTAACAACTTCACTCAAACTTATGACCAAGAGTTCATTCAAGATTTGCACATGCTTTAGTGTTCACAAAGTCATTTAAATTCCAACAAATGCTATTTTTCATGAATGATCAATCAATTAAGCATGGATGTTCATGTGCTTATGGAATATTTCCTCACTAGATAAAGTGTTTCACTCACACTCAAGTGTATAAGAGGTAATCACTCATTCACTCTACTATCACAATGTCACATGAATCAACTTTGCCTTTCATTTTACCACAATCAAAAACATTCACAAGCATGCATCATCACAAGGACTTTTCAATGGCTTATAATGTGGCTGGGCTAACAAGAAAATTGGTTTTTCTGGATCACAAAATCCTTGAGTTAAGAGAATCATAATAACACAATCATCTTATTCATTCCCAACTTTCTTTTGCCTTTGCATTTGCATTGAGCTTTACTTCTTTTTCTTTTCTTTTCTTTTTCTTTTCTTTTCTTTTTCTTTGCATATTCTTACTTTTTAGCTCTTAGCTCAATGCTTTTCCTTTTTCATGTTTTCCCAACAACCCCAAACTTGAACATTTAACAGTACCACACAAGATCTTCTACTTAACTCAAGGTAAAGATTTTTCAATCAAAGGTTTCAGTGTATGTTCAAGGCCAAGGGTTCAAAGGATAGAACACAAAGTGTTCTCTTTTAGTGGGCTAACTTTATGAATTTGGCCAATAAAAAGGGTTCCAACAAACGGCCTTGATCATATGATGCAAAACAAGCATTTGATTCAATCATAGAAAACCTGGGCAAAGTCATTCATGCTTTCAAAGTAATAGCATTCAACAATAACAACTCTGGAGCTCAAAATCTCACATATCAGCTCATTCACATTTGACATACACATCCTGCTTAATTTCACAATCACAATCATGATATCATGCATTTGTTCACAAAGCTTGTGAATCACCTGTATAAGCATTTTAATGTGCACATCATCTCAACATCAATTAATCAATAAGCATCATCAAGCATTACGTATCAAACAATCACAGTTAATAGCAAACCATCATAAGAAACCAGGTGTTCAATAGAGTACATCAACCCTAATCTAAAAACAAAAACAAATAAGTTCAGAAAACTTAAACCACAAAAGCATAATCATATGATAGCATTCATCAGTAAATGCTATCTCAGCTCCTCATTAGTCTGAGCTGTCCTCTGTATCTTCCTCTTCCTCCTCATCTTCATCATCTTCAAATGCATCCTCCTCATCAGCTTCATCTTCTTCCATATCTCTAGCTGAAGCTTCAGCTGCTCCAGCTCCTCCTCTATGCACTGGTTCTTCTGGCCAAGCTACTACATCATGGAATTCATCCATAGTCCACATGTGGGCTGGAGGTGTATCATACATCCCCACTATCATCTCAGCAGTGGCCACCTGCCCTCTGTGAATGGACTGCAACTGAGCACCTATAAGAGACATATACATGTCCCTCATCTGGAATGGTTCTGCTTCATGTGTATCAGCAGATGTCCGGCTCTGTGCTGGTCCTCTCTCTCTACGAGCCCGGCGTGGTGGAACTGGCTGAGCTACATCCTCACCTCCACAGTACTGTCTGTAATAAGCCTCATCAATAGCTTTTCTTGGCCTCTCAAATGGTGGAACAGAAGTGTCCACCCCAGCTAGCTTGCAAAGGTGAGTGATCAAAGAAGGATGTCCTAGTGGTGCTTTGTTGTTTGAGGTGTTAGCACACACACTAATCTCATCAGCTATCACCTGCCCAATATTAACATTCAAGTTTCTGATAGCACAGTAGATGAATAGTGCCCTGCTGAGAGTAATATCTGACACATGTGAACATGGCTGAATGTTGGCATAAGAAAACGCCATCCAATACTTTGCAAGAGGAGTCAAATCTGTCCTCCTAATGTTAACCACTGAGCCAGATCTATTCCTTTGGAAGTGTCCTCCAGGTATACACAGCACTCTCTCCACATCCTCAAAATCAGCACCTTCCTCCATGCAAAGAGCAAACTGGCATTGCTCACCAGCCCACACAGTATCCAGGAAGTTGTTGATAGAATCAGGATCATACCTGATAGCATGGCCTCTGACATAGCCCAAATAATTCTCAGCTGGATAATCACCAATCTTCTTTGCATTGGTGTAGAATTCCTTTACCACAGCTATGTTGGCAGGTGCAGGATATGTACCTAGCTTTCCCCAATCATTCCCTAACACTTGCTCTCCAAATTGAGGAGCAAAGTTAGGTATCATTCCAACCTTTCTCTACATCAGAAGTCTCTTGTCCTGAACCACCCTAAAGTGCTTCTCATGTTTCCTAGAGAGGAACCTGCTAGATTGGGGTTGCTCTGGTTCCTTTTCCTTTATCTTGGTTGCCATGGTTTTCAATCTTTTTCCTGATGAGGATGCCATTCCTACATTCAAAACACAAACAAAACCACAGAACATGATGTTAATCATTAGTAAAACACAGAACACAACTCCTTTCGAAGCTAAACCACCGCTGAGGGCCAGAATTTCCCCTCAGCGCCACCAGTACCACATTCCAGATCACAACAAACCAGAAAAATCAAATCTGGCAGTTTACCCCTCAGCGGCAGTTTACTCCTCAGCGGTAACTCTGCAGATTTTTGAAAAACCTGTTTTAAAGCTTTCCTAACTCCACCCAAATGCAATTTTCAGTTTTCCAGTTCATAATCATGCAGTTTAATCGGTTCAAACATCAAATATATCATCAAATCATGCATAGAAATCAAAACCCCTAAATTTTCATGCTTTGACAATCACATTCAAATTTAAAAACCCTAGAATGAACAAAATGCATTTTACTTACTTGGGTGGAGATACTAGATGCAATGAGAATGCTTCCAAGCTAGAATGCTCTCTTCCAACCCCAAACTTTGATGGCACACTAGTGAAAAAGTGAATGGAAGAGATATTTTCTTAAGAATGAAGAGTGAAAAGATGTGGAAAACCTAGGAGAAGGTGTGTGGAAGTGTTTGTGCAGAGAAAAGCCTGGAAAGAAACCCTAAAACGCAGCTTGAGGTATAAAAATACCCTAATGGGCTCGGGTCCCGCTAAGGGGAACTAAAGCCCATTCTGCGAGAGTACCGCTCAGCGGTAAAATACCGCTCAGCGGCACTTTCGTGATGTGCTCCTCTCCTTCTTTTCTTGACCTACGTGCCTTCCCTACATGCCCCTCATTGGTTCCCTGCAATTCAATGTTTAAAAATGCTTATGCAAACCCTAACTAAAATAAACAAACAAAAACAATCAATCAACTGGGTTGCCTCCCAGGTAGCGCTTGTTTAACGTCACGAGCCTGACCCAAAATCCACCAACACCCATCAGTAGGTGTTTCAAACTTACCAACACCCATCAGTAGGTGTTACAAACTTAGTATCCTTCAGTAGATACTTAACCACCTAGCATCCTTCAGTAGATGCTGGATCTAACAAAATATTTACAAAAATAATGTCCACAAATTAAAAGTTACAAAACCAAAATCAAAATCAAAAGTTTGTAAATCACTGGGTTGCCTCCCAGCAAGCGCTCTTTTAACGTCATTAGCTTGACCCAATAAAGTTCAAGTTCCTTCTTCTTTTCTTCTTTCTACTGAACTTCTTCAGAAATTTGATCAAACCAGGAACCTGTTGCAATGTCTCAATCATAGGAACTTTAATCTCCAATTTCTTGAAGATTTCCATAAAGCACTTAAATTTCTTTTCCTTCCTATGATTCTTCTTTAGATGAGGATGGGATTTTTCATATGATTCCTTCTTCTTTCCTCTCATCTTCTTTTTCTTACGCTTTCTCTCCCCAAATTTTCTCTTTTTCTTTTCTTTTATTTTTTTCTTCCCTTCTCTTTTTCTCCTCAACTTCTTTATTTTCACACAAATTTTCTTTCTCTCTTCTCTCTCAACCACTTCTTTTTCTTTTTCTTCATCTTTATCTTTCTCACTCAACTCTTCTTTCTCTTTTCTCTCTACCCTTTCCTCATCTCCCTCTAATTTTTCCTCATCAAGAATCTTGTCACTTTCAGTGATAATGACTTGCCCTTCCTCCTTAAGGTTAACTTCAGTATTAACATCATCATTCAATCTCTGATTGATGTAACGAAGTTGCATCTCCATTCTTTTACATGATTCTTCAATGCTTTTTTGAGTAGAGTCGGAATTTTTCAAAAATTGTTGAAGGGTGTCATCCAAACTTCCTGATAGAAAGGTTTGTTGCTGTTGCTTGTTAAATTGCCCAGTTTGTCCAGCTTGCCCACTTTGTTCCTGACCAATACTTGGGTGTGGTTTCCACCCTTGATTGTAGCTCCCTTGACAGTACTTATTGGTCATGTAGTTTACATCCTCTACAGCTTCAACTGGAAAGGCACATTGACCATTGATATGGTCATCTCCACACAATTCGCATAACTGGGATTGTACCTGTGCAACAGTCTTTAACTCTTGTGGCAATTGTTCAAGTATCTTTGAGAGATTCTCCAATTGTTGAGTTATTAACTTGTTCTGAGCTATCAAGGCATCATTGGATTGCAACTGTAGAACTCCTTTTTGTTGAATAGAAGCTCCTCTTTCACTGTCCCACTCATTGTTATTAGTAGTCATGTTTTCAATTATTTCTGTGGCTTCCTCTGGAGTCTTCCATTTGATATTGCCTCCAGCTGAGGCGTCAAGCATCATCTTGGTTTGTGAACCAAGACCTCCAAGGAAGATTAGGACTACTTCTCCTTCGTTAAATCCATGCTTGGGAGTCTTTCGTAATAGGCTTTTATACCTGTCCCATGCATGCCCCAGTGATTCTTCCATTCCTTGTCTAAATGAAGAGATCTCTTGCTTCCCTTTGTTGATTTTAAAGCTTTGTTGCTGCCATTGTTGTTGTGGTTGGTTCTCAAATTGTCCGGCAGCTTGCCAAAATTGGCTTTGATCCATGCTTGAGTCATGTTCCCACCAGTGGTTGAGATTACTTTGGTAGAATTGAGTGCCCATTAAATTCTTGTTCGAATTGCATCCTGCAAACATTAGGCACAAAACTCAACAAAATATTTGTTAGCACAAAAAGATATAGGAAAAGATATATATTCAGAAGATAAAAGATTCAGAAGATAAAATAAAATAAGATAGAATAAAATAAAATGAAATCTAATCTAATCTAATAAGATAAAATCAAATCAAATCAAATCAAATCTAATCAAATCAAATAAAATCAAATCAAATATAATCTAATCAAATCAAATAAATTCTAATCTAATCAAATAAAATAAAATTAAATAAAATAATATCAAATAAGATAAAATAAAAACCGAAAAAATAAAAACAGAAAATAAAAACAGAAATTCAAGATTAAAGTCAAAGATAATCAATAATCACACAAATTAACCAGTTAAACCAGAGTCCCCGGCAACGGCGCCAAAAACTTGATGGACAAATTTATGATCACCAAAATATGATGTCACAAACTTGTTTCACAATCGGCAAGTATGACCGAATCGTTCAAGTAATAAACTTGGTAAGACCAAGTATCGTTCTCCCAAAGGACTCACGACCTAGTTTAGTTGTGTGGTTTGTTGATTAGCTAAGACTTAAGAACGAAATATTTGGAGTTTAATATGCAAGACAGAAAATAAACATGTATGCATGAATTTTTGATCAATGGCAAAAGCAAAAGATAAACACTTTCAATGAAATATATGAATGAATATGTTGTTGGGGGTCAATTTCATCTTATCCACTCTCATATATTTTAGGAATTCAACATTCAAATCATCATTGTTAATGCCACTCTCTAAAGTACCTTTCTAGAAGGCTTCTCCCTAATCACGAGTTCATACAATTCCTAGCATTCCTAATGATTAGTTCATAAGTGCAGGAGCTTAACGACAACCAACATAATATTGGGAGAAATTCCCCGGATCTAGACTTCCCCGTACGTGCCCGTATCGACAAAACCAATAATCATGTATCGAATGAGTTAAACTATGCAAGCATTAAGCAAAGAGGAAAAACCCTAACTAATGATGAAAGAAAGCATAAGTCTTAATTAAAAGATGCAAGCATAAATTCCATATATGAGAGCTTCAAAAGATTACATTGATTCCCCAACAAACATACAAGGTTTAGTTCACCATATTCATGGTGAACCTAGATGAACAATGAAAGAATGAAAGAATAAACCCTAAAAAGGTGAAGAGGTAGCCTGAGCATCCAAGATCCTCCTTCAAAGGGGTGGAAGAGAGAGTGTTTGCCTCGTTTCTGCCAAAGATACAAACCCTAGGACGTGCAAGTCCTTAAATACTACTCTAAAATTACAAAGAATCTAGGCCCAAGCCCATAAGTGTGCCGCTCAGCGGTAAAGTACCGCTCAGCGGTGAGTGCGCGTCTCGTTTCTTCCCCTCAGCGGCCATTTTGCCCCTCAGCGGACCTCCCGTGACCTCCTGAGTGCCGCTCAGCGGTAAAATGCCGCTGAGCGGTGACTTCGGCTTCTCCTTTTGCACTCTTTGATTTCTTTTCTGATTCCATCTCTCTCCTTCTTCACTTCTTCCACTAAATTCACCTTAAAACCTGCACAAAAACACTGAAATCAAGCATAAACCTGTCCAGCTCTCTTATTTCTGAAAATATGAATAAAAGTATGATTTCAAGCTAGTTTCTAAGTATAAAGGTTGCTTTTAGTATCAATTTTAAGCATGAAAATAACAGTTTTTCAACTGTTATCAACAGCGCCACAAACTTGTTTAACAATCGGCAAGTGTGACCGAATCGTTTCAAGTAATAAAACTCGGTAAGACCAAGTATCGTTCTCCCAAAGGACTCACGGCCTAGTTTAGTTATGTGATTTGTTGATTATTTAAGACTTAAGAACAAATTGATTGTAGTTTTATATGCAAAAGACAATAAATAAACATGTAAGCATGAATTTGATCAGTGGAAAAGACAGAATACAAACACTTTAATGAATTATATGGATGAGTATGTTGTTGGGAGTTATCAATTTCATCTTATCCACTCTCATATACTTTAGGAATTCAACATTCTTTTCATCATTGTTAATGCCACTCTCTAAATCACCTTGCAAGATGGTCTATCCTTAATTACGAGTTCATACAATTCCTAGCATTCCTAGTAATTAGTTCTGAAGTGTAGGAGCTTAAAGGCAACCAATATGCTATTTGGAGAATTTCCCCGGATCTAGATTTCCTCGTACGTTCCCATATCGACAAAATCAATAATCATGGCAATGAATGAGTTAAACAAAGCAAGCAATAAGCAAAGAGGAAAAACCCTAACTAATGATGAAAGAAAGCATAAGTCTTAAAAGTAAGATGTTAAAACAAATTCCATATATGAGAGTTTCACAAGACTACATTGATTCCCCAACAACAATACAAGGTTTAGTTCACCATATTCATGGTGAAACTAGATGAATAATAATGGAAGAATGAAAGATAAAACCCTAGAAAGGTGAATAGGTAGCCTAAGCATCCAAGATCTTCCTTCAAAGGGGTGGAAAAGAAAGTATTTGCTTCGTCTCTGCAAAAGATACAAACCCTAGGACGTCCTAAAGCTTATATACTATTCTAACAATACAGAAAAATTCGGCCCAAGCCCATAAAAGTGCCGCTCAGCGGTAAACTGCCGCTCAATGGTAAGTGCGTGAGTTGTTTTTCTCCCCTCAGCGGCATTTTCACCCCTCAGCGGATCCAACGTGAGCTCCTGAGTGCCGCTCAGCGGTAAACTACCGCTGCGCGGTACTTGCGGCTTTTCCTTTTTCACTTTTTGATGTCTTTTCTGATTCCATCTCTATCCTTTTTCACTTCTTTCACCAAATTCACCTTAAAACCTGCATAAAAACACTGAAATCAAGCATAAACCTGTCCAGCTCTCTTATTTCTAAAAATATAACCAAAAGCATGATTTCAAGCTAATTTCTGAGTGTTAAAGGTTGCTTTTAGTATCAATTTTAAGCATGAAAATAACAGTTTTTCAACT
The DNA here is from genome assembly GCA_034642375.1 of Vigna nakashimae. NCBI lineage: Eukaryota > Viridiplantae > Streptophyta > Magnoliopsida > Fabales > Fabaceae > Vigna > Vigna nakashimae. The sequence continues at coordinate 40,417,636 of CM067765.1, forward strand.
GTTATCACTGGTGCGCGTATGAATGTGAGTGTTAGGGTGATAGTTGATTATGTGATAATGGTGTATGGGTTGGCGAGATGGGGATGCCTTAGTAGATGCTGGGAAGTGAATGAGTTGAACATTTTGGCTATGTGAGACCGGTGTGGTAGTGGTTGTGTGTGACTTTCTGCTTAGTGATGATTTCCTTGTTGAAGATAGGAGAACCCGTGATGCTTAGAGGAAAAGGATGAACGTATGCTATACGATTCTAGAATGGGGAATGTGGCAGACTCACCGTAGCATAAGCAAAATGGAATAAGCATAAAAGGCAGTTATGCAGTAAGCCTACATGACCACACAGGTGAGCAAGAGGCTTACCTCTCGGAGCTCTATGGCTGCTGCTAGTTGCGTGTATCCGGTGACCTCCTCTGGCCCTTGTCTTTCTTTGTCGGTGCCAATGGTGGATGCCCTTCTATGACTGGATGATGACCCAAGATGAAAGTATGAAGAAGCAATGTCCAATCCTTCTTTTCATTTCTCTCCAAAACCAGAATAATAACAACCTTCCCTCTGCTCTCTCTGTGTGTTTTTATGCAATTCTCTGTGTCCCAAATTGCTCCATACCCAATTTCTACGGATTGTACCAATACCTGCAATCCGCCTCTGCCATCACCCTAGCACTATGCAGAAAACATTTTGCTCCCTCTCATTCCAACACACACATACACTGCTCCCTAAAAAAACACCTTTTCATTTTTTTTTCACGTTTCAAACCTTTTTTCTTTTTTTTCTTTTTTTAAAAAAAACACTAAATCAAATACAAAATAGTACAATGAAATTAAAAACAATAGGTTTAATACCTATTCGAAGGGTCTGTTTAAAGTGGTCCTCCTTTTTTTCAAAAGTTCACTAACATCCTACTTCTCGCAAAAACGATGCACGTCAGTCCTTTTTGGTTACGGCGTTAAAAAGACTAACGACACAGTTGCTCAACTGGCACAAAACTGATGAGTTGTACAGTTTTGGTTGAGGTGGCACTGTGAATTGCTAATTCCTGAAAGCAAAGGATTCATGGTTGTTTTTCCCAAATTAAAAAGCAAAGTTAAGGTTGTTGGCAAGGCCGGGAGCGGTAGCCAGCTTTAGGTACGATGAATTCCTAGTGGCAAAGTACATCCAAGCCCTTCCCTAAACAAACTCATCCCAATAGCTAGTCGAATTGTAGATCACAGAAGCCTCGTTACCCTGATTGTACCTCCCTCTCTGCTTCCTCGAAAAGCCATACAGCGTGGTGGCGTCGTGAACCAGCTTTTGCGAATACGCCCTGTTGTCCTTGAACACAATCGAGGCGGAAGCCAAGGCCGCCACCATCTCGCGGCGAGATCGAAGCAGCTACTACATGATGGACAAATTTATGATCACCAAAATATGATGCCACAAACTTGTTTTACAATCGGCAAGTATGACCGAATCGTTTCAAGTAATAAACTTGGTAAGACCAAGTATCGTTCTCCCAAAGGACTCACGGCCTAGTTTAGTTATGTGCTTCTTTGATTAGCTAAGACTTAAGAACGAAATAAGTGAAGTTTAATATGAAAAACAGAAAATAAACATGTATGCATGAGGTTTTGATCAATGGCAAAAGCAAAAGACAAGCACTTTCAATGAAATATATTAATGAATATGTTGTTGGGGGTCAATTTCATCTTATCCACTCTCATATATTTTAGGAATTCGACATTCAAGTCATCATTGTTAATGCCACTCTCTAAATTACCTTGTCAAGAAGGCCTATCCCCAATTACGAGTTCATACAATTCCTAGCATTCCTAGTAATTAGTTCTTTTAGCACAGGAGCTTAATGACAACCAATATAATATTGGGAGTAATTCCCGGGATCTAGACTTCCCCGTACGTTCCCGTATCGACAAAATCAATAATCATGCATTGAATGAGTTAAACAAAGAAAGCTTTGAGCAAAGAGGAAAAACCCTAACTAATGATGAAAGAAAGCATAAGTCTTAGATTAAGATGCAAGCACAAATTCCATATATGAGAGCTTCAAAAGATTACATTGATTCCCCAACAAACATACAAGGCTTAGTTCACCATATTCATGGTGAACCTAGATGAACAATAATGAAAGAATGAAGGATAAAACCCTAGAAAGGTGAAGAGGTAGCCTGAGCATCCAAGATCCTCCTTCAAAGGGGTGGAGAAGAGAGTGTTTGCTTCGTTTCTGCCAAAGATACAAACCCTAGGACGTCCTAAAGCTTATATACTATTCTAAAATTACAGAAAATCTAGGCCCAAGCACATAAGTGTGCCGCTCAGCGGTAAAGTACCGCTCAGCGGTGAGTGCGTGAGTAGTTTCTTCCCCTCAGCGGCCATTTTGCCCCTCAGCGGTTCCAACGTGAACTCCTGAGTGCCGCTCAGCGGTAAACTGCCATTGAGCGGTAGTTGCGGTTTCTCCTTTTTCACTTTTTGATGTCTTTTCTGATTCCATCTCTCTCCTTCTTCACTTATTTCACTAAATTCACCTTAAAACCTGCACAAAAACACTGAAATCAAGCATAAACCTGTCCAGCTCTCTTATTTATGAAAATATGAATAAAAGCATGATTTCAAGCTAGTTTCTAAGTATAAAGGTTGCTTTTAGTATCAATTTTAAGCATGAAAATAACAGTTTTTCAACTGTTATCACAACCCCAAACTTAGAACTTTGCTTGTCCTCAAGCAAACAAGATGTAACTTAATCTTCAACCAATTCATATGATGGTTCACTCATTCAAAAATCCTCTTTTTCAAGATAAGTAAAAACTTCAATCAAACTTATGACCAAGAGTTCAATCAAGATGTGCACATGCTTTAGTGTTCACAAAGTCATTTAAATTCCAACAAATGCTATTTTTCATGAATGATCAATCAATTCAGCATGGATGTTCATGTGCTCATGGAATATTTCCTCACTAGGTAAAATGTTTCACTCACACACAAGTGTATAAGAGGTAATCACTCATTCACTCTACTATCACAATGTCACATGAATCAACTTTGCCTTTCATTTTACCACAATTAAAAACATTCACAAGCATGCATCATCACAAGGACTTTTCAATGGCTTATAATGTGGCTGGGCTAACAAGAAAATTGGTTTTTCTGGATCACAAAATCCTTGAGTTAAGAGAATCATAATCAACAATTTTTCTTATTCTTCCCAACTTGCCTTTGCATTTGCATTGAGCTTTGCTTCTTTTTCTTTTCTTTTCTTTTTCTTTTTCTTTGCATATTCTTACTTTTTAGCTCTTAGCTCAATGCTTTTCCTTTTTCATGTTTTCCCAACAACCCCAAACTTGAACATTTAACAATACCACACAAGATCTTCTACTTAACTCAAGGTAAAGATTTTCAATCAAGGGTTTTCAGTGTATGTTCAAGGCTAAGGGTTCAAAGGATAGAACACAAAGTGTTCTCTTTTAGTGGGCTAACTTTATGAATTTTGCCAATAAAAAGGGTTCCAACAAACGGCCTTGATCATATGATGCAAAACAAGCAATTGATTCAATCATAGAAAACCTGGGCAAAGTCATTCATGCTTTCAAAGTAATAGCATTCAATCATTAAAAACTCTGGAGCTCAAAACCTCACATATAAGCTCATTCACATTTGACATACACATCCTGCTTAATCTCACAATCACAATCACAATATCATGCATTTGTTCACAAAGCTTGTGAATCACCTGTATAAGCATTTTAATGTGCACATCTATCTCAACATCAATCAATCAATAAGCATCATCAAGCATTACTTATCAAACAATCACAGTTAATAGCAAACCATCATAACAAACCAGGTGTCTAATAGAGTACATCAAACCTAATCTAAAAACAAAAACAAATAAGTTCAGAAAACTTAAACCAACAAAAGCATAAGCTTATGATAGCATTCATCAGTAAATGCTATCTCAGCTCCTCATCAATCTGAGCTGTCCTCTGAATACTCCTTCTTCTTGGATCTTATACTCTTGATTCTTTTTGCCCGATGAGGAGGCCATCCCTGCATCAAACATAATTCACAAAACCAAAAGATACATTGTTAAGCATTAGTAAACCACAATGAAGAAATCAGCCCCTTCAATGATGCTCTCTCCCAACCCCAAACTTAGATGGAAAACTAGTGAGCAAGTGAGTGGAAGGGAGATTTTCTAAAGAGGGATGAGGGAAACGTTGTAGAGAACCTTTGAAAAGGTACGTAGGAGTGTGTATGCAGAGAAGAGTCTGAAAAGAAAACCTAAACGCAGCGCAGGGTATAAAAATACCCTAATGGGCTCGGGTCCCGCTAAGGGGCAACCAAAGCCAATCTGCGATAGTACCGCTCAGCGGTTTTTTATCGCTCAGCGGCACTTTAGTGAAGTGCTATTCTCCTTCTTTTCTTAACCTATGTGCCTCCTAGACATGCCCCTCACTGGTTCCCTGCAATTCAATGCTTAAAATACTTATGCAAACCCTATTATGCAACTAAAATGAAACAAACAAAAACAATCAATCAACTGGGTTGCCTCCCAGGTAGCGCTTGTTTAACGTCACGAGCCTGACCCAAAATCCACCAACACCCATCAGTAGGTGTTAAAAACTTACCAACACCCATCAGTAGGTGCAAAATTTTCTCACCAACACCCATCAGTAGGTGCAAAATTTTCTCACCAACACCCATCAGTAGGTGTTACATACTTAGCATCCTTCAGTAGATGCTATATCCAACTAGCATCCTTCAGTAGATGCTATGTCCAGCAAAATATTTACAAAATAAAGTCCCCAAATTAAAAGTTACAAAACAAAATCAAAAGTTTTCAAATCACTGAGTTGCCTCCCAGCAAGCGCTCTTTTAACGTCACTAGCTTGACCCAGTAAAGCTCAAGTTCCTTCTTTATAGTTGATGTTGCATCCCACCAACTCCTCAGCTGTTTCCTGTGGACTGTTTTGATTCTTCTAAGACGTGGAGATTCTATCTCTATCATCTCCTTCTCTTTAAAGCCCTTCACAACCCACAACTTGTTCTTGATTCTTACAGGTGCGCCAAGTTGGGGTCTTCTTTTCTCCCACTCACCAGGAATTTCTCCTCCTCTTCCAATCTTTTCTTCCTTGTGTACTTGAAACAACAAACAATTGTTACCTGCAACCTTGAGATTTTCATCTTTACAGCTAGTCATGGGTGCATCTTGAAATGCAGCTTTATAACTAGCTTCTTCCTCCTGTGTTTGCGTCTCATCTTTAAAGACGTCTATAACCACTCTCTCCTCCCTGTCCTGGAGCACCCCTATACCTTCATTTACATCAATGATGGCTCTGGCCGTTTTCATAAACGGTCTTCCAAGTATGATAGGTATCTTCTCTGTCTCCATCTTCATCACCACAAAGTCTGCCAAGAACTGAAGTTTGCCAACACAAACTATAATGTCCTCTGCAATCCCACATGGCTCCTTTGAAGATCCATCGGCCATTACTAGATTAACCTTTACAGGTTTCACATTAACATTGCCGATTTGCTCCAGTAAAGAGTAAGGTATCAAGTTAACACTTGAACCTAAATGAAGAAGAGCTTTCTTCACCCTTTTCTTCCCTATGGTACAAGGGATAGAAAAACTGCCTGGGTCTGTTGCTCTAGGAGGGAATGACTCTCTTTTAACAGTTATACACTTCTCTGCCTCATCATCTCTACGTCTTTTCTTTGTAGAGATTTCTTCATTAGATTTAGTGTAAATCGTAATCTGTTGCAGAATTTGTTCCCAAGGTGCATCATTATCCATCATCTTGAATAATTCTGTGAAGTCCATTTGTTTCCCTTGATGGATTGGAAAAGGAAAAGTGCTATTGCTCTCTATTTCTCTTCTCTCTTCTGTATCTAACTGAACTTTCTCATCATCAACACTCTCTACCACCTTGCACTCTTCTCTGGGGTTAACCTCAGTATTAGCCCGAAAATTTCTATTTGGCCTTTCTTCCACCTGTTTGGTGATCTGCCCCATCTGAGTCTCCAAATTTTTGATAGCAGCTTCAGTGCTCTTCAGTGTAGACTCAGTCTTCTGTATGAAATTGTTGAGAGTTTCCTCCATCCTCATGGACCTTTCATTAAGCATAGATAACTGTTGCCATAAGGTGGGTTGCTGCTGCTGCTTATTATATTGACCAACTTGCCCAGTTTGCGCTTGACCAATACTTGGGTGTGGTTTCCACCCTTGATTATAGCTCCCTTGACGGTACTGATTGGTCATGTAGTTTACATCCTCTACGGCTTCGACTGGAAAGGCACATTGACCATTGATATGGTCGCCTCCACACAATTCGCACAACTGGGATTGTACCTGTGCAACAGTTTTCAACTCTTTGGGTAATTGTGCAAGAGTTTTAGTCAGAGTCTCCAGCTGTTGAGATAGAATTTTGTTTTGAGCTAGCAAGGCATCATGTGTCTGTAATTGGAGAACTCCTTTTTGTTGCATAGGAGCTCCTCTCTCACTGTGCAGCTCATTATCACTAGTAGCCATGTTTTCTATAATCTCTGTTGCTTCCTCTGGAGTTTTCCATTTAATATTGCCTCCTGCTGAGGCGTCCAGCATCATCTTGGTTTGTGAACCAAGACCTCTAAGGAAAGTTAAGACTACTTCCTGATCTTCAAAACCATGCGTGGGAGTTTTACGTAACTAGCTTTTATACCTGTCCCATGCATGCCCCCGTGATTCTTCCATGCCCTGCTTAAATGAAGAAATCTCTTGCTTGCCTTTAGTCACCTTAGATTGTGGAAAGTACTTGTTTAAAAATTTTGTGACCACTGCTTCCCACTCTGTGAAACTTTCTTCTGGGAAAGAATTCAACCAAAGCTTTGCATTGCCTCCCAATGAGAAAGGAAACAAGCTAAGTTTGATAGCTTCGTCTGGCACCCCATTAATCTTGACTGTGTTGCAAATCTCATTGAAGGTAGTGAAGTGCTCATATGGGCTTTCATGAGATAACCCATTAAATTGGTTGCTTTTCACTAGTTGAATCAGTGCTGGTTTGACCTCCATATTAGCTGCATTGACTCTAGGTCTAGCTATACTGTTAAAGTGCTGAGGTCCAGCTATATTGGTGTAGTCAGCAAGAGTTCTTCTAACATTGTTGTTCTCCATATTTTCTGTGCTATGAACAGAACCTTGTGGTGATGATTGTAAGAGAGTTTCTGGAGAAGGGAAAAGTTCTCTAGATGTTCGGATTCTTCTCCTCCGTCTACTCTCGTCTAGACCTTCAAGAAGAGGTTCTGTTGTTTTCTTGCTCCTTGTTCTAATTGCTTCCTGCATACACAAGAAAACAAAACCCTAGAAAATATTTGTTAGCACAAAAAGATATAAGAGAAGATATAAGATTCAGAGAATAAAATAAAATAAAATAAAATAAAATAAAATAAAAACCGAAAAAATAAAAACAGAAATTCTAAATTAAGGTCAAAGATAATCAATAATCACACAAATTAACTAGTTAAACCACAAGTCCCCGGCAACGGCGCCAAAAACTTGATGGACAAATTTATGCTCACCAAAATATGATGTCACAAACTTGTTTTACAATCGGCAAGTATGACCGAATCGTTTCAAGTAATAAACTTGGTAAGACTAAGTATCGTTCTCCCAAAGGACTCACGGCCTAGTTTAGTTATGTGATTCTTTGATTAGCTAAGACTTAAGAACGACATAAGTGAAGTTTAATATGCAAAACAGAAAATAAACATGTATGCATGAGGTTTTGATCAAAGGCAAAAGCAAAAGACAAGCACTTTCAATGAAATATATTAATGAATATGTTGTGGGGGGTCAATTTCATCTTATCCACTCTCATATATTTTAGGAATTTGACATTCAAGTCGTCATTGTTAATGCCACTATCTAAATTACCTTGTCAAGAAGGCCTATCCCCAATTACGAGTCCATACAATTCCTGGCATTCGTAGTAATTAGTTCTTTTAGCATAGGATCTTAACGACAACCAAAATAATATTGGGAGTAATTCCCCGGATCTAGACTTCCCCGTAAGTTCCCGTATCGACAAAATCAATAATCATGTATTGAATGAGTTAAACAAAGCAAGCTTTGAGCAAAGAGGAAAAACCCTAACTAATGATGAAAGAAAGCATAAGTCTTAGATTAAGATGCAAGCACAAATTCCATATATGAGAGCTTCAAAAGATTACATTGATTCCCCAACAAACATACAAGGTTTAGTTCACCATATTCATGGTGAACCTAGATGAACAATAATGAAAGAGTGAAGGATAAAACCCTAGAAAGGTGAAGAGGTAGCCTGAGCATCCAAGATGCTCCTTCAAAGGGGTGGAGAAGAGAGTGTTTGCTTCGTTTCTGCCAAAGATACAAACCCTAGGACGTCCTAAAGCTTATATACTATTCTAAAATTACAGAAAATCTAGGCCCAAGCCTATAAGTGTGCCGCTCAGCGGTAAAGGACCGCTCAGCGGTGAGTGCGTGAGTAGTTTCTTCCCCTCAGCGGCCATTTTGCCCCTCAGCGGTTCCAACGTGAACTCCTGAGTGCCGCTCAGCGGTAAACTGCCGCTGAGCGGCAGTTGCGGCTTCTCCTTTTGCACTTTTTGATGTCTTTTCTGATTCCATCTCTCTCCTTCTTCACTTCTTTCACTAAATTCACCTTAAAACCTGCACAAAAACACTGAAATCAAGCATAAACCTGTCCAGCTCTCTTATTTATGAAAATATGAATAAAAGCATGATTTCAAGCTAGTTTCTAAGTATAAAGGTTGCTTTTAGTATCAATTTTAAGCATGAAAATAACAGTTTTTCAACTGTTATCACTGCACTCCTTGACGGGGCGAGTGTAATCGATGTCCTCGGGCCTCATCCAGCAGTAGTGGTTGTTAGGAGTGGTGCTCCCATCAGAGGTGTCGCCGGAGCAAACCTGAGCGGCGATGGAATTTTTATTTGGGCGTGGAAGAAGAGGAGGGCTTTATGGAGAGCAAGAATGTAGTTATCGGGAGGAGCAGGCTTGTGGTGGTGGCGTGGGACAGTTTTGACTGTGAGACTGATTAAACCGGTGAGGACAGCAGAGACGACGAGAGTGCCAAGTGTTCAGATAAAGATTTTGCGACTGACGATGATGCATCCCAGATCTACGTATTTCTTCTTCTTCTTTTTCTGTTCTCCGGCGCCCAGGAGCTAGCTCTGTTGAGTCTCGTCTGATGCCGCGTGGTCCAACTCCTGAAGATTGCGGTTGCGCTCGTCGTCCGTGGCGGAGTCTGTGGCGTGGATCTCCAGCGGCCCTCCCCACGGATCCCTACCATACATACTCATTTCCGATACCAACCCCTACTTCCCAGTCACCAATCCCTAATCCCTAATCTAACAACGTAATGCAGTGTTGTGAATGGTAAAGTAGATGTGCAGTGACTCCTCTCTGTGTGCAGGAAGTATCGGTTGTGGAGACAGAAGGACGACTACTGAGACACGTGATGGGAAAAACAACCATGAATCCTTTGCTTTCAGGATGAATCAGCAATTCACAGTTCCACCTCAACAAAAACTGTACAACTCATCAGTTTTGTGCCAGCTGGGCAGCTGTGCCGTTAGTCTTTTTAATGCCGTAACCAAAAAGGACTAACATGCATCATTTTTGCGTGAAGTAGAATATTAGTGAACTTTTGAAAAACAAGAGGACCACTTTGAACAGACCCTACGAAAAGCGGGACCAAAATAGGTATTAAACCAAAATAATAAGAAAATAAAATAAAACAAGTCAAAAATAGAAAGAAATCTATCATTTAGTCAATCCGGATGAAATTGGGTGTTGACACCGTGGATCTTTTCGTGGTTAGATTTTCAATTTTTTCCCATGTTTAGTGTTATTATGCTTTTCTTTTGATTTTGATTTCATTTATGAACATATGTTCTGTAAAAATGGATTTCTTTTAGAAATCCTTTTAGGAGTTTTACGTCGAACCCTTGCAGAAATCGACGTCCCATTCTATATTAATGACGAACTGCTTCCTAATTCAACGTTTTATTATGTGCATGAAGCCAAAGTCACTCCATTACACATCATATTCTTCTGAAGCATTGACGTTTCATTGACCAGTAAGAAAAGGGATAAATCTCTTTTTTATTATTTTTCCTTTTTCCTTTTAAACCAACCCTAAAACGTCAAATTCTTTCATGTGTTCGACGTTTTATTTGCCAGAAATTATGTTTGTAAATTCTTCTTTTAAACCAATCGATCAAACGTCCTTCCATTGGTGGCTTAAATGTTTTATTAAGCGGTTGAATCCGAAAGGTCATCGCGTTATGTGGGGTAGGACGTGATGGGCTCGTAGTAGTTATTCTTTTTTTTTTTATAAATACAGTTTCGGAGCCTTATATAACCTCTACACCTCCATTTATAAAATTTCTCATAAGAACTCCTTCAATATTAGACGTGTATCTCTTCGTTTTAACATAGCATTTATCATGGCCTGCCAACAACCTTTTCCATATACGTGGATGTTAAGTGGTGTTAGTATATGACATGGATCTCTTCGTTTCAAACACAACATTTATCAAGCCTAACCAACTTCCTTTTCCCATATAAAGTAGATGTCAGGTGGTGCCAATGAATGACGTGAATCTCTTCGGTTCTTACTAACAACATTTATCATCATGTTCAGCCAACTGCATTTTCCCATATAACACATCCATGCCGCAAAATCGTTAGACGTTTTCAGGTTGGTTGAAAAGAAAACGAATAAAGTAATACAAAAGCATTTGACCCTTTGGCTTTATAAAAAAGAAAAAAATAATAAAATGGAGTTATCTTTTATTATTTTTCTTTTCTTTTTTCTTTTAAACCAACATCTTTTATGACTTGGACGTTTTATTTTTTCAGCAATTATTCTTTTAATTTTTCTTTTAATCCAACTTATAAAACGTCCTTGTACCGCTAACACGTCGAACTCTTGGGGGCTTTGACGTGATGGGCACTGGAGTAGTTGGGCGCATTAGTGACTCCCAACAGTTATTCTTTTTTTTTTCTATAAATACAGTTTCGGAGCCTTCGATAACCTCTACAACTCTGTTTATAAAATTTCTCGTAACTACTCCTTCAAAGTACACATCCATTTTCTTTGAATACAGTTTCAGATCCTTTGGAACTACCCTTTGAAAACCTACACAACAGAGCTTCCGTAACCAAATTCATGTTAACTTTTTCCTTTGGTTCTCCGTTAATTCCTTTACTAAATGAAGAAATTTCTTTGTTAACGATGAAGGCATGGTGGAAAACCAGAGGAAAATGTTAACACTTATGAATTTCAAAATCATTTTCCATTATTTTTGTGGTCTTTTTTATTTACATCTGTGTTTTTTTAATGTTGTTTCGTGTTCATGTTTGACACTATGTTTTGTAAAAGGGTGATATACAACGTCGAATAGAAATCGAATTCGACGACAACCTTTAACAGGGAACTTAAAAGTTAATAAACTTCAAGGTTTTAAAATGAATACATCGATTATTGTCAAAATTGGACGTTCTTGTCTTTCTGCAGTCAAATAAAACGTCAAAGCCCCAACAATATTAGTCGTCATATAGTTTGATTAAAAGAAAAAAAAAAGAATACATAGTGGCGCGGTGGTTTGAATAATTCCCACCATAGAACGTCATGTTGTCATGGTATTGGACGTGCTTTTCTAAACTTATATTTAATAGGTAAGTCTATCTTGTATCATTGTCAGAAACTAGATTCTTAAACCCTTCTTGTAGATCTCTAAATCCTATTCTCAAATGGCTTCTTCATCCTCATGACATGGAAATAAGGCTGCACAATTTGTAAGAAATGCTAGTCCAAATTGGTGGATTAGAAATGACGAAAAACAATACAAATTTGGATGTTATAAAAAACTCTTCGAGGTGGTCCCTCACAAGTTCTTGGATATGGAATTATTCAGAAAGGAAGGGTTTCTCTTTCAAGAATGGCTTGCAGATGAGGGTCTTGCAAAATTTGTTCGAATGACCGGTGATTGTTATCCTAACCTAGTAGAAGTCTTCTACCACAATCTAAAGGTTATCAATGGTGTTATAAGCTCTAAAGTGAAAGGTGTCGATATTAAAATTGATGATGAAATATGGCTATCTTTTACTGGTCTCAAAGCAGAAGGCTTCATGTCTCATGAAAGAAATTCAGAACTCAACCAATGGACCAACAAGAAGAAGATTTACAAGGAATTTTTGAGATATCCAAAAAGGCTAAAGGTATACAAGTCGTATCTACTTGGTGGTTTGAAAAGGGAAGAAAACATTTGTGCTTTTGTACTTTCTTGGGTAATACTACTACTTGGAAGAGGTAGACGTGATCGTATAACTACTGCAGATTTATTTTTGGTTCATTCCATAAAAACCCGGACACCAACAAACTGGTTTGCTGTTATTAGTGATCACATGATTGAAATTGCAAGTGATCGTGGACATAATCTGCCCTATGGTGTTTTTATCAACATTGTATTGAAGCATCATCAAGTTGATCTTACTGGTGAAAAACAATTCAGGTGCACCAAATAAAATGAAATAGGAAAAGCGGCATTGACCTTTATTGGTCTAAAAAAAACAGAAGATGGCTGAGTGATCAACAATGTTGATGAAACTCCTTCTACCTTCACTCCACACACTTAGTTTGAAAGATTTGTTGTGGATCAATTTCGAAGGCTTTCAACAAGAATTTCAAAAGTTGAAAAATCTGTGATCATGATTCATTTGAAATTAGATAAAGACAATGCTCTTAGAACTCCCTAAGCAAGTGAATCTCATGATGAAGACGACACAACAGAAGATGAGTCTATGGAGACATCTGACTCAGATTAGGAAGAAGAGTTCATTTTAGTTGTTTTTCTGAAATTAATGTAATATTTTAATATATTTTAGTATATTTTTCTATGTTTGAACTCTGTTTGAAATTTTAGTATATACTTTTCGTGGTTATATTTTCATATTTTTCCTATGTTTAGTGTTATTATGGATTTCATTTTGAAATCCTTGAAGTTTTTTTACGTCAAACTCTAAAAAATGTCAACGTTTTAAAAGATACAAAATAAGAAAAAAGAAATGTTATGTTGAATAGTGTAAAAGTTGACGTCAAAGACCAAGTCCATTTCTTTAAATACAATTACGGATCCTCGATCTAGACCTCCACTTATAAAATTTACATAGGTATAAATGTCTACATATGTATTTATGATTTCCAAAGTGTCTACATATGTATTTAGTGTCCCTATATATAGGTATAAATGTTTAAGGCACCTAAGAAACCCTAAAAGAAAGCCCAATGACACTGGGTAAAAAAATAACTTGCAAAACAGAAACAAATTGTCTAAGATTAAAAGAAAAATATAATTTATTTAATTTCCTAAATTATTCTTCAGGAGATAGTCCTCTATCATACCTTTGCCTTGGGTCAGCCCATCCCGACCTTTGGCTCTGGCCGACCAGTTTCGACCTTCAACTTATGTTAGTCTATCTCAACCTTTAGCAAAAAAACTTGTTAATACTCCGGCAAGTGTTTCGAATCGTATCAAGTAATAATAAATGGTAAGACCAAGTATCGTTTCCCAACAGACTCAAGCCCTAAACAATTATGTGATTTCTTGATTAAATAAAACTTCTAAACAAAATCATTGTGTTTATATTACGGAAAGTAAACATGAATGTAAGTGTTTAAAAATTGGATTGAAAGATGCAAAAGTGACTGATGTAAAATATGGAATGATTGTGTTGTTGGGTGATGGACAAATTTATGATCACCAAAATATGATGTCACAAACTTGTTTCACAATCGGCAAGTATGACCGAATCGTTCAAGTAATAAACTTGGTAAGACCAAGTATCGTTCTTCCCAAAGGACTCACGGCCTAGTTTAGTTATGTGGTTTCTTGATTAGCTAAGACTTAAGGACGAAATAATTGAGGTTTAATATGCAAGACAGAAAATAAACATGTATGCATGAAGTTTGATCAATGGCAAAGACAAAAGATAAACACTTTCAATGAAATATATGAATGAATATGTTGTTGGGGGTCAATTTCATCTCATCCACTCTCATACATTTTAGGAATTCAACATTCAAATCATCATTGTTAATGCCACTCTCTAAAGTACCATTCTAGATGGCTTCTCCCTAATCACGAGTTCATACAATTCCTAGCATTCCTAATGATTAGTTCATAAGTGCAGGAGCTTAACGACAACCAATATAATATTGGGAGAAATTCCCCGGATCTAGACTTCCCCGTACGTGTCCGTATCGACAAAACCAATGATCATGCATCGAATGAGTTAAACTATGCAAGCATTAAGCAAAGAGGAAAAACCCTAACTAATGATGAAAGAAAGCATAAATCTTAGATTAAGATGCAAGCATAAATTCCATATATGAGAGCTTCAAGAGATTACATTGATTCCCCAACAAACATACAAGGTTTAGTTCCATCTTCTGTGTAGTTGATGTTGTCTTTCCACCAACTTCTCAATTGCTTCCTTTGGACTGTTTTGGTTCTTCTAGAATAAGGAGACTTTATCTCTATCATCTTCTTCTCTTTAAAGCCTTTCACAACCCACAACTTGTTCTTGAGTCTTATTGGTGTGCCAAGTTGGGGTCCTCTTTTCTTCCAGTCTCTAGGAATCTCTTCTCCTCTTCCAGTTTCTTCTTCCTTGGGTACCTGAAACAACAAACAATGTTTACCTGAAACCTCAAGATCTTCATCTTTTCGTTTAGTTATGGGTGCATCTCGAAATGCAGCTTTATAACTATCTTCTTCTTCCTTTGCTTGTGTTTCATCTTTGAAGACATCCACCACCACTCTCTCTTCTCTGTCCTGGAGCACCACTATACCTTCATTTACATCTATAATAGCCCTGGCCGTTTTCATAAACGGTCTTCTAAGTATGATAGGTATTTTCTCGGTCTCCATCTTCATCACCACAAAGTCTGCCAAAAACTGAAGTTTGCCAACACAAACTACAATGTCTTCTGCAATCCCACATGGCTCCTTTGAAGATCCATCGGCCATTACTAAATTAACCTTTACAGGTTTCATTTTAACATTGCCAATTTGCTCCAGTAAAGAATAAGGCATCAAGTTAACACTTGAGCCTAAATCAAGGAGAGCTTTCTTTACCTTTTTCTTCCCTATAGTACAAGGGATAGAAAAACTACCTGGATCTGATGCTTTAGGTGGGAATGATTCTTTCTTAATAGTTATACACTTTTCTTCTTCATCCTCTCTATGTCTTCTTTTTGTAGAGGTTCCTTCATCAGATTTTGTGTAAACTGCAATTTTCTGCAGAATTTGTTCCCAAGGAGCTTCATTATCCACCATTCTGAATAAATCTGTGAAGTCCATTTGTTTCTCTTGATTTGTTGGAAAAGGAAAAGTGTCCTTTCTTTCTACTTCTCTTCTTTCTTCTGTTTCTTCTTCTTCTAACTCAACTATCTCTTCATTCACACTCTTTACCACTTTGCACTCTTCTCTGGGGTTAACCTCAGTATTAGCCCCAAAATTTCTAGTTGGCCTTTCTTCCAACTGCTTGGTAATCTGACCCATTTGAATCTCAAAATTCTTTATAGCAGCTTCAGTGCTCTTTTGAGAAGATTCAGTTTTCTGTATGAATTGCTGAAGAGTTTCTTCCAACCTTGTTGATCTTTCATTAAGCATAGATAACTGTTGCCACAAGGTTGGTTGTTGCTGCTGCTTATTATATTGATTAGCCTGCCCAGTTTGTCCTTGGCCAATGCTTGGATGTGGTTTCCACCCTTGATTATAATTCCCTTGACGGTAAGGAAATTGATTAGCCATGAAATTAACATCCTCCACAGCTTCCACTGGAAAAGCACACTGACCATTGATGTGGTCACCTCCACATAATTCGCACAACTGGGCTTGTATCTGTGCAGCAGATTTCAACTCTTTAGGTAATTGAGCCAAAGTTTTCGTCAGAGTTTCTAGCTGTTGAGTCAGAATTTTATTCTGTGCTAGCAAGGCATCATGTGTTTGTAATTGAAGAACCCCTTTCTGTTGCATAGGAGTTCCTCTCTCACTGTGCAGCTCATTATCACTTGTAGCCATGTTTTCAATAATTTCAGTTGCTTCCTCTGGAGTCTTCCATTTGATATTGCCTCCAGCTGAGGCGTCCAACATCATCTTGGTTTGTGAACCAAGCCCTCCAAGGAAAGTTAAGACTACTTCTTGATCTTCAAAGCCATGCGTGGGAGTTTTACGTAACAAGCTTTTATACCTGTCCCATGCATGTCCCAGTGATTCTTCCATGCCCTGCTTGAATGAAGAAATCTCTTGCTTCCCTTTAGTCACCTTAGATTGTGGGAATTATTTGTTTAAAAACTTTGTAACCACTGCTTCCCACTCTGTGAAACTTTCTTCTGGAAAAGAGTTCAACCAAAGCTAAGCATTGCCTCCCAATGAGAAAGGAAACAAGCTAAGTTTGATAGCTTCGTCTGGCACCCCATTAATCTTGACTGTATTGCAAATCTCATTAAAGGTAGTAAGGTGCTCATATGGGCTTTCATGAGATAACCCATTAAATTGGTTGCTTTTCACTAGTTGAATCAGTGCTGGTTTGACCTCCATATTAGCTGCATTGACTCTAGGTCTAGCTATACTGTTAAAGTGCTGAGGTCCAGCTATATTGGTGTAGTCAGCAAGAGTTCTTCTAACATTGTTGTTCTCCATATTTTCTGTGCTATGAACAGAACCTTGTGGTGATGATTGTAAGAGAGTTTCTGGAGAAGGGAAAAGTTCTCTAGACGTTCTGATTCTTCTCCTCCTTCTACTCTCGTCTAGTCCTTCAAGAAGTGGTTCTGTTGTTTTCTTACTCCTTGTTCTAATTGCTTCCTGCATGCACAAGAAAACAAAACCCTAGAAAAGATTTGTTAGCACAAAAAGATATAGGAGAAGATATAGATTCAAAAGATAAAAGATTTAGAAGATAGAATAAAATAAAATAAAATCTAACCTAATCTAAAAAGATAAAGATAAAATAAAATCTAATAAAATCTAACCTAACCAAATAAAATAAAATCAAATCTAATCTAATCAACTAAAAAGATAAAACAAAATAAAAACAGAAAAATAAAAACAGAAATTCAAAATTAAAGTCAAAGATAATCAATAATCACACAAATTAACCAGTTAAACCACGAGTCCCCGGCAGCGGCGCCAAAAACTTGATGGACAAATTTATGATCACCAAAATATGATGTCACAAACTTGTTTCACAATCGGCAAGTATGACCGAATCGTTCAAGTAATAAACTTGGTAAGACTAAGTATTGTTCTTCCCAAAGGACTCACGGCCTAGTTTAGTTATGTGGTTTCTTGATTAGCTAAGACTTAAGGACGAAATAATTGAGGTTTAATATGCAAGACAGAAAATAAACATGTATGCATGAAGTTTGATCAATGGCAAAGACAAAAGATAAACACTTTCAATGAAATATATGAATGAATATGTTGTTGGGGGTCAATTTCATCTCATCCACTCTCATACATTTTAGGAATTCAACATTCAAATCATCATTGTTAATGCCACTCTCTAAAGTACCATTCTAGATGACTTCTCCCTAATCACGAGTTCATACAATTCCTAGCATTCCTAATGATTAGTTCATAAGTGCAGGAGCTTAACGACAACCAATATAATATTGGGAGAAATTCCCCGGATCTAGACTTCCCCGTACGTGCCCGTATCGACAAAACCAATGATCATGCATCGAATGAGTTAAACTATGCAAGCATTAAGTAAAGAGGAAAAACCCTAACTAATGATGAAAGAAAGCATAAATCTTAGATTAAGATGCAAGCATAAATTCCATATATGAGAGCTTCAAGAGATTACATTGATTCCCCAACAAACATACAAGGTTTAGTTCACCATATTCATGGTGAACCTAGATGAACAATGAAAGAATGAAAGAATAAACCCAATAAAGGTGAAGAGGTAGCCAGAGCATTCAAGATCCTCCTTCAAAGGGGTGAAAGAGAGAGTGTTTGCCTCGTTTCTGCCAAAGATACTAACTCTAGGACGTGCAAGTCCTTAAATAATATTCTAAAATTACAAAGGATCTAAGCCCAAGCCCATAAAAGTGCCAGAAAACAAGTCCAAGCCCATTAAGAATGGCGCTCAGCGGTAACTACCGCTCAGCGGTGACTGCGCTTCCCTTTTCTTCCCCTCAGCGGCCAGTTTGCCCCTCAGCGGACCTCCCGTGACCTCCTGAGTGCCGCTCAGCGGTAAAATGCCGCTGAGCAGTGCTTTCGGCTTCTCCTTTTGCACTCTTTGATTCCTTTTCTGATTCCATCTCTCTCCTTCTTCACTTCTTTCACTAAATTCACCTTAAAACCTGCACAAAAACACTCAAATCAAGCATAAACCTGTCCAGCTCTCTTATTTATGAAAATATAGATAAAAGCATGATTTCAAGCTAGTTTTTAAGTATAAAGGTTGCTTTTAGTATCAATTTTAAGCATGAAAATAACAGTTTTTCAACTGTTATCACAACCCCAAACTTAAAACTTTGGTTGTCCTCAAGCAAACAAAATGTAACTCAATCTCTAACCAATTCATATGATGGTTCACTCATTCAAAAATTCCTCTTTTTCAAGATAAGTAACAACTTCACTCAAACTTATGACCAAGAGTTCAATCAAGATGTGCACATGCTTTAGTGTTCACAAAGTCATTTAAATTCCAACAAATGCTATTTTCATGAATGATCAATCAATTAAGCATGGATGTTCATGTGCTTACGGAATATTTCCTCACTAGATAAAGTGTTTCACTCAACACACAAGTGTATAAGAGGTAAAGTGTTTCACTCATTCACTCCACTATCACAATGTTACATGAATCAACTTTGCCTTTCATTTTACCATAATCAAAAACATTCACAAGCATGCATCATCAAAAGGACTTTTCAATGGCTTATAATGTGGCTGGGCTAATAGGAAAATTGGTTTTTCTGGATCACAAAATCCTTGAGTTAAGAGAATCATATCAACACAATCATCTTATTCATTCCCAACTTGCCTTTGCATTTGCATTGAGCTTTACTTCTTTTTCTTCTCTTTTCTTTTTCTTTTTCTTTGCATATTCTTACTTTTTAGCTCTTAGCTCAATGCTTTTCCTTTTTCCCAACAACCCCAAACTTGAACATTTAACAATACCACACAAGATCTTCTACTTAACTCAAGGTAACGATTTTCAATCAAGGGTTTTCAGTGTATGTTCAAGGCTAAGGGTTCAAAGGATAGAACACACAGTGTTCTCTTTTAGTGGGCTAACTTTATGAATTTGGCCAATAAAAAGGGTTCCAACAAACGGCCTTGATCACATGATGCAAAACAAGCAATTGATTCAATCATAGAAAACCTGGGCAAAATCATTCATGCTTTCAAAGTGATAGCATTCAACAATAATAACTCTGGAGCTCAAAACCTCACATATAAGCTCATTCACATTTGACATACACATCCTGCTTAATTTCACAATCACAATCATGATATCATGCATTTGTTCTCAAAGCTTGTGAATCACCTGTATAAGCATTTTAATGTGCACATCATCTCAACATCAATTAATCAATAAGCATCATCAAGCATTACTTATCACACAATCACAATTAATAGCAAACCATCATAAGAAATCAGGTGTTCAATAGAGTACATCAACCCTAATCTAATAAACAAAAACAAATAAGTTCAGAAAACTTAAACCACAAAAGCATAATCATATGATAGCATTCATCAGTAAATGCTATCTCAGCTCCTCATCAGTCTGAGCTGTCCTCTGTATCTTCCTCTTCTTCCTCATCATCATCATCATCAAATGCATCCTCCTCCTCAGCTTCATCTTCTTCCATATCTCTAGCTGAAGCTTCAGCTGCTTTAGCTCCTCCTCCATGCAATGGTTCTTCTGGCCAAGCTACTACATTATGGAATTCATCCATAGTCCACCTGTGTGCTGGAGGTGTATCATACATTCTTACTATCATCTCAGCAGTGGCCACCTGCCCTCTGTGAATGGACTGCAACTGAGCACCTATAAGAGACATATACATGTCCCTCATCTGGAATGGTTCTGCTTCATGTGTATCAGCAGATGTCCGGCTCTGTGCTGGCCCTCTCTCTCTACGAGCATGGCGTGGTGGGACTGGCTGAGATGCATCCTCACCTCCACAGTACTGTCTGTAATAAGCCTCATCAATAGCTTTTCTTGGCCTCTCAAATGGTGGAACAGAAGTATCCACCCCAGCTAACTTGCAGAGGTGAGTGATCAAAGAAGGATGTCCTAGTGGTGCTTTGTTGTTTGAGGTATTAGCGCACACACTAATTTCATCAGCTATCACCTGCCCAACATTAACATTCAAGTTTCTGATAGCACAGTAGATGAATAGTGCCCTGTTGAGAGTAATATCTGACACATGTGAACATGGCTGAATGTTGGCATGAGAAAATGCCATCCAATACTTTGCAAGAGGAGTCAAATCTGTCCTCCTAATGTTAACCACTGAGCCAGATCTATTCCTTTGGAAGTGTCCTCCAGGTATACACAGTACTCTCTCCACATCCTCAAAATCAGCACCTTCCTCCATGCAAAGAGCAAACTGGCATTGCTCACCAGCCCACACAGTATCCAGGAAGTTGTTGATAGAATCAGGATCATACCTGATAGCATGGCCTCTGACATAGCCCAAATAATTCTCAGCTGGATAATCACCAATCTTCTTTGCATTGGTGTAGAATTCCTTTACCACAGCTATGTTGGCAGGTGTAGGATAAGTGGCTAGCTTTCCCCAATCATTCCCTAACACTTGCTCTCCAAATTGAGGAGCAAAGTTAGGTATCATTCCAACCTTTCTCTCCATCAGAAGTCTCCTGTCCTGAACCACCTTAAAGTGCTTCTCATGTTTCCTAGAGAGGAACTTGCTAGAGTGGGGTTGCTCTGGTTCCTTTTCCTTCCTCTTGGTTGCCATGGTTTTCAATCTTTTTCCTGATGAGGATGCCATTCCTACATTCAAAACATAAACAAAACCACAGAACATGATATTAATCATTAGTAAAACACAGAACACAACTCCTTTCGAAGCTAAACCACCGCTGAGGGCCAGAATTTCCCCTCAGCGCCACCAGTGCCACATTCCAACACGCAAAAATTCAGAAAAACCAAATCTTGCAGAGTGCCGCTCAGCGGCAGTTTACCCCTCAGCGGTAACTCTGCAGATTTTTGAAAAATCAGTTTTAAAGCTGTCCTAACTCCACCCAAATGCAATTTTCAGTTTTCCAGTTCATAATCATGCAGTTTAATCGGTTCAAATATCAAATATATCATCAAATCATGCATAGAAATCAAAACCCCTAAATATTCATGCTTTGACAATCACATTCAAATTCAAGAACCCTAGAATGAACAAAATGCATTTTACTTACTTGGGTGGAGATACTAGATGCAATGAGAATGCTTCCAAACTAGAATGCTCTCTTCCAACCCCAAACTTTGATGGCACACTAGTGAAAAAGTGAGTGAAAGAGAGATTTTCTAAAAAGGAAAGAGTGAAAAGATGTGGAAAACCTAAGAGAAGGTGTGTGGAAGTGTTTGTGCATAGAGAAGCCTGGAAATAAACCCTAAAACGTAGCTGATAACAGTTGAAAAACTGTTATTTTCATGCTTAAAATTGATACTAAAAGCAACCTTTAGACTTAGAAACTAGCTTGAAATCACACCTTTTATCTTTATTTTCAGAAATAAGAGAGCTGGACAGGTTTACACTTGATTTGAGTGTTTTTGTGCAGGTTTTAGGGTGAATTTGGTGCAAAGAGTGAAGAAGGAGAGAAGTGACATTAGAAAAGACAAGAAAGAGTGCAAAAAGAGAAGACGAAGGCACCGCTCAGCGGCAAACTACCGCTGAGCGGCACTCAGGAGGTTGCGGGAGTCACGCTGAGGGGCAAATGGCCGCTGAGGGGAAGAATTGTGACGCGCAACTACCGCTGAGCGGTAAATACCGCTGAGCGGTACTCTTTGGGCTTGGGCTTTTGTAATCTTTTGTAACTCTAAATTAGTATATAAGGGCTTGCACGTCCTTTAGTTTAGTATCTTTGGCAGAAACGAGGCAAACACTCTCTCTTCCACCCCTTTGAAGGAGGATCTTGGATGCTCAGGCTACCTCTTCACCTTTATTGGGTTTATTCTTTCATTCTTTCATTGTTATTCATCTAGGTTCACCATGACGATGGTGAACTAAACCTTGTATGTTTGTTGGGGAATCAATGTAATCTCTTGAAGCTCTCATATATGGATTTGTTGAGTACATCTTTGAATTAAGACATATGCTTTCTTTCATCATTAGTTAGGGTTTTTCCTCTTTGCTCAATGCTTGCATTGTTTAACTCATTCTAATGCATGATTATTGGTTTTGTCGATACGGACACGTACGGGGAAGTCTAGATCCGGGGAATTTCTCCCAATATTTTACTGACAACATTATATTGGTTGCCTTTAAGCTCCTGCTGTAATGAACTAATCATTAGGAATGCTAGGAATTGTATGAACTATTTGATTAGGGAGAAGCCATCTAGAATGGTACATTAGAGAGTGGCATTAACAATGATGATTTGAATGTTGAATTCCTAAAATATATGAGAGTGGATGAGATGAAATTGAACCCCAACAACATATTCATTTATATAATTCATTGGAAGTGTTTATCTTTTGTCTTTGCCATTGATCAATTCATGCATACATGTTTATTTTCTGTCTTGCATATTAAACTTTGAATATTTCGTTTCTAAGTCCTAGCTAATCAACAAATCACATAACTAAACTAGGCCGTGAGTCCTTTGGGAAGAACGATACTTGGTCTTACCAAGTTTTATTACTTGAACGATTCGGTCATACTTGCCGATTGTGAAACAAGTTTGTGACATCATATTTTGGTGCTTACAAATTTGTCCATCAAGCTTTTGGCGCCGTTGCCGGGGATTTGGGGATTGAACCCGAGTCCTAGCAACGGCTAATAAGTTTGGGTCATCAAGTTTTTGGCGCCGTTGCCGGGGACTCGTGGTTTAACTGGTTAATTTGTGTGATTATTGATTATCTTTGACTTTAATTTTAAATTTCTGTTTTTATTTTCTGTTTTTTATCTTTTTCTGTTTTATCTTTTTAGATTAGATTAGATTAGATTTTATTTTATTTGGTTAGTTTAGATTTTATTTTATTTTATCTTTTAGGATTAGATTTTATTTTATTAGGTTAGATTTTATTTTTAGATTTTATCTTTTTAGATTAGATGTTATTTTTAAATTGTATTTTATCTTTTATCTTTTTATCTTTTGAATCTTTTATCTTCTTATCTTCTGAATCTTTTATCTTTTTATCTTTTGAATATATATCTTCTCTTATATCTTTTTGTGCTAACAAATCTGTTCTAGGGTTTTGTTTCTTGTGCATGCAGGAAGCAATTCGCACTAGAAGTAAGAAAACAACAGAACCACTTCTTGAAGGTCTAGAAGAGAGTAGAAGGAGGAGAAGAATCAGAACGTCTAGAGAACTTTTCCCTTCTCCTGAAACTCTCTTGCAAACATCACCACAAGGTTCTGTTCATAGCACAGGAAGTATGGAGGGCAATAATGTTAGAAGAACTCTTGCAGATTACACTAATCTTGCTGGACCTCAGCACTTCAACAGCATAGCTAGACCTAGAGTCAATGCAGCCAACATGGAGGTCAAACCAGCACTGATTCAACTGGTGAAGAGTAATCAATTTAATGGGTTATCACATGAAAGCCCATATGAGCACCTGACTACCTTTAATGAGATTTGCAATACAGTCAAGATTAATGGGGTGCCAGACGAAGCAATCAAACTTAGCTTGTTTCCTTTCTCATTGGGAGGCAATGCTAAGCTTTGGTTGAACTCTTTTCCAGAAGAAAGTTTCACAGAGTGGGAAGCAGTGGTTACAAAGTTTCTAAACAAATACTTCCCACAATCTAAGGTGACTAAAGGAAAGCAAGAGATATCTTCATTCAAGCAGGGCATGGAGGAATCACTGGGACATGCATGGGACAGGTACAAAAGCTTATTACGTAAAACTCCCACGCATGGCTTTGAGGATCAAGAAGTAGTCCTAACTTTCCTTGGAGGGCTTGGTTCACAAACCAAGATGATGCTAGATGCCTCAGCTGGGGGCAATATCAAATGGAAGACTCCAGAGGAAGCCACTGAGATTATTGAAAATATGGCTACAAGTGATAATGAGCTTCACAATGAAAGAGGCGCCCCTATGCAACAGAAAGGGGTTCTTCAATTACAGACCCATGATGCTCTGCTAGCCCAAAATAAAATTCTGACTCAACAGCTGGAGACTCTGACCAAAACTCTTGCTTCATTACCAAAAGAGTTAAAATCTGCTGCACAGGTACAAACCCAGTTGTGCGAACTATGTGGAGGAGATCACATCAATGGCCAATGTGCTTTTCCTGTGGAAGCCTTGGAGGATGTTAACTTCATGGCTAATCAGTTTCCATACCGTCAAGGTAATTATAATCAGGGTTGGAAACCACATCCAAGTATTGGCCAAGGACAAACTGGGCAGGCTAATCAATTTAATAAGCAACAGCAGCAGCAACCAACCATGTGGCAACAAATTTCTATGCTCAATGAAAGATCTACAAGGTTGGAAGAAACTCTTCAACAATTTATTCAGAAAACTGAATCCTCCCAAAAGAGCACTGAAGCTGCTATAAAGAACTTGGAGATTCAGATGGGTCAGATCACTAAGCAGTTGGAAGAAAGACCACACAGAAACTTTGGGGCTAATACTGAGGTTAACCCTAGAGAAGAATGCAAAGTGGTCAAGAGTGTAAATGAAGAGAGTATTGAGTCAGAAGAAGATGAAACAGAAGAGAGAAGAGAAGAAGAAAGAAAGGATACTTTTCCTTTTCTAACAAATCAGGAGAAACCAATGGATTTCACAGACTTATTCAGAATGGTTGATAATGAAGCTCCTTGGGAACAAATCTTACAGAAAATAGCAGTGTACACAAAATCTGATGAGGGAACCTCTACAAAAAGAAAACGTAGAGATGATGATGATGAAAAGTGTGTAACTGTTAAGAAAGAATCATTCCCACCAAAAGCTGCTGATCCAGGTAGTTTTTCTATCCCTTGCACTATAGGGAAGAAAAAGGTGAAGAAAGCTCTCCTTGACTTAGGCTCAAGTGTTAACTTGATGCCTTACTCTCTATTGGAGCAAATTGGCCATGTGAAAATAAAACCTGTAAAGGTTAATCTGGTAATGGCTGATGGATCTTCAAAGGAGCCATGTGGGATTGCAGAAGACATTGTAGTTTGTGTTGGCAAACTTCAGTTCTTGGCAGACTTTGTGGTGATGAAGATGGAGACCGAAAAGATACCTTTCATACTGGGAAGACCGTTTATGAAAACGGCCAGGGTTATTATAGATGTTAATGAAGGTATAGTGGTGCTCCAGGACAGAGAGGAGAGAGTGGTGGTGAATGTGTTTAAAGATGAGATACAAGCAAAGGAGGAAGAGGCCAGTTATAAAGCTGCATTTCAAGATGCACCCATAACTAGAGGTAAACATGAAAATTTTAAAGTTTCTGATAACCATTGTTTGTATTTTCAGGTACCCAAGGTAGATGAAAGTGGAAAAGGAAAGGAAGTTCTTAGAGACTGGAAGGAAAGAGGACTCCAACTTGGCACACCTGTAAGATTCAAGAACAAGTTGTGGGTTGTAAAAGGTTTTAAAGAGAAGGAGATGATAGAGATAGAGTCTCCATATTCCAGAGAATCCAAAACAGTCCTAAGGAAGCAGTTGATAAGTTGGTGGAAGGATAACATCAACTTTAAAGAAGATGGAACGTGAGCTTTATTGGGTCAAGCTAGTGACGTTAAAGAAGCGCTTGCTGGGAGGCAACCCAGTGGATTTACAAACTTTTGTTTTAATATTTTGTAATTTTTAAACTGTGAACATTATTCTGGACATTATTTTGTTGTTATAGCATCTACTGAAGGATGCTAGGTGGTTAAGTATCTACTGAAGGATATTCAGTTTGTAACACCTACTGATGGGTGTTGGTAA
Organism: Vigna nakashimae; assembly: GCA_034642375.1. Classification (NCBI taxonomy): domain Eukaryota; kingdom Viridiplantae; phylum Streptophyta; class Magnoliopsida; order Fabales; family Fabaceae; genus Vigna; species Vigna nakashimae. The sequence goes on from CM067765.1 coordinate 40,443,790, forward strand.
GAAAATTTTGCACCTACTGATGGGTGTTGGTAAGTTTGTTACACCTACTGATGGGTGTTGGTAAGTTTGTTACACCTACTGATGGGTGTTGGTGGATTTTGGGTCAGGCTCGTGACGTTAAACAAGCGCTACCTGGGAGGCAACCCAGTTGATTGATTGTTTTTGTTTGTTTTATTTTAGTTAGGGTTTGCATAAGTATTTTAAACATTGAATTGCAGGGAACCAGTGAGGGGCATGTCTAGGAGGCACGTAGGTTAAGAAAAGAAGGAGAAGAGCACATCACGAAAGTGCCGCTGAGCGGCAACTTACCGCTGAGCGGTACTCTCGCAGATGGGCTTTAGTTCCCCTTAGCGGAACCCGAGCTCATTAGGGTATTTTTATACCCTAAGCTGCACATAAGCTTCTATTTTCAGGCTCTTCTCTGCACACACACTCCTACATACCTTTTCCAAGGTTCTCCACATCTTTTCCCTCTTTCCTCTTGAGAAAATCTCCCTTCCACTGACGTTCTCACTAGTTTTCCATCTAAGTTTGGGGTTGGGAGAGAGCATCATTGAAGGGGTTGATTTCTTCATTGTGGTTTACTAATGCTTAACAATGTATCTTTTGGTTTTGTGAATTAAGTTTGATGCAGGGATGGCCTCCTCATCATGCTAAAAGAATCAAGACTATAAGATCCAAGAAGAAGGAGAGGAAGAAGATACAGATGACAGCTGATGAATCAATATTTTGTTCACTTCACTTGGTTTATTGTGCTAGAATTAATTGGGGAATTATGCTTAAACGTCCAGTATTTTTCCATTTTACTAATTGTGCTTAATTTGATTGGAAATTCTTATTTTAATTAATTTGAGTTATCTGAGCTAATTAATTGCATTAGTAATTGCAGGAAAATTATGGAAATACAATTTGGAACATTTGGAAGAAAATTTATTTGCACACTGTGTTATTTACTTGGAAGAAGATGTGTTGCATTAATTTAATTTGTGTGTTAATCCGTAGAAGCTTAAGATGGAATATTTTTGTTGAATTTTTAGAAACAAAGCTTGGAATCCATATACACATTACACGACCAATTCATGCTAAAATTTGATGCAGCTAATGGAGTGTGACCGTGAAGCATAATGGAGGGGCACATGCAGGTGCATGTCACGGCTGAAACATAACTTAGTTGAGGGCCCTTGTTGATTGAAGGAATTTTTAAAAAAAAGAAGTTGTTGGAACCACACACACCATACGACTTCTAACAAAAGAAAAAAAAAAGAGGGACCACACTTATTGAAGAGAGGCCACATGGAAGCAAGCACACGGCCTAGGGCCCATGAAGAAGCCAATTTGGAAAAGCAATCAGCAAAGTTGGAATTTAAAGTGGGAGCCACCATTTAGCATGGAGAATTTTGTTTTCTTTGACTGAAGTAAGGTAAACCCGTGAAGCTGCATGGAGGAAGTATAGCTCACAAGTTTCTTTGAGTCATGGCAGCGTGAATGATGATGGCAGCAAGGAAAAGCACACGTCCAACCACCAAGAGGGAGAGAGTGTTGTCACGGTAATGGAGTGTAAGCAAGCAAAGTGCAGCTCATGGAAGACTCATGGCTGGAAGAAGCATGCAAAATGTCCAGCAAACAATGAGAGCTGCACCGTGAAGAGGTAAGGAACAACGTCCAAGCATGGAGAATTCTTTTGGAGATTCACGGAACAGCAGCTCCCGATCCAGTTTCAGCAAAGCCTTGATGTTCCTGCAAGAAAAGAAGGTCCACGGTTACTACAAGTGTACACGACAAAAGTGATTAGTTTTGCAGGAAAGTGAAACACATTTAGGAAATGGAATATTTTATTTGGGAGAATGGAGAGTTTTTTTTTTTTTTGTCTTCTTTTGACAAATTGATGGGGCATTAAGAAAGGGAGATGCACGTATTCATCTTCTCTTTAACTTGAGAAAAGTGGAGGGCCCTTTGGTTTTAATTTACACTGTGGAAGCACAAAAAGGGAGAGAGGATTTTGGCTATAAAGGAGGAAGAGTCGTGAGTAAGAAGGGGGGGAATAATTCCAGCACAAAGCTGGACAGAGAAGGGGAACGAGAAAGGAGGTGCTGGAATAGAAGGATGCACTGTGTGAAAGGTTACGGTTGATGCACCAATTGATGTAATGTTGAATTTCCAATTTAGTTTTCTCATCTTCTTTGTAATAAACTCATCTACAATTTTAATTCAATGTATTTACTGTTTCTGAAATTTAATTTCTGCTTTACTGTTTCTATTTTACTGCTGTAATTTAATTTCTGCTGTATTTTAATTTCTGTATTACATTTTTTATGCAATTTAATTTCTGCTGCTGTTTATCTTTTGCATGTTCATTAATTCTGTTCTCTGTATTTTACTGCAGTAATTTTGAATTTGTTTTTACTGTTTTTGAAATTTACTGTTTTTCTGTATTTCCTGTTTTCTGTATTTTTATTTTCTGTATTTTACTTTTACTGCTTTACTGATTTTGAAATTCTGTATTCACTGTTTTTACTGTTATTGTTTACTGCTGTCATTTCATATTTTTGTTTTTGATGTTTTACTGTTTTTACTATTTTCTGTATTTTCTATTTTTCTGTATTTTCGTTTTTACTGTTCCAGATTTGTTTTCACTGTTCCATGTTACTGTATTTTCGTTTTTACTGTTTTCTAAAATTTACTGTTTTCTATTTTTACTATTTCTGTATTTAATAATTTCTGTATTTTCTATTTTTCTGTATTTTCGTTTTTACTGTTTCAGATTTATTTTTACTGTTTTATGTTGCTGTAATTTCATAATTACTGTTTTAAATTTCGTTTTATTGTTTTTAAATTTTGTTTTACTGTTTTGAATTTTATTTTAATAATTTCAATTTCCGCACACAAAAATCATAAACCCCCCCTTTCGTGTGTAAAAAATCAGAGACTGAACCGCCACAATATTGGTCCTTGAGAGACGACCTAGGAGTCACATCCTAGAAAATATACTGCATTCTTTATCTGTATCAAATTTGTATGACCGCGACAGTCGTACCAAATTTTGGCGCCGCTGCCGGGGACCAATGACGGTTTGGTTTTAGATTTTTGTTGTATAAAGTTTTGTTCTGTTAATATGTTTGTTTTGTGTGTTTTGTCTTGTATATTTTTGTAGGCGACAACGACACCTTCAGCAAATTTTGGCGGCGTTGTCACTTCAGTTCCAGGTTCTTGTTTTAGATTTTTGTTGTGTTTTTCGATTATGTTGTGTTAATATATGTTTTGTCTTTTATATTTTTATTGTGCTATGTTCTGTATTTAGTTGTTATTAAAAAAAAATAAAAAAAAATTAATTAAAAATTTTTACTATTGATGTTCTGTCTTGTGTGTGCTTGTAGCATGTATAAATGTGTTTTGTTTTATCTGATTCGTAATTTTTAGTTTTTAGTTTTTACTTTTTATTTTTCCATGTCTACCTATTTTAATGTTGTGAATAATGCTTATTCTGCCAATGTCTGTGATTATGATTCTTATTCTGCATATTACTTTGATTTTAAATCTGCTGATTTTTATGATGAGAACAATATGTTCCATCATCCAATTTCTGAGAGCTCTCTTTGGGAGCCAGTTCAGCAATATCAGAGTCAGCAGTATAATGCTTCTGCCCAAACAACTCTTCAGCCTTCAACTTCTGAACCTACATTGAAGGAGTTACTAGAGCAGATGACAATGCAGAACATTCAGTTTCAGAAAGGGAACATGCAATTCAAGCAAGAGAGCATGGAGTTCCAGCAGGAAACTCAATCTGCCATTCAGAATCTGACTGATCAGATCAGGCAGATGGCCACTCTTGCACCTGAGGAGACTGATGAATATTTTGAGGACCAGGCAGGTACAAGCAGCTATTTTGAACCAGGTAGACCACTTTCATTTTCCACCAACATACCTCAATTTGATGATTATGCTGTTGAGAGGTATGTTGATAATTATATTGTTGCTGAGCATGATTTTAATTTTCCCTCTATGCATGACGAGAATAATTTTGTGTTATCAGATCTGAATATTTGTTCTCCATGCACTGAACATGAATCTGAACCTGTTATAGATATTGTTTCTATATTTGAAACGGATTCATGTTATGAGGTTGTATCTAAGGCTCGGTATGATGAATTGGGATTGGGTGTTATACCTCTGCATGATATTTCTGTGGAACCATTTTGCACTAACCATATTGCAGGAGGTACATATAAATTTGATCAGCATGCACCCACGCTGGAAGACAAAGGTGCCAGTACATACAGCAGTTCGAAGATCAAAAGGCACCTACTGAATCTGCTCAGTGACAATATTTGCTGCTTAGATCCGGCGGTGGAGGATATTTCCCTGCTTGATCAGATTTGGAGGATGAAGCAATTCTTCCTAAAAATTTCCGTCTTGGATCCTGAAGAAGACATCTCCCTACAAGTCCAAAATTGGCAACTGCCACCCTGACCAGGGGAGTTTTCTTTTTCTTTCTTCCCCGTTTTCATATTTTTAGTGCACTTGTCCTTTATCTGTTTAGTGTTTTAATTGATGATCTTATGCTTAGAAAACATTTAGGACAGTGTAGTTTAAGTGTGGTCTCGGGAAGTTTCTGATTTTTTGTTTTTCTTTTAAGTTTGTTTTTCCTTTTCTTTTTAGTTTTCGAATTATTATTTTTTTTTTTTAAAAAAAAAAACAATTTAAAAAAATGTGTTCTGTGTTTTATTTGCTTCGTGATTTTTAGTGTTTGTACTAAAAAAGAAAAAAAATTCGAAAAAAAAAATAAAAATAAAAATAAAAATAAAAATAAAAATTTGTGTTGTGTTTTAAGTATGTTATTTTGTTAATGTATGTTTTGTAAATATATGTTTTGTCTGCTGTTTTTGACATTTGTGTTCTATCTGCTTTGATATTTTGTGTTCGTTATTTGGTATTTTGTTTCGTTAATATGTGTTTTGTTTTTATTTATTTATTTAGTTTTTGTTAAAACATAAATAATCGTAAGAGCAGAATTTGCAAATAAAGGGCAGAGAGGTGAAACTATCTGAGTGCATTTATTGTAACTTACCAAGTTCGCAGAAAACATTCTGTCTTACATTGATTATTAAAATAAAATACATAAAAACATAAATAAAGTTGGTCGATCATGTCTGATCGTTAATATTACACACCATAATAAATAAAAACAAAAACAACATAAAAAAAAAACATAAAAAAATTAAAAACATAATAATTTAAGTGTCCTTATTACAGTACTTGTCCTTAATTCTGGCCACACTCGGCCAACAAAAACATAAAAAAAAAAAAAAAAAAAAAAAACATAAAACTTTAAAAATGAAAGAACTCTCGAGCTGGTTGTGGTGGTCTAAGGGAGAGCTCCGTTGAGGGAGCTCTAGTTCGAAAAGTCACGAGCGGAGGCTTTGGTGGAGGAATTTCTCGTTCATTTTTGTCGTCATCGATAATGATCGGAACTGGAAACAAATTCAGCAGCCTCGGTGCCCTCATTATCACCCAGTTGTTTTCTTTCAAACAAAAAAAAAATAAAAAATAAAAAAATAAAAAAATAAAAAACATGTGTTAATAATAGAAGAGGAAGTGAAAAAAAAAAAATTTTTTTGAGGTATGATGAGAGTTCTTACCGTACATGTACAGCGGCAGTTGTGAAAAGAGAGTGCCAGTAGGGTCTATCTCCGCTTGCCAGCGCTTGACCCGATTGCCGTGGTTGTTGAACCAGCAGTGTACGTTGTATTCAGTGGCTTCGCCGAAAACCCTTAGTCGAGACGCGATCTCGACGACTTGCGCTCGGCTTGGGTGTGTGACCCCATAGTTGAATATTTTGGTCATCATCGTGATCTGATCGTCGGTTGGACGCCACCGTTGACTGGTATATCTCTCTGATTCTGTATCACTCATCCTTCCTCTCGTAATATACAAATACTTAATAAATAAAAAAAATATATATAAAAATAAAAAGAACAAAAACATAAAAAAAGAAAAAAATAAACATAAAAAAATAATAAAAAGAACTAAAAAAAGAGAAGCATAAAAAATTTAGATTAGTTCTGTGTTTTCTTTATTTGTTCTTGTTTCCCGTTAAATTTATTTTGTCCTGTCAGTCTTTGATATTTCTGTGTTTGGTCTCAGATCTGTTTCACGGTCCTTGCAAAAGGGTCCTAAACGGATCTACGTCCAGTTGTCCGGTTGTTCTTGTCCATATTGTTCTTGTATATTATGTTTATGTGTTTATTTAGTTTTAAGTGGGGTACGTGGCGTTGTTCTACCCGATTGTCTCTGCAATACCTTCAATCGAAGGGAGATTAACGTCTGGTTTCCAGCCTATATACCCCTTAAGTTTTTAGACAGTTGTGTTTTATGTGTTTTAAGTGTTTAGCAGGTGAAAAAGACAGCAGAATAAGCAGAATGACAGGAAAGAAGAAAAATAAAGCAGTAAAGGACGGAAAGAAAGTAAAGCAAGCAGAAAGAAAAAGGGAAAGAAAGGCAGATCCAGGAGCAGAGGACTTACCTGGAGTAGTAGGCTTGCAGAGGCTCCTCGCGGATCTCACTCAGACTCTTCAGAAGACGCAGAGACAGAGCTTCCTCACAGATCCAGACGCTCAGGAGAGAGTTGAGAGAGAGAGGAGAGCGTAGAGAGAGAAGAGAGGAGTAGAGGCAGGCTGAGAGATCAGAAATGTCACTCGAGGCTGAGGAGGACCCTTTTATAGCCTAAATTTCTGCCACTGTAACAACAGTCCCGGTCATTGCCACCGAGACTGTTGTCACAGTACCGGTCTCCTTTTTCAGAAAAAAAAAAAATAAAAAAAAAAAAATAAATAAATAATAATAATAAAAAAAAATTAATTATTAGCATCTACTGATGGGTGCTAGGTGTTTAAGACATCTGCTGATGGATGTCCCTGATAACATCTGCTGATGGATGTTACTGAAAAATTTCTTCCCATTTTTCCTAACATTTTATTGCACTTGTCTATATTATTTGACTGCTCTGAAGTTAATCATCTGATGATTGTAACACACTGAGGACATTGTGTGATTTAAGTGTGGTCTACTGGGAAGAAATTCTGATTTTTCTGATTTTTCTGTTAGATTGTATTTTGTGTGTTAAATTTTTTGTTTTTTTAGTGTTAAATTTTTTCTCTTTTAAGTTTTGTGTGCAATAAATTTTACATTTTTCTCTTGATTTCTGGATGATGTCTAAGTTGTAGGTTTTTCCTCCACTTCATTGATACTTAGTTTGAAATCCTTGTTTTTCTCTGCTTGGAAAGATGATTATGCGTTTGAGAGGTTGATTTGATTGTGACGAATACCCTGTGTGAGATTTGAGCCACTTAATGTTCTTTCTTATGTGAGATATGTATCTTGATTGCTTGCACATATGCCTTGGCTTGATTCTTTTTGATATACTTGATTGATATGCATGTTTTAGAAGTGATAAAGGCATTTTATTCTTGAGCCTCTTTAGCCAAATAAGCCTACCCTGTTATTATCCTTTGATAACCCCTTTGAGCCTATACTTTCCCCATTTCTTTGTGTTGAAGCTCATACATTGACCCTAAGTGAAAAATAATGATTACCTTAACCTTAGGAAAGTCTGGAGCTATATAAGTGTTTTATAAAAAAGTGTGGTCTTCTTGGGAATTCTGATGAAATTGGCTAGTTGGTTCCTCATCATGTTTTGAAATGGTAATTTATATCCTGTTGTGTGATAAAGAAAAAAAGAGAGACATGATGAAAAAAAAAATGATGAGAAAAATGAAAAATAATTTTGTAAACAATGGAGTCGAGAAGAGGATTGAATTAGAGGTTTGGGTGAGATTTGACTGTATTTACTCTTGTTCCCCATTTGTCCTCTATTTCTTCTGAGCTATAGCTACTTATCCAAATTTATCCTCCCCTGTCCTTGGCCCCATTACAATCCTGAAAGACCTTTTGATCTGAACATGTATATGTTTTAAGTGTTGATTTTAGAAGATTGCCAAGTCTACTTGTGTTTGCTTTCTTGAGTGCATTGAGTTGAAATGTTTACTATAGACACTTGAGAGAAACACTGTGAGTGCATCTGTGAGGTTTTGTTATTTTCAAATCACCTCTTGAGCTGATTAATCATTTTCCTATGTATTGAATTGCTTTGATGATTTCTGTAAGTATGTGCTTTTCTTGATTTTGTGTTGGAAAATTTCTACTTCTTTCATTGGTCCATAATTCTTGAGAACTGTGTAAATTCTGTTTATTTTTCTCGTTAGTCGTTGTTTTCTGTGTGCTGAGTTTGTGTCACCATTCCTGAAAGTCCTTTGAACTATTCCCTGATTTGCATCTTAATTTTGCCCAGGAGTGCAAAAGACTAAGTGTGGTCTATTTTGATGAATCAATATTTTGTTCACTTCACTTGGTTTATTGTGCTAGAATTAATTGGGGAATTATGCTTAAACGTCCAGTATTTTTCCATTTTACTAATTGTGCTTAATTTGATTGGAAATTCTTATTTTAATTAATTTGAGTTATCTGAGCTAATTAATTGCATTAGTAATTGCAGGAAAATTATGGAAATACAATTTGGAACATTTGGAAGAAAATTTATTTGCACACTGTGTTATTTACTTGGAAGAAGATGTGTTGCATTAATTTAATTTGTGTGTTAATCCGTAGAAGCTTAAGATGGAATATTTTTGTTGAATTTTTAGAAACAAAGCTTGGAATCCATATACACATTACACGACCAATTCATGCTAAAATTTGATGCAGCTAATGGAGTGTGACCGTGAAGCATAATGGAGGGGCACATGCAGGTGCATGTCACGGCTGAAACATAACTTAGTTGAGGGCCCTTGTTGATTGAAGGAATTTTTAAAAAAAAGAAGTTGTTGGAACCACACACACCATACGACTTCTAACAAAAGAAAAAAAAGAGGGACCACACTTATTGAAGAGAGGCCACATGGAAGCAAGCACACGGCCTAGGGCCCATGAAGAAGCCAATTTGGAAAAGCAATCAGCAAAGTTGGAATTTAAAGTGGGAGCCACCATTTAGCATGGAGAATTTTGTTTTCTTTGACTGAAGTAAGGTAAACCCGTGAAGCTGCATGGAGGAAGTATAGCTCACAAGTTTCTTTGAGTCATGGCAGCGTGAATGATGATGGCAGCAAGGAAAAGCACACGTCCAACCACCAAGAGGGAGAGAGTGTTGTCACGGTAATGGAGTGTAAGCAAGCAAAGTGCAGCTCATGGAAGACTCATGGCTGGAAGAAGCATGCAAAATGTCCAGCAAACAATGAGAGCTGCACCGTGAAGAGGTAAGGAACAACGTCCAAGCATGGAGAATTCTTTTGGAGATTCACGGAACAGCAGCTCCCGATCCAGTTTCAGCAAAGCCTTGATGTTCCTGCAAGAAAAGAAGGTCCACGGTTACTACAAGTGTACACGACAAAAGTGATTAGTTTTGCAGGAAAGTGAAACACATTTAGGAAATGGAATATTTTATTTGGGAGAATGGAGAGTTTTTTTTTTTTTTTGTCTTCTTTTGACAAATTGATGGGGCATTAAGAAAGGGAGATGCACGTATTCATCTTCTCTTTAACTTGAGAAAAGTGGAGGGCCCTTTGGTTTTAATTTACACTGTGGAAGCACAAAAAGGGAGAGAGGATTTTGGCTATAAAGGAGGAAGAGTCGTGAGTAAGAAGGGGGGGAATAATTCCAGCACAAAGCTGGACAGAGAAGGGGAACGAGAAAGGAGGTGCTGGAATAGAAGGATGCACTGTGTGAAAGGTTACGGTTGATGCACCAATTGATGTAATGTTGAATTTCCAATTTAGTTTTCTCATCTTCTTTGTAATAAACTCATCTACAATTTTAATTCAATGTATTTACTGTTTCTGAAATTTAATTTCTGCTTTACTGTTTCTATTTTACTGCTGTAATTTAATTTCTGCTGTATTTTAATTTCTGTATTACATTTTTTATGCAATTTAATTTCTGCTGCTGTTTATCTTTTGCATGTTCATTAATTCTGTTCTCTGTATTTTACTGCAGTAATTTTGAATTTGTTTTTACTGTTTTTGAAATTTACTGTTTTTCTGTATTTCCTGTTTTCTGTATTTTTATTTTCTGTATTTTACTTTTACTGCTTTACTGATTTTGAAATTCTGTATTCACTGTTTTTACTGTTATTGTTTACTGCTGTCATTTCATATTTTTGTTTTTGATGTTTTACTGTTTTTACTATTTTCTGTATTTTCTATTTTTCTGTATTTTCGTTTTTACTGTTCCAGATTTGTTTTCACTGTTCCATGTTACTGTATTTTCGTTTTTACTGTTTTCTAAAATTTACTGTTTTCTATTTTTACTATTTCTGTATTTAATAATTTCTGTATTTTCTATTTTTCTGTATTTTCGTTTTTACTGTTTCAGATTTATTTTTACTGTTTTATGTTGCTGTAATTTCATAATTACTGTTTTAAATTTCGTTTTATTGTTTTTAAATTTTGTTTTACTGTTTTGAATTTTATTTTAATAATTTCAATTTCCGCACACAAAAATCATAAACCCCCCCTTTCGTGTGTAAAAAATCAGAGACTGAACCGCCACAATATTGGTCCTTGAGAGACGACCTAGGAGTCACATCCTAGAAAATATACTGCATTCTTTATCTGTATCAAATTTGTATGACCGCGACAGTCGTACCAACAGCTCAGACTGATGAGGAGCTCAGATAGCATTTGCTGATGAATGCTATCATATGCTTATGCTTTTGTTGGTTTAAGTTTTCTGAACTTATTTGTTTTTGTTTTTAGATTAGGGTTTGATGTACTTTATTGAACACCTGGTTTCTTATGATGGTTTGCTATTAATTGTGATTGTTTGATAAGTAATGCTTGATGATGCTTATTGATTGATTGATGTTGAGATGATGTGCATATTAAAATGCTTATACATGTGATTCACAAGCTTTGTGAACAAATGCAGGATATTATGATTGTGATTGTGAAAATTAAGCAGGATGTGTATGTCAAATGTGAATGAGCTTATATGTGAGGTTTTGAGCTCCAGAGTTGTTATTGTTGAATGCTATTATTTTGAAAGCATGAATGATTTTGCCCAGGTTTTCTATGATTGAATCAATTGCTTGTTTTGCATCATATGATCAAGGCCGTTTGTTGAAACCCTTTTTATTGGCCAAATTCATAAAGTTAGCCTACTAAAAGAGAACACTTTGTGTTCTATCCTTTGAACCCATAGCCTTGAATATACACTGAACCCTTGATTGAAAATCTTTACCTTGAGTTAAGTAGAATATCTTGTGTGGTATTGATAAATGTTCAAGTTTGGGGTTATTGGGAAATCATGAAAAAGGAAAAGCATTGAGCTAAGAGCTAAAAAGAAAGAATATGCAAAAGAAAAGAAAAGAAAAGAAGTAAAGCTCAATGCAAATGAAAAGGCAAACAAAAGTTGGGAATGAATAAGAATAATTGTGTTGTTATGATTCTCTTAACTCAAGGATTTTGTGATCCAGAAAAACCAATTTTCTTGTTAGCCCAGCCACATTATAAGCCATTGAAAAGTCCTTGTGATGATGCATGCTTGTGAATGTTTTTGATTGTGGTAAAATGAAAGGCAAAGTTGATTCATGTGACATTGTGATAGTGGAGTGAATGAGTGAAACACTTTACCTCTTATACACTTGTGTGTTGAGTGAAACACTTTACCTAGTGAGGAAATATTCCATAAGCACATGAACATCCATGTTTAATTGATTGATCATTCATGAAAAATAGCATTTGTTGGAACTTAAATGACTTTGTGAACACTAAAGCATGTGCACATCTTGATTGAACTCTTGGTCATAAGTTTGAGTGAAGTTGTTACTTATCTTGAAAAGAGGATTTTGAATGAGTGAACCATCATATAAATTGGTTGGAGATAGAGTTACATCTTGTTTGCTTGAGGACAAGCAAAGTTCTAAGTTTGGGGTTGTGATAACAGTTGAAAAACTGTTATTTTCATGCTTAAAATTGATACTAAAAGCAACCTTTAGACTTAGAAACTAGCTTGAAATCACACCTTTTATCTTTATTTTCAGAAATAAGAGAGCTGGACAGGTTTACACTTGATTTGAGTGTTTTTGTGCAGGTTTTAGGGTGAATTTGGTGCAAAGAGTGAAGAAGGAGAGAAGTGACATTAGAAAAGACAAGAAAGAGTGCAAAAAGAGAAGACGAAGGCACCGCTCAGCGGCAAACTACCGCTGAGCGGCACTCAGGAGGTTGCGGGAGTCACGCTGAGGGGCAAATGGCCGCTGAGGGGAAGAATTGTGACGCGCAACTACCGCTGAGCGGTAAATACCGCTGAGCGGTACTCTTTGGGCTTGGGCTTTTGTAATCTTTTGTAACTCTAAATTAGTATATAAGGGCTTGCACGTCCTTTAGTTTAGTATCTTTGGCAGAAACGAGGCAAACACTCTCTCTTCCACCCCTTTGAAGGAGGATCTTGGATGCTCAGGCTACCTCTTCACCTTTATTGGGTTTATTCTTTCATTCTTTCATTGTTATTCATCTAGGTTCACCATGACGATGGTGAACTAAACCTTGTATGTTTGTTGGGGAATCAATGTAATCTCTTGAAGCTCTCATATATGGATTTGTTGAGTACATCTTTGAATTAAGACATATGCTTTCTTTCATCATTAGTTAGGGTTTTTCCTCTTTGCTCAATGCTTGCATTGTTTAACTCATTCTAATGCATGATTATTGGTTTTGTCGATACGGACACGTACGGGGAAGTCTAGATCCGGGGAATTTCTCCCAATATTTTACTGACAACATTATATTGGTTGCCTTTAAGCTCCTGCTGTAATGAACTAATCATTAGGAATGCTAGGAATTGTATGAACTATTTGATTAGGGAGAAGCCATCTAGAATGGTACATTAGAGAGTGGCATTAACAATGATGATTTGAATGTTGAATTCCTAAAATATATGAGAGTGGATGAGATGAAATTGAACCCCAACAACATATTCATTTATATAATTCATTGGAAGTGTTTATCTTTTGTCTTTGCCATTGATCAATTCATGCATACATGTTTATTTTCTGTCTTGCATATTAAACTTTGAATATTTCGTTTCTAAGTCCTAGCTAATCAACAAATCACATAACTAAACTAGGCCGTGAGTCCTTTGGGAAGAACGATACTTGGTCTTACCAAGTTTTATTACTTGAATGATTCGGTCATACTTGCCGATTGTGAAACAAGTTTGTGACATCATATTTTGGTGCTTACAAATTTGTCCATCAAGCTTTTGGCGCCGTTGCCGGGGATTTGGGGATTGAACCCGAGTCCTAGCAACGGCTAATAAGTTTGGGTCATCAGTAGCTTGGGGTATAAAAATACCCTAATGGGCTCGGGTCCCGCTAAGGGGAACTAAAGCCCATTCTGCGAGAGTACCGCTCAGCGGTAAAATACCGCTCAGCGACACTTTCGTGATGTGCTCCTCTCCTTCTTTTCTTGACCTACGTGCCTTCCCTACATGTCCCTCATAGGTTCCCTGCAATTTAATGTTAAAAATGCTTATGCAAACCCTAACTAAAATAAACAAACAAAAACAATCAATCAACTGGGTTGCCTCCCAGGTAGCGCTTGTTTAACGTCACGAGCCTGACCCAAAATCCACCAACACCCATCAGTAGGTGTTTCAAACTTACCAGCACCCATCAGTAGGTGCAAAATCTCCTCACCAACACCCATCAGTAGGTGTTACAAACCTAGTATCCTTTAGTAGATACTTAACCACCTAGCATCCTTCAGTAGATGCTAGATTCAACAAAATATTTACAAAATAATGTCCACAATTATAAAACCAAAATCAAAATTAAAAGTTTGTCAATCACTGGGTTGCCTCCCAGCAAGCGCTCTTTTAACGTCATTAGCTTGACCCAGTAAAGTTCAAGTTCCATCTTCTGTGTAGTTGATGTTGTCTTTCCACCAACTTCTCAATTGCTTCTGATAACAGTTGAAAAACTATTATTTTCATGCTTAAAATTGATACCAAAAGCAACCTTTAGACTTAGAAACTAACTTGAAATCATGCCTTTTATCCATATTTTCAGTAATAAGAGAGCTGGACAGGTTTATGCTTGATTTAAGTGTTTTTGTGCAGGTTTTGAGGTGAATTTAGTGAAAAGAGTGAAGAAGGAGAGAGATGACATTAGAAAAGACAAGAAAGAGTGCAAAAAGAGAAGTCGAAGGCACCGCTCAGCGGCATTTTACCGCTGAGCGGCACTCAGGAGGTTGCGGGAGTCACGCTGAGGGGCAAACTGGCCGCTGAGGGGAAGAAACGTGAAGCGCAGTGATGAGTCAATATTTTCTTCACTTCACTTAGTTTATTTTACTAGAATTAATCAGGGAATTGTGCTAAAATGTCCGATATTTTCCCATTTTACTAATTGTGCTTAATTTGATTAGAAATTCTTATTTTGATTAATTTGAATTATCTGAGCTAATTATGTGTATTAGTAATTGCAGGAACATTTTGGAAATAAAAATTGAGACATTTGGAAAAATATTCATTTACACAGAGTGTTATTTACTTGGAAGATTTATTTTGTATGTTGATCCGTGGAAACTTAAGAGGAAATCTTTTGTTTGGATTAGCTAATAATTAGAAGTGCACGGTACAAAGGTTTTGGCATCCAAAAATACACATGCTTTCACCTAAAGTTCTTCAATTCTTGGATTTTAAGAGGCATTAATTCTCATGGTACATGGCATCTCACGGCTGAATGAATTAAGCACATATCTACATGGCTTTTACGTGAGCACCAAACCAAGTAACAGCACTGGGAGGATTAATCTAGCTCTTGGTTTTATTTGAGAATAAAAGGAGGTCCACACTTCTCGGCACACAGCACAAATAATAAAGAAATCTTTCTCTTTTGGAAGTGGGAACCGCACCTTTCTTGGTTTGGAGTGAGATTTCGAATTGGGGCTATTAAATGAAGAAACCATACGTAACATAAGAGACATGTGGGGTACATTTATCACTTAGTCATCTTTTCATTTTTTAAATGGAGAAGAATGGTTTGGTAGACATGTCACGGCTGAAAATAAATTAGTGGAGGGCCCTCTTGTTAATTTTGATGAAAGAAAATGTGGAAAGGAGGTGCACTTTACTACGGCACTAGGAATCTCCTTATTCTATTGTAAATGGAGACACATTATGGAAGAGGGACCACCAACACATTGGACGCTCTGCTCACAGAACTGCACTATTAAGAATTAATTTTCTTTCTTCATGTGTTTCACAGAGCACTAAGGAACCAGAGTAACACACGTCCGAAAGAGAAAAGCGGTACAACAGTTTGGAGGTGAACAAAGAGGATAACACAACAGCTGCCATGGTAGAAAGGGTGACATCTACGCATGATTAAAAACGCACGAGAGCAAGCAAGATGCAGCAGAAGCACGAAGAAGTGAAGCAAACGGTTCTCCATCCAGTAGCTCTTCACGTCCACGTTCACTCCACAACAGCAGCTTGGAAAGCTTCACGGTCCAGCAGTGCAACCACACAGCAAATAGATAATGGAAAAGGGAGCCCACGGCTGCAAGGAAATTCACGTGATTCATTGGCTGGAAAAATGAAGTGCATTCACGGTCTTGAAGACGGTCCAGCACCTTGTTGAAGCAACCACCAGCAGCAAATGAAAGTGCAGCCCCACACAAGAACACAGCAGCTGAGGTTGTGTTCATCAATATGAAGAAGCTCTTGTTGCAGCATTGCAACCAGCCACACGCACATCTTGGAGTGTCCAGGGGCAGTTCACGGTGCAGCAGCTATCTAGTTGAGAAGGATGCCTCATGGTATTGAAGAAGGAGACGTCATCCAGCAGCTCAACGTGCAACAAAGAGAGCCAATACACGGCCTTGGAAGGAAGGGAAACATGCATTTAAGAGAACCATCCAGCAGCTGGTCCAGTAAAGGAGATGCTCCACAATCTTAGTCTAATTGAAGAAGAAGAAGCCGTGAGCAAGGAGTTGGAATGAAGAAGAAGAAGGGAGCCCACGACCAGAATGGCTCGAAGAATTGGATACACACGGATGGAGGGGATTCTCGGCTCTTCATTCCAGCAAGCCCAGCCACGTGAAGCAGCTTGGAGAAAAGATCAAGGCCTG
This sequence comes from Vigna nakashimae, assembly GCA_034642375.1. Lineage (NCBI taxonomy): Eukaryota > Viridiplantae > Streptophyta > Magnoliopsida > Fabales > Fabaceae > Vigna > Vigna nakashimae. Next base: position 40,459,965 of record CM067765.1, read on the forward strand.
CTTTCTTTACGCATCCAGCTAAAGATCACCAAACCAGCAGGGTCCAGCTTCAATCACACCAAGAGAAGGAGGCCGTGAGGTGAGAGAATTCAGCAGCTTGGACTTGACTCTTACACATTCTTTGAGCTTGGAGAGGTGCAACACCCACACAAGAGCACAACATGAATCAACCTCAGAAAGCAAAGAAGCAACACCAACCCTTCCATGAGCAGCAACAAAATCTACATCCAGCAGCTTGGAAGCATAGAGGAAGGCACGGAAGCTGCATATCCAGCAGCCACAATCACGGCTTGATGGAAGTAGAAGAATCCAAGGTGTAAAAGATGACAAAATGGAGGGACCTTCACCTATTTTCTCACGGGCAAGAAGCTATTGCTCAGAATTTTGTGCAAGGAACCAAGTTGAATGGAGAAGTCACGGGAGTTTGTCCAGAGGAGAAGTGGCTATAAATGGCATCAGCATCAGAGAACCAGGAGGACATCAGAATTTAGGAATAGAAATTAGCAAACGTTCTGGTTTTCTCCTCCCCTCTGGGGAGGTTTTGTGATTTAATTCAATTTGCATTTTCCAGTAGCAAACTCTCTCAGTTTTCATTTCCAAACAGTGCACAAATGTAAAATTTTATTTCTGAAGCGTGTAGTTTAATTGTTTCACAGTTTTCTCATTTTCATTTTCATTTTATTTTAAGTGTTTGAACTTCAATTTAAATGTTGAATCCTTGATGAATTTGATTTTTTAAATCCTTGTTGAACTTCAGTTAAATGTTTTTATCTGTTAAAATTACCGTTCATGATTTTCTGCACCGTTAAATTCTGTCAATTTATTTTTCTGTTCATTTTATTTTCAGACGTTGTTTTTACCGTTGCGTAATTTTCCATTTTCCATTTTTATTGTCTTTTACCGCTTGTTTTTACCGCCATTAAAATTTATTTTAGTGTTTTTAAATTCAGTTGTCTTATTTAAATTTCAGTCAGTTCCAATTTTATTTTCCGCATCAAAACATTCAAAATCCCCCACCTTCGTGTGTAAATCTGAGACTGAGCCACAATATTGGTCCTTGAGAGACGACTTAGGAGTCACTTCCTAGTACTGTACTGCATTCTTATCTGCAAACAACTTTTGTGAGCGGTGCGACCCGTTCATCAAAAATGGCGCCGTTGCCGGGGACCAATGACGGTTTGGTTTTAGATTCTTGTTGTGTAAATTTTTGTTCTGTTAATATGTGTATTTTGTGTGTTTTGTCTTGTATATTTTTGCAGGCGATAACGACACCTTCAACAAATTTTGGCAGCGTTGTCACTTCAGATCCAGGTTTTTGTTTTAGATTTTTACTGTGTTAATATATATTGTGTATATATGTGTTTAATTGTGCTATGTTCTGTATTTAGTTGTTATTAAAAAAAAAATTTAAAATTAAAAAAAAAAAAAAAATTAATTAAAAATTTTTACTATTGATGTTCTGTCTTGTGTGTGCTTGTATAGCATGTATAAATGTGTTTTGTTTTATCTGATTCGTAATTTTTAGTTTTTAGTTTTTTACTTTTTATTTTCCATGTCTACCTATTTTGATGTGAATAGTGCTTATTCTGCGAGTGCCTATAATCATGATTCTCCTTCTGCTTGGTACTCTGAATTTAATTCTGCTGAATTTTATGATGAGAATTATATGGATCATCCTCAAATTCCTGAGAGCTCTCTTTGGGAGCCAGTTCCACAATATGAGAGTCAGCAGTATGATTCTCCTATTCAAATAACTCCTCAGCCTTCTACTTCTGAACCTACATTAAAGGAGTTACTAGAGCAGATGACAATGCAGAACATTCAGTTTCAGAAAGGGAACATGCAGTTCAAGCAAGAGAGCATGGAGTTCCAGCAGGAAACTCAAGCTGCCATACAGAATCTGAGTGATCAGATCAGGCAGATGGCCACTCTTGTACCTGAGGAGATTGATGAAAATTTTGGGGACCCGGCAGTAGTAAGCAGTAATCCTGAACCAGGTAGACCACCTTCACCTTCCCACACTCTAGAAATCTTCAAGGACGAGGAGGTAAGCATACCACAATTTGATTATTATGTTGATTGTGATGATGATCGGTATGCTAATGACTATATTCTTGCTGAGTCTGATTTTAATTTTTCCTCTGTGCATGATGAGAACCGCTTTTTACTATCACATTCGAATGGTTATTCTTCATGCCCTGAACATGAATCTGAGTCTATGATTAATATTGCATGCAATTTAGAAATTGATTCATGTTATGAGGATTTATCTAAGGCTCAGTATGATGAATTGGGATGGGGTGTTATACCTCTGCATGAAATTTCTGCAGTGCCACATTGCACTAACCATGTTGCAGGAGGTACATATAAATTTGATCAGCATGCACCCACGCTGGAAGACAAAGGTGCCAGTACATACAACAGTTCGAAGATCAAAAGGCACCTACTGAATCTGCTCAGTAACAATATTTGCTGTTTAGATCCGGCGGTGGAGGACATTTCACTGCTTGATCAAATCTGGAGGATGAAGCAGTTCGTCCTCAACAATTTCATGCTGGATCCTGAAGAAGACATCTCCCTACAAATCCAAAATTGGCAACTGCCACCCTGACCAGGGAAGTTTTCTTTTTCTTTCTTCCCAGTTTTCATATTTTTAGTGCACTTGTCCTTTATCTGTTTGTTGTTTTAGTTTATGATCTTATGCTTAGAAAACATTTAGGACAGTGTAGTTTAAGTATGGTCTCGGGAAGATTCTGATTTTTAAGTTTGTTTTTCCTTTTCTTTTTTAGTTTTCGAATTATTATTATTATTTAAAAAAAAAAACAATTTAAAAAAATGTGTTCTGTGTTTTATTTGCTTCGTGATTTTTAGTGTTTGTACTAAAAAGAAAAAAATTCGAAAAAAATAAAAAATAAAAAAAAATATAAAAAATAAAAATAAAAATTTGTGTTGTGTTTCAAGTATGTTATTTTGTTAATGTATGTTTTGTAAATATATGTTTTGTCTGCTGTTTTTGACATTTGTGTTCTTTTTGCTTTGATATTTTGTGTTCGTTATTTGGTATTTTGTTTCGTTAATATGTGTTCTGTTTTTATTTATTTATTTAGTTTTTGTTAAAACATAAAAAATCAACAGAGGGCAAAATTGTAGTAAAAGGCAGATAGGTGTAATTTGAGCTGAAACTATCTGAGTGCTTTTATTGAAATAACCAAGTTCACCGATAACATGCTGTCTTACTCTGTTAATTATAGATAATAATAAAAAAAAAAAAAAACAAACATAAGCGTAATAATGATGTTCGGGGGTCGATCATGTCTGATCGTTAATATTACACACCATAATAAATAAAAACAAAAACAACATAAAAAAAAAATTAAAAACAAAAAAAAACATAAGTGTTCATATTACAGTCCTCATTAATATTCTGGCCACGCTCGGCCAGCAAAAACATATAAAAAAAAAAAAAAAAAACATAAAACATCAAAACTGGAAGAATTCTCGAGCTGGTTGTGGTGGTCTAAGGGAGAGCTCCGTTGAGGGAGCTCTGGTTCGAAAAGTCACGAGCGGAGGCTTTGGTGGAGGAATTTCTCGTTCATTTCTGTCGTCATCGATAATGATCGGAACTGGAAACAAATTCAGCAGCCTCGGTGCCCTCATTATCACCCAGTTGTTTTCTTTCAAAAAAAAAACAAAAAACAAAAAATAAAAATAAAAAAATAAATAAATAAAATTGTGTTAATTATAGAAGAGGAAGTGAAAAAAAATTTTCAATAAAAATGGAGGTATGATGAGAGTTCTTACCGTACATGTATAGCGGCAGTTGTGAAAAGAGAGTGCTTGTGGGGTCTATCTCCGCTTGCCAGCGCCTGACCCGATTGCCATGGTTGTTAAACCAGCAGTGCACGTTGTATTCAGTGGCTTCGCCGAAGGTCCTTAGTCGAGACGCGATCTCGACGACTTGCGCTCGGCTTGGGTGTGTGACCCCATAGTTGTAGATTTTGGTCATCATCGTGATCTGATCATCTGTAGGACGCCATCGTTGACTGGTATATCTCTCTGATTCCATATCACTCATCCTTCCTCTCGTAATATACAAATACATAAATAAAAAATAAATACATATAAAAAGAACAAAAACAAGAAAAAAAAAAGCATAACATAAAAAAAAAAAAAAAAAAAAAAAAACATAAAAACATTAGATTCTTAATTCAGTGTTTTCTTTATTTGTTCTTGTTTCCTTTTAGATTTATTTTTTTCCAGTCTGTATTTGATGTTTCAGTGTCTGGTCTCAGATCTGTTTCACGGTCCTTGCAAAAGGGTCCTAAACGGATCTACGTCCAGTTGTCCGGTTGTTCTTGTCCATATTGTTCTTGTATATTATGTTTTTGTGTTTATTTTTAAGTGGGGTACGTGGCGTTGTTCTACCCGATTGTCTCTGCAATACCTTCAATCGAAGGGAGATTAACGTCTGGTTTCCAGCCTATATACCCCTTAGTTTAAGACAGTGTGTTCTTGTTTTTTTTGTAGTTTAGAAAGAAAAATAAAAGGAACAGAGAGCTTAAAGGAAGGCAGGAAAAAGCAAAATGAAAGATCTAAAAGCTTTAAAGAGAAGCAGAACATGGAAAGCATAGAAGGAAGAAATAGAGATCCAAGGTGCAGAGAACTTACCCGGAGTAGTAGGGCTTACAGAAGCTTGACGCAGATCTCAGACGCTCCGAAGGCACACAGGCAGAGGCTCCTCACGGATCTCACTCAGACTCTTCAGAAGGCGCGGGGGCAGAGCTTCCTCGCAGATCCAGATGCTCGAGAAGAGAGCAGAGAGAGTTGAGAGAGAAAGAAAGGAGTAGAGAGAGAGCAGGGAAGTCAGAAATGGCGCTGGACGCGGAGGAGCGGGCCATTTATAGCCAAATTTCTGCCACTGTAGCAACAGTTTCGGTCATTCCCACCGAAATTGTTGTCACAGTACAGGTCATCTCTATTTTTAAAAATAAAATAAAAATAAATAAATAAATAAATAAATAAAAAATAAAAATAGAAAAAAATAAATAAAAAATGATAACATCTACTGATGGAGGTTGCTGAAAAATTTCTTCCCATTTTTCCTAACTTTTTATTGCACTTGTCTATATTATTTGACTGCTCTGAAATTGATAATCTGATGATTGTAACACACTGAGGACATTGTGTGATTTAAGTGTGGTCTACTGGGAAGAAATTCTGATTTTTCTGATTTTTCTGTTAGATTGTATTTTGTGTGTTAAATTTTTTGTTTTTGAGTGTTAATTTTTTCTGTTTTAAGTTATTTTTATCGAGTTTTGTGTGCAATAAATTTTACATTTTTTCTCTTGATTTCTGGATGATGTTTAAGTTGTAGATTTTTCCTTCACTTACTTAATACTCATGGTTTGAAATCCTTGCTTTTCTCTGCTTGGAAGATGATTATAATGTTTAAGAGGTTGATTTGATTGTGACGAACACCCTGTGTGAGATTTGAGCCACTTTGTTTTTCTTTCTTGTGTGTGACATGTATCTTGATTGCTTGCACATATGCCTTGGCTTGATTCTTTTAGATATCCTTGATTGATATGCATGTTCAGAAGTGATAAAGGCAATTTTATTCTTGAGCCTCTTTAGCCAAATAATCCTACCCTGTTATTATCCTTTGATAACCCCTTTGAGCCTATACTTTCCCCATTTCTTTGTGTTGAAGCTCATATACTGATCCTAAGTGAAAAACCATGATTACCTTAACCTTAGGAAAGTCTGGAGCTATAGAAGTATTTTGAGAATAAGTGTGGTCTTGGCTAGTTGGTTCCTCATCATGTTTTGAAATGATAATTTATATCCTGTTGTGAAAAAAAAAAAAAAAAGAGACAGGATGAAAAAAAAAATGATGAGAAAAAGAGAAAAATTGAAAAATAATTTTGTAAATAATGGAGTCGAGAAGAGGATTGAATTAGAGGTTTGGGTGAGATTTCACTGTGTTTACATTTTTTCCCTAGTGCACCTCTATTTCTTCTGAGCTATAGCTACTTATCCAAATTTATCCTCCCCTGTCCTTGGCCCCATTACAACCCAGTAAAGACCTTTTGATCTGAAGATGCATATATTTTAAGTGTTGATATTAGAAGATTGCCAAGTCTGTTTGTGTTTGCTTTCTTGAATGCATTGAGTGACATTGATTTACCTTAAACACTTGAGAGAAACACTATAGTGCATCTGTGAGGTTTTGTTATTTTCAAATCACCTCTTGAGCTGATTAGTTATTTTACCAAGTTTTGAATTGCTTGGAAGATTTCTGTAAGTATCTGCCTTTCTTGATTTTGTGTTGGATATTGTCTATTTCTTTTCTCTATCCAGAATTCTTGAGAACTATGTAAATTCTTGAGTCTTTGTTTTCTGCATGCTGAGTGTGTGTCACCTCCCCAAATGTCCTTTGATGTCCTATTCCCTGATTTGCGTCTTGATTTTGCCCAGGAGTGCAAAAGACTAAGTGTGGTCTATTTTGATGAGTCAATATTTTCTTCACTTCACTTAGTTTATTTTACTAGAATTAATCAGGGAATTGTGCTAAAATGTCCGATATTTTCCCATTTTACTAATTGTGCTTAATTTGATTAGAAATTCTTATTTTGATTAATTTGAATTATCTGAGCTAATTATGTGTATTAGTAATTGCAGGAAAATTTTGGAAATAAAAATTGAGACATTTGGAAAAATATTCATTTACACAGAGTGTTATTTACTTGGAAGATTTATTTTGTATGTTGATCCGTGGAAACTTAAGAGGAAATCTTTTGTTTGGATTAGCTAATAATTAGAAGTGCACGGTACAAAGGTTTTGGCATCCAAAAATACACATGCTTTCACCTAAAGTTCTTCAATTCTTGGATTTTAAGAGGCATTAATTCTCATGGTACATGGCATCTCACGGCTGAATGAATTAAGCACATATCTACATGGCTTTTACGTGAGCACCAAACCAAGTAACAGCACTGGGAGGATTAATCTAGCTCTTGGTTTTATTTGAGAATAAAAGGAGGTCCACACTTCTCGGCACCCAGCACAAATAATAAAGAAATCTTTCTCTTTTGGAAGTGGGAACCGCACCTTTCTTGGTTTGGAGTGAGATTTCGAATTGGGGCTATTAAATGAAGAAACCATACGTAACATAAGAGACATGTGGGGTACATTTATCACTTAGTCATCTTTTCATTTTTTAAATGGAGAAGAATGGTTTGGTAGACATGTCACGGCTGAAAATAAATTAGTGGAGGGCCCTCTTGTTAATTTTGATGAAAGAAAATGTGGAAAGGAGGTGCACTTTACTACGGCACTAGGAATCTCCTTATTCTATTGTAAATGGAGACACATTATGGAAGAGGGACCACCAACACATTGGACGCTCTGCTCACGGAACTGCACTATTAAGAATTAATTTTCTTTCTTCATGTGTTTCACAGAGCACTAAGGAACCAGAGTAACACACGTCCGAAAGAGAAAAGCGGTACAACAGTTTGGAGGTGAACAAAGAGGATAACACAACAGCTGCCATGGTAGAAAGGGTGACATCTACGCATGATTAAAAACGCACGAGAGCAAGCAAGATGCAGCAGAAGCACGGAGAAGTGAAGCAAACGGTTCTCCATCCAACAGCTCTTCACGTCCACGTTCACTCCACAACAGCAGCTTGGAAAGCTTCACGGTCCAGCAGTGCAACCACACAGCAAATAGATAATGGAAAAGGGAGCCCACGGCTGCAAGGAAATTCACGTGATTCATTGGCTGGAAAAATGAAGTGCATTCACGGTCTTGAAGACGGTCCAGCACCTTGTTGAAGCAACCACCAGCAGCAAATGAAAGTGCAGCCCCACACAAGAACACAGCAGCTGAGGTTGTGTTCATCAATATGAAGAAGCTCTTGTTGCAGCATTGCAACCAGCCACACGCACATCTTGGAGTGTCCAGGGGCAGTTCACGGTGCAGCAGCTATCTAGTTGAGAAGGATGCCTCATGGTATTGAAGAAGGAGACTTCATCCAGCAGCTCAACGTGCAACAAAGAGAGCCAATACACGGCCTTGGAAGGAAGGGAAACATGCATTTAAGAGAACCATCCAGCAGCTGGTCCAGTAAAGGAGATGCTCCACAATCTTAGTCTAATTGAAGAAGAAGAAGCCGTGAGCAAGGAGTTGGAATGAAGAAGAAGAAGGGAGCCCACGACCAGAATGGCTCGAAGAATTGGATACACACGGATGGAGGGGATTCTCGGCTCTTCATTCCAGCAAGCCCAGCCACGTGAAGCAGCTTGGAGAAAAGATCAAGGCCTGCTTTCTTTACGCATCCAGCTAAAGATCACCAAACCAGCAGGGTCCAGCTTCAATCACACCAAGAGAAGGAGGCCGTGAGGTGAGAGAATCCAGCAGCTTGGACTTGACTCTTACACATTCTTTGAGCTTGGAGAGGTGCAACACCCACACAAGAGCACAACATGAATCAACCTCAGAAAGCAAAGAAGCAACACCAACCCTTCCATGAGCAGCAACAAAATCTACATCCAGCAGCTTGGAAGCATAGAGGAAGGCACGGAAGCTGCATATCCAGCAGCCACAATCACGGCTTGATGGAAGTAGAAGAATCCAAGGTGTAAAAGATGACAAAATGGAGGGACCTTCACCTATTTTCTCACGGGCAAGAAGCTATTGCTCAGAATTTTGTGCAAGGAACCAAGTTGAATGGAGAAGTCACGGGAGTTTGTCCAGAGGAGAAGTGGCTATAAATGGCATCAGCATCAGAGAACCAGGAGGACATCAGAATTTAGGAATAGAAATTAGCAGACGTTCTGGTTTTCTCCTCCCCTCTGGGGAGGTTTTGTGATTTAATTCAATTTGCATTTTCCAGTAGCAAACTCTCTCAGTTTTCATTTCCAAACAGTGCACAAATGTAAAATTTTATTTCTGAAGCGTGTAGTTTAATTGTTTCACAGTTTTCTCATTTTCATTTTCATTTTATTTTAAGTGTTTGAACTTCAATTTAAATGTTGAATCCTTGATGAATTTGATTTTTTAAATCCTTGTTGAACTTCAGTTAAATGTTTTTATCTGTTAAAATTACCGTTCATGATTTTCTGCACCGTTAAATTCTGTCAATTTATTTTTCTGTTCATTTTATTTTCAGACGTTGTTTTTACCGTTGCGTAATTTTCCATTTTCCATTTTTATTGTCTTTTACCGCTTGTTTTTACCGCCATTAAAATTTATTTTAGTGTTTTTAAATTCAGTTGTCTTATTTAAATTTCAGTCAGTTCCAATTTTATTTTCCGCATCAAAACATTCAAAATCCCCCACCTTCGTGTGTAAATCTGAGACTGAGCCACAATATTGGTCCTTGAGAGACGACTTAGGAGTCACTTCCTAGTACTGTACTGCATTCTTATCTGCAAACAACTTTTGTGAGCGGTGCGACCCGTTCATCACGCAGTCACCGCTGAGCGGCACTTTTTGGGCTTGGGCTTTTGTAATCTTTTGTAACTCTAGATTAGTATATAAGGGCTTGCACGTCCTATAGTTAAGTATCTTTGGCAGAAACGAGGCAAACACTCTCTCTTCCACCCCTTTGAAGGAGGATCTTGGATGCTTAGGCTACCTCTTCACCTTTATTGGGTTTATTCTTTCATTCTTTCATTGATATTCATCTAGGTTCACCATGAATATGGTGAACTAAACCTTGTATGTTTGTTGGGGAATCAATGTAATCTCTTGAAGCTCTCATATATGGAATCTGTTGCTTACATCTTTTAATTAAGACATATGCTTTCTTTCATCATTAGTTAGGGATTTTTCTCTTTGCTCAATGCTTGCATTGTTTAACTCATTCTAATGCATGATTATTGGTTTTGTCGATACGGACACGTACGGGGAAGTCTAGATCCGGGGAATTTCTCCCAATATTATACTGACAATATTATATTGGTTGTCGTTAAGCTCCTGCACTCATGAACTAATCATTAGGAATGCAAGGAATTGTATGAACTATTTGATTAGGGAGAAGCCATCTAGAATGGTACATTAGAGAGTGGCATTAACAATGATGATTTGAATGTTGAATTCCTAAAATATATGAGAGTGGATGAGATGAAATTGACCCCCAACAACATATTCATTCATATATTCCATTGAAAGTGTTTATCTTTAGTCTTTGCCATTGATCAAACTCATGCATACATGTTTATTTTCGTCTTTGCATATTAAACTCTGAATATTTCGTTCTTAAGTCCTAGCTAATCAACAAACCACACAACTAAACTAGGCCGTGAGTCCTTTGGGAAGAACGATACTTGGTCTTACCAAGTTTATTACTTGAACGATTCGGTCATACTTGCCGATTGTGAAACAAGTTTGTGACATCATATTTTGGTGCTTACAAATTTGTCCATCAAGTTTTTGGCGCCGTTGCCGGGGACTCGTGGTTTAACTGGTTAATTTGTGTGATTATTGATTATCTTTGATTTTAATTTTGAATTTCTGTTTTTATCTTTTTATCTTTTTATCTTTGGTTAGATTTTATTTTTAGATTTTATCTTTTTCTATTAGATGTTATTTTTAAATTTTATTTTATCTGTTATCTTTTTATCTTTTGAATCTTTTATCTTTTTATCTTCTGAATCTTTTATCTTTTTATCTTTTGAATATATATCTTCTCTTATATCTTTTTGTGCTAACAAATCTTTTCTAGGTTTTGTTTTCTTGTGCATGCAGGAAGCAATTCGAACTAGAAGTAAGAAAACAACAGAACCACTTCTTGAAGGTCTAGAAGAGAGTAGAAGGAGGAGAAGAATCAGAACGTCCAGAGAACTTTTCCCTTCTCCTGAAACTCTCTTACACTCATCACCACAAGGTTCTGTTCATAGCACAGGGAGTCTGGAGGGCAATAATGTTAGAAGAACTCTTGCAGATTACACTAATCTTGCTAGACCTCAGCACTTCAATAGCATAGCTAGACCTAGAGTCAATGCAGCCAACATGGAGGTCAAACCAGCACTGATTCAACTGGTGAAGAGTAATCAATTTAATGGGTTATCTCACGAAAGCCCATATGAGCACCTGACTACCTTTAATGAGATTTGCAATACAGTCAAAATTAATGGGGTGCCAGACGAAGCAATCAAACTTAGCTTGTTTCCGTTCTCATTGGGAGGCAATGCTAAGCTTTGGTTGAACTCTTTTCCAGAAGAAAGTTTCACAGAGTGGGAAGCAGTGGTCACAAAATTCTTAAACAAATACTTCCCACAATCTAAGGTGACTAAGGGAAAGCAAGAGATATCTTCATTCAAGCAGGGCATGGAAGAATCACTGGGGCATGCATGGGACAGATATAAAAGCTTGTTACGTAAAACTCCCATGCATGGCTTTAAAGAACATGAAGTAGTCTTAATTTTCCTTGGAGGGCTTGGTTCACAAACCAAGATGATGCTGAATGCCTCAGCAGGAGGTAGTATCAAATGGAAGACTGCAGAGGAAGCAACTGAAATTATTGAAAATATGGCTACTAGTGACAACGAACTCAATATTGACACAGGAGATCCTAATCAGAAGGAGTTGTCAAAATTAAATGAGGCTCTGCTTGTTCAAAATAGAACTCTCTCTCAACAGCTTGAGGAAGTAACCATGAAACTTTCTCAAATACCACAAGAAATACAACAGGTCTCAATGGTTCAAGAGCAACAAAAATGGCAGATGAAATTTACTTCAGTTGAGAAAACAACAAAGCTTGAAGAGACTTTCCAGAGATTCTTGAAGACAAATGCGTCCTATTGTCATAATGTGGATGCTGCATTTAAAAAAATGGAGAGTCATGTTGAGAGAATAGTTGACGTGATTAAACATGATAACCTTGGAAAGGATTGTAAAACTGTTGTGACCAGAAGTGGTAGAGTGTTAGAGGAGAGACAAAAAGAGAGAGAGAAAGAAAAAAATGAGAGTGAGAGTGAAAAAGAATCATGTGAGTGGAAAGAAAGAGTTGAGAGAGAGAAAAAGAGAAAAGAAGAAGAGGAGAGGAGAGAAAAAAATGAGAGAGAAGAGAGAGAGAGAGAAAAAGAGTATGAAAAGCCACTTCCTTATCCAAAGGGTTATTCAAGGAAGGAGAAAGAAAAACAGTTGGAAAGATTCATGGAACTGTTTAAGAAGCTGGAGATTACTATACCATTCTCTGAAGCATTGCAACAGATGCCAGCATATGCAAAATTTTTGAAGGAACTTCTCACAAAGAAACACAAGTACACTGAGAAGGAAACTATCAATGTACAGGGCAATTGCAGTGCAATCATACAGAAACTACCTCCTAAACTTAAAGACCCAGGAAGCTTCACCATTCCATGCACCATAGGAGATGTGAAAGTTGGAAGAGCATTGATTGATTTGGGAGCTAGCATTAATCTAATGCCGCTATCCATGTGCAGAACAATTCAGGGGTTGGAAATTAAACCAACCAGAATGGCTCTTCAATTGGCAGACAGGTCTCTTAAATATCCATCTGGAGTGGTTGAAGATGTTCTAGTGAAGGTTGACAAATTTGTATTTCCAGTAGATTTCATTGTGATGGAGATGGAAGGAACTAGTGATGTTCCTCTTATTCTTGGGAGACCTTTTATGAAGACGGCTAGAGTTCTGATTGATGTAGAGAATGGTAAGCTTAAACTGAGAGTTGATGATGAAGAGGTCACTTTTGATGTATCCAAGGCCATGACATATCCAAATGATGATAAAGCATGCTTTCAATTTGATGAACTTGATGAAGTTTGTATGGTTCAAGAAAGAATGGTGCGTAATATTTCACCATTGGAAAAAACTCTCATTGATGCATGTGAAGATTTGGATGAAGAAGAAGAGAAATTGATTGATGAATGTCTGATGGACTTGGAAACATTGAAAAAGAGTCCAGAGGAAGATCCAATATTTGAAACAATTGATAAGGAAGAAACAATCAAAGCACAGTCACCAGAATTAAAAAGATTGCCACCACATCTGAAATATGTGTTTTTAGAAGAAGGTGAAACAAAGCCAGTCATCATCAATAACTCTTTATCTTTACAAGAAGAAGAGCAGTTGATAGAAATTCTGAAAGCCAACAAAGAAGCAATTGGGTGGTCAATATCAGATCTCAAAGGTATAAGCCCAACTTATTGCATGCACAGGATTTTTATGGAAGAGGACTATAAACCAAGTGCTCAACCGCAGAGAAGGTTAAATCCTGTCATGAAGGAGGTGGTTAGAAAAGAAGTGTTGAAACTGCTAGAAGCTGGTATCATCTATCCAATCTCTGACAGTGAATGGGTGAGTCCAGTGCAGGTGGTTCCAAAGAAAGGTGGGATGACAGTAATTTATAATGATAAGAATGAGCTTATTCCTACTCGGACAGTTACTGGCTGGCGTATGTGCATTGATTATAGGAAACTGAATAAAGCTACTAGGAAAGATCATTTTCCTCTTCCCTTCATGGATCAGATGCTAGAAAGGTTATCAGGGCAGGCTTTCTACTGTTTTCTAGATGGATATTCTGGATATAATCAAATTGTGGTAGATCCAAAAGACCAGGAGAAGACGGCTTTTACTTGTCCTTTTGGTATCTTTGCATATAGAAAGATGCCTTTTGGATTATGTAATGCTCCAACTACGTTTCAGAGGTGTATGCAGGCAATCTTTTCTGATCTTCTAGAAAAATGCATTGAAGTATTCATGGATGACTTCTCAGTTTTTGGAAATTCTTTCCAAAGATGTTTAGCTAATTTGAACACGGTCCTCAAAAGATGTGTTCAGACAAATCTGGTTTTGAATTGGGAGAAATTTCATTTCATGGTAACTGAAGGGATTGTACTGGGGCATAAAATTTCTGCTAAAGGAATTGAGGTGGATAAAGCCAAAGTAGAAGTCATTGAGAAACTGCCTCCACCAACAAATGTAAGGGGAATTAGGAGTTTTCTTGGTCATGCTGGGTTCTATAGAAGATTCATCAAAGATTTCTCAAAAATTGCTAAACCATTGAGTAATCTTTTGATGAAGGATGCTCCTTTTGTGATGAATGAAGACTGCCTGAAAGCTTTTGATATATTGAAGCAGAAACTAGTATCAGCTCCAGTAATTATAGCACCAGATTGGAATCAAAATTTTGAATTGATGTGTGATGCAAGTGATTATGCAATAGGAGTTGTCCTTGGCCAAAGGAAAGAACAAAAGTTTCACCCAATTTATTATGCTAGCAAGGTGCTGAATGATGCTCAATTGAATTATGCTACCACAGAGAAAGAGTTTCTTGCCATTGTATACGCTCTAGAGAAATTTAGACCTTATCTTATTGGGTCTAAGGTGATTGTCTACACAGATCATGCAGCTATCAAATATTTGTTGACAAAACCAGATTATAAGCCACGTCTGATTAGATGGGTATTACTGTTGCAAGAATTTGATGTAGAAATCCGTGATAAGAAAGGAAGTGAGAACCTAATTGCTGATCATTTGTCACGGTTAGTCAACAATGAGGTCACTAGCAAGGAGCCTGCAATCTGGGAATCTTTTTCAGATGAATCACTCATGTATATTCAGCAGAGGCCCTGGTTTGCTGATATGGCAAATTTCAAAGCTGCAAGAGTCATGCCGGAGGATTTAACTTGGCAACAGAGAAAGAAATTTCTGCATGATGCCAAGCAGTTTGTTTGGGACGATCCATATTTGTTCAAAATTGGAGCAGATAATCTTCTGAGGAGATGTGTTACAAATGAAGAAGCAGAAGGAATTCTCTGGCATTGTCATGATTCACCTTATGGAGGACATTTTAATGGAGAAAGAACAGCAGCAAAAGTCCTTCAATCAGGATTTTATTGGCCAACTTTGTTTAAAGATGCTCATAACCATGCTAGGAATTGTGATAAATGTCAAAGAGCAGGGACAATCACTAAACGTCATGAGATGCCTTTACAAGGTATTTTAGAGGTTGAAGTTTTTGATTGCTGGGGTATTGACTTTGTTGGACCCTTCCCTCCATCTTTCAACAATGAATATATTCTGGTAGCAGTGGATTACGTGAGTAAATGGGTGGAAGCATTAGCTTGTCCTAAAAATGATGCTAGCACAGTAATTAAATTCCTGAAGAGGCAGATATTCTCACGTTCTGGCACTCCAAGAGTGTTGATTAGTGATGGAGGATCTCATTTTTGCAATTATCAGCTAGAGAAAGTACTCAAACACTATGGAGTAAAGCATAAGGTAGCTGCACCTTATCATCCACAAACCAATGGACAAGCTGAGGTATCTAACAGGGAGATAAAAAGAATCCTGGAAAAGACTGTGACTTCATCAAGAAAGGATTGGTCTCTCAAATTGGATGATGCTCTTTGGGCTTATAGGACAGCAATGAAGACATCTATGGGATTATCACCATTTCAATTAGTCTATGGGAAAGCATGCCATTTGCCAGTCGAATTGGAGCATAGAGCATTATGGGCTTTGCAATTCTTGAATTTTGATCCTTATGATACTCAATGTACACGCAGACGGCAGATTTTGGAGCTTGAAGAAATGCGCTTACATGCATATGATTCATCCAAGGCTTACAAAGACAAAATGAAATTTTATCATGACAGGAAGTTGGTGAATAGAGTTTTCAATCCAGGACAACAGGTATTATTGTTCAATTCAAGATTGAAGATATTTCCTGGGAAGCTGAAGTCAAAATGGACAGGACCATTTGTGATAAAAGAAGTGCATCCGCATGGGGCAATTGAAATATTTAATCCATCTGATGATCCACAGAGAAGTTGGGTGGTAAATGGTCAACGTCTCAAGCCCTATCTAGGGGGAGAGGTGCAACAATTTTCCACAATGATGTTGTTGGTTGATCCTTGAAAGTTTGGGTCAGGCTCGGGACGTTAAACAAGCGCTTACTGGGAGGCAACCCAGTATCTTGTAAGTTGTTTATGTTTTAGATTAGGGTTTAATGTACTCTATTGAATACCTGGTTTATTATGATGGTTTGCTATTAACTGTGATTGTGTGATAAGTAATGTTTGATGATGCTTATTGATTGATTGATGTTGAGATAATGTGCACATAAAATGCTTATACAGGTGATTCACAAGCTTTGTGAACAAATGCATGATATTATGATTGTGATTGTGAAATTAAGCAGGATGTGTATGTCAAATGTGAATGAGCTTATATGTGAGGTTTTGAGCTCTAGAGTTATTATTATTGAATGTTATTACTTTGAAAGCATGAATGATTTTGCCCAGGTTTTCTATGATTGAATAAATTGCTTGTTTTGCATCATGTGATCAAGGCCGTTTGTTGGAACCCTTTTTATTGGCCAAATTCATAAAGTTAGCCTACTAAAAGAGAACACGTTGTGTTCTATCCTTTGAACCCTTAGCCTTGAATATACACTGAAACCCTTGATTGAAAATCTTTACCTTGAGTTAAGTAGAAGATCTTGTGTGGTATTGTTAAATGTTCAAGTTTGGGGTTATTGGGGAAACATGAAAAAGGAAAAGCATTGAGCTAAGAGCTAAAAAAAAGTAAGAATATGCAAAGAAAAAGAAAGAAAAGAAAAAGAAGTAAAGCTCAATGCAAATGCAAAGGCAAAAGAAAGTTGGGAAGAATAAGAATAATTGTGTTGTTATGATTCTCTTAACTCAAGGATTTTGTGATCCAGAAAAACCAATTTTCTTGTTAGCCCAGCCACATTATAAGCCATTGAAAAGTCCTTGTGATGATGCATGCTTGTGAATGTTTTTGATTGTGGTAAAATGAAAGGCAAAGTTGATTCATGTGACATTGTGATAGTAGAGTGAATGAGTGATTACCTCTTATACACTTGTGTGTGAGTGAAACACTTTACCTAGTGAGGAAATATTCCATGAGCACATGAACATCCATGCTTAATTGATTGATCATTCATGAAAATAGCATTTGTTGGAATTTAAATGACTTTGTGAATACTAAAGCATGTGCACATCTTGGTTGAACTCTTGGTTATAAGTTTGAGTGAAGTTTTACTTATCTAGAAAAAGAGGATTTTTGAATGAGTGAACCATCATATGAATTGGTTGGAGATGGAGTTACATTTTGTTTGCTTGAGGACAAGCAAAGTTCTAAGTTTGGGGTTGTGATAACAGTTGAAAAACTGTTATTTTCATGCTTAAAATTGATACCAAAAGCAACCTTTAGACTTAGAAACTAACTTGAAATCATGCCTTTTATCCATATTTTCAGTAATAAGAGAGCTGGACAGGTTTATGCTTGATTTAAGTGTTTTTGTGCAGGTTTTGAGGTGAATTTAGTGAAAAGAGTGAAGAAGGAGAGAGATGACATTAGAAAAGACAAGAAAGAGTGCAAAAAGAGAAGTCGAAGGCACCGCTCAGCGGCATTTTACCGCTGAGCGGCACTCAGGAGGTTGCGGGAGTCACGCTGAGGGGCAAACTGGCCGCTGAGGGGAAGAAACGTGAAGCGCAGTCACCGCTGAGCGGCACTTTTTGGGCTTGGGCTTTTGTAATCTTTTGTAACTCTAGATTAGTATATAAGGGCTTGCACGTCCTATAGTTAAGTATCTTTGGCAGAAACGAGGCAAACACTCTCTCTTCCACCCCTTTGAAGGAGGATCTTGGATGCTTAGGCTACCTCTTCACCTTTATTGGGTTTATTCTTTCATTCTTTCATTGATATTCATCTAGGTTCACCATGAATATGGTGAACTAAACCTTGTATGTTTGTTGGGGAATCAATGTAATCTCTTGAAGCTCTCATATATGGAATCTGTTGCTTACATCTTTTAATTAAGACATGCTTTCTTTCATCATTAGTTAGGGATTTTTCTCTTTGCTCAATGCTTGCATTGTTTAACTCATTCTAATTCATGATTATTGGTTTTGTCGATACGGACACGTACGGGGAAGTCTAGATCCGGGGAATTTCTCCCAATATTATACTGACAATATTATATTGGTTGTCGTTAAGCTCCTGCACTCATGAACTAATCATTAGGAATGCTAGGAATTGTATGACCTATTTGATTAGGGAGAAGCCATCTAGAATGGTACATTAGAGAGTGGCATTAACAATGATGATTTGAATGTTGAATTCCTAAAATATATGAGAGTGGATGAGATGAAATTGACCCCCAACAACATATTCATTCATATATTCCATTGAAAGTGTTTATCTTTAGTCTTTGCCATTGATCAAACTCATGCATACATGTTTATTTTCGTCTTTGCATATTAAACTCTGAATATTTCGTTCTTAAGTCCTAGCTAATCAACAAACCACACAACTAAACTAGGCCGTGAGTCCTTTGGGAAGAACGATACATGGTCTTACCAAGTTTATTACTTGAACGATTCGGTCATACTTGCCGATTGTGAAACAAGTTTGTGACATCATATTTTGGTGCTTACAAATTTGTCCATCAGCTTCCTTTGGACTGTTTTGGTTCTTCTAGAATAAGGAGACTCTATCTCTATCATCTCCTTCTCTTTAAAGCCCTTCACAACCCACAACTTGTTCTTGAGTCTTATTGGTGTGCCAAGTTGGGGTCCTCTTTTCTTCCAGTCTCTAGGAATCTCTTCTCCTCTTCCAGTTTCTTCTTCCTTGGGTACCTGAAACAACAAACAATGTTTACCTGAAACCTCAAGATCTTCATCTTTTCGTTTAGTTATGGGTGCATCTCGAAATGCAGCTTTATAACTATCTTCTTCTTCCTTTGCTTGTGTTTCATCTTTGAAGACATCCACCACCACTCTCTCTTCTCTGTCCTGGAGCACCACTATACCTTCATTTACATCTATAATAGCCCTGACCGTTTTCATAAACGGTCTTCCAAGTATGATAGGTATTTTCTCGGTCTCCATCTTCATCACCACAAAGTCTGCCAAAAACTAAAGTTTGCCAACACAAACTACAATGTCTTCTGCAATCCCACATGGCTCCTTTGAAGATCCATCGGCCATTACTAAATTAACCTTTACAGGTTTCATTTTAACATTGCCAATTTGCTCCAGTAAAGAATAAGGCATCAAGTTAACACTTGAGCCTAAATCAAGGAGAGCTTTCTTTACCTTTTTCTTCCCTATAGTACAAGGGATAGAAAAACTACCTGGATCTGATGCTTTAGGTGGGAATGATTCATTCTTAATAGTTATACACTTTTCTTCTTCATCCTCTCTACGTCTTCTTTTTGTAGAGGTTCCTTCATCAGATTTTGTGTAAACTGCAATTTTCTGTAGAATTTGTTCCCAAGGAGCTTCATTATCCACCGTTCTGAATAAATCTGTGAAGTCCATTTGTTTCTCTTGATTTGTTGGAAAAGGAAAAGTGTCCTTTCTTTCTACTTCTTTTCTTTCTTCTGTTTCTTCTTCTTCTAACTCAACTATCTCTTCATTCACACTCTTTACCACTTTGCACTCTTCTCTGGGGTTAACCTCAGTATTAGCCCCAAAATTTCTAGTTGGCCTTTCTTCCAACTGCTTGGGAATCTGACCCATTTGAATCTCAAAATTCTTTATAGCAGCTTCAGTGCTCTTTTGAGAAGATTCAGTTTTCTGTATGAATTGCTGAAGAGTTTCTTCCAACCTTGTTGATCTTTCATTAAGCATAGATAACTGTTGCCACAAGGTTGGTTGTTGCTGCTGCTTATTATATTGATTAGCCTGCCCAGTTTGTCCTTGGCCAATGCTTGGATGTGGTTTCCACCCTTGATTATAATTCCCTTGACGGTAAGGAAATTGATTAGCCATGAAATTAACATCCTCCACAGCTTCCACTGGAAAAGCACACTGACCATTGATGTGGTCACCTCCACATAATTCGCACAACTGGGTTTGTATCTGTGCAGCAGATTTCAACTCTTTAGGTAATTGAGCCAAAGTTTTCGTCAGAGTTTCTAGCTGTTGAGTTAGAATTTTATTCTGTGCTAGCAAGGCATCATGTGTTTGTAATTGAAGAACCCCTTTCTGTTGCATAGGAGTTCCTCTCTCACTGTGCAGCTCATTATCACTTGTAGCCATGTTTTCAATAATTTCAGTTGCTTCCTCTGGAGTCTTCCATTTGATATTGCCTCCAGCTGAGGCGTCCAACATCATCTTGGTTTGTGAATCTCATTGAAGGTAGTGAAGTGCTCATATGGGCTTTCATGAGATAACCCATTAAATTGGTTGCTTTTCACTAGTTGAATCAGTGCTGGTTTGACCTCCATATTAGCTGCATTGACTCTAGGTCTAGCTATACTGTTAAAGTGCGTAGGTCCAGCTATATTGGTGTAGTCAGCAAGAGTTCTTCTAACATTGTTGTTCTCCATATTTTCTGTGCTATGAACAGAACCTTGTGGTGATGATTGTAAGAGAGTTTCTGGAGAAGGGAAAAGTTCTCTAGACGTTCTGATTCTTCTCCTCCTTCTACTCTCGTCTAGTCCTTCAAGAAGTGGTTCTGTTGTTTTCTTACTCCTTGTTCTAATTGCTTCCTGCATGCACAAGAAAACAAAACCCTAGAAAAGATTTGTTAGCACAAAAAGATATAGGAGAAGATATAGATTCAAAAGATAAAAGATTTAGAAGATAGAATAAAATAAAATAAAATCTAACCTAATCTAAAAAGATAAAGATAAAATAAAATCTAATAAAATCTAACCTAACCAAATAAAATAAAATCAAATCTAATCTAATCAACTAAAAAGATAAAATAAAATAAAAACAGAAAAATAAAAACAGAAATTCAAAATTAAAGTCAAAGATAATCAATAATCACACAAATTAACCAGTTAAACCACGAGTCCCCGGCAGCGGCGCCAAAAACTTGATGGACAAATTTATGATCACCAAAATATGATGTCACAAACTTGTTTCACAATCGGCAAGTATGACCGAATCGTTCAAGTAATAAACTTGGTAAGACTAAGTATCGTTCTTCCCAAAGGACTCACGGCCTAGTTTAGTTATGTGGTTTCTTGATTAGCTAAGACTTAAGGACGAAATAATTGAGGTTTAATATGCAAGACAGAAAATAAACATGTATGCATGAAGTTTGATCAATGGCAAAGACAAAAGATAAACACTTTCAATGAAATATATGAATGAATATGTTGTTGGGGGTCAATTTCATCTCATCCACTCTCATACATTTTAGGAATTCAACATTCAAATCATCATTGTTAATGTCACTCTCTAAAGTACCATTCTAGATGGCTTCTCCATAATCACGAGTTCATACAATTCCTAGCATTCCTAATGATTAGTTCATAAGTGCAGGAGCTTAACGACAACCAATATAATATTGGGAGAAATTCCCCGGATCTAGACTTCCCCGTACGTGCCCGTATCGACAAAACTAATGATCATGCATCGAATGAGTTAAACTATGCAAGCATTAAGTAAAGAGGAAAAACCCTAACTAATGATGAAAGAAAGCATAAATCTTAGATTAAGATGCAAGCATAAATTCCATATATGAGAGCTTCAAGAGATTACATTGATTCCCCAACAAACATACAAGGTTTAGTTCACCATATTCATGGTGAACCTAGATGAACAATGAAAGAATGAAAGAATAAACCCAATAAAGGTGAAGAGGTAGCCTGAGCATCCAAGATCCTCCTTCAAAGGGGTGAAAGAGAGAGTGTTTGCCTCGTTTCTTCCAAAGATACTAACTCTAGGACGTGCAAGTCCTTAAATAATATTCTAAAATTACAAAGGATCTAAGCCCAAGCCCATAAAAGTGCCAGAAAACAAGTCCAAGCCCATTAAGAATGGCGCTCAGCGGTAACTACCGCTCAGCGGTGACTGCGCTTCCCTTTTCTTCCCCTCAGCGGCCAGTTTGCCCCTCAGCGGACCTCCCGTGACCTCCTGAGTGCCGCTCAGCGGTAAAATGCTGCTGAGCGGTGCTTTCGGCTTCTCCTTTTGCACTCTTTGATTCCTTTTCTGATTCCATCTCTCTCCTTCTTCACTTCTTTCACTAAATTCACCTTAAAACCTGCACAAAAACACTCAAATCAAGCATAAACCTGTCCAGCTCTCTTATTTATGAAAATATAGATAAAAGCATGATTTCAAGCTAGTTTTTAAGTATAAAGGTTGCTTTTAGTATCAATTTTAAGCATGAAAATAACAGTTTTTCAACTGTTATCATTGGGGTTTCCGACTTATCCTATCCACTATCTTGTATTTATGAATTCATCTTTCTTCATTAATGTTAATGCCACTTTCTAATTTACCTTAAACCCGATGTCTCGGTGAAGAAAGCCTAATTCTAATTACTAGTTCACAATGTCTTGTCTCCCTAACAATTAATCATGCATTACATTCGCACAGACGCTTAAAGGCAATCGATCCTCCTATTCCTATCTCTAGGTAATATTGCTTTCAGGAGAATTTCCCAAGTTCTAGATTTTGTCATATGTGTTCATAGTGACAAAATCAATAATCATACAATTGAATGAGTTAAACAAAGCATGCATAGAGCGTAAAGGAAAAACGCTAACAATTAATGAGTTAAAACATATATAATTAAGAATCAATTCAATACATGAGAGTTTCAAAGGATTACATCGTTTCCCCAACAATAATGGAGG
The DNA here is from genome assembly GCA_034642375.1 of Vigna nakashimae. NCBI lineage: Eukaryota > Viridiplantae > Streptophyta > Magnoliopsida > Fabales > Fabaceae > Vigna > Vigna nakashimae. Next base: position 40,482,568 of record CM067765.1, read on the forward strand.
TTTAGTTCACCATAGACATGGTGAAACTAGATGAAAATAATGAAAAAAAATGAAAGATAGAACCCTAAAAGTTGAAGATCGAAGCTTCCGCATCCAAAATTCGCCTCTGCGGGGTGAAAGGAGTGTAATTTCGCCTCTTTCTGTCCAAAGATATGGACCCTAGGTCTACTAAACCCTTATATAGTTTATTAAAAATACAGAAAATTGGCCCAGGCCCAAGTTAACAGCGCTCAGCGGTAGGAATTGCGCTCAGCAGTAAGTATGATACTTGGATTAGCCCTCAGCGATGGTGCTTAAGCGGTAGACAGAGAACTCAATAGCAAGCTTGGCGCTCAGCGGTGAAATGGCGCTAAGCGGTGGCTGCGATTCTTCTTTTGTGCAATTTTCCTTCCTTTCCTGAGTCCAACTCCTTAATACTTCCACTTCTTTCATCCAATTCCTCTAAATTCATGCCAAAACAAGGAAAACCGAGCATAAAACCCATCCAACTCTCTTATTTCCACAACTTAAGTAAAACAACAATTTCAAGCTAGTTTCTAAGTCATAAAGGATGTTTTTAATGTCAAAATTAAGTATAAAAATAACAAGTTTTCAACCGTTATCACAACCCGAAACTTAGAATTTTGCTTGTCGTCAAGCAAACAAAATATAACTAAGTTTTCCACCAATCAATACAATGGTTCAACACATTCAAAAACACTTTCTTTTAAGACAAGTAATTACTCAAATCAGCTCATCAAATAGAATTCAGTCAAGATGCACACATGCCTTGATTCAAAATAACTCATCATGGTGTTCACATAATCACATAATATCCAAAAGATGTTATTCTCATGAATGATCAATTAACTACACATAGATGTAATCATGTGCTAATGGAATCATTCCTCACCAGATAAGATGTTTCACTCAATCTCACAAGTGTATATAGAGGTCACTCATTCACTTTACTATCACAATGTCACATGAATCAACTTTTCCTTTCATATAACCACAATCAAACACACTCACAAGCAAGTATCATCACAAGGACTTTTCTGTGCCTTATAATGTGGCTGGGTTAAAAAGAAAATTGGTTTTTCTAGATCACAAAATCCTTGAGTTAAGAGATTTTTAACACTCGGCAAATGTACTGAATCGTATCAAGTAATAATAAAATGATAAGACCAAGTATCATTTCCCAAAGGACTCATGGCCTAAACAGTTGTGATTTGTTGATTAAATTGGACTTGTAAACGAAATCTTGTTGGTTTAGATGCAAAAACTAAAAAGTAAACATGAATGCATATGTTGATCAATTGGATCGAAAGAAGCAAAAGTGATTGATGTAAAATATGAATGATTATATTGTTGGGGTTTCCGATTCAACCTATCTACTCTCATGTATTCAAGAATTCATCTTTCTTCATTAATGTTAATGTCACTTTCTAATTTACCTTAAACTTGATATCTCGGTGAAGAAAGCCTACTCCTAATCACAAGTTTACAATGTCTTGTCTCCCTAGCAATTATTCATGCATTACATTCACACAGAAGCTTAAAGGCAACCAATCCTCCTATCCCTATGTCTAGGCAATATTGCTCTTGGGAGAATTTCTTCAATTCTAGATTTACTTATATGTGTCCATACAAATAACATCAATGATCATGCAATTGAATGAGATAAACAAAGCATGCATAGAGTATAGAAGAAAAACCCTAACAATTAATGAAAGAAAGCATGTAGAATATAGAACAAATTCAATACATGAGAGTTTCAAAGGATTACATTGATTTCCTAACAACAATGAAGGTTTAGTTCACCATAGACATGGTGAAACTAGATGAAAAACAATGAAAGAATGAAAGATAGAATTATACAAATTAGCTCTTCGAATAATATTATAGACGTCCGTCCCCCTCCCTACAGACGTTTAAGGGGCTGAAGACAATTAATTCTTCAACCACCCTGTCAACACCCTAAATGTCCGATATGGGGGGCCGGATGTTTATAATTATAGACTCCGGCCCCCTCCACACGGACGTTTAATGGGCTGACAGGGGGAGTTGAAGCGTTCATTTGTTTCAGCCTCTTAGACGTCCGGGCCCCTCCCACGGACGTCTATAATATTATAGACGTGCGTCCCCCTCCTTAACGGACGTTTAATGGGCTGACAAGGGGAGTTGAAGCGTTCATTTATTCAACCTCTTAGATGTCCGGGCCCCTCCCACGGACGTCTATAATATTATAGACGTTCGTTCCCCCCCCTCCACAACGGACGTCAAGAGTTTCACTTATTTATGAATATGCCACCGGTCAATTATTTACGTTGGGGCTTTTGTGGACGGACGTCTATGAGGGACGTTAAAAGCCAATTCTGCACTAGTGACTTATGACTACTTCACTTCTTCCATTCAATTCATCTTAAAACCTGCAAAAACAAGAGAAACCAAGTATAAAACCCATCCAACTCTCGTATTTCCAAAACATAAGCAAAAGCATGTGACGAGACGGGTCGCACCGCTCACAAAAGTTGATTGCACGAAAATAATGCAGTATATTTTCTAGGAAGTGACTCCTAGGTCGTCTCTCAAGGACCAAATATGTTTGGGTTCAGTCTCAGATTTTCTTACACGAAGTGGGGGGGTTTGTGGATTTTTTTGTGTGGTAAAATAAAATAAAATGAACTGGAATTTAAATAAGACAACAAAATTTAAAAACACTGAAATAAATTTTAAAGACTGTAAAAAACTGAACGGTAAAAGATAGTAAAAATAGACAATGGAAAAATTACAGTGTTGGAAATTAAAACACAGAACAGTAAATATGCAGAAGACAAAACAACAGTGTAATTAAAATTTACCAATAGTTCCAGTAAAAATAAACCGTAAAAACGACTCTTAATAAATGACCAGTAAAACATAATGACAGAATTTAACAGTGGAGAAAAATATTAAAAGGTAAAATAAAGACACAATAAAATTAAAAGCATTTAATTGGAAATCAAATTTAGCAAAGATTCAACACTTGAAATTAAATTCCTGGACAGTGAAAATAAAAATTACAATAACACACTACAACCTTCAGAACATGTTGCATTCAAATGGAAAACCGAGAATGGAAAAAGAAAGAGGAAGAGGCGAGAGCCTCTTCCATGGCTGTCCTAAACTACTGATTCCTAAAATCCTCCTCCAAAATCTTAAAATCTGCTTCCAATTTATAACCGTGAATCCACAGACTCTGCCTTGTCTTCTCTTCCTTTCTTCAATAGCCAAAATGAGCAAAAGGTGGGCCCTTCCTTTGTCTTCTTCTTCAATTTACTGTGTACATTGCTAGACCCGTGAGCTTCGTCTTTATGCACATTCCAGCATCCGTGAACTTCTTGCGTCCACAAGTTGCAGCTGCTGGTGTTGGTGGTGTTGCTGGACTGAGACATCACTACTGGACCTCCATCTTCAATCCTGCAGTGCATGAAGCTCTTCTTTGGCCAAAACCGAGTTGCTCCTAAACCTTGCTGGACCAGCTGCTGCACCGTGATTCTCTTTTCAAACTGCTATGAAGTTGCTGGACACCATGAATTTCTACTGCTGTGGGTGTGGCTGCTGGCTCCTGGATGTTGGACGGAGCTACACCGCTTGCTGGAATGGAATGGAGATGGTGGCTGCTAGACGTGGGCCATGAGTGCCTCTTCATTCTTGCTTGCTGGACCATATGGAGGATGCTTGTGTTTCTTTTCAGCCAATCGTGATGTAATTCTAAAATGAAAAGAAATGAATCCTCCAAGCAGCGTCGTTAAGAGCTCTTTACATGTGCAGTACGTGTGGTTTTTTTCCTTCCAGCCCTTACACCATGTGCAACCCTTCGCTTTTTGAAAAGTCAATATTAAATAAAAAAAAAAAACTTCTCCCTGCTTCCAGCTTCACGGACACACCTTCTCTTCTCTCACTCCCAGCTCCACCTAATCTCTTCTTCAACTCTCCATTTTCTCTTAACGCTACTTGCAGCCGTGGCAGCAGTGTGCTATTGTCTCCAGTGACCTCCATTCAATGAATCCCCTACACTTTCTTAACTAAGTCCGTGTGTTTCCTTGAAGAAGTGGTCCCTTCTTTTTCTATTTTGGTGTCTCCCATTTTTTTATTTGGTAGTGGATGGACCGTGACAAATGCTTGGTTGTGGCAACCCATTTTATCTTTTATTTCACCACGTAAAACACTTAAAAGTAAGAAAAGGGACCCATGGCTTTTGATGCACATTCTTCCAAACCCATCACTTGAGGTGTAGGCCGTGGCCCTTAAAATATGTGGCAGCCCACTTCCAGCATAAATGCACTTCTTTATTTTCACCCAATAAAAATGAACCTTCTACTAAATGAATGAATTGCTCATTTAAGAAATCAGCCCAACGCATATCATTCACGTTAGCAAACATATGTTTTTATGAGGTCGTGTGGTGTGCTCCTCAATCATTTAACTTCTAAATGTCCCAGTAATATTTACAGAATTTTCCCTGCACTCAATAATGTAAATAATTAGTATCAGATAATTCAAATTAATTAAAATAAGAATTTCTGATTGGATTAAGCTCAATTCAGTAAAATGGGAAAATACTGGACAATTATGCACAATTCCCTAATTAAATCTAGCACAATAAGCTAAGTGAAGTGAAGAAAATAATGATTCATCAAAATAGACCACACTTAGTCTTTTGCACTCCTGGGCAAAATTAAGACTCAAATCAGGGAATGGTTCAACGGACTTTTAGGAACAACGACACAAAACTCAGCAGACAGAAAAATAAAGACTCACGAGAAAAATAAACCAAATTTACACAGTTCTCAAAAATTCTAGACAGTTAAAAGAAGTAGAAATTATCCAACACAAATCAAATAAAGCAAATACTTATAGAAATCTTCCAAGCAATTCAATACATGGAAAAATAATCCATCAGCTCAAGAGGTGATTTGAAAATAACAAAACCTCACAGATGCACTCATAGTGTTTCTCTCAAGTGTTTAAGGTAAATCAATGTCACTCAATGCACTCAAGAAAACAAACACAAACAGACTTGGCAAGCTTCTAATATCAATACTTAAAACATATGCATGTTCAGATCAAAAGGTCTTTACTGGGTTGTAATGGGGCCAAGGACAGGGGAGGATAAATTTGGATAAGTAGCTATAGCTCAGAAGAAATAGAGGTGCAGTAGGAAAAAATGTAAACACAGGGAAATCTCACCCAAACCTCTAATTCAATCCTCTTCTCGACTCCATTATCCACAAAATTATTTTTCAATTTTTCTCTTTTTCTCATCATTCATTTTTTTTTTCATCCTGTCTATTTTTTTTCTTTTCTCTCTTTATCGCACAACAGGATATAAATTATCATTTCAAAACATGATGAGGAACCAACTAGCCAATTCATCAGAATTCCCAAGGAGACCACACTTATTCTCAAAATACTTCTATAGCTCCAGCCTTTCCTAAGGTTAAGGTAATCATTTGTTTTTCACTTAGGATCAGTGTATGAGCTTCAACACAAAGAAATAGATACAGTATAGGCTCAAAAGGGGTATCAAAGGATAATAACAAGGTAGGCTTATTTGGCTAAAGAGGCTCAAGAACAAAAATGCCTTTATCATTTCTAAACATGCATATAAATAAGGTATATCAAAAAGAATCAAGCCAAAGCATATGTGCAAGCAATCAAGATACATATCACACAAGAAAGAAAATAAAGTGGCTCAAATCTCACACAGGGTATTTGTCACAATCAAATCAACCTCTCAAACGTATAATCATCTTTCCAGGCAGAGAAAAGCAAGGATTACAAACTATAAGTATTAAGTAAGTGAAGGAAAAATCTACAACTTAAACATCATCCAGAAATCAAGAGAAAAATGTAAAATTTATTGCACACAAAACTCGATAAAAATAACTTAAAAGAGAAAAAATTTAACACTCAAAAACAAAAAATTTAACACACAAAATACAATCTAACAGAAAAATCAGAATTTCTCCCCAGTAGACCACACTTAAATCACACAATGTCCTCAGTGTGTTACAATCATCAGATGATCAATTTCAGAGCAGTCAAATAATATAGACAAGTGCAACAAAAGTAGAAAAATGGGAAGAAATTTTTCAGTAACATCCATCAGTAGATGTTTTCAGTGACACCCATCAGCAGATGTCTAGTCGCATAGCACCCATCAGTAGATGCTAATAATTTTTTTCATTTTATTATTATTTGTTTTTTTTTTTTTTTTTTATTTTATTTTATTTTAATTGAAAAAGGAGAAGACCGGTACTGTGGCAACAGTCTCGGTGGCAAAGACCGGAACTGTTGCTACAGTGGAAAGAAATCTGGCTATAAATGAGGCACTCCTCCGCGTCTGAGCGCCATTTCCTGACTCTCACTCTCTCCTCTCTGCTTCTCTCTCAACTCTCTCTACTCTCTCTGCTCTCTCCTATGCTCTCTCAACTCTCTGCTCTCTCAACTCTCTGCTCTCTGCTCTCTCTCGAGCGTCTGGATCTGCGAGGAAGCTCTGCCCCTTCGCCTTCTGAAGAGTCTGAGTGAGATCTGTGAGGAGCCTCTGCCTGTGTGCCTTCGGAGCATCTAAGATCTGCGTCAAGCTTTTGTAAGCCCTACTACTCCGGGTAAGTCCTCTACACATTTGATCTCCCTCTTTCTGCCGTTTAAGCTTTCTGCTCTTAAGCTTTACCTTTTCCTGCTTTCCAGATTTTCCCTTTCAGTATTTCCTGTATTTTTTTCTTTCTTTTCTGCCCTGCTTTCCTTTATTTTTCCATCTTCTTTCTGCTTTGATCTCTTGCCTGCTTTCCCTCTTTTCCATTTCCTTTTTTCCAGATCTTTCATTTTTTTTTTTTTCTTTTTCTGCTTTCTTTTCCTGCTTTCATTTAAGCCTTCAGTTCCTTCTTTATTTTCAGCTCTTATTCGCTTTCTTCTTCACCTGCTAAACACTTAAAACACATAAAACACAATTGTCTTAAAACTTAAGGGGTATATCGGCTGGAAACCAGACGTTAATCTCCCTTCGTTTGAAGGTATGGCAGAGACAATCGGGTAGAACAACGCCACGTACCCCACTTAAAACTAAATAAACACATAAACATAATATACAAGAACAATATGGACAAGAACAACCGGACAACTGGACGTAGATCCGTTTAGGACCCTTTTGCAAGGACTGCGAAACAGATCTGAGACCAGACACTGAAACATTAAAGCATGACTGGACAAAATAAATCTGAAAGGAAACAAGAACAAATAAAGAAAACACTGAATTAAGAATCTAAGGTTTTTATGTTTTTTTTTTTTTTTTTTTTTTTATGTTATGCTTTTTTTTTTCTTGTTTTTGTTCTTTTTATATGTATTTATTTTTTATTTATGTATTTGTATATTACGAGAGGAAGGATGAGTGATATGGAATCAGAGAGATATACCAGTCAACGATGGCGTCCTACAGATGATCAGATCACGATGATGACCAAAATCTACAACTATGGGGTCACACACCCAAGCCGAGCGCAAGTCGTCGAGATCGCGTCTCGACTAAGGACCTTCGGCGAAGCCACTGAATACAACGTGCACTGCTGGTTTAACAACCATGGCAATCGGGTCAGGCGCTGGCAAGCGGAGATAGACCCCACAGGCACTCTCTTTTCACAACTGCCGCTATACATGTACGGTAAGAACTCTCATCATACCTTCATTGAAATTTTTTTCACTTCCTCTTCTATTATTAACACAAGTTTTTTATTTTTTATTTATTTATTTTTTATTTTTTGTTTGAAAGAAAACAACTGGGTGATAATGAGGGCACCGAGGCTGCTGAATTTGTTTCCAGTTCCGATCATTATCGATGACGACAGAAATGAACGAGAAATTCCTCCACCAAAGCCTCCGCTCGTGACTTTTCGAACCAGAGCTCCCTCAACGGAGCTCTCCCTTAGACCACCACAACCAGCTCGTGAATTCTTCCACTTTTAAAGTTTTGTTTTTTTTTTTTTTTTATGTTTTTATTGGCCGAGTGTGGCCAGAATATGGGCTGTAATATGAACACTTATATTTTTGTTGTTTTTATTTTTATGATGTTTTTGTTTTTTTATTTGGTTTGTAATATTAACGATCACTAAAGATCGACCCCCTGAACAACCTTATTTTCACATATATCTATTGCAATTTCATTTTCAGATTTGTTCAATTTCCAATTTTCCATTACTGTAATTTTTTTGCATTGATGAATGAAATCTTTCTTAGTCTAAACAAAATTTTCAATCAAAGATCTGTATGAAACAACTAAGAAATTATTTTACAGTGAAGAAAAATAAGGGAAAAAAAAATGAGATCTGAAGTGAAATTTTTATTGGATTATTGGTAAGAAACTGAGGGCCGAAAAAAAAAAAACAAAATTATGGACTTCGCAAAATAATTTTTGAATTTTTGATTTTTTTTTTTTTTTTTTTTTAGTAAAAACACTAAAAATCACGAAGCAAATAAAGCACAGAACACATTTTTGTTTTTTAAATATATGAAAAATAAATATATGTACATCTCATAACAATTAAATTTGAAAAGAAAAATTTTTGCACACTTAAAAAAAAAAAATTATCACAAATAAATTTTTTTTTTTTTAAATAATAACTGGAAAACTAATAAAGAAAAATAAAAGGAAAAATAAACATAAAAGAAAACGAAATTCAGAATCTTCCCGAGACCATACTTAAATTACACTGTCCTAAATGTTTTCTAAGCAAAAGATCATCAATTAAAACACTAACAGATAAAGGACAAATGCAATAAAAGTAGGAAAACGGGGAAGAAAGAAAAAGAAAACTCCCCTGGTCAGGGTGGCAGTTGCCAATTTTGGATTTGTAGGGAGATGTCTTCTTCAGGATCCAAGACGGAAATTTTGAGGAAAAATTGCTTCATCCTCCAAATCTGATCAAGCAGAGAAATATCCTCTACCGCCGGATCTAAGCAGCAAATATTGTCACTGAGCAGATTCAGTAGGTGCCTTTTGATCTTCGAACTGCTGTATGTACTGGCACCTTTGTCTTCCAGCGTGGGTGCATGCTGATCAAATTTATATGTACCTCCTGCAATATGGTTAGTGCAAAATGGTTCCACAGAAATATCATGCAGAGGTATAACACCCAATCCCAATTCATCATACCGAGCCTTAGATACAACCTCATAACATGAATCCGTTTCAAATGTAGAAACAATATCTATAACAGGTTCAGATTCATGTTCAGTGCATGGAGAACAAATATTTGAATGTGATAGTAAAAAGCGGTCCTCATCATGCACAGAGGAAAAATTAAAATCATGCTCAGCAACAATATAGTCATCAGCATACCTCTCAACAACATAGTCATCAATATAATCAAATTGAGGTATGCTTACCTCCTCTTCCTTGAAGATTTCTAGAGTGTGGGAAGGTGAAGGTGGTCTACCTGGTTCAGGATTACTGCTTACTTCTGCCGGGTCCCCAAAATTTTCATCAGTCTCCTCAGGTGCAAGAGTGGCCATCTGCCTGATCTGATCACTCAGATTCTGTATGGCAGCTTGAGTTTCCTGCTGGAACTCCATGCTCTCTTGCTTGAACTGCATGTTCCCTTTCTGAAACTGAATGTTCTGCATTGTCATCTGCTCTAGTAACTCCTTTAATGTAGGTTCAGAAGTAGAAGGCTGAGGAGTTATTTGAATAGGAGAATCATACTGCTGACTCTCATATTGTGGAACTGGCTCCCAAAGAGAGCTCTCAGAAATTGGATGATGGAACATATTGTTCTCATCATAAAAATCAGCAGATTTAAAATCAAAGTAATATGCAGAATAAGAATCATAATCACAGACATTGGCAGAATAAGCATTATTCACAACATTAAAATAGGTAGACATGGAAAAATAAAAAGTAAAAACTAAAAACTAAAAATTACGAATCAGATAAAACAAAACACATTTATACATGCTACAAGCACACACAAGACAGAACATCAATAGTAAAAATTTTTAATTAATTTTTTTTTTTTTAATTTAAAAAAAAATTTTTTTTTAATAACAACTAAATACAGAACATAGCACAATTAAACACATATATACACAATATATATTAACACAGTAAAAATCTAAAACAAAAACCTGAACTGAAGTGACAACGCCGCCAAAATTTGCTGAAGGTGTCGTTGTCGCCTACAAAAATACAAAACACAAAACACACAAAATACACATATTAACAGAACAAAAATTTACATAACAAAATCTGAAACCGTACCGTTATTGATTGGTCCCCGGCAACGGCGCCATTTTTTGACGAGACGGGTCGCACCGCTCACAAAAGTTGATTGCACGAAAATAATGCAGTATATTTTCTAGGAAGTGACTCCTAGGTCGTCTCTCAAGGACCAAATATGTTTGGGTTCAGTCTCAGATTTTCTTACACGAAGTGGGGGGGTTTGTGGATTTTTTTGTGTGGTAAAATAAAATAAAATGAACTGGAATTTAAATAAGACAACAAAATTTAAAAACACTGAAATAAATTTTAAAGACTGTAAAAAACTGAACGGTAAAAGATAGTAAAAATAGACAATGGAAAAATTACAGTGTTGGAAATTAAAACACAGAACAGTAAATATGCAGAAGACAAAACAACAGTGTAATTAAAATTTACCAATAGTTCCAGTAAAAATAAACCGTAAAAACGACTCTTAATAAATGACCAGTAAAACATAATGACAGAATTTAACAGTGGAGAAAAATATTAAAAGGTAAAATAAAGACACAATAAAATTAAAAGCATTTAATTGGAAATCAAATTTAGCAAAGATTCAACACTTGAAATTAAATTCCTGGACAGTGAAAATAAAAATTACAATAACACACTACAACCTTCAGAACATGTTGCATTCAAATGGAAAACCGAGAATGGAAAAAGAAAGAGGAAGAGGCGAGAGCCTCTTCCATGGCTGTCCTAAACTACTGATTCCTAAAATCCTCCTCCAAAATCTTAAAATCTGCTTCCAATTTATAACCGTGAATCCACAGACTCTGCCTTGTCTTCTCTTCCTTTCTTCAATAGCCAAAATGAGCAAAAGGTGGGCCCTTCCTTTGTCTTCTTCTTCAATTTACTGTGTACATTGCTAGACCCGTGAGCTTCGTCTTTATGCACATTCCAGCATCCGTGAACTTCTTGCGTCCACAAGTTGCAGCTGCTGGTGTTGGTGGTGTTGCTGGACTGAGACATCACTACTGGACCTCCATCTTCAATCCTGCAGTGCATGAAGCTCTTCTCTGGCCAAAACCGAGTTGCTCCTAAACCTTGCTGGACCAGCTGCTGCACCGTGATTCTCTTTTCAAACTGCTATGAAGTTGCTGGACACCATGAATTTCTACTGCTGTGGGTGTGGCTGCTGGCTCCTGGATGTTGGACGGAGCTACACCGCTTGCTGGAATGGAATGGAGATGGTGGCTGCTAGACGTGGGCCATGAGTGCCTCTTCATTCTTGCTTGCTGGACCATATGGAGGATGCTTGTGTTTCTTTTCAGCCAATCGTGATGTAATTCTAAAATGAAAAGAAATGAATCCTCCAAGCAGCGTCGTTAAGAGCTCTTTACATGTGCAGTACGTGTGGTTTTTTTCCTTCCAGCCCTTACACCATGTGCAACCCTTCGCTTTTTGAAAAGTCAATATTAAATAAAAAAAAAAACTTCTCCCTGCTTCCAGCTTCACGGACACACCTTCTCTTCTCTCACTCCCAGCTCCACCTAATCTCTTCTTCAACTCTCCATTTTCTCTTAACGCTACTTGCAGCCGTGGCAGCAGTGTGCTATTGTCTCCAGTGACCTCCATTCAATGAATCCCCTACACTTTCTTAACTAAGTCCGTGTGTTTCCTTGAAGAAGTGGTCCCTTCTTTTTCTATTTTGGTGTCTCCCATTTTTTTATTTGGTAGTGGATGGACCGTGACAAATGCTTGGTTGTGGCAACCCATTTTATCTTTTATTTCACCACGTAAAACACTTAAAAGTAAGAAAAGGGACCCATGGCTTTTGATGCACATTCTTCCAAACCCATCACTTGAGGTGTAGGCCGTGGCCCTTAAAATATGTGGCAGCCCAATTCCAGCATAAATGCACTTCTTTATTTTCACCCAATAAAAATGAACCTTCTACTAAATGAATGAATTGCTCATTTAAGAAATCAGCCCAACGCATATCATTCACGTTAGCAAACATATGTTTTTATGAGGTCGTGTGGTGTGCTCCTCAATCATTTAACTTCTAAATGTCCCAGTAATATTTACAGAATTTTCCCTGCACTCAATAATGTAAATAATTAGTATCAGATAATTCAAATTAATTAAAATAAGAATTTCTGATTGGATTAAGCTCAATTCAGTAAAATGGGAAAATACTGGACAATTATGCACAATTCCCTAATTAAATCTAGCACAATAAGCTAAGTGAAGTGAAGAAAATAATGATTCATCAGCATGATTACAAGCTAGTTCCTAAGTCATAAAGGTTGTCTGTGATACTACCGCTCAGTGGCACTTTCGGGAAGCTTTCTTCTTCTTCCTAGCTTAACCTAGGTGCCTCCTACTCATGCCCCTCACTGGTTCCCTACAATTAAATTTTCAGATTACTCATGCAAAACCCTATTATGCAACTACAATAAAACAAACAGAAACAATATAATCAATCAACTGGGTTGCCTCCCAGGTAGCGCTTGTTTAACGTCACGAGCCTAACCAAAAATCCACCAACACCCATCAGTAGGTGCAAAACTTTCTTACCAACACCCATCAAAAGATGTAACAAACCTAGTATCCTTCAGTAGATACTTAACCACCTAGCATCCTTCAGTAGATGCTATATCAAAAAAAATATTTACAGAAATAATGTCCAACTGATTAAAAATTACAAAACCAAAATAAAATCACAAGAAATATTGTCCTTAAATCACTGGAATGCCTTCCAGTAAGTGCTCTTTTAACGTCATTAGCTTGACCCAATAAAGTTCAAGTTCCTTCTTCATGGTTGATGTCCTTGTCCCACCAACTCCTCAACTGTTTCCGGTGTACTGTTTTGACTCTTCTAGCATACGGAGACTCTATCTCTATCATCTCCTTTTCTTTGTAGCCTTTCACAACCCACAACTTGTTTTCGAATCTCACAGGTGTACCAAGTTGGAGTCGTTCTTTCATCTAGTCATCAGTAACTTTTCTTCCTCTTCCAATCTTTTCTCCTTCCTGTACCTGAAACAACAAACAATGTTTACCTTTAACCTTGGGTTTTTCATCTCAGAGCTAGTCATGAGTACATCTTGATATGCAGCTTTATGACTAACTTCTTCCTCCTGCATCTGCTTCTCTTCTTTGAAGACATCTACAACAACTCTTTCTTCACGGTCTTGGAACACCACTATACCTTCATTCACATCAATGATGGCTTTGGCCATTTTCATAAATGGTCTTCCAAGAATAATGGGTATCTTTTCCGTCTCCATCTCCATCACCACAAAGTCTACCAAGAACTGGAGTTTGCCTACACAAACTATAATATCCTCTGCAATTCCATACGGTTCCTTTGAAGATCCATCTGCCATTACTAAGATAACCTTTATAGGCTTCACATAAACATCACCGATCTGCTCCAGTAAAGAATAAGGTATCAAGTTAACACTTGATCCTAAATCAAGTAAAGCTTTTCTAATCCTTTTCTTCCCTATGGTATAAGGAATGGAAAAGCCTCCTAGATCTTTTGCTTTTGGAGGGAATGACTCCTTTTTAACAGCTTTATACTTCTTTGCCTCATCATCTCTACGTCTTTTCTTTGTTGAGACATCTTCCTCAGATTTAGTATAAACTGTAATTTGTTGTAATATCTCCTTCCAAGGTGCATCATTGTCCACCATCTTGAATAATTCTGTAAAATCAAATTGTTTCTCTTGATTTATTGGAAAAGGAAAAATATCTTTACTCTTTATCTCTCTTTTCTCTCCTTTCTCTTTTTTCTCTTCTTTTTCTTTTTCTTTCTTTTCTCTCTTTTCTTTTTCTTTCTCTCCTTTTTCTAACTCAACTGTCTCATCATTTATACTCTCCAACACTTTACATTCTCATCAATTTTTGTCTGGCCTCTCTTCCAACTGCTTGGTAATCTGACCCATCTGAATCTCCAAACTCTGGATAGCAGCTTCGGTGCTCTTTTGAGTAGACTCAATTTTATGTCTGAACTGATGAAGAGCTTATTCCATCCTTATTGACCTTTCACTAAGTTTAAAAATCTGTTGCCATAAGGTTTGTTGTTGTTGTTGCTTGTTAAATTGCCCATCTTGTCCAGTTTGTCCTTGACCAATGCTTGGGTGTGGTTTCCACCCTTGATTGAAATTCCCCTGACGGTATTGATTGGCCATGAAGTTAACATCCTTTAAGGCTTCTGCTGGAAAGGCGCATTGACCATTGATATGGTCACCCCCACATAATTCACACATCTGTGATTGAACCTATGCAACAGTCTTTAACTCTTTTGGCAGTTGTGCAAGTGTTTTTGTAAGAGTCTCCAGTTGTTGAGTTAGTATCTTATTTTGTGCTAGCAAGGCATCACTTATTTGTAGCTGTAGAACTCCTTTTTGTTGAATAGGAGCTCCTCTTTCATTATTTAGTTCATTGTCACTAGTAGCCATATTTTTAATGATTTCTGTAGCTTCCTATGAAGTTTTCCATTTGATATTTCCTCCTGCTGAGGCTTCAAGCATCATCTTGGTTTGTGAACCAAGACCTCCAAGGAAGATTAGAACTACTTCCACTTCTTCAAATCCATGCGTGGGAGTCTTTCGTAATAAGCTTTTATATTTGTCCCATGCATGACCCAGTGATTCCTCCATGCCTTGCCTGAATGATGAAATCTCTTGCTTTCCTTTATTCACCTTTGATTGTGGAAAGTATTTGTTTAGGAACTTTGTCACCACTGCTTCCCACTCTGTAAAGCTTCCTTCTGGAAAAGAATTTAACCAAAGCTTAGCGTTGCCTCCTAATGAGAATGGAAACAAGCTAAGTTTGATTGCTTCGTCCGGCACCCCATTTATTTTCATCGTGTTGTAGATCTCATTGAAAGTTGTGAGGTGCTCATATGGGCTTTCGTGAGACAACCCATTGAATTGATTACTTTTCACCAGTTGGATTAATGCTGGTTTCACCTCCATGTTGGCTGCATTGACTCTTGGTCTTGTTATGCTGTTAAAATGCTGAGGTCCAGCTCTATTTGTGTAATCTGCAAGAGTTCTTCTGATATTATTATTCTCCATATTTTTAGTGCTATGGTCAGAACCTTGTGGTGATGGTTGCAACAAAGTTTCCGGAGGAGGGAAAAGTTCTCTAGATGTACGAATTCTTCTCCTCCGTCTACTCTCGTCTAAACCTTCAAGAAGAGGTTCTGCAGTTTTCTTGCTCCTGGTTCGGATTGCTTCCTGCATACACAAGCAAACAAATCCCTAGAAGAATTGGTTAGTACAAAAAGATATAAAATTCAGAGATAAAAAGATAAAATAAAAACAAAAAATAAAAACAGAAAACAGAAAAAATAAAAATAGAAAAATAAAATAAAATAATAATCGAAAAAAAAAATAAAAACAGAAAATAAAATAAAATAAAATAGAATAAAATAAAATAATAACCGAAAAATAAAAACAGAAAATAAAAACCGAAATTCAAATTTCAAAATTCAAGTCAAAGATAATCAATAATCACACAAATGAACTAGTTAAACCACGAGTCCCCAGCAACGGCGCCAAAAACTTGATGACAAATTTATGAACACCGAAAAACGGTGCCACAAACTTGTTTAAGAATCGGCAAATGTGACCGAATCGTATCAAGTAATAAAACAAGGTAAGACCAAGTATCATTTTCCCAAAGGACTCATGACCTAGTTTGGCAATATGATTTATTGATTATTTAAGACTTGTGAACAAATTGATTGTAGGTTTAAATGCAAAAGACAATAATTAAATATGTATGCATGAATTTGATCAATGGAGAAAAACAAAATACAAACACTTCAATGAATTAGATGGATGAGTATGTTGTTGGGGTTATCAATTTCATCTTATCCACTCTCATATACTTTAGGAATTCATCATTCTTTTCATCAATGCTAATGCCACTCTCTAAATCACCTTGCAAGAAGGCCTATCCTTAATTACGAGTTCATACAATTCCTAGCATTCCTAGTAATTAATTCTTAAAAGCAGAAGCTTAACGACAACCAATATGCTATTGGGAGAAATTCCCCGGATCTAGATTTCCCCGTACGTTTCCATATCGACAAAATCACTAATCACGGCAATGAATGAGTTAAACAAAGCAAGCTTTACGCAAAGAGGAAAACCCTAACTAAGGATGAAAGAAAGCATAAATCTTAAAATAAGATGTTAAAACAAATTCCATATACGAGAGTTTCACAAGACTACATTGATTCCCCAACAACAATACAAGGTTTAGTTCACCATATTCATGGTGAAACTAGATGAATAATAATGAAAGAATGAAAGATAAAACCCTTGAAAGAGGAGGAGGTAGCCTGAGCATGCAAGATCTTCCTTCAAGGGGTGGAAAAGTGAGTGTTTGCTTCGTCTCAGCCAAAGATACAAACCCTAGGACGTCCTAAAGCTTATATACTATTCTAAAAATATAGAAAATTAGGTCCAAGCCCATAAAAGTGCCGCTCAGCGGTAAGTGCATGAGTTGATTCTTCCCCCTCAGCGGCATTTTCACCCCTCAGCAGATCCACCGTGATTGCCTGAGTGCCGCTCAACAGTAAACTGCTGCTGAGCAGTAATTGCGACTTCTCTTTTTTCACTTTTCGATGTCTTTTTTGATTCCATTTCTATCCTTCTTCACTTCGTTCACCAAATTCACCTTAAAACCTGCATAAAACACTGAAATCAAGCATAAACCTGTCCAGCTCTCTTATTTTTGAAAATATGATCAAAACATGATTTCAAGCTAGTTTCTAAGTGTTTAAGGTTGCTTTTAGTATCACTTTTAAGCATGAAAATAACATTTTTTCAATTGTTATCAGATCCATCCAGTGAAGAGCAACCAATTCAATGGACTGTCAAATGAAAGTCCATATTATCATCTGACAACCTTTATTGAGATCTATAATATTGTGAAGCTAAATGGAATTCCAGATGATGCTATTAGATTGAGCTTGTTTCCTTTCTCATTGGGAGGCAATGCTAAACTATGGTTAAACTCTTTTCCTGAAAATAGCTTGACTGAGTGAGAAGATGTGGTTGCAAATTTTTTAAACAAATACCTACCACAATCAAATATCAACAAAGGGAAGCAGGAAATCTCTTCTTTTAGGCAAGGCATGGAGGAGACATTAGGGCAAGCATGGGAAAGATATAAGAGCTTGCTGAGAAAGACACCTACTCATGGTTTTGATGAAGAAACGGTAGTCATTCTTTTCCTTGGAGGTCTTGGTTCACAAAGACTCCAAAGGAAGCCTATGAATTAATTGACAACATGGCTAACAATGACAATGAGATGCATAGTGAAAGAGGAGCTCCATCATAATCTAAGGGAGTTCTATAGTTACAGTCTTATGATGCCTTGCTTGCTCAAAATAAGATTAAACTCAATAACTAGAAGTCTTGACAAAGAAGCTTTCTCAACCACCAAAGGAGTGCTAGAATGTCTTATGTCAAAGCGGCTGCAGCGGAATGGTTAGCGTGGAATAACAAACCAAGAGGGTTTTTAATACGAACGTGTGCCTTTTAATTTCTACTCAATTAAACTTACCAAGCAAATAACAATAACATATAAAGATAGTAAGGTTGAGAGAAATTTACACAGATAATTTTATCCTGGTTCGGATTTTACAAATCCTACATCCAGTCGCTTACCTCAAATCAAGATAAACAATTTACTACTCACAAAATAATTACAAACTGCAATCACAAAGAAACAATTTGTAAAAGTTTAGAAACCACCTCTGTTGTTACCCCAAGAGATGAAAGTCACTTCCCCTGTAACCCACAAGGGATGAACACCTCCTCTGAATCTTCACAAAGGATGAACACCTCCTTTGAGTGCTTCACGAAGGATGATAGGTGATACGGCTATCGCGGCCCATCAAATTTTTTGTGCATAAAAAATGCAGTATAGTGTTAGGAAGTGACTCCTAGGTCGTCTCTCAAGGACCAAATGTGGTTCGAGACTTAGGTCAAACACGTAGTGGGGGGGGTTTGAAAGTGTTTTTGTGATTAAAAACAGACTAAATTAAAATTCAACCGAACGTAATTGACAACATTAAAGTGAAGGAAAACACTGGAATAAAACATTCAATGCCAAGATGCGTGAACTAATTTCAATGCAATAAATAAATAAGAAAAAAAACACATTCAATGCTTAAATGTTTGGACCAATTAGGATGCAATGGTAAAGCTAAAAATGAAATTGCTCATTGTATTAAACAACATAAAAGAAAAGAAACAAAATAGGCTTATAACACATTAACAATACTAAAAGGAAATAAAGCATAAATAGTAAAAGGCATAATGTAGATTAGAAAAATGCTGAATGCAAATTAAAATATAAAAATGAAGCTTTCATGCGTGAAGACCTAAAGAAAATCCCATTGCCCTTTTTTTTTTTGGCAGCAACCCTTAATTGAACCCATGTGCTTCCACATGCAATGAAGCACCGTGGGATTCTTTTTCTCCAAGCAAAAATAAGATAATAAACCAAAAGAGTGTAACAGTGTTCAAAGAAAAAAAAAAAGAAAAATGAGTGTGTCGGCTACATTCCCTTAAACCAAAAAAATAAAAGCTTCCCCTTTGGTGGTTGCTGTTGCACGACGTGTGCTTCCTCTTCAATTGAGAATCATATTCTCTTTTCTTAGGTGGCGGCTCCAACACGTCCCAGCTCTCCCTCCGTGAAGCCCATGCCTCCCCTTTTGAATCAACGCTGCTGCCCAAAATGAAAAAGGAAGAAATAAATGCAGCAAATAACTACTAACATGGAGCTCTTGTGCCAATTCTTTTTCATTGAATGGAAAACTAAAATCAACATTGTTTCCTGACTCCAGTGCTTGTTACTTAAATGAAATGAAATTCAAAATATGCTCTCCCATTTAACAGCGTAAAAAAAAATTGTTCAAGCCTAAGCGTAAAAAAATTCTTCAAAGCTGCTGGGTTCCCGTGTGCACCTCTCCAAATGAAATTCATTTTTCTCCTCAGCTGGATGTGGCAACCAAAGACGTAACACAGCAATGTTGGATGCTTCCCAATGTGCTCATGGGCCGTGTGCTTTTTCTTCCAGCCCAAATGCATGAGTGTTATTGTGTGCTGCTCCGCTTCTTGCTTCTTCAGCTCATCTTGTGTCGCACTTCAAAGAAATCAACACCCTCTTTCACGTCACAGCCCCTTCATTCATTTAAAATGAAATGTGTCCCTCCATGCGCACTCCCAAATATGAAATCCACACCTCCTCTCTCATTTTACCTTAAAATAAAAATAAAATTGATGTCACATTCCTCTTGAAGTTCCAAAATGTTATCCAAAATTTTCCCTACAATTAATAATGCAAATAATTAGCCTCAGATAATTAAAATTCATTAAAATAAGAATTTCTGGTCAAATTAAGCACAATTAGCAAAAATGGGGAAATATTGGACATTCAAGCATAATTCCCTGATTAAATCCGGTACAATAAGCTAAGTGACTTCAAGAAAATATTGACTCATCAATAGGCTTTTAACTCAGCAACACAACAACACTCAATCACACTCCTTGTGAAAGTTCTCGCCCTATGGCAACACGCCAAGTTCTCAAAGCCACAGCACAAGGGTTCAACAAACCCTAGAACAGTTATCACCGCACACGGCATATAAGATTTTTCAAAATACACTTATTTCGTATTTTGTATTTCGAATTTTAGAATGAGAGTCTCAATCTAACTTATAGAGATCTCACTCAAGGATACCTCCAAAAATTCGTTGTCAACTAATTAACGTGTGATAATCAATTATCCAATTATGGTAATTAATTATGCATTTAATGAATGCACAACGGTAAAAAAAGGTTGGTTAAAAATTCTCGTAATTGCTCATTATAATCAATTATGGCAAGTCATAATTGATTACTGATAATCGATTACTATAAATTGATAATCAATTATCTTGAGTATTTAATGAGGTTTTCTGATTCAAAATAAATTTTAACGCAACCGAAGACAAACCATACATAGAATCAAATATAAACCATATCCTATACATAAATCTACTAAATTATAAAAGCTTTAAAATAAAAACAAGTCTTCATGAAGATCTTCCTGCAATAAGAGCACTTGAGACTTGACTTTTAGACATCATCAAAATTGATTCTCTTTAGCTTTATGCTAACATCTTACAGGTTCAACACCAACTTTGTGAGCTATGTGGTGGTGATCATATTAATGGTCAATGTGTTGTGCCTAAGAATCTTAATGAAGAAGTTAATTACATGGGCAACCAGTTTCGTCCCAATAATTACAACCAAGGGTGGAAATCTCATCCAAGTATGGGACAATATCAGTTTGGGCAAACTGGTGGACAATCCAATAGACCACCACAGCAGCAACAACAATGGCAACAACAACCCTCTCTAGCTGACAGAACTACAAAGCTTGAGGAGACTCTCCAACAGTTCATGCAGGAAACTCTTTCCACCCAAAAAAGCACTGAAGCTGCTATAAGGAATCTGGAGATGCAGGTTGGTCAAATAGCCAAGAAGTTGGAAGAGACACCTATCAACAATTTCGGTGTTAATACTAAAGTTAACCCCAAGGAAGAATGCAAGGTTATTGTGAGCGTAGAAGATGAGAGGGAGAAAGAGAAAGTTGAGTTAAAAGAGAGATAAGAAAAAGAAGAAAAAAAAAAGAAGTTGAGAGAAAACAAAAAGAAAAAATGGAAATAAAAGAGAGAAAAGAAAAAGAAGAGTGAGAGAGAAAAAGTAAAAATTGAGAAAAATCTTCACCCTAAAGAGTGTTCTAGAAAAGAAAAAGAGGTGCAATTAGGGTGCTTTGAAGAAATTTTCGGAAAATTGGGGATTAAAATTCCTATGACTGAGGCATTGTAACAGATTCCTGAATATGCTAAGTTTTTGAAGATACTCCTCAAAATAAAGAAATATATAGAGGAGGAAACAATTGAGGTACAGGGAGAGTGCAATGTGATATTATAGAAGGCACCTCCTCCTAAGGTTAAAAATCTAGGAAGTTTCATTATTCCTTGCACTATCAGGAGCCATAAAATAGGGAAAGCCCTAATTGATTTGGGGTCCAGTATCAATTTGATGCCCTTATCTGTTCTTGAAAAGACTGATGGTCTTGAAGTCAAGCCTGCAAGGATGAATTTGTTGATGGCAGATGGATCCACCAAAAGGCCCTATGGTGTGGTGGAAGATGTGATGGTTCAAACTGACAACCTCAGATTCCTGGTAGACTTTGTGGTAATGGAGATGGAGGAAGATTTGCAGATCCCTATTATTTTTGGTAGCCATTCATGAAAACGGCCAAGGTGATAATCAATGTTGATGATGGAACTATAGCATTCAAAAAGAAAGAAGAAGAGGTGATTTTCAATGTCTTCAATGCTGAGCAACAAATCCAAGTGAAAAAGACTAGTCTCAAAGCTGCATGTGAAGATGAACCAGGGATTAGGACTAAAGCTGCAAAGCCAGGCAAGAAAGGTAAAAAGTGTTTTTTTTCACAGGTAAAAGAAGAAGAAAAAGATAGCAAAGGAGAAAATGTTCATCAAGACTCATTGGAGAATTCTGAAGAACTTTGACCCGGCATTCTAGTGAGATTTTACAAAAAGTTGTGGATTGTGAAAGAACTCAGGACTGATAGAGATTGAATCTCCAATTTCAAGGAGAATAAAAAAGGTAAACAGGAAGTTACTAAAGAACTGTTGGTGTAGAGAAGGAAAAAATAACACCATGATCAAAGATGTGACATGAGCCTATTGGGTCAAGCTAGTGACGTTAAAGAACCACTGACTGGGAGGCAACCCAATGTTTTCCAAACTTTTATTTTGTTTACTGTTCTTTAGTTTGGATTTTGAATTTTATTTCTGTTTATTTTGGGTTTGTTTAATTCCAGTGTGCTTAGTTTGTAATAATTGAATGTTTGAGGGGTGAAGAGAGATTAAATGTTTGATTTGAGTGTTGTTGTGAGGGCTAGGTAAAAGAAACTGGAAAGTTCTTAGTTGAATCTGAGAACCCAAGACTAGGGATACCCAAAACAAGAAAAAAAAAAAGCTAAGGTAGAAAGTGTCGCTTGACGCTTGAGCACCCCTGAAGGGCGCCCGGGCGACGCGACTGAAGAATGCGTTTTAAGTTTAGGGCTCAACAAGGATTTCAGCCCACTTCTTCTTTTCACGTCTTAGGGTTTCACCCAAGCTTTCTCTCTCAGATTTCCTCCACTCTAGCCTCACCAAACACTTCACCTAAGCTCTGTAATCACTTTCCCCCTCATTCCTCCACCAGAAACCCTCTTTCTCACCAATTTTGCACAATTCAATCATTCAAGTTTGGGGTTTTGGTGTGTGTGGCTGCTTGAAGTGCAAATTTCTACCAATTGTTTGACCTTTGTCCACTAATTCCTTGTCTCCAACCAAGTAAGTTGTGCCATTTAGTGTTCTAAGCTCTTAAAAGTTTGATTTTTGAAGTATGTTTACCAAAAAGTTTGATTTTTGATGATTGGTACTATCTATGCATGATTTACCACTGTCTGGACCGATTAAATTGTGCTAATTGTGGTTTGGACTAGGGTTGAAACTAATTTGGGAAGTGAAAAATATAGCAAGAACACGCTTGGCTGCACCGCACACCGCTCAAGTGCCCCCTGAGGGTCGCCCGATTGGTGAGCGGCAGTGGTTGTTTTTCTTGTTTGTTCTATTTTGGTTGTTTGGTTCTGTGCAGGTGATGACAAATTTATGAACACCGAAATACGGCACCACAAACTTGTTGAACAATCGGCAAGTATGACCGAATCGTTTCAAGTAATAAACTCGGTAAGACAAAGTATCGTTCTCCCAAAGGACTCACGGCCTAGTTTAGTTATGTGATTCGTTGATTAGCTAAGACTTAAGGCATCTCATGACGTTTAGTGATCGTCCCTGCTCTTTGACATTTATCACAATTTCTAGCATGATTATGGGCATCTTTAAATAGAGTTGGCCAATAAAACCCTGATTGAAGGACTTTTGCTGCTGTTCTTTCTCCATTAAAATGTCCTCCATAAGGTGAATCATGACAATGCCAGAGAATTCCTTCTGCTTCCTCATTTGTCACACATCTCCTCAGAAGATTATCTGCTCCAATCTTGAACAAATAAGGATCATCCCAAACAAACTGCTTGGCATCATGCAAAAAAATTTTTCTTTGTTGCCAAGTTAAGTCTTCTGGCATGACCCTTGTAGCTTTGAAATTAGCCATATCAGCAAACCAGGGCCTCTGCTGAATATACATGAGTGTTTCATCTGAAAAAGATTCCCAGATTTCGGGTTCCTTGCTAGTGACCTCATTGTTGACTAACCGTGACAAATGATCAGCAATCAAGTTCTCACTTCCTTTCTTATCACGAATTTCTACATCAAATTCTTGCAACAGTAGTACCCATCTAATCAGACGTGGCTTAGAATCTGGCTTTGTCAACAAATATTTGATAGCTGCATGATCTGTATAGACAATCACCTTAGACCGAATAAGATAAGGTCTAAATTTCTCTAAAGCAAACACAATAGCCAGGAATTCTTTTTCTGTGGTAGCATAATTCAATTGAGCATCATTCAGAACTTTGCTAGCATAATAAATTGGGTGAAACTTTTGTTCTTTTCTCTGGCCAAGGACAACTCCTATTGCATAATCACTTGCATCACACATTAATTCAAAAGTCTGATTCCAATCTGGCGCTACAATTACTGGAGCTGACACTAGTTTATTCTTCAATGTGTCAAAAGCTTTCAAACAGTCTTCATTCATCACAAAAGGAGCATCCTTCACCAAAAGATTACTCAATGGTTTACCAATTTTTGAGAAATCTTTGATGAATCTTCTATAAAACCCAGCATGACGAAGAAAACTCCTAATCCCCCTTACATTTGTTGGTGGAGGCAGTTTCTCAATGACTTCTACGTTAGCTTTATCTACCTCAATTCCTTGAGCAGAGATTTTATGCCCCAGTACAATTCCTTCAGTTACCATGAAATGACATTTCTCCCAGTTAAGAACAAGATTTGTCTGAACACATCTTTTGAGAACAGTGTTCAGATTAGCCAAACATCTTTTGAAAGGATTTCCAAAAACTGAGAAATCATCCATGAATACTTCAATGCATTTTTCTAAGAGATTTGCAAAAATTGTCTGCATACACCTTTGAAATGTAGCTGGAGCATTACACAATCCAAATGGCATCTTTCTATATGCAAAGATACCAAAAGGACAAGTAAAGGCCGTCTTCTCCTGGTCTTTTGGATCTACCACAATTTGATTGTATCCAGAATATCCATCTAGAAAACAATAGAAAGCCTGACCTGATAACCTTTCTAAAATCTGATCCATGAAAGGAAGAGGAAAATGATCTTTCCTAGTGGCTTTATTTAGCTTCCTATAATCAATGCACATACGCCAGCCAGTAATTGTCCTAGTAGGAATAAGTTCATTCTTATCATTATAAATTACTGTCATCCCACCTTTCTTTGGAACCACCTGTACTGGACTCACCCATTCACTATCGGAGATTGGATAGATGATACTAGCTTCTAGCAGTTTCAACACTTCTTTTCTAACCACCTCCTTCATAACAGGATTTAACCTTCTCTGTGGTTGAGCACTTGGTTTATAATCTTCTTCCATAAAAATCTTGTACATGCAATAAGTTGGGCTAATACCTTTAAGATTTGATATTGACCACCCAATTGCTTCTTTGTTGGCCTTCAGAATTTCTATCAACTGCTCTTCTTCTTGTAGAGATAAAGAGTTATTGATGATGACTGGCTTTGTTCCATCTTCTTCTAGAAAAACATATTTCAGATGTGATGGCAATCTTTTTAATTCTGGCGTCTTTGCTTTGACTTCTTCTTCCTTATCAATTATTTCGAATATTGGATCTTCCTCTGGACTCTTTTTCAATGTTTCCAAGTCCATCAGACATTCATCAATCAATTTCTCTTCTTCTTCATCTAAATCTTCACATGCATCAATGAGAGTTTTCTCTAGTGGAGAAATATTTCGCACCATCCTTTCTTGCACCATACAAACTTCATCAAGTTCATCAAATTGAAAACATGCTTTGTCATCATTTGGATATGTCATGGCCTTGGATACGTCAAAAGTGACTTCTTCATCATCAACTCTCAATTTAAGCTTACCATTCTCTACATCAATTAGAACTCTAACAGTCTTCATAAAAGGTCTCCCAAGAATGAGAGGAACATCACTATTTCCTTCCATCTCCATCACGATAAAATCCACTGGGAATACAAATTTATCAACCTTCACTAGAACATCTTCAACCACTCCATATGGATATTTAAGAGACCTGTCCGCTAGTTGAAGAGCCATTCTGGTTGGTTTGATTTCCAAACCCTGAATTGTTCTGCACATGGATAGCGGCATTAAATTAATGCTAGCTCCTAAATCAATCAATGCTCTTCCAACTTTCAAATCTCCTATGGTGCATGGAATAATGAAGCTCCCTGGATCTTTAAGTTTAGGAGGTAGTTTCTGTATGATTGCACTGTAGTTACCCTTTACATTGACAGTTTCCTTTTCAATGTACTTGTTTTTCTTTGTAAGGAGTTCCTTCAAAAACTTTGCATATGCTGGCATCTGTTGCAATGCTTCAGAGAATGGTATAGTGATCTCCAGCTTCTTAAACAACTCCATGAATCTTTCCAACTGCTTTTCTTTCTCCTTCCTTGAATAACTCTTTGGATAAGGA
Source organism: Vigna nakashimae (assembly GCA_034642375.1). Classification (NCBI taxonomy): domain Eukaryota; kingdom Viridiplantae; phylum Streptophyta; class Magnoliopsida; order Fabales; family Fabaceae; genus Vigna; species Vigna nakashimae. The sequence continues at coordinate 40,508,561 of CM067765.1, forward strand.
AGTGGCTTTTCACCCTCTTTTTCTTTTTCTTTTTCCTCTCTCTCTTCTCTCTCTTTTTTTTCTCTCCTCTCGTCTTCTTCTTTTTTCTTTTTCTCTCTCTCAACTCTTTCTTTCCACTCACATGTTTCTTTTTCACTCTCACTCTCATTTTCTTTCTCCTCTCTTTCTTTTTTTCTCTCCTCTAACACTCTACCACTTCTGGTCACAACAGTTTTACATTCCTTCCTGAGATTATCATGTTTCATCTTGTCAACTATTCGCTCAACATAGATCTCCATATTTTTAAATGCAGCATCCACATTCTGACAATAAGATGCATTCGTCTTCAAGAATCTTTGGAAAGTCTCGTCAAGTTTTGTTGTCTTCTCAGATGGAGTAGATTGCATTTGCCATTTTTGCTGTTGCCCTTGAACCATTGAGACCTGTTGTATTTCTTGTGGTATTTGAGAAAGCTTCATAATTACTTCTTCCAGCTGTTGAGAGATAATTCTATTTTGAATAAGCAAAGCATCACTAGTAGCCATATTTTCAATAATTTATGCTGCTTCCTCTGGAGTTTTCCATTTAATGTTTCCTCCTGTTGAGGCATTAAGCATCATCTTGGTTTGTGAACCAAGACCTCCAAGGAAGGTTAGGACTACTTCCTCTTCTTTGAAACCATGCGTGGGAGTTTTACGTAACAAGCTTTTGTATCTGTCCCATGCATGCCCCAGTGATTCTTCCATGCCTTGCCTAAATGAAGAAATCTCTTGCTTTGCTTTAGTCACCTTTGATTGTGGGAAGTACTTGTTTAACAACTTTGTTACCACTGCTTCCCACTCTGTGAAACTTCCTTCTGGGAAAGAATTTAACCAAAGCTTAGCATTGCCTCCTAATGAGAAAGGAAACAAGCTAAGTTTGATCGCTTCATCTGGCACCCCATTAATCTTTACTGTGTTGCAGATCTCATTAAATGTGGTGAGGTGCTCATATGGGCTTTCGTGAGATAACCCATTAAATTGGTTGCTTTTCACCAGTTGGATCAGTGCTGGTTTGACCTCCATATTAGCTGCATTGACTCTAGGTCTAGCTATACTATTAAAGTGCTGAGGTCCAGCTATATTGGTGTAATCAGCAAGAGTTCTTCTGAAATTGTTGTTCTCCATATTTTCTGTGCTCTGAGCAGAACCTTGAGGTGATGGTTGTAACAGAGTTTCCGGAGGAGGGAAAAGTTCTCTAGATGTTCGGATTCTTCTCCTCCGTCTACTCTCGTCTAAACCTTCAAGAACAGGTTCTGCTATTTTCTTACTCCTTGTTCGAATTGCCTCCTGCATACACAAGAAAATAAAACCCTAGAATATTTGGTTAGCACAAAAAGATATAGGAGAAGATATAAGATTCAGAGAATAAAATAAAATAAAATAAAATAAAATAAAATAAAATAAAAACCGAAAAAATAAGAACAGAAATTCAAAATTAAAGTCAAAGATAATTAATAATCACACAAATTAACCACTTAAACCACGAGTCCCCGGCAACGGCGCCAAAAACTTGATGACAAATTTATGAACACCGAAATACGGCGCCACAAACTTGTTGAACAATCGGCAAGTATGACCGAATCGTTTCAAGTAATAAACTCGGTAAGACCAAGTATCGTTCTCCCAAAGGACTCACGGCCTAGTTTAGTTATGTGATTCGTTGATTAGCTAGGACTTAAGAACGAAATAATTGGATTTTACTATGCAAAAGACGAAAATAAACATGTATGCATGAGGTTGATCAATGGCTAAAACAAAATACAAACACTTTCAATGGAATATCACATCACATCACATCACATCACATCACAACACAAGACAAAACACAACACACACAAACACAACAAAAGACCTAAGACCGAACCATTGGTCCCCGCCAACGGCGCCATTTTGATGAGAGGGTCGCACCTCCCACAAAAGTTTATTGCAGATATTAATGCAGTACAGTACTAGGAAGTGACTCCAAGGTCGTCTCTCAAGGACCAAATTGGGTTCAGTCTCAGATCTAAACACGTAGTGGGGGGGGGGGTTTAAAAGTGTTTTGGTTTGATGCGAAAAATTAAAATTGAACTGAATTAAAAACGTTGAAATAAACTACAGTACAGTAAAACGAAATTAAAACAGTAAAAACGAAATTACTACAGTAAAAACGAATTTACAGCAACAATAAACAATAAAAACAAATCTAAACAGAAAACGAAAATTTCAGAAAACGAAAATACGGAAAACAGTAAATACATTAAACAGTAATACAGTGAATAGTAAAAATAGAAAATAAATTACAGCAGTAATTAAGAATAGCAACACAAAAAATACATAAATTCAGAATCCCAGTTACAGTAATACAGAAACAGTAACAACATAATACAGAAATACAGAAAAACGAAAATACGGAAAACAGTAAGTTTCAAGTATGAAAACATAATCAACATTACAGCAGCAAAATACTTTGAATAAAATTACAGTGAATGATCCAGACAAAGTGAAATAATCAACAACATAGTAAAAATAAGAGTAGAACTTAAATTGTAGACAAACAACAACATGAATTAAATTGCAACAGAACTTGAATTACATCATTAAACAGAACCGTAAAATAGAATTGCAAATTTAGTAACAGAAAATGAAATCAAATGGTGCATTGAATTTAAATTCATTACAACAAGGAACATAAACTTGAAACCTAGTGTGTGCACCACAGCTCTCAACCGTAGCCCTCCATTCTCAGTCATTAGCTCCTACTGTTCCAACCCCTTTGTTGTATCTTCCAGCCTACTGTCCATCACTCTTTGTTGTCCAGCAGTTGTCTCACGACCTCTCTCCTTCCAAACCCTGTACTCTCTACTCCTACACTACACTATTCTCTAGAACTCTACACTACACTATTGAAGCTTCTCTCAAACTCCACGGCTCTCTCCCCTTTTATCTCCTCTTGGTTCAGCCCATACTTAACTTTTTTCTTTTTTAAAGTATTTCTTCCATACTGGACCGTGCCAATAATGAATGAGGGGGTTCTCCACTTTTATCCAATTAAGGGAAGGTTGCAGTCCACTTTCTATGTGCATCATTTTAAAAAGGAAGAAGACAAAAAACATTCCCATTGCCAAATAAACAATTAATTTTCTTCTTTGAGTGTGTGGGCTTCCTCTCTCCTGTTTGCTTCTGGACCACTGCACCTTCATTCTCCTCTCCACCGTACTGCATGAAGCTGTTGGAACGTACTCCAATGAATCACCGTGCACCACTTCCAGCCAAATCAAAAATGTGTGCTGCTTCAACTCTTTGCTAGACCGTGAAGCTTCCATGAGCTGCTTCTCCATTGGAGCTTTTTGGTGCTGGACGGAAATGGCTGGACTTCTTGCTGAACCAAGCTACTACTGCTGGATGTTATTTCTTGTTGGACCATGAATGGGAGTTGGCTGGACGTTGCAGCTGCTGGTGCAGGCCGTGTACATCATTCTCTACTCAAGCAGCGTGCTCCCTTCAAGCTGGAGCGTGAAGATGTTGGACATTGCTGCTGAAACCGTGAATCTCTCTTCATTTTGCAGCCCCTAAGCTTCTCATGTGGCTTCTTCATAGACCCTCCAATGCTGCTTCCTTTTGGTGGTGGCTGCACTGCTGCACGATGATGTGCTTCACTTCCAAACTGTTGTGTAGGTTGCACCTAGTGCCAAGAAAATTAATCCTCATGGAGAAAAACCGTGAAAGCCGTGAAAAAAAGTGAGCTGTAGTTGTTGCAACGTGGTCCCCTTGATAACAGTTGAAAAACTGTTATTTTCATGCTTAAAATTGATATTAAAAGCAACCTTTATACTTAGAAACTAGCTTGAAATCATACTTTATTCATATTTTCAGAAATAAGAGAGTTGAAAGTGAATTTAATGGTTTTGTGCAAGATTCCCTTGATTTTGTAGGCTAATTGAATGATTTGAAAGAAGAATTGAAATACCGAATGATTGGAGTGCTGAAAAGTCAACCAAAAACTAGAAAAGTCAACCAGTCAACCAGAAAAGTCAACAGTCAACCAGAAAAGTCAACCAGTCAACCAGAATGCTGAAAAACCAACCAGAACGCAGAAAAAGTCTGACCGAGTGGCGCTGAGCGGAAAATACCGCTGAGCGGCACTTTTCGGGTGCCGAAATCACCGCTGAGGGGCAAAACAGCAGCTGGGGGGCAAAATGGATCATGCGCTAGTACCGCTCAGCGGTAAAATACCGCTGAGCGGCATTCTAAGTGGGCTTGGACCGGTTTTCTTTTGTTTTTATGGGCTTGGACTTGTTTTATGTTATTTTTATGCCCTATTTAAGGACTTGCACGTCCTAGGGTTAGTATCTTTGGCAGAAACGAGGCAAACACTCTCTCTTTCACCCCTTTGAAGGAGGATCTTGGATGCTCAGGCTACCTCTTCACCTTTATTGGGTTTATTCTTTCATTCTTTCATTGTTCATCTAGGTTCACCATGAATATGGTGAACTAAAACTTGTATGTTTGTTGGGGAATCAATGTAATCTCTTGAAGCTCTCATATATGGAATCTGTTGCTTACATCTTTTAATTAAGACATATGCTTTCTTTCATCATTAGTTAGGGATTTTCCTCTTTGCTCAATGCTTGCATTGTTTAACTCATTCTAATGCATGATTATTGGTTTTGTCGATACGGACACGTACGGGGAAGTCTAGATCCGGGGAATTTCTCCCAATATTATACTGACAATATTATATTGGTTGTCGTTAAGCTCCTGCACTCATGAACTAATCATTAGGAATGCTAGGAATTGTATGAACTATTTGATTAGGGAGAAGCCATATAGAATGGTACTTTAGAGAGTGGCATTAACAATGATGATTTGAATGTGGAATTCCTAAAATGTATGAGAGTGGATGAGATGAAATTGACCCCCAACAACATATTCATTCATATATTCCATTGAAAGTGTTTATCTTTAGTCTTTGCCATTGATCAAACTCATGCATACATGTTTATTTTCGTCTTTGCATATTAAACTCTAAATATTTCGTTTGTAAGTCCTAGCTAATCAACAAATCATATAACTAAACTAGGCCGTGAGTCCTTTGGGAAGAATGATACTTGGTCTTACCAAGTTTATTACTTGAACGATTCGGTCATACTTGCCGATTGTGAAACAAGTTTGTGACATCATATTTTGGTGCTTACAAATTTGTCCATCACCCCTCCATTTTCTTAAAATTCAAGATATTTCAAGACAAGGATGTGGTGGCTCCAACTTTCATTCCAAAACCATGTACTGAATGTTTTACAATTTGAATTGGCCGTGTGCTTCTCCATGTGGTGGGTGATGGACAAATTTATGATCACCAAAATATGATGTCACAAACTTGTTTTACAATGGGCAAGTATGACCGAATCGTTCAAGTAATAAACTTGGTAAGACCAAGTATCGTTCTCCCAAAGGACTCACGGCCTAGTTTAGTTATGTGGTTTGTTGATTAGCTAAGACTTAAGAACGAAATAATTGAAGTTTAATATGCAAAACAGAAAATAAACATGTATGCATGAGGTTTTGATCAATGGCAAAAGCAAACAACAAGCACTTTCAATGAAATATATATATGAATATGTTGTTTGGGGTCAATTTCATCTTATCCACTCTCATATATTTTAGGAATTCAACATTCAAATCATCATTGTTAATGCCACTCTCTAAAGTACCTTTCAAGAAGGCTTCTCCCTAATTACGAGTTCATACAATTCCTAGCATTCCTAATAATTAGTTCATCAAGTGCAGGAGCTTAACGACAACCAATATAATATTGGGAGAGATTCCTCGGATCTAGACTTCCCCGTACGTTCCCGTATCGACAAAATCAATAATCATGCATTGAATGAGTTAAACAAAGCAAGCATTAAGCAAAGAGACCCTAACTAATGATGAAAGAAAGCATAAATCTTAGATTAAGATGCAAGCACAAATTCCATATATGAGAGCTTCAAAAGATTACATTGATTCCCCAACAAACATACAAGGTTTAGTTCACCATATTCATGGTGAACCTAGATGAACAATAATGAAAGAATGAAGGATAAAACCCTAGAAAGGTGAAGAGGTAGCCTGAGCATCCAAGATCCTCCTTCAAAGGGGTGGAAGAGAGAGTGTTTGCTTCGTCTTTGCCAAAGATACAAACCCTAGGACGTCCTAAAGCTTATATACTATTCTAAAATTACAGAAAATCTAGGCCCAAGCCCATAAGTGTGCCGCTCAGCGGTAAAGTACCGCTCAGCGGTGAGTGCGCGTCTCGTTTCTTCCCCTCAGCGGCCAATTTGCCCCTCAGCGGACCTCCCGTGACTTACTAAGTGCCGCTCAGCGGTAAAGTGCCGCTGAGCGGTGACTTCGGCTTCTCCTTTGGCACTCTTTGATTTCTTTTCTGATTCCATCTCTCTCCTTCTTCACTTCTTTCACTAAATTCCCCTTAAAACCTACACAAAAACACTGAAATCAAGCATAAACCTGTCCAGCTCTCTTATTTCTTAAAATATGGATAAAAGCATGATTTCAAGCTAGTTTCTAAGTATAAAGGTTGCTTTTAGTGTCAATTTTAAGCATGAAAATAATAGTTTTTCAACTGTTATCACAACCCCAAACTTAGAACTTTGCTTGTCCTCAAGCAAACAAGATGTAACTCAATCTTCAACCAATTCATATGATGGTTCACTCATTCAAAAATCCTTTTCTTCAAGATAAGTAAAAACTTTACTCAAACTTATGACCAAGAGTTCAATCAAGATGTGCACATGCTTTAGTGTTCACAAAGTCATTTAAATTCCAACAAATGCTATTTTTCATGAATGATCAATCAATTAAGCATGGATGTTAATGTGCTTATGGAATATTTCCTCACTAGGTAAAGTGTTTCACTCAACACACAAGTGTATAAGAGGTAAAGTGTTTCACTCATTCACTCCACTATCACAATGTCACATGAATCAACTTTGCCTTTCATTTTACCACAATCAAAAACATTCACAAGCATGTATCATCACAAGGACTTTTCAATGGCTTATAATGTGGCTGGGCTAACAAGAAAATTGGTTTTTCTGGATCACAAAATCCTTGAGTTAAGAGAATCATAATCAACAATTTTTCTTATTCTTCCCAACTTGCCTTTGCATTTGCATTGAGCTTTGCTTCTTTTTCTTTTCTATTCTTTTTTTTTCTTTTTCTTTTTCTTTGCATATTCATATTCTTAATTCTTAGCTCTTAGTTCAATGCTTTTCCTTTTTCATGCTTTCCCAACAACCCCAAACTTGAACATTTAACAATACCACACAAGATTTTCTACTTAACTCAAGGTAAAGATTTTCAATCAAGGGTTTTCAGTGTATGTTCAAGGCTAAGGGTTCAAAGGATAGAACACAAAGTGTTTTCTTTTAGTGGGCTAACTTTATGAATTTGGCCAATAAAAAGGGTTCCAACAAACGACCTTGATCACATGATGCAAAACAAGCAATTGATTCAATCATAGAAAACCTAGGCAAAATCATTCATGTTTCCAAAGTAATAGCATTCAACAATAACAACTCTGGAGCTCAAAACCTCACATATAAGCTCATTCACATTTGAAATACACATCCTGCTTAATTTCACAATCACAATCATGATATCATGCATTTGTTCACAAAGCTTGTGAATCACCTGTATAAGCATTTTATGTGCACATCTATCTCAACATCAGTCACTCAATAAGCATCATCAAGCATTACTTATCACACAATCACAGTTAATAGCAAACCATCACACAAACCAGGTGTCCAATAGAGTACATCAAACCCTAATCTAAAAACAAAAACAAATAAGTTCAGAAAACTTTAAACCAATAAAAGCATAAGCATATGCTAGCATTCATCAATAAATGCTATCTCAGCTCCTCATCAGTCTGAGTTGTCCTCTGTATCTTCCTTCTTCTTGGATCTTATAGTCTTGATTCTTTTTGCCCGATGAGGAGGCCATCCCTTGGAGAAGGTATGTGGAAGTGTTTGTGCAGAGAAGAGTCTGAAAAGAGAAACCAAAACGCAGCTTAGGGTATAAAAATACCCTAATGGGCTCGGGTCCCACTAAGGGGCAACAAAGCCCACTCTGCGAGAGTACCGCTCAGCGGTAAGTTGCCGCTCAGCGGCACTTTCGTGAAGTGCTCTTCTCCTTCTTTTCTTAACCTACGTGCCTCCTAGACATGCCCATCACTGGTTCCTTGCAATTCAATGCTCAGATTACTTATGCAAAACCCTATTACTACTACAATGAAACAAACAAAAACAATCAATCAACTGGGTTGCCTCCCAGGTAGCGCTTGTTTAACGTCACGAGCCTGACCCAAAATCCACCAACACACATCAGTAGGTGTAACAAACTTACCAACACCCATCAGTAGGTGCAAAATTTTCTTACCAACACCCATCAGTAGGTGTTACAAACTTAATATCCTTCAGTAGATACTTAACCACCTAGCATCCTTCAGTAGATGCTATCTCCAACAAAATAATGTCCACAAATTAAAAGTTACAAAACAAAATCAAAAGTTTTTAAATCACTGGGTTGCCTCCCAGCAAGCGCTCTTTTAACGTCATTAGCTTGACCCAATAAAGTTTATGTTCCATCTTCTTTTTCTTCTTTCTACTGAACTTCTTCAAAAATTTGATCAAACCTGGAACCTGTTGTAGTATCTCAATCATAGGAACTTTAATCTCCAATTTCTTGAAGATTTCCATAAAGCGCACAAATTCCTTCTTCCTATGATACTTCTTTGGATGAGGAAGAGGTTTTTCATATGATTCTTTCTTTTTTTCTCTCGTCCTCTTTTTCTTTTCTCTCACTTTCTTTTTTTTCTTTTTCTTTTCTCTTATTTTTTTCTTCCCTTCTCTTTTTCTTCTCAATTTCTTTATTTTCACACAAATTTTCTTTTCTTCTTTCTCTTCTATCTCTTTTCTCTCTTCTCTTTCCAACTCAACCTTTTCAACATTTGCACTCACTAGCACTTCACATTCCTCTCTGGGGTTAACTTCAGTATTAGCCCCAAAATTTTCATTTTGCCTTTCTTCCACCTGCTTGGTGATCTGCCCCATTTGAATCTCCAAATTCTTAATAGCAGCTTCAGTGCTCTTCTGTGTAGACTCAGTCTTCTGTATGAAATTGTTGAGAGTTTCCTCCATCCTCATGGACCTTTCATTAAGCATAGATAATTGTTGCCATAAGGTGGGTTGCTGCTGCTGCTTATTATATTGACCAGCTTGCCCAGTTTGCCCTTGACCAATACTTGGGTGTGGTTTCCACCCCTGATTGTAGCTTCCTTGGCGGTACTGATTGGTCATGTAGTTTACATCCTCTACGGCTTCAACGGGAAAGGCACATTGACCATTGATATGGTTGCCTCCACACAATTCGCACAACTGGGTTTGTACCTGTGCAGCAGTTTTCAACTCTTTGGGTAATTGTGCAAGAGTTTTAGTCAGAGTCTCCAGCTGTTGAGTTAGAATTTTGTTTTGAGCTGGCAGGGCATCATGTGTCTGTAATTGGAGGACTCCTTTTTGCATAGGAGCTCCTCTCTCACTGTGTAGCTCATTATCACTAGTAGTCATGTTTTCTATAATCTCTGTTGCTTCCTCTGGAGTTTTCCATTTAATATTGCCTCCTGCTGAGGCGTCCAGCATCATCTTGGTTTGTGAACCAAGCCCTCCAAGGAAAGTTAAGACTACTTCCTGATCTTCAAAGCCATGCGTGGGTGTTTTTCTTAGCAAGCTTTTATACTTGTCCCATGCATGCCCTAATGATTCTTCCATGCCCTGTTTAAATGAAGAAATCCCTTGCTTGCCTTTTGTCACCTTAGATTGTGGGAAGTACTTGTTTAAAAATTTTGTGACCACTGCTTCCCACTCTGTGAAACTTTCTTCTGGGAAAGAATTCAACCAAAGCTTAGCAATGCCTCCCAATGAGAAAGGAAACAAGCTAAGTTTGATAGCTTCGTCTGGCACCCCATTAATCTTGACTGTGTTGCAAATCTCATTGAAGGTAGTGAGGTGCTCATATGGGCTTTCATGAGATAACCCATTGAATTGGTTGCTTTTCACCAGTTGAATCAGTGCTGGTTTGACCTCCATATTAGCTGCATTGACTCTAGGTCTAGCTATGCTGTTAAAGTGTTGAGGTCCAGCTATATTGGTGTAGTCAGCAAGAGTTCTTCTAACATTGTTGTTCTCCATATTTTCTGTGCTATGAACAGAACCTTGTGGTGATGATTATAAGAGAGTTTCTGGAGAAGGGAAAAGTTCTCTAGATGTTCGGATTCTTCTCCTCCGTCTACTCTCGTCTAGACCTTCAAGCAGAGGTTCTGTTGTTTTCTTGCTCCTTGTTCTAATTGCTTCCTGCATACACAAGAAAACAAAACCCTAGAAAATATTTGTTAGCACAAAAAGATATAGGAGAAGATAAAAGATTCAGAAGATAAAATAAAATAAGATAGAATAAAATAAAATAAAATAAAATAAAATCTAATCTAATCAAATAAAATAAAATCAAATAAAATAAAATAAAATCTAATCAAATAAAATAAAATAAAATAAAATGAAATAAAAACCGAAAAAATAAAAACAGAAAATAAAAACAGAAATTCAAAATTAAAGTCAAAGATAATCAATAATCACACAAATTAACCAGTTACACCACGAGTCCCCGGCAGCGGCGCCAAAAACTTGATGGACAAATTTATGATCACCAAAATATGATGTCACAAACTTGTTTTACAATCGGCAAGTATGACCGAATCGTTCAAGTAATAAACTTGGTAAGACCAAGTATCGTTCTCCCAAAGGACTCACGTTCTAGTTTAGTTATGTGGTTTGTTGATTAGCTAAGACTTAAGAATGAAATAATTGAAGTTTAATATGCAAAACAGAAAATAAACATGTATGCATGAGGTTTTGATCAATGGCAAAAGCAAAAGACAAGCACTTTCAATGAAATATATATATGAATATGTTGTTGGGGGTCAATTTCATCTTATCCACTCTCATATATTTTAGGAATTCAACATTCAAATCATCATTGTTAATGCCACTCTCTAAAGTACCTTTCAAGAAGGCTTCTCCCTAATTACGAGTTCATACAATTCCTAGCATTCCTAATAATTAGTTCATCAAGTGCAGGAGCTTAACGACAACCAATATAATATTGGGAGAGATTCCCCGGATCTAGACTTCCCCGTACGTTCCCGTATCGACAAAATCAATAATCATGCACTGAATGAGTTAAACAAAGCAAGCATTAAGCAAAGAGGAAAAACCCTAACTAATGATGAAAGAAAGCATAAATCTTAGATTAAGATGCAAGCACAAATTCCATATATGAGAGCTTCAAAAGATTACATTGATTCCCCAACAAACATACAAGGTTTAGTTCACCATATTCATGGTGAACCTAGATGAACAAAATGAAAGAATGAAGGATAAAACCCTAGAACGGTGAAGAGGTATCCTGAGCATCCAAGATCCTCCTTCAAAGGGGTGGAAGAGAGAGTGTTTGCTTCGTCTTTGCCAAAGATACAAACCCTAGGACGTCCTAAAGCTTATATACTATTCTAAAATTACAGAAAATCTAGGCCCAAGCCCATAAGTGTGCTGCTCAGTGGTAAAGTACCGCTCAGCGGTGAGTGCGCGTCTCGTTTCTTCCCCTCAGCGACCATTTTGCCCCTCAGCGGACCTTCCGTGACTTACTAAGTGCCGCTCAGCGGTAAAGTGCCGCTGAGCGGTGACTTCAGCTTCTCCTTTTGCACTCTTTGATTTCTTTTCTTATTCCATCTCTCTCCTTCTTCACTTCTTTCACTAAATTCACCTTAAAACCTACACAAGAACACTGAAATCAAGCATAAACCTGTCCAGCTCTCTTATTTCTGAAAATATGGATAAAAGCATGATTTCAAGCTAGTTTCTAAGTATAAAGGTTGCTTTTAGTGTCAATTTTAAGCATGAAAATAACAGTTTTTCAACTTTTAACAATGGGCCATGACGTGCTTTTTCTTCAGCAGCGTACACCTCCTTTCTAATCCCATCCAGCACCATTTTTTTAGTTTTAAAATAAGCTTTTCCAATTAAATAATGTGCTGCACCAAGGGGCTCTTCCTTCTAGACTTGGCTGCACCGTGAAATTAATGTGGTCCCCTTCATTATCCTTCACGGTTTACTACATTCTCCTAAGCCAAAGAGAAATTCTCCAATCCTAGGTGGCGCGGCTCCCACTTTGATTCCATCCAAAACATGTGATGTTTGCTGCCACAATGAATGTGCCATGACACCACTTTCACTAACTCTATAAAATTAACCTTAGCATTTTGCAATCTCATGTGAACGTGTGCATACTAGATGCAGCAAGCTGGACCAAGGCCGTGGCACCTCCTTGCAACCAATTAAGAGTCTAGAACCACATTTAATTTCTTTTTGTGGCCATGAGATGCATTGTCCAATGATAAATTCCAGTCACCACAAGTACTAAACAGCAAGCAAACAATGCAAACATATTAGAACACTCAAACAGTAATCACTGGACTGACATAGGGGAGTAAATAGATTACTGGGAACAGTACAAAACTAATTGAACAAAGGAAAAACTATATGTGAAAATAGACATCTAGACGAAACTATGAAAAAAAATTGCATGGAAAACGAATAAGAATTAAACTCAAACGAGGTCACACAAGTTGACACAACATTCACGCAGCACTGTGCGAAAATTGAAATGACTGAGATGCATTGGGCTCAATTGCCATTTCTCATTTAACCTTCAAATGTCCCAAATTGTATCTCCAAATTTTCCTTGTAAAATAATTAGCTCAGATAATTCAAATTAGTTAAAATAAGAATTTCTGATCAAATTCAGCACAATTAGGAAAAATAGGATAATACTGTACATTCAAGCATAATTCCTTGATTAAATCCGGTACAATAAACTAAGTGAAATCAATAAAATATTGATTCATCACTGAACAAAAGAACACTTCAACTCCTCTTGTCAGCACCCGAAACGTCCGTTGCGAAGGGTGACAGACGTCTATAATATTATAGACGCCCGACCCCCTCAACCACGAACGTTTAAGGGGCTGAAGACAATTAATTCTTCAACGACCCTGTCAGCACACTAAACGTCCGATGTAGGGGGACGGACGTCTATAATATTATAGATGTCCGGTCCCCTCCACCACAGACGTTTAAGGGGTTGAAGACAATTAATTCTTCAACCATCCTGTCAGCACACTAACCGTTGTGATAACAGTTGAAAAATTGTTATTTTCATGCTTAAAAGTGATACTAAAAGCAACCCTAAACACTTAGAAACTAGCTTGAAACCATGCTTTTGGTCATACTTTTAGAAATAAGAGAGTTGGACAGGTTTATGCTTGATTTCAGTGTTTTATGTAGGTTTTAAGATGAATTTGGTGAAAGAAGTGAAGAAGGATAGAAATGGAATCAGAAAACAGAAGTCGCAATTACCGCTCAGCGGCAGTTTACCGCTCAGTGGCACTCAGGCAATCACGGTGGATCCGCTGAGGGGGAAGAATCAACTCACGCACTTACCGTTGAGCGACACTTTTATGGGCTTGGACCTAATTTTCTGTATTTTTAGAATAGTATATAAGCTTTATGACGTCCTAGGGTTTGTATCTTCGGCTGAGACGAAGCAAACACTTACATCTCCACCCCTTGAAGGAAGATCTTGGATGCTCAGACTACCTCCTCCTCTTTCTAGGGTTTTATCTTTCATTCTTCCATTATTATTCATCTAGCTTCACCATGAATATGGTGAACTAAACCTTGTATTGTTGTTGGGGAATCAATGTAGTCTTGTGAAACTCTCATATATGGAATTTGTTATAACATCTTATTTTTAAGACTTATGCTTTCTTTCATCATTAGTTAGGGTTTTTCCTCTTTGCGTAAAGCTTGCTTTGTTTAACTCATTCATTGCCATGATTAGTGATTTTGTCGATATGGGAACATACGGGGAAATCTAGATCCGGGGAATTTATCCCAATAGCATATTGGTTGCCGTTAAGCTTCTACACTTAAAAATTAATTAGTAGAAATGCTAGGAATTGTATGAACTCGTAATTAAGGATAGGCCTTCTTGCAAGGTGATTTAGAGAGTGGCATTAGCATTGATGAAAAGAATGATGAATTCCTAAAGTATATGAGAGTGGATAAGATGAAATTGATAACCACAACAACATACTCATCCATCTAATTCATTGAAGTGTTTGTATTATGTTTTTCTCCATTGATCAAATTCATGCATACATATTTAATTACTGTCTTTTGCATTTAAACCTACAATCAATTTGTTCTGAAGTCTCAAATAATCAATAAATCATATAGCTAAACTAGGTTGTGAGTCCTTTGGAAAAACGATACTTGGTCTTACCTTGTTTTATTACTTGATACGATTCGGTCACACTTGCCGATTGTCAAACAAGTTTGTGGCGCCGATTTTCGGTGTTCATAAATTTGTCATCAAGTTTTTGGTGCCGTTGCCGGGGACTCGTGGTTTAACTAGTTCATTTGTGTGATTATTGATTATCTTTGACTTGAATTTTGAATTTTGAAATTTGAATTTCTGTTTTTATTTTCTATTTTTATTTTTTGGTTTTTATTTTATTTTTTGGTTTTTATTTTATTTTCTGTTTTTATTTTATTTTATTTTATTTTATTTTTTGTTTTTATTTTTTTGTTTTCTTTTCGGTTATTATTTTATTTTATTTTTCTGGTTTTATTTTTTTCTGTTTTTTGTTTTTATTTTTCTATTTTTATTTTTTCTTCTTATATCTTATTTTATATCTTCTTCTATATCTTTTTGTGCTAACAAATATTTTCTAGAGTTTTGTGCCTAATGTTTGCAGGATGCAATTCGGACAAGAATTTAACTATATGGGCACTCAATTCTACTAAGGTAATTTCAAGCACTGGTGGGAACCTCACTCAAGCATGGATAAAAATCAATTTTGGCAAGCTGTCGAACAATTTAAGAATCAACCACCACAACAATGGCAGCAAAAACCCTCTCTATCGGGAAGAAGGATAACGTTGGAGGACGTACTTCAACAGTACATATAGATATCTAATTGTCATCACAAAAGCACTCAAGCTGCCGAAGAATTTGATAGGTCGCCACCACAACAATGGCAGCAACAACCCTCTCTATCAGAAAGTTTGGATGACACCCTTCAACGATTTTTGAAAAATTCCATCTCTACTCAGAAAAGCATTGAAGCATCATGTAAAAGGATGAAGATGCACCTTCGTTACATTAGTCAAGGATTGAACGTTAAGGTTATAAGGAGGAAGGTCAAGCCATTGTCACGGCGGAAGAAGTGGTAGTCACGGTGGAAGGACAGAAGACGCTTTAGTGTTGCGATGTTGACAGGTGTGAATGGTGCCCGTGGAGGTTGCGCGACAACGGCGGTGCTGTGCGAGAATGATGGTGGTTGTCCAGTGACGGCACAGTCGCGGCAAGGTTGGTCGTTGGTGAGGGTGGTTATGTGGCGGCTAGGGTTGATGGTGGTGGCTACTGGCGGCGCTAGGTAGAAGATGGTGGTGGAGGATTAGGGTTGAAGGAGATGCTGACGTGGTAGGGCAGATGTGTCAGGGGTGAGGATGTGGCACAATCTGGTTGGTTCCCTGATTAGTGCAAGGATGGATGACATGGCCTTACTTGATTGGTTATCTATGTTAGTGTTTTAGATTGCCACGTGGCATGATCTGGTGGAGTCTAGTTTACGAGTGGTAGGATAGGAAACTTAGGGAGGTGTAAGAGAAAAGACTTAGTGTTTAGGCTTGGTTGTTGGGCTTCTGATAACAGTTGAAAAATTGTTATTTTCATGCTTAAAATTGACACTAAAAGCAACCTTTATACTTAGAAACTAGCTTGAAATCATGCTTTTATTCATATTTTCAGAAATAAGAGAGCTGGACAGGTTTATGCTTGATTTCAGTGTTTTTGTGCAGGTTTTAAGGTGAATTTGGTGAAAGAAGTGAAGAAGGAGAGAGATGGAATCAGAAAAGACATCAAAAAGTGCAAAAGGAGAAGCCGAAGTTACCGCTCAGCGGCAGTTTACCGCTTAGCGGCACTCAGGAAGTCACGGGAGATCCGCTGAGGGGCAAAATGGCCGCTGAGGGGAAGAAACCAACTCACGCACTTACTGCTGAGCGGTACTTTACCGCTGAGCGACACACTTATGGGCTTGGGCCTGAATTTTCTGTAATTTTAGAATAGTATATAAGCTTTAGGACGTCCTAGGGTTTGTATCTTTGGCAGAAATGAAGCAAACACTCTCTCTTCCACCCCTTTGAAGGAGGATCTTGGATGCTCAGGCTACCTCTTCACCTTTTTAGGGTTTTATCCTTCATTCTTTCATTATTGTTCATCTAGTTTCACCATGAATATGGTGAACTAAACCTTGTATGTTTGTTGGGGAATCAATGTAATCTTTTGAAGCTCTCATATATGGAATTTGTGCTTGCATCTTAATCTAAGACCTATGCTTTCTTTCATCATTAGTTAGGGTTTTTCCTCTTTGCTCAATGCTTGCTTTGTTTAACTCGTTCAATGCATGATTATTGATTTTGTCGATACGGGAATGTACGGGGAAGTCTAGATCCGGGGAATTACTCCCAATAGTATATTGGTTGTCGTTAAGCTCCTGTGCTAAAAGAACTAATTATTAGGAATGCTAGGAATTGTATGAACTCGTAATTAGGGATAGGCCTTCTTGACAAGGTAATTTAGAGAGTGGCATTAACAATGATGACTTGAATGTTGAATTCCTAAAATATATGAGAGTGGATAAGATGAAATTGACCCCCAACAACATATTCATCTATATATTTCATTGAAAGTGCTTGTATTTTGTTTTTCCATTGATCAACCTCATGCATACATGTTTATTTTCGTCTTTTGCATATAAAATCCAATTATTTTGTTCTTAAGTCTTAGCTAATCAACGAATCACATAACTAAACTAGGCCGTGAGTCCTTTGGGAGAACGATACTTGGTCTTACCGAGTTTATTACTTGAAACGATTCGGTCATACTTGCCGATTGTTCAACAAGTTTGTGACATCATATTTTGGTGATCATAAATTTGTGCATCAGCTTCTTTCAGAAATAGGAGTGTATGTAGTGATTTTAGGAGGTGCTAGTGTAAAGACTGCTTGTTTGGCCCTTTTGAATATTATTTTCCAAATAAAATCTGAATTTGGGTCTTAATTTGCAATTTGGAACAATAAACTTGTAGTTTCAGGTGCACAAATAAACATTAGAACATTCAAGAATAATTTAACTACTAAAACTTACTTTTTACGTCTCTTTAATTCCCAAACCCAACAATTTCAATCATCACAAATTCATTTAAAATCAACCATTTAAGAAAAAATATTCCATCAAAAATTTGAATTTTAAAAGCATAAATGTGGGCATAAATAAGCACTCATCACCCATTTAGTGCCAATAACCTATAAATTTTCAATTTTTGGAATAAGCTCCCATTCATTGTTTCTGTTAAATTGATTTAGTTCCTCTTGCATGGCCATCATCCAATTTTCATCAGCAATAACAACTTCAATATTTTTGGGTTCAGTTTTAGAAATATATGCTACATTCATGCAGAATTGATTTAGTTTACGCCTGGTGGAAACTCCTCTCGTGATATCACCAATGATGTTTCTTGTTCAGACATTTCTTGGTGTTTTTCACTCCTTAATCGATTTAGCTCTCGGAGGATCGATTGCATGTTCAGAATCTTCTTCCATTGAAACTTCTTCATCTTCGTTTTCTTCTCCAGCGGAATCATCTTCATATATTATCTTTCAAGGATCAACAAGATTAGTAATAACATCAATATGCTCATCAAAGACCACATGGACAAATTCTTCAACACACACTATTATTTTATTATAGACACGATAAGCTTTACTTGTGAGAGAATAACCAATAAAGACAGCCTCATCGGCTTTAGAATAAAACTTACCAAGGCTTTCCTTACCATTGTTTAGAACAAAACATTTGCATCCAAAGACACGCAGATGTGAGATGTTTGGGTTTCTTCCTTTGAACAATTCATAAGGAGTCTTCTTCAGCATTGATCTTATTACAGTTCTATTTAGTACATAACATGTGTTGCTCACTGCATCGGCCCAGAAGTATTTCGATAAGTCCCTCTCATTCAGCATGCTTCTTGCAAGTTCTTCTAGTGCTCTATTTCTTCTTTCCACTACTTCATTTTGTTGTGCTGTTCTAGGAGCAGAAAAGTTGTGAGTAATTCCCATCTCTGCACAATATTCATCAAATGTTCATTCTGAAATTCTTTCTCATGATCGCTTCTTACACACTTTATTCTGAGCTCTTTTTCATTTTGAATAGTTGTAGCAAATTTCTTGAACACCCTGAAAGTTTCACTCTTGGCAGAGATGAAGAAGGTCCATGTACACCGAGAATAATCATCAACAATAGCTAAGCCATACAAATTACCTCCAAGACTCCTTACCCATGAGGGACCGAATAAGTTCATGTGTAGTAATTGCAGAGGTCTAATGGTTGACCTTTCTCTTTTATTTTTAAAGGATTGTCTTTTCTATTTTCCTTTTTGGCAAGCATCACATAATCTTTCAGAAGCATAGCATATATTTGGAAGACCAATGACAAGATCTTTAGACACTAGCTTGTTCAATTGACCCATATTAATATGAGGTAGTCTCTTGTGCCATAACAATGCATCATCCTTTTTTGACATCAGACAAACAACAGATTTGAATGAAGTCTTTCTAAAATCAATTATGTAAATGTTGTTATATCTTTTTTCGACTAATAATAGCTCATCAGTTAACCTATTGGTAATCAAACAGTATTTTGGTTAAAAAATTAATCTTCAGCCTTTTATCACACAACTGACTAATGTTGAGCAAATTATGTTTCAATCCTTCAACTAGTAGCACATTGTCCTTTTCATATATGGAGGGAGTTTGAATTTTACCAATACCCATGATCTTTCCTTTGTTGTTGTCACCATAAGTGACGTGTCCATTAGTCTTGTAATAGATGCTTGTAAATTTTGTTGGATCTCCTATCATGTGCCTAGAGCATCCACTGTCCAGATACCACATGGAGTCTGTTGGTTCACCAACAAGTGTATAGGATCGTACAAGTAATATAAAATGGTAAGACCAAGTATCGTGTCCCAAGAGACTCTCGACACTAGACAATCGTGTGATAACTTGATTAATTAAGACTTAAAAGGAACGAAATCATTGGTTCAGAATGCAAATACAGAAAATTAAATCTGAATGCAGTTTTGATCAAATGAAGAGTAACACAGCGATGAACGGGTGAAGTTTGTGCTATGTGATGAATATGTTATTGGGGTTAGATTTCACCAAGTTTACTCCCATGTATATAAGAATTCTTCTTCTTTCATTAAAGTCAACATCACTCAATAAATTACTTAAAACCCGATCCCTCGGTGAAGAAAGCCTATCCTTAATTACTAGTTCATACGATTCCTAGCATCCCTAATAATTAATTCTAAAGATCAGGAGCTTAAGACGACCAAGACTCATACCCCCATCCCTGAGAAATACTGCTCTTGGGAATAATTCTACAAGAACCTGAATTGTAAGGAACCTTCCGGCACTCATGCAATTCATACATCATGCTATGAATGAGCTAAACAAAGTAAGCATTGATCACAGAAGAAGTACCCTAACAGTTAATGAAGAAGCATAAATTATTAAGAATCAATTCAAATATATGAGAGTTCACAAGGTTACATCATCCCTGAACAAGAAATACAAGTTAGTTCCCCATTGTCATGGTGAAACTAGATGTACAATGGAGAAGAATAAGAAACAAAAACCCTAAAAGTTGAAGATGGAAGCTCTCGCATCCAAATCCACCTTCAAAGAGTGGAAGAGTGTGTTGTTGCGCCTCCTCTGCCAAAGAAACAAAACCTAGGGAATCTGGGTCCTTTAAATAGAGCAGAATCACAACAGAAAAAAGGACTAGGCCCATCTTGCTAGCACTCAGCGCTCCACTTACGGTGCCCGGGCGTGCTGCGATACTAAAACTGGTGCTCATCTTCACTCAGAGGGCAAGCAGGCATGGTTCTTCAGGAAAAGTGGTGCTCAGCGCTCCAAAAATGGCGCTCAAGCTTTGGGCGTTCCTACTTTCTAGTGCTTTTTCAGATCTTTTTGAGCTCCATCTCCTTGGCACTTCAACTCTGCTTCCATATTATCTCATGTCCTTCCAAAACAAGGGAATTTATTCATAAAATCAGCAAGTTCAACCTTAACTCTCTTATTCACACAACTTAACAAAAAAACATGATTTCAAGCAAGTTTCTAAGTAGAAGAGGGTGCATTTGGTATCAAAATCACATCACAAATAACGTTATTTTCAACCGTTATCACAACCGCAAACTTAGAACTTTGCTTGTCGTCAAACAAAACAAAATGTGACTTAGCTCTTCAAAACAATTACTACAATGGTTCAACATTTTTCAAAACTTTTTCTTCCAAGATAGGTAATCACTTTTATCAACTCATCGTAAAGATGTCAGTCAAGATGTACAGATTCCTTTATTCATTAAAATTCACTGTGATGCCCATATATTTCAACATATGCTATCCTTAAGAATGATCAATCAACCAAGAGGTAATCATAAATTCAAATAACTACTCATCACCAAGGAAAGTGTTTCACTTAAGCACTCAAAAGTGTATCACTCAAACTCAAAGGTGTATAGTAAGGTGTAGGTGTCTCTTTCATTATACTATCATAATGTAACATAAATTAACATTGCCTTTCATTTTAACCACAATAAAACATACTCACAAGCAAGTTTTCATCACAAGGTCTTTTCAGAGCTTGTAACTTGGTTGGGCCAAGAAGAAAGTTGGTTTTTCCGGACAACAAAATCCTTGAGTTAAGAGAGTCATTCATGATTTCATCATTCACACATACCCTCTCTTTCACAGAACCATCTTCACTTATTCCCAACTTTCCCTTGCATTGAGCTTTTCTTTTCTGTTGAAAATAGAATGACTTAATTTCTCACACCAAGAGGGCGGTGAATTGGTGAATTGTAAAAATAATGTTTTCTTTAAATCTTTTTCGCAAAGTGGATGCCTTTAAAAGCTTTCTTGAAACGCAAGAAAAAAGATTTGTTTATGCAGCGAATACAGTATGTAGTCAACTAAATAAAAATTGTAGGGATAGAAAGATCAAACGCTGAGTTTTTATACAGGTTCGGCCAAGCCTACATCCACTGTCCTTCTAACCACAGGAAGCCAATGCACTATAATGATCAAGGTTTTTACAACAAGGTTTTTACAACAAGGTTTTTATAGTGACCTCACGTCAAAAATATAAAACACCTCTCTAACCCTCTAATCAAAATATAGGCATATACAAAACAAACTAGCAGCAAGAATCCCCTCTCCTACAGTCTAACCCTTTGAGCCACCCCCAAAGTCAAGAACGCAACCCGCTCTTCTTCCTATAATCACAACAAGGAAACCTCAATCCAATATTTACAAGATTGTTGATAACGGTTGAAAATACCGTTATCTGTGATATAATTTTGATACTAACCCTTTTCAACTTAGAAACTTGCTTGGAATCATGTTTTTCTGTTAAGTTGTGTGAATAAGAGATTTGAGGTTGAATTTGATGAATTTATGACTAAATTCCCTTGTTTTGGCAGGAAATGAGATAATACGAAAAGCAGAGATGAAGTGCCAAGGAGATGGAGCTCAGAAAGGCTTAGAAAAGCACCAAAACGGAGGAATGCTCGAAGCTTGGGCGCCCTTTTTGGAGGCTTAAGCGTAGAAGAGTGTCGCTCACCGCCTGGGCGCCCCTTCTGAGTTCTTGAGAGTCAGAAGCACAAAGCTTGGGCACCCGTTTTTGAGGCTTAAGTGCCAAGTACTACAGCTCACGGCTCGAGTGCCCTACGTGGGCCGCTTGCGCGCCAGCTGATAACAGTTGAAAAACTATTATTTTCATGCTTAAAATTGATACTAAAAGCAACCTTTAACACTTAGAAACTAGCTTGAAATCATGCTTTTGGTCATATTTTCATAAATAAGAGAGTTGGAAAGGTTTATGCTTGATTTCAGTGTTTTATGCAGGTTTTAAGGTGAATTTGGTGAAAGAAGTGAAGAAGGATAGAAATGGAATCAGAAAAGACATCAAAAAGTGCAATAGGAGAAGTCGAAGTTACCGCTCAACGACAGTTTACCGCTTAGCTGCACTCAGAAACCCACGTTGGATCCGTTGAGGGGTGAAAATGTCGCTGAGGGGAAGAAAACAACTCACGCACTTATCGCTGAGCGGTAGTGTACCGCTGAATGACACTTTTATGGGCTTGGGCCTAATTTTCTGTATTTTTAGAATAGTATATAAGCTTTAGGACATCCTAGGGTTTGTATCTTTGGGCAGAGACGAAGCAAACACTCACATTTCCACCCCTTGAAGGAAGATCTTGGATGCTCAGGCTACCCCCTCCTCTTTCTAGGGTTCTATCTTTCATTCTTTCATTATTGTTCATCTAGATTCACCATGAATATGGTGAACTAAACCTTGTATTGTTGTTGGGGAATCAATGTAGTCTTGTGAAACTCTCATATATGGAATTTGTTTTAACATCTTATTTTTAAGTCTTATGCTTTCTTTGATCATTAGTTAGGGTTTTTCCTCTTTGCGTAAAGCTTGCTTTGTTTAACTCATTCATTACCATGATTATTGATTTTGTCGATATGGGAACGTACGGGGAAATCTAGATCCGGGGAATTTCTCCCAATAGCATATTGGTTGCCGTTAAGCTCCTGCACTTAAGAACTAATTACTAGGAATTGTATGAACTCGTAATTAAGGATAGGCCTTCTTGCAAGGTGATTTAGAGAGTGGCATTAGCATTGATGAAAAGAATGATGAATTCCTAAAGTATACGAGAGTGGATAAGATGAAATTGATAACCCTAACAACATACTCATCCATCTAATTCATTGAAGTGTTTGTATTCCATTTTTCTCCATTGATCAAATTCATGCATAGATATTTAATTACTGTCTTTTGCATTTAAACCTAAAATCAATTTGTTCTCAAGTCTCAAATAATCAACAAATCATATAGCTAAACTAGGCCGTGAGTCCTTTGGGAAAGCGTACTTGGTCTTACCTTGTTTTATTACTTGATACGATTCGGTCACACTTGCCGATTGTTAAACAAGTTTGTGGCGCCGTTTTTCGGTGTTCATAAATTTGTCATCAAGTTGTTGGCGCCGTTGCCGGGGACTCCTTGTTTAACTAGTTCATTTGTGTGATTTTTGATTATCTTTGACTTGAATTTTGAAATTTGAATTTTTGTTTTTATTTTTTGTTTTTATTTTTCGGTTTTTATTTTATTTTATTTTATTTGGTTTTTATTTTTATTTTATTTTATTTTCTGTTTTGTGTTTTTATTTTTTTCTTCTTATCTATGAATCTTATATCTTCTTTTATATCTTTTTGTGCTAACCAATTCTTCTAGGGTTTTGTTTTCTTGTGTATGCAGGAGGCAATCCGAACCAGGAGCAAGAAAACTGCAGAACCTCTTCTTGAAGGTTTAGACGAGAGTAGACGGAGGAGAAGAATCCGTACATCTAGAGAACTTTTCCCTCCTCCGGAAACTCTGTTGCAACCACACCACAAGGTTCTGACCATAGCACTGAAAATATGGAGAATAATAATATCAGAAGAACTCTTGCAGATTACACAAATATAGCTGGACCTCAGCATTTTAACAGCATAGCAAGACAAAGAGTCAATGCAGCCAACATGGAGGTAAAACCAACATTAATCCAACTGGTGAAAAGTAATCAATTCAATGGGTTGTCTCACAAAAGCCCATATGAGCACCTTACAACTCTCAATAAATGGGGTGTCGGACGAAGCAATCAAACTTAGCTTGTTTCCATTCTCGTTAGGAGGCAACGCTAAGCTTTGGTTAAATTCTTTTCCAAAGGGAAGCTTTACAGAGTGGGAAGCAGGGGTGACAAAGTTCCTAAACAAATACTTTCCACAATGAAAAGTGAATAAAGGAAAGCAAGAGATTTCATCATTAAAGCAAGGCATGGAGGAATCACTGGGTCATGCATGGGACATATATAAAAGCTTATTACGAAAGACTCCCACACACGGATTTGAAGAAGTGGAAGTAGTCCTAACCTTCCTTGGAGGTCTTGGTTCACAAACCAAGATGATGCTTGACGCCTCAGCAGGAGGAAATATCAAATAGAAAACTCCAGAGGAAGCTAGAGAAATCATTGAAAATATGGCTACTAGTGATAATGAACTCAACAGTGAAAGAGGAGCTCCTATTCAACAAAAAAGAGTTCTACAGTTACAAACAAATGATTCCTTGCTAGCACAGAATAAGATACTAACTCAACAGCTGGAGACTCTTACAAAAACACTTGCTCAATTGCCAAAAGAGTTAAAGACTGTTGCACAGGTTTAATCACAGTTATGTGAATTATGTGGGGGTGACCATATCAATGGTCAATGCGCCTTTCCAGTAGAAGCCGTAGAGGATGTTAACTTCATGGCCAATCAATACCGTCAGGGGAATTTCAATCAAGGGTGGAAACCACACCCAAGCATTGGTCAAGGACAAACTGGGCAAACTAGGCAATATAACAAGCAACAGCAACAACCAACCTTATGGCAACAAATTTCTATACTTAATGAAAGGTCAATAAGGATGGAAGAAAGGCCAGATAAAAATTTTGGGGCTAATACTGAGGTTAACCCCAGAGAAGAATGTAAAGTGTTGGAGAGTACAAATGATGAGAGTTAGAAAAAGGAGAGAAAGAAAAAGAAAAGAGAGAAAAGAAAGAAAAAGAAAAAGAGGAGAAAAAAGAGAAAGGAGAGAAAAGAGAGAGTAAAAATATTTTTCCTTTTCCAATAAATCAAGAGAAACAATTTGATTTTACAGAATTATTTAAGATGGTGGACAATGATGCACCTTGGGAGGAGATATTACAACAAATTGCAGTTTATACTAAATTTGATGAAGAAGTCTCTACAAAGAAAAGACGTAGAGATGATGATACAAAGAAGTATAAAGCTGTTAAAAAGGAGTCATTCCCTCCAAAAGCAAAAGATCCAGGAGGCTTTTCCATTCCATGCACAATAGGGAAGAAAAGGATTAAAAAAGCTTTACTTGATTTAGGATCAAGTGTTAACTTGATACCTTATTCTTTACTAGAGCAGATTGGTGATGTGGATGTGAAGCCTACAAAGGTTAACTTAGTAATGGCAGATGGATCTTCAAAGGAAACGTATGGAATAGCAGAGGATATTATAGTTTGTGTAGGCAAACTCCAGTTCTTGGTAGACTTTGTGGTGATGGAGATGGAGACTGAAAAGATACCCATTATTCTTGGAAGACCGTTTATGAAAACGGCCAAAGCCATCATTGATGTGAACAAAGGTATAGTGGTGCTCCAAGACCGAGAGGAGAGAGTTGTTGTAAATGTCTTCAAAGAAGAGAAGTAGATGCAGGAAGAAGAAGTTAGTCATAAATCTGCATATCAAGATGTATTCATGACTAGCCCTGAAGATGAAAAGCCTAAGGTTAAAGGTAAACATTGTTTGTTATTTCAGGTACAGGAAGGAGAAAAGATTGGAAGAGGAAGATAAGTTCCTGATGACTGGATGAAAGAACGACTCCAACTTGGTACACCTGTGAGATTCAAAAACAAGTTGTGGGTTGTGAAAGGCTACAAAGAAAAGGAGATGATAGAGATAGAGTCTCCATATTCTAGAAGAGTCAAAACAGTACACCGGAAACAGTTGAGGAGTTGGTGGGATAAGGACATCAAC
This sequence comes from Vigna nakashimae, assembly GCA_034642375.1. Classification (NCBI taxonomy): domain Eukaryota; kingdom Viridiplantae; phylum Streptophyta; class Magnoliopsida; order Fabales; family Fabaceae; genus Vigna; species Vigna nakashimae. The sequence continues at coordinate 40,534,509 of CM067765.1, forward strand.
CATATTGAAGGAACTTGAACTTTATTGGGTCAAGCTAATGACCTTAAAAGAGTGCTTGCTGGAAGGCATTCCAGTGATTTGAGGACAATATTTCTTTTGATTTTATTTTGGTTTTGTAATTTTTAATCAGTTGGACATTATTTTTTAAATATTTTTTTGGATATAACATCTACTGAAGGATGCTAGGTGGTTAAGTATCTACTAAAGGATACTAGGTTTGTTACACCTACTGATGGGTGTTGGTGGATTTTGGGTCAGGCTCGTGACGTTAAACAAGCGCTACCTGGGAGGCAACCCAGTTGATTGATTATATTTTTTCTGTTTTAGTTGCATGATAGGGATTTGCATAAGGGATTTGAGAATTTAATTGCAGGAAACCAGTGAGGGGCATGAGTAGGAGGCATCTAGGTTAAGTTAGGAAGAAGAAGAAAACTTCCCAAAGTGCCGCTGAGCGGTAGTATCGCAGACCGGGCTTAGGTTGCCCCTTAGCGGAACCCGAGCCCATTAGGGTATCTTTATAGCCTAAGTTGCTCATTAGCTTCTCTTTTCAGACTCTTCTCTGCACACACACTCCTACATACCTTTTCAGAGGTTCTCCACATCTTTTCCCTCTTTGAGAAAATTTCTCTTTCACTCACTTTCTCACTAGTGTTCCTTCTAAGTTTGGGGTTGGAAGAGAGCATCTTAGCTTGAAAGCATTCTCATTTCATCTAGCATCTCCACCCAAGTAAGTCAAACATTTTGTTCATTCTAGGGTTCTTGAGTTTGAATGTGATTATTAAAGCATGAATATTTAGGGGTTTTGATTTCTATGCATGATTTGATGATTTAAATGATGTTTGAACCAATTGAACTGTTTGATTTTGATCTGGAAAACTGAAAATTGCATGTGGGTGGAGTTAGAACAGGTTAAAAAGGATTTTTTCAAAAATCTGCAGAGTCACCGCTCAGGGGTAAATTGCCGCTGAGCGGCACTCTGACAGATTTGTAATTTTTGATGCATTGTGTTCTGGATTGCTGCACTGGTGGCACTGAGGGGTGATTTTGACCCTCAGCGGTGGTTTAGCTTCGAAATGAGGTGTGTTCTGTGTTTTACTAATGATTAACAACATGTTTTGTGGTTTTGCATCTGTGTTTGATGTAGGAATGGCATACTCTTCAGGCAAAAGATTGAAGACCATGGCATCCAAAAGAAAAGTAAAGGAACCAGAACAACCCCATTCTAGGAGGTTCCTATCTCGCAAACATGAGAAGCACTTCAAGGTGGTCCAAGATAGGAGACTCCTTATGAAGAGAAAGGTTGGAATGACACCTAACTTTGCTCCTCAATTTAGAGAGGAATTGTTAGGGAATGATTGGGGGAAGATAGCTACATACCCTTCACCTGCCAATATAGTTGTGGTGAAAGAATTCTACATCAATGCAAGGAAGATTGGTGATTATCCGGTTGAGAATTACCTAGGCTATGTCAGAGGCCATTCGATTAGGTATGATCTTGATTCCATCAATAATTTCTTGGATACTGTGTGGGCTGGTGAGCAGTGCCAGTTTGCTCTCTGTAAGGAAGAAGGCGCTGATTTTGATGATGTGGAGAGAGTTCTATGTGTACCTGGAGGACATTTTCAAAGGAATAGAACTGGCTCTATGGTGAACATTAGGAGGACTGACTTGACTCCTCTTGCAAAGTATTGGATGGCGTTTTCTCATGCCAACATTCAGCCATGTTCTCATGTGTCAGACATCACTCTTAGCAGGGCACTCCTCCTTTACTGTGCAATAAGGAACTTGAATGTCAATATTCGACAAGTAATAGCTGATGAGATAAGGATGTGCGCTAACACCACAAACAACAAAGCACCCTTAGGACATCCTTCTTTAATCACACACCTCTGCAAGATAGCTGGGGTGGATACTTCTGCTCCACCATTTGAAAGGCCAAGGAAAGCAATTGATGAGGCCTATTATAGACAATACTGTGGAGGTGAGGAAGCAACTCAGCCAGTTCCACCACGCCGTACTCGCAGAGAAAGAGGGCAAGGACAGAGTCAGGCATCTGTTGAGACACATGAAGCAGAACCTTTTCAAATGAGGGACATGTACATGTCTCTTATAGGTGCACAGTTACAGTCTATCCATAGAGGGCAGGTGGCCACTACTGAGATGATGGTTGGAATGTATGACACACCTCCAACACACAGGTGGACAATGGAGGAGTTTCATAATGTGGTAGCTTGGCCAGAAGAGCCGGTACAAGGAGGCGGAGCTGAAGCTTCAGCTAGGGAGATGGATGAAGATGATGCTGACGATGATGATGATGATGCATTTGAGGATGCTGAAGACGAGGAAGAAGAGGAGGATATAGATGATAGCTCAGATTGATGAGGAGATTGAGATAGCATTTACTGATGAATGCTATCATAACTAGAGCAGGACTTATGTTTTTGTTTGGTCTAGTGTTTTGAACTTATTTACTTTTGTTTTATATTAGGGTTGATGTACTCAATTGGAAACTTGGTATGTTATGATGGTTTGCTTATGATTATGATTGTTTGATAAGTAATGCTTGATGATGCTTTGAGATTGATTGATGTTGAGATGTGCACATTATATGCTGATACAGGTGATTCACAAGCTTTGTGAACAAATGCATGATGTTGTGATTGTGATTGTGATATTAAGCAGGATGTTTATGTCAAATGTGAATGAGCTTATATGTGAGGTTTTGAGCTCCAGAGTTTTTATGATTGAATGCTATTACTCTGAAAGCATGAATGATTTTGCCCAGGTTTTCTATGATTAAATCAATTGCTTGTTTGCATCATATGATCAAGGCCATTTGTTGGTAACCCTTTTATTAGCCAAATTCATGAAGTTAACCCACTAAAAGAGAGCACTCTGTGTTCCATCCTTTGAACCCTTAGCCTTGATCATGATTTGAAAACCCTTGATGAAAAGCTTTACCTTGAGTTAAGTAGAAAATATGTTGTGGTATTGATAAATGTTCAAGTTTAGGGTTGTTGCAAGTTATGAAGGGAAATTGAAAGCATTGAGCTAAGAGCTAAGAAATAAGAATGTGAAAAGAAAAAGAAAAAGAAAAGAAAAGGCAAAGCTCAATGCAAAAGAAAGTTGGGAATAAGTAAGAATGGTTGTGTTTATATGATTCTCTTAACTTAAGAGTTTTATGATCTAGAAAAACCAATTTTCTTGTTAGCCCAGCCACATTATAAGCCATTGAAAAGCCCTTGTGATGATGCATGCTTGTGAGTGTTTTTGATTGTGGTTAAATGAAATGCAAAGTTGATTCATGTGACATTGTGATAGCAGAGTGAATGAGTGATTACCTCTTATACACTTGTGTTTGAGTGAAACACTTTACCTAGTGAGGAAATATTCCATGAGCACATGAACATCCATGCTTAGTTGATTAATCATTCATGAAAAATAGCATTTCTTGGATATTAAGTGACTTTGTGAACACCAAAGCATGTGCATGTCTTGATTGAAATCTTTTTGTCATGAGTTTAATAGAAGTTTTTACTTATCTTGAAAAGAGAAATTTTGAATGGAGTGAACCATTGTACGCATTGGTAGAAGATTGAGTTACATCTTGTTTGCTTGATGAGGACAAGCAAAGTTCTAAGTTTGGGGTTGTGATAATAGTTGAAAAACTGTTATTTTCATGCTTAAAATTGATACTAAAAGCAACCTTTAACACTTAGAAACTAGCTTGAAATCGTGCTTTTGGTCATATTTTCAGAAATAAGAGAGCTGGACAGGTTTATGCTTGATTTCAGTGTTTTATGCAGGTTTTAAGGTGAATTTGGTGAAAGAAGGGAAGAAGGATAGAAATGGAATTAGAAAAGACATCAAAAAGTGCAAAAGGAGAAGTTGAAGTTACCGCTCAGCGGCAGTTTACCGCTGAGCGACACTCAGAAACCCACGTTGGATTCGCTGAGGGGTGAAAATGCCGCTGAGGGGAAGAAAACAACTCACGCACTTACCGCTGAGCGACACTTTTATGGGCTTCCGCCTAATTTTCTATATTTTTAGAATATAATATAAGCTTTAGGACGTCCTAGGGTTTGTATCTTTTGGCAGAGACGAAGCAAACACTCACTTTTCCACCCTTTGAAGGAAGATCTTGGATGCTCAGGCTACCTCCTCCTCTTTCTAGGGTTTTATCTTTCATTCTTTCATTATTGTTCATCTAGTTTCACCATGAATATGGTGAACTAAACCTTGTATTGTTGTTGGGGAATCAATGTAGTCTTGTGAAACTCTCATATATGGAATTTGCTTTAACATCTTATTTTAAGACCTATGCTTTCTTTCATCATTAGTTAGTGTTAGCAAAATGATGAAGATGAAGTTTTGATGATGTCCAAATCAAGTCAAGAGAAATCAAGATTCAAGATGTTATGAAGACTTATATTGTGATGGAAAGCTTTTGTAATACTCTTAGAAATATGTATAGGACTTAGATTAGAAAAAGAAAAGTGTTTTGTAAAATTACTATAGTAAATCATTGCAACAAAACACTATAGTACTATTCACATGAATAGTAACACTATTCACGTGAATAGTGACGGTTAACGGTAAGAGTATCGCACTTAACACGGACGTTGGAGAAACTAGTCGTTGAAGAAACTAGCCGTTTATGACCGTTGGACAAACTAGCCGTTTATGGCCGTTGGAGAAACTAGCCGTTTATGGCCGTTGGACAAACTAGCCGTTAAGTTTGTCTTTTAGTGAATGGAAGAGCCTTTGGATGAGTCTATAAATAGACTCTCATTTCCTCTCAAAAAGAAATATCCAGAGACACAGAAACTCTTCCCTTGTGCTCAAATACTCAGAAATTATTGAGACTTGTGTGTTCTTGTTCGGCTTGTGAAACTCTTGTCTGTGGAGCTGGTGAAGTGCTGCTACGGTGACAGAGGAAATAGCCGGTTCATCCTTGGTGTGTCTAAGGAGGTGTTCGGAAGAGAATCATCCTTCGTGAAGTATTCGGAGGAGGTGTTCATCCTTTGTGAAGACTCAAAGGAGGTGTAGTTTCATCTCTTGTGGTATCAAGAGAGGTGGTTTCTAAACTTTTACAAATTGTATCTTTGTGATTGTAATTTGTAATTGTTTTGTGTTAGTGAAACTGTTTATCTTGGTTTGAGATAAGCGACTGGACGTAGGATTGGTAAGATCCGAACCAGGATAAAATCATCTGTGCAAATTTCTCTCAACCTTACTCTATTTAAGTGTTATTATTAATTGCTAAGTAAGTTTAATTGAGTAGAAATTAAAAGGCACACGTTAGTATTAAAAACCCCTCTTGGTTTGTTATTCCGCGCTAACCCTTCCGCTGCAGCCGCTCTGACAATTGGTATCAGAGCTTGCTTTGATAGTAATTCAAATGGCAGGATCACATCAAACCTTTGCAGAGGGTGCTTCAATCAATAGACCACCACTATTCACAGGTGAAAATTACGCATTTTGGAAAGTCAGAATGCAAATATTTATGGAATCTATTGATGTAGATATTTGGGATGCTGTTGCATTTGGTCCTTTTGTTCCAACTAACAATATGCAGGAACCAAAGCCCCGTGACCAATGGACTGCTCAAGATAAGAAAAAATTTGGTAATGATGTAAAAGCTCGTAATATTATTTCATCTGCTTTAACTGTTGATGAGTTTTACAGGATTTCTGTTTGTAAAACCGCTAAAGAAATGTGGGAAACTTTAAGAGTAACTCATGAAGGCGGAGATGAAATCGGGTGTGCTAAAACGAATAATTTAATCATGGAAGAGAATAATTCAAGCTCTTCATCAAGCACAACATCAAGTATGGGTGATTCTGATGAGCAAGCATACATCTGTTTAGTAGTGAACGACGACACTGGAAGCCAAGTAAGTACATCTAGCGATTCTGATAATTCTAGTCAAATTAGCGAAAATGAATTGCATGAAATTTATGCTGCTTTAATAGTAGAATCTGAAAAATTAGATAAAGCCCATCAGAAATTGAAAAAGGATTTCAAAAATTTAAAATTAAATTTTGAAAATATTTCTGAAGAAAATAAAAATTTGAAATCAGACTTTGAAAATATTCTTGAAGAAAATAAGAATTTAAAATTAAATTTTGAAAATATTTTTGAAGAAAATAAAGATTTGAAAAATAAAGTTTTATTTTTTGAAAAGGGTAAATTTACTAGTAGTGATGAATGTGCTTCTTGTGAAAATTTTAAGAAACTACTAGAACAAACAACCTCAGGAGAATGTAGTAAAACTAATGAAAATAAGGTTGTTAAAAATAAGTATGTTCCTAGAATTAAAAATAAAAATAATCATAGAACCCGTAGAACTTGGGTAGAAAAAGGAACAACTTATAGGAACACAAATGTTGTATCATGCTTTTATTGTATGAAAAAGGGTCATACTTCAAATAAATGTAAAATTAAGCATTATGGTGTTCCAAGTGGTAGATATGTTTGGGTTATAAAATGATTTCTTTTTTCTAAATCTAACCCAAAGGACCCAAACAAAATTGTTGGGTACCAATTTTTTTTCTTTAAAACAAAATTTAAGAAAATTTTTATTCCAAGACCGATAAAACTATTTTTTTTGGATATCGTCTAATATATAAAGCATATATAGTTTTAAATCGGAAAAATTTTTATGTGTGCATGTTGTCTTTGATGAAATTGTAGACCTTGAGGCAAAACCTCTTGAGTCAGTTGAATTACATGCAGGAAATGATGAAGATTTGTAGAAGACAACAAATGAAGCAAAGAATGATGACAATCCTCAAGATAAAGATCTAAACAATGTTTTATAAGATCTTTCTCCTAAAAATATTTGCTTTAAATATCCTATTGTGCATGTTTGAATGAATCTTTAAATTTGAAATATTTTTAGCTTATATGCATACATGCTTTTATTAAGGGGGAGTATTATCTTAGGGGGAGAACATCAACACAACTTTTTAATTATGATCAAAAAGGGGGAGAAAATGTTTAAAGCTTATTTGCCTATTTGTACTATTTGTGCTTATTCACTAATGCACTCTTTCTTCCATAAGTTGTGTTTTAAATACAGATTATTACCAAAAGCTTTAAATCAAGGAGTTTTTGATCATCATCAAAAAGGGGGAGATTGTTAGCAAAATGATGAAGATGAAGTTTTGATGATGTCCAAATCAAGTCAAGAGAAATCAAGATTCAAGATGTTATGAAGACTTATATTGTGATGGAAAGCTTTTGTAATACTCTTAGAAATATGTATAGGACTTAGATTAGAAAAAGAAAAGTGTTTTGTAAAATTACTATAGTAAATCATTGCAACAAAACACTATAGTACTATTCACATGAATAGTAACACTATTCACGTGAATAGTGACGGTTAACGGTAAGAGTATCGCACTTAACACGGACGTTGGAGAAACTAGTCGTTGAAGAAACTAGCCGTTTATGACCGTTGGACAAACTAGCCGTTTATGGCCGTTGGACAAACTAGCCGTTTATGGCCGTTGGACAAACTAGCCGTTAAGTTTGTCTTTTAGTGAATGGAAGAGCCTTTGGATGAGTCTATAAATAGACTCTCATTTCCTCTCAAAAAGAAATATCCAGAGACACAGAAACTCTTCCCTTGTGCTCAAATACTCAGAAATTATTGAGACTTGTGTGTTCTTGTTCGGCTTGTGAAACTCTTGTCTGTGGAGCTGGTGAAGTGCTGCTACGGTGACAGAGGAAATAGCCGGTTCATCCTTGGTGTGTCTAAGGAGGTGTTCGGAAGAGAATCATCCTTCGTGAAGTATTCGGAGGAGGTGTTCATCCTTTGTGAAGACTCAAAGGAGGTGTAGTTTCATCTCTTGTGGTATCAAGAGAGGTGGTTTCTAAACTTTTACAAATTGTATCTTTGTGATTGTAATTTGTAATTGTTTTGTGTTAGTGAAACTGTTTATCTTGGTTTGAGATAAGCGACTGGACGTAGGATTGGTAAGATCCGAACCAGGATAAAATCATCTGTGCAAATTTCTCTCAACCTTACTCTATTTAAGTGTTATTATTAATTGCTAAGTAAGTTTAATTGAGTAGAAATTAAAAGGCACACGTTAGTATTAAAAACCCCTCTTGGTTTGTTATTCCGCGCTAACCCTTCCGCTGCAGCCGCTCTGACAGTTAGGGTTTTTCCTCTTTACTTAAAGCTTGCATTGTTTAACTCATTCATTGCCATGATTATTGATTTTGTCGATATGGGAACGTACGGTGAAATCTAGATCCGGGGAATTTCTCCCAATAGCATATTGGTTGCCGTTAAGCTCCTGCACTTAAGAACTAACTATTAGGAATGCTAGGAATTGTATGAACTCGTAATTAAGGATAGGTCTTCTTGCATGGTGATTTCGAGAGTGGCATTAGCATTAATGAAAATAATGATGAATTCCTAATGTATATGAGAGTGGATAAGATGAAATTGATAACCCCAACAACATACTCATCCATCTAATTCATTGAAATGTTTGTATTCTATTTTTCTCCATTGATCAAATTCATGCATACATATTTAATTACTGTCTTTTGCATTTAAACGTAAAATCAATTTGTTCTTAAGTCTGAAATAATCAACAAATCATATAGCTAAACTAGGCCGTGAGTCCTTTGGGAAAACGATACTTGGTCTTACCTTGTTTTATTACTTGATACGATTCGGTCACACTTGTCGATTGTTAAACAAGTTTGTGGCGCCGTTTTTCGGTGTTCATAAATTTGTCATCACCAGCGTCCTAGACTTTGTTTCTATTCTATTTTCACTTTATTTAAAGGACCCAAATGTCCTAGGATTTGTATCTTTGGTTGGTCCTAATGGTTGAAAACCGTTATTTTTATACTTAATTTTGATAATAAAAACACCTGTTTTAACTTAGAAGCTTGCTTGAACTCATGTTTTTGCTTTAATTTATTGAATAAGAGAGTTGAAGATGAATTTAATGGTTTTGTGCTAGATTCCCTTGATTTTGTAGGCTATTGGAATGATTTGAAAGAAGAGTTAACCATAATCAAGAAAAGTCAACCAGAGTGTAGAAAAAGTTGCGTTAAGCAGATGGGGGCGCTGAGCACCAATTTTTGCTGTCTCACACTTGCCAAAATTGTCGCTGAGCGTCATTTTGAAGAGCTGCACTTACCGCTGATCGCCAAAAGTGCCGCTGAGTGCCATTTAAGTGGGCTTGGACATGTTTTCTGTTATTTTTATGTTCTATTTATAGACTTGCACGTCCTAGGGATTGTATCTTTTTATGGCTAGAGCACAAAAACACACTTTTCAACGCTTGGGGGTAGATTTGGGGATGCGTGAGTCTCCTCTTCCGTGAGTCTCTTGGGAAACGATACTTGGTCTTACCATTTATTATAACCTGATATGATTCGGTACACTTGCCGAGGTCTTAACAAGTTCTTGACTCCATTTTCGGGGATTAAAAATTTGTTTATCAGTAGGAGGAGCGCAGCAGCACACTCTTTCACCCTCTAAAGGTAGATTTGGATGCGGGAGCTTCCATCTTCTATTTTTAGGGTTTTTCTATCTCATTCTTCTCCATTATTCATCTAGTTTCACCATGTCTATTGTGAAGTAAACTCTATTTGTTGTTGGGGGATGATGTAACCTTGTGAATGATAACAGTTGAAAAATTGTTATTTTCATGCTTAAAATTGATACTAAAAGCAACTTTTAACACTTAGAAACTAGCTTGAAATCATGTTTTTGGTCATATTTTCATAAATAAGAGAGCTGGACAGGTTTATGCTTGATTTCAGTGTTTTATGCAGGATTTAAGGTGAATTTGGTGAAAGAAGTGAAGAAGGATAGAAATGGAATCAGAAAAGACATCAAAAAGTGCAAAAGGAGAAGTCGAAGTTACCGCTCAGCGGCAGTTTACCGCTGAGCAGCACTCAGGAGCTCATGTTGGATCCGCTGAGGGGTGAAAATGCCGCTGAGGGGAAGAAAATAACTCACGCACTTACCGCTGAGCGGTAATTTACCGTTGGGCGGCACTTTTATGAGCTTGGGCCTAATTTTCTCTGTATTTTTAGAATAGGATATAAGCTTTAGGACGTCCTAGGGTTTGTATCTTTGGGCAGAGACGAAGCAAACACTCTTTTTTCCACCCGTTTGAAGGAAGATCTTGGATGCTCAGGCTACCTCATCCTCTTTCTAGGGTTTTATCCTTCATTCTCTCACTATTATTCATCTAGCTTCAACATGAATATGGTGAACTAAACCTTGTATTGTTGTTGGGGAATCCATGTAGTCTTGTGAAACTCTCATATATGGAATTTGTTTTAACATCTTACTTTTAAGACTTATGCTTTCTTTCATCATTGGTTAGGGTTTTTCCTCTTTCCGTAATGCTTGCTTTGTTTAACTCATTCATTACCATGATTATTGATTTTGTCGATATGGGAACGTACGGGGAAATCTAGATCTGGGGAATTTCTCCCATTAGCATATTGGTTGCCGTTAAGCTCCTGCAATTAAGAACTAATTACTAGGAATGCTAGGAATTGTATGAACTCGTAATTAAGGATAGGCCTTCTTGCAAGGTGATTTAGAGAGCGGCACTAGCATTGATGAAAAGAATGATGAATTCCTAAAGTTATATGAGAGTGGATAAGATGAAATTGATAACCCGAACAACATGCTAGTATCCATCTAATTCATTGAAGTGTTTGTATTCTGTTTTTCTCCATTGATCAAATTCATGCATACATATTTAATTACTGTCTTTTGCATTTAAACCTAAAATCAATTTGTTCTCAAGTCTCAAATAATCAACAAATCATATAGCTAAACTAGGTCGTGAGTCTTTTGGGAAAACGATACTTGGTCTTACTGATGAGTGCATATTTATGCCTAAATTTATGCTTTAAAATTCAAATTTTTGATGGGATAATTGTGCTTAAATGGTTTATTTTAAGTGAATTTGTGATGATTGGAATTGTTGGGTTTGGGAAATAAAGAGACGTAAAAAGTGAATTTTAGCGCATAAATTATTATTGGATGTTCTAATGTTTATTTGTGCAGCTGAGAATATAAGTTATATTGGTTCAAATGGCAATTCAAGACCCAAAATGAGATTTTATTTGGAAAATTCAGAAGAGGCTAAAGTGCAAATAGAGGAAAATTCAGCGTATTTGTGCAATTTTGGAAAGTCAGAAAATCTAAAAGATAAAATTCGGTTGTTGAATTTAATTTGGGAATATCAACATAAAATATCTTCCAAATAATTTTATCATTATCTAAATCTTTTAGTTATTTGGAAGATATAGGATATAAGAGAATTGAGTTAATATTTATCAAATATTCTTTAAAACTGATTTAATCTAATGAATATTTGAAAGATATAATATATCAACAGAAAATATCTTATCAACAAACTATTCAGAGTCCAAGCCCAATCAAGCCTATATAAAGAGACCCAAGGAAGGCAGAAAGATGGGACTTCACTTTATTCATTCTCTCATACTCCTCTCACTTTTCTTTCATCTTGTATTCAACTCCATTCATGGAGAGCTAAGCATCTAGGGCTATTCTGCTGTAATTCCAAGACGGATTCTGAGGTTATGTTCAGTTAATGCAATTGTTTACTTTGATTATTGATTTAAGTTGTTTTCTCTATGTCTTTCATCTCTCTATCTTGTTAAAAGCAAAGATTTTTGCATCATAATATGTTTGAATCTACATGCATATTCATTATATGAGTTTTAGGGTTTCTAGGTTTAAATTGAGAATCTACTTTGATTTAATTTAGGAACTTTCATATGATTAAATGGTTTTTACTATCAATTGAGAATGTACTTTGGTCGGTAGTAATAATTTCAACTATAATCAATTGAGAATTTACTTTGACTAATTAGCTTTTAATTTAGTTAAGAGATTTAAGAATAAACATGATTAAACACAATAGAATTTGATTGAGAATGTACTTTGATTGAATTTATTGTGAATAATCTAGAAAGGTTTTGCATTTGATTGAGAATTTACTTTGGTTAAATGCATGATCGCCCTCAAATTAATTGAGAATGTACTTTAATTAATTTGAAACTAAACAATAATCAATTGAACAATTATCCGTGAATAACCGATGACGAATCTATCTTGGAAAAGCAGTGGAATTAGCCTATTTAATCATAACTATTTTTAAGTTTATTATTTTTTCTTTAAACATTCTTCAAACATCATTTTTATTCATAAGCATTGCATAGCATAAGAGTCAGATATTCAGAAGCAATTCCGTGTTCGTTGGGAGACGACTTAGGGTACTTTAGCCCTATCTACCTTCTTGAATACTACTTGGCAATACTGAAGTTGCCTTGAAAAGTAGTATTAATTTGATAGCTTCGACGACAGCTTATCACTTACCTTCTTTTATTACTGATATGATTCGGTCACACTTGCCGATTGTTAAACAAGTTTGTGGCGCCGTTTTTTGGTGTTCATAAATTTGTCATCAGTGAACTCTCATGTATTTGAAAATATTCTTAATAATATATGTTTCTTCATTAATTGTTAGAGTAATTCATCTGTTACAACACTTGCTTTGTTTAACTCATTCAATAGCATGATTTATGAATTGCATGAGTGTTGGGAGGTTCCTTACAATTTATGTTCTTGTTGAATTGCTCCCAAGAGTAATATTCTTCAAGGATGAGGGTATGAGTCTTGGTTGTCTTAAAGCTCTTGATCTTCACATTTAATTACTAGGAATTCTAGGAATTGCATGAACGGGTGATTAAGGACATACTTATTTTGTCGAGGGGTTGGGTTTAAGTGATTTAGTGAGTGACGTTAACATTAATGCATAAAGAAGAATTCTTACATACATGAGAGGGAATTTTGCGAAATCTAACGCCAACAACATACTCATGTCATATTAAACAAAATCCTTTCATCATTGTGCTACTCTGCTATCGATCAACTTGCATTCATATTTAATTTTCTGTTCTTGCATTTGAAACCAATGATCTCGTTTTCTTTAAGTCTTAATTAATCAATTTATCACACGACTGTCTAGTGCTGAGAGTCTCTTGGGACACGATACTTGGTCTTACCATTTTATATTACTTGTGCGATTCGGTACACTTGTCGATCCATCAACAATTGTAGCCTCTGATGTTTCAGTAACACCCAATGTGTAGATTTGATCAACCTTTGTAAGTGCAGTTTACTTGCTCTTCAAGAATCCACAAGTAGATGATCACCACAGTCACTTCTTATTTTTTGGAGCTCTTTCCCTTTCTCTATAAGAATGCACTTTCTGCAAGTTCTTTACAAAAATCAAGTTCTTTACAGAGATCAAGTTCGCGTCACTTTATAGATTTTCACAATTCTGACCCATTTTAATCGACTACGCTATTAATGTAGTCGAATGTAACAATTTAGTCAAAGTAGTTAGCAACAATCAATACAGTTAATTGAATGTACAATAAATGAAGTCGAATCACAATAAATGTTTGGTCAACGTATTTAAAAACATAGTCGTTGTAACATTTAACACAAGCGTTAACAAAATTTCAAAACTGTAAGAGACTTAGTCGAATGCAAGTTGCAAATAATCGACTATGTAACACAATTAAACAAAGTTTTAAAAAACTTCCTCTTTGAAAATACTCACAACACACTTTGATAAAGATATAATCTCCCCCTAAAGTGTAGGCATGTGAAATTATCTAAAATCATATGCAATGCTCCCCCTGCCATTATGCATGTATTATAATCAAAATCCAAATGCACAATGCAATTTTCACAGAATATTTCATAGCATGTATAAGCATGTGACAGTATTGTATCAAATCAGAAATTGTGCAAACACATCAATGTAGTATAGATATAGTATCAATCAACAATCTCAATATTATCTCCAATAATTTCAATCAAATATAAGAATAGAGATATAGTGAAAATGAAACAAACAACAGTATGTGATCAACAAGCAAAATTAACCGAATTCCATATCATGGAATTTATAACCCCTGTTAAAATGGTAATCAATTGATCCACTGTTGTAATCGACTTCATTGCTTTACATTTGCATTTTATCTCCAGTAGTTAATCCAAAAGCAATGTTCCTGTAAAACCTTTCAAGATCTTTCTAGATCAAGCATTTTAGAATTATTGTAATGCAAGAATTATTACAGATATAATCTGTGTGTGTAAATGTATCAATGCAATGATAAACAGTAAATTAATAAACTTCATACACCACAAAATCGATTTCAATCAGATATAAACAAATACTCAACTTAAAACAAAATCTGATTTAATTGATATCAAATATGATTGCAATCAGATAATACCAAAACATAATGGCATAAAAAGCCATTTACAAAACATATACTAAAAACAAACAAAACATCAAACAAGCAAACTTTAAATTTTCTTCTTATTCTTATTCAAATATGTCTTAAGGAGCATGTCACTATTACTCTCTTCAACAATCTCCTACTCTTCATTTTCATATACATTCATTCTGGTAGAATCATCAAGTGTACTTCCCTCTTCACCTGACTCATCTTCATTGTCATCCTCATCAATAGTGTTCAACTTGAGATGCTCTTTTATTTCCAAGACATCATCTCTTGTACCTTGGCACATAATTTTAAGAGCTTTAATTTCTATCAGAACTGTCCTTTCAAATTCAGAACGAGCTTTATGCGGAATAAAAGAATGTTCTACATCATCGTCATCTTCAATAACATCATTTTTGAACTGCCAACCCTCAGATGTGTGTCGTAGGCCCATCATGTGTAAAGCAACTTTGTTTATCAGACTAGTACGACTAATAGATACACTTGATTCATCAACCCAATTAACGCCGAAGTGGACAAGAATCTTGGATATAAACACACAGTATGGCAGCTTTGCAGATTCAAGTCTTGATACTTTCAACATGTTTTCAAATATGGCAGCAGGCCAGTCAACTTGAATGTTCTCTTTCAAAGCTTTCAGCAAGAGTAAGTCTTTAGTGGTAGCTTAGGCGTGATTACCCCTTCCATGCAAGAGTATCCATGAAATGATGAACACAACAAGTTTATCATTCTTTTTCATACCCCTAGTTTTGTAATGGGAATAATCCTGAATGTCGTCAAGATTCCTTAGACAGTCCTGATAAACTGAGAATTTATGGAAGTCATCTATGCCTAAATGACATCTTTCTCCTTTCATTTTTAGACCAGCAATATTAGTCCAGACCTCTTCAGTAGCTTTATATCTACCCCTTTTACTCTGGAACAAAGTGTTTTGTCACTAATCTTTAGGTTACAGTAAAATACCTTCACAAGCTCCAGATACCATGGATCCGCCTTCTCCACAAATTTCTTTAATCCCTATCATTTGATCCAGTTCTAGAATTCAAAGCCTTCATTCCTGAAAAAGCTTAGTTTTAAAAATTTATGTGTTACCAGACTACGCATTTTCCAGTAGTCGAGGAACTTTGATTGCACTTCACCATCATTAATCCATCCATCAAGTTTTGAAGGACGCTTCTTATTTTTTTGACCAATTGTCTTTACCCTTTTGCGTTGAGCAGAACTAGAAGCCATTGCAAAAGTGAATAATAGTGTTGATCACCGAGTGAAAGAAAGTAATGATTCTAATGTTGCTGGGAAAGCTTAGTGAACAGACTCCGGTGTGTTAGGTTTTTAATCAACCTAGAATTTTATTTTGGAGCGAACAGTTTGTATTCAATTTCGCACCAAAGTTTTAAGCAAATGGATTCAAATAAATTTTGAATTTCAACAGCACGGAAACAACTTAATCGATTTTATTATTTGCAAAGTTGACTACTGTATGACAAAGGTTTTCACAAAACAGAAACAATCATACAGTAACATAATCGACTATACACTTAATCCAATCGATTAAAAATCGTAAAATTGATTAGGTCCTGTCTTGTTAGTAGTAGGAAGTTGTTCCTTGGGACCCATTTGTACTTTCCCTTTGGAACACCAACATTTCTAAAGTAGCAGTTTCTAATTGTATGATCAAGTGTATTGTAGTACAAGCATGCATTAGTAGTAGGTTTACTGAAATCAATAAATTTCTCTGAGTTTATCCTATTACTTTTAGCCCTGTAACCAATACCTTGTTTGTAGATAGCTCTTCCACATTATCTCAACACAGCATCAAGATTATCAATTATGTATTCATAGTCTCTTCTTTCAGATGATAATCGATTGACCTTGTACTGAAGTCGCATGGCCTCTACATGAACTTCCTGAAATGCATCCAGTAGCATATAATACTTGACTTCTATTGGTTCATTTTCAAAGTCATCATCATTGTCATCATCAGATTGTGCCGAGCCAACCATGAAGCATATATTTGACTCTTCTTCACGATCACAATCTTTATCACTGGAAGAATCTTCATCACTGTTTTCCCATGCAATATAAGCTTTCCCCTGTTTCCTATTCTTATCCTGAGGATACTTGGAGAATTCTTTCTTCTTGTTCTTCAAGTTTGGACAGTCAGGCTTGATATGACCATCCTTCCCACATTCATAACATTGAACAGTGTTGCTTCTTGAATTCTTCTTTCCTTCTCTTGAGAAACCTGCATTGTTAGTTGTAGAATTTTTATTTTTCATGAATCTGCCAAATTTTCTTACCATCATATTCATCATTTCTTTTTCTCGTATATCAGCATCTGAATCAGTTTCATATTCATGAATCTTTGTAGGTTTCTTGCTTGTGGCTTTTAGAGCAATCTATTTCTTCTCTTCAATTTCTTCTTCCTCCTTTAGCCTTCCAAGCTCTAATTCATGTTCTCTCAACTTGCCAAACAAGGTTTCCATATTCATGCTTGTAAGGTCTCTTGATTCAGATATAACAGTGACTTTCGGTTGCCAGCTTCTGTTGAGGCTTTTCAAGATCTTTATGTTGATCTCTTCTTTATCAAACACTTTCCCGAGAGCCATGAGGTGATTGACTATGTGTGTGTATAATTTTTGTACCTCATAGATCGTCTCACTAGCCTTCATTCTGAATAACTCATATTCTTGTATAAGAGAATTCTTTCTGACCTTTTTCACTTCATTTGTTCCTTCATGTGTCACTTCAAGTACCTCCCACATTTCTTTGGCAGTCTTCCATTGGGATATCCTGAAAAATTCGTCCATGGTTAGTGCAGAAGCAATAAATTCTTAGTATTCCTAATAATTAAATCTGAAGAACAGAAGCTTAAGACAACCAGAACTCATACCCCTATTCTTGAGCAATACTGCTTCTGGTAATAATTCTCCGTTACTTATGCAAATCATACATCATGCTAAAGAATGACTTAAACAAAGCAAGCATTATGCAAAGAAGAATTACCCTAACAATTAATGAAAGAAGCATATATAATCAAGAATCAATTCAATACATGAGAGTTTCCTAAGTGATGGACACATTTATGATCACCAAAATATGATGTCACAAACTTGTTTCACAATCGGCAAGTATGACCGAATCGTTCAAGTAATAAACTTGGTAAGACCAAGTATCGTTCTTCCCAAAGGACTCACGGCCTAGTTTAGTTATGTGATTTGTTGATTAGCTAGGACTTACAAACGAAATATTTGGATTTTAATATGCAAGACAGAAAATAAACATGTATGCATGAAGTTTGATCAATGGCAAAGACAAAAGATAAACACTTTCAATGAAATATATGAATGAATATGTTGTTGGGGGTCAATTTCATCTCATCCACTCTCATACATTTTAGGAATTCAACATTCAAATCATCATCGTTAATGCCACTCTCTAAAGTACCATTCTAGATGGCTTCTCCCTAATCACGAGTTCATACAATTCCTAGCATTCCTAATGATTAGTTCATAAGTGCAGGAGCTTAACGACAACCAATATAATATTGGGAGAAATTCCCCGGATCTAGACTTCCCCGTACGTGCCCGTATCGACAAAACCAATAATCATGCATTGAATGAGTTAAACTATGCAAGCATTAAGCAAAGAGGAAAAACCCTAACTAATGATGAAAGAAAGCATAAATCTTAGATTAAGATGCAAGCATAAATTCCATATATGAGAGCTTCAAGAGATTACATTGATTCCCCAACAAACATACAAGGTTTAGTTCACCATTCTTTCTTGAACCATACAAACTTCATCAAGTTCATCAAATTGAAAACATGTTTTGTCATCATTTGGATACGTCATGGCCTTGGATACATCAAAAGTGACTTCTTCATCATCAACTCTCAATTTAAGTTTACCATTCTCTACATCAATCAAAACTCTAGCAGTCTTCATAAAAGGTCTCCCAAGAATAAGAGGAACATCACTAGTTCCTTCCATCTCCATCACAATGAAATCTACTGGGAATACAAATTTGTCGACCTTTACTAAAACATCTTCAACCACTCCATATGGATATTTAAGAGACCTGTCTGCCAATTGAAGAGCCATTCTGGTTGGTTTAATTTCCAGCCCCTGAATTGTTCTGCACATGGATAGCGGCATTAGATTAATGCTAGCTCCCAAATCAATCAATGCTCTTCCAACTTTCACATCTCCTATGGTGCATGGAATAGTGAAGCTTCCTGGGTCTTTAAGTTTAGGAGGTAGTTTCTGTATGATTGCACTGCAATTACCCTGTATATTGATAGTTTCCTTCTCAATATACTTGTGTTTCTTTGTGAGAAGTTCCTTCAAGAATTTTGTATATGCTGGCATCTGTTCCAATGCTTCAGAGAATGGTATGGTAATCTCCAACTTCTTAAACAGTTCCATGAATCTTTCCAACTGCTTTTCTTTCTCCTTCCTTGAATAACCCTTTGGATAAGGAAGTGGCTTTTCATACTCTTTTTCTTTCTGTCTCTCTTCTCTCTCATTTTTTTCTCTCCTATCCTCTTCTTCTTTTCTCTTTTTCTCTCTCTCAACTCTTTCTTTCCACTCACATGTTTCTTTTTCACTCTCACTCTCATTTTCTTTCTCCTTTCTCTCTTTTTGTCTCTCCTCTAACACTCTACCACTTCTAGTCACAACAGTTTTACACTCCTTTCCAAGATTATCATGTTTAATTTCGTCAACTATTCTCTCAACATGAACCTCCATTTTTTTAAATGCAGCATCCACATTATGACAATAAGACGCATTTGTCTTCAAGAATCTCTGGAAAGTCTCTTCAAGCTTTGTCGTTTTCTCAACTGGAGTAAATTGTATCTGCCATTTTGGTTGCTCTTGAACCATTGAAACCTGTTGTATTTCCTGTGGTATTTGAGAAAGTTTCATGGTTACTTCTTCAAGCTGTTGAGAGATAGTTCTATTTTGGATAAGCAAAGCCTCATTTAATTGTAACAACTCCTTCTGACTAAGATCTCCTTTTTCAATATTGAGTTCGTTGTCACTAGTAGCCATATTTTCAATAATTTCAGTTGCTTCCTCTGGAGTCTTCCATTTGATATTGCCTCCAGCTGAGGCATTCAGTATCATCTTGGTTTGTGAACCAAGCCCTCCAAGGAAAGTTAGGACTACTTCTTCTTCTTTGAAACCATGCATGGGATTTTTACGTAACAAGCTTTTATATCTGTCCCATGCATGCCCCAGTGATTCTTCCATGCCCTGCTTCAATGAAGAAATCTCTTGCTTCCCTTTAGTCACCTTAGATTGTGGGAAGTATTTGTTAAAAAACTTTGTAACCACTGCTTCCCACTCTGTGAAACTTTCTTCTTGAAAAGAGTTCAACCAAAGCTTAGCATTGCCTCCCAATGAGAAAGGAAACAAGCTAAGTTTGATAGCTTCGTCTGGCACCCCATTAATCTTGACAGTGTTGCAGATCTCATTAAAGGTAGTAAGGTGCTCATATGGGCTTTCATGAGATAACCCATTAAATTGATTACTCTTCACCAGTTGAATCAGTGCTGGTTTGACCTCCATGTTGGCTGCATTGACTCTAGGTCTAGCTATGCTGTTAAAGTGCTGAGGTCCAGCAAGATTAGTGTAATCTGCAAGAGTTCTTCTAACATTATTGTTCTCCATACTCCCTGTGCTATGAACAGAACCTTGTGGTGATGATTGTAGGAGAGTTTCTGGAGAAGGGAAAAGTTCTCTAGACGTTCTGATTCTTCTCCTCCTTCTACTCTCGTCTAGACCTTCAAGAAGTGGTTCTGTTGTTTTCTTACTCCTAGTTCGAATTGCTTCCTGCATACACAAGAAAACAAAACCCTAGAAAAGATTTGTTAGCACAAAAAGATATAGGAGAAGATATATATTCAGAAGATAAAAAGATTTAGAAGATAGAATAAAATAAGATAGAATAAAATAAAATATAAAATAAAATCTAACCTAATCTAAAAGATAAAATAAAATCTAACCTAACCTAAAAGATAAAATAAAATAAAATCTAATCAAATCAAATCTAATCTAATCTAATCTAAAAAGATAAAATCTAATCTAAAAAGATAAAATAAAAACAGAAAAAATAAAAACAGAAATTTAAACTTAAAGTCAAAGATAATCAATAATCACACAAATTAACCAGTTAAACCACGAGTCCCCGGCAACGGCGCCAAAAACTTGATGGACAAATTTATGATCACCAAAATATGATGTAACTTGTTTCACAATCGGCAAGTATGACCGAATCGTTCAAGTAATAAACTTGGTAAGACCAAGTATCGTTCTTCCCAAAGGACTCACGGCCTAGTTTAGTTATGTGATTTGTTGATTAGCTAGGACTTACAAACGAAATATTTGGATTTTAATATGCAAGACAGAAAATAAACATGTATGCATGAAGTTTGATCAATGGCAAAGACAAAAGATAAACACTTTCAATGAAATATATGAATGAATATGTTGTTGGGGGTCAATTTCATCTCATCCACTCTCATACATTTTAGGAATTCAACATTCAAATCATCATCGTTAATGCCACTCTCTAAAGTACCATTCTAGATGGCTTCTCCATAATCACGAGTTCATACAATTCCTAGCATTCCTAATGATTAGTTCATAAGTGCAGGAGCTTAACGACAACCAATATAATATTGGGAGAAATTCCCCAGATCTAGACTTCCCCGTACGTGCTCGTATCGACAAAACCAATAATCATGCATTGAATGAGTTAAACTATGCAAGCATTAAGCAAAGAGGAAAAACCCTAACTAATGATGAAAGAAAGCATAAATCTTAGATTAAGATGCAAGCATAAATTCCATATATGAGAGCTTCAAGAGATTACATTGATTCCCTAACAAACATACAAGGTTTAGTTCACCATATTCATGGTGAACCTAGATGAATTACAATGAAAGAATGAAAGAATAAACCCAATAAAGGTGAAGAGGTAGCCTGAGCATCCAAGATCCTCCTTCAAAGGGGTGGAAGAGAGAGTGTTTGCCTCGTTTCTGCCAAAGATACTAATCCTAGGACGTGCAAGTCCTTATATACTAGAATTACAAAAGATTACAAAAGCCCAAGCCCATAAAAGTGCCGCTCAGCGGTAAATACCACTCAGCGGTGACTGCGCGTCCCTTTTCTTCCCCTCAGCGGCCAGTTTGCCCCTCAGCGGACCTCCCGTGACCTCCTGAGTGCCGCTCAGCGGTAAAATGCCGCTGAGCGGTGCCTTCGGCTTCTCCTTTTGCACTCTTTGATTCCTTTTCTGATTCCATCTCTCTCCTTCTTCACTTCTTTCACTAAATTCACCTTAAAACCTGCACAAAAACACTCAAATCAAGCATAAACCTATCCAGCTCTCTTATTTATGAAAATATAGATAAAAGCATGATTTCAAGCTAGTTTTTAAGTATAAAGGTTGCTTTTAGTATCAATTTTAAGCATGAAAATAACAGTTTTTCAACTGTAATCACTAAGTTCCAACTCATTACTACTTTCAACTCTTCTTCCAAATCATCTCAATTCCTATTGAAAAACACTGAAATCTAACACAAAGCCATTAAATTCACCTTCAACTCTCTTATTCATCAAAATTATGATTCTAAGCTAGTTTCGAAGTCAAAAAGGTTGTTTTTAGTATCAAAATTAAGTATCAAATAACAATAAATTCAACCATTATCAGCCCCTAAAAAGGGTTCCTGGGTGCGAACTAGAAATATCCTGCGCTAAGGGCTTCAGAAAAGGGCAGCCAAGCGTGAGACAACTTACTCTGGCGCTGAGGGCCCTTATAGTGGCGCTCAACGCTACTACTAATGGAAGACTGATGAGTCAATATTTTCTTCACTTCACTTAGCTTATTGTACTAGATTTAATCGGGGAATTGTGCTTAATTGTCCAGTATTTTCCCGTTTTTACTATTTGTACTTAATTTGACCAGAAATTCTAATTTCATTCAATTTGAATTATTTAAGTTGATTATTTGCATTGGTAATTTCAGGGAAAATTTTGGAAATACAAATTGAGACATTTGGAAAAATATTCACACACTGTGTTTCAAAGAAACTACACTGGGTTGATTTAATTTGTGTGAAAAAAATTGAGCACAATTGGCTCAGAAGCAAAACACATCACACGACCCATATGTACCATTCATTTTGGCAGCAAACATCACATTGTTTGGAATAAAAGAGGGGGGCACATTTGGAGGAATTGGAGCTCACGGGTTATAGCTCCTTTGGAGGATAACATATTCTGATTTCTTTTAAGAAAGTTGGCTTCCATAATTATTAAACACTCACGGTCATGGGCATGGAAATTTCCTTTTGTCTTAAAAGAAGTGTTGTGCACGTGATGTTTATCTTGGCATGAGATTGGAAACAATCATTTACAATTTAAGATGCTGTTACGGTATTTTGAGAAAGACAAGTGGCTAAATCATTTTGTTGACAAAATGCACATGGGACAAAAAAGGGGACGGTGCTGCTTTTACTCCAAAAAGAGACACTCATGAATGATTTTGAAGCTAGAACATTGCAACCATACAACACAATCAAGGAGGGGCCACCACTTAGTGGAGCTCACGGTTTTATAACTAGAAGAAAACAATTGTGCTACCACATTTTCTAGATAGTACACGGCCCACATGCGAAAGAGAGAGTTGGATTTTCTAAATGGAGTAACACGTTTACAACAGCTGCCATGGTAGAAAGGGTGACATCTATGCATGATTAAAAACGCACGGAGAAGTGAAGCAAACGGTTCTCCATCCAGCAGCTCTTCACGACCACATGGATAAGAAGCTCCATACTGAACGGACCATTTCCGTTTCTGCTGGAGAAGTTTCTTACTAAGAGCAAGGGGAAACATGGACTGGAAGAAGTGAATGGATTGTCCACCAAAAATAGAAGCAGTTCTCGGTCCTTCAATGCATCCAGCAGCTGGCAACAGAGAAGAACACGGCCTGCAGGAAGCACACACGTTCCAGCTGAGTTGGAGGCGGAAGAACATGTCCAGAAATATCCAGCAAACCACTTTGAGAGAAGAAATTAATTGGCTTGGAGAATGGTACAGAGATGTCTCGGCTTTGCTGGAAGTAGAAGAGAATGAAGAAGGAAGTGATGGCTGGACGTGGAAACGGGAGGCACTCTTGATCCAGCAGCTGGTCCACCAACAAGTAGCATGAGCAATAAAGGGCAGCCTCCAAGCTGGTCTAGAAGCAGCAGCACGGAGCAGCTACCAAGCTGAAGCTCACTGAACAGCTGCCACCATAGTTGGAGCTCTCGGGATTCCATTATGTGGTATGCACGAGAATGAGTTGGAGATGGGTGATTTATTTCAGCAGAATGTTGAGCAGCAAGGGAAGGAGCCGTGAAGGGGCTGGAACAGCCACGGTCTAGCACGCTCATCTTCCAGGAGAAATCACGGTAAGCACATCCAGCTGAGTTTGAAGAAGAAGCACGTCTAGAGGAACACGTTGAAGGCAAGAAGAGAAGCAAGCAGGAAATGGCATCAAGGAGGTGCTGTCACGATTGGAGAGGAATTGACGTGGGCAGAAGAGGAGCTGCCACGGTCCAGCTGGGAGGCATCACAACCATGGCCTCCACACAACGTCCACAGTCACGGGAGAAGAAGCCATCCAGCAGTTGCAGCAGCCAAGTCCGGGTTTGATCAAAGTGATGCACATGGAATGAAGAAGCTTGCTGGAAAAGAAGAGAAGAAAAATCCAGAAAAGCAGCTTGGTTCTCACTGTATTTTCACACGGAGGCAACCTCTACACACGTTAATGTTCATCCAGGGAACACAACGTCAAAGAGCACATGAAGAATGAAGTTGGAGAGGAAGAACCCAGCAAGCACAACAGAGAAAGTTGGAATGTGTTGTTGTCCAAGCCACGGGTCCAGTAGAGCAGCTGCATGGTGATGGATGGAAGTATGAGAAGTCTTCACGGGAAGAGAATGGAATAGTGAAAGGAGCCCACATGAAAAGTGATTGAAGAAGAAGAAAAGTTGGCAAAAGGAGAGGCTCACGGGTTCAGAAAATTGGTTATAAAACCAAGAGAGGCAGCAAAGGAAGATTTTAGGTGAGAGTTTAGGAGTAGGAAGCCACGGTTCTAGAGGAGGCTCTTGCCTCTTCCTCTTTTAATTCCCTCTCTGAATTTCCATTTTCAGTGCAAAATGTAGCGTTTTATTTTTGAAGTGTATCATTGTTTGGAACAGTTTGTTAATTTTATTTTCACGACATTTTATTTCAAGTAGTGTGTCTTTGCTAAATTTGATTTCCAATTCAGTGATTTTAATTTTACTGTCTCTTTTATTTTACCGTTTATTGTTTTTTTTGCATCGTTAAATTTTACCGTTTCTGCATATTTACTGTTCCGTTTTTACCATCTTTTACCGTTCAGTTTTTACAGTCTTTAAAATTTATTTCAGTGTTTTTAAATTTTGTTGTCTTATTTAAATTCCAGTTCATTTAATTTTATCGCATTCAACCAAAATCACAAAAACACCCCCCCCCACTTCGTGTAAAAATTCTGAGATTGAACCGACACAAATTGGTCCTCGAGAGACGACCTAGGAGTCACTTCCTAGTAACTATACTGCATTCTTTTATGCACAACTTTTGTGAGCGGTGCGACCCGTTCATCCAAAAATGGCGCCGTTGCCGGGGACCAATGACGGTTTGGTTTTAGATTATTGTTGTGTAAATTTTTGTTCTGTTAATATGTGTGTTTTGTCTTGTATATTTTTGTAGGCGACAACGACACCTTCAGCAAATTTTGGCGGCGTTGTCACTTCAGTCCAGGTTCTTGTTTTAGATTTTTACTGTTTTTGTTTTATTATGTGGTTGTAATATATGTTTTGTCTTTTATATTTTTATTGTGTTGTGTTTTGTATTATGTCTGTTAATTAAAAAAAAAAATATTAAAAAAAAAAAATTATGTTCTGTCTTTTATGTTCCTGTAGCATGTATAAATGTGTTGTGAATTATCTGTTTAGTAATTTTTAGTATTTACTTTTTATTTGTTTTATTTTTACTTTTCGATGTCTACCTATTTTAATGTTGTGAATAATGCTTATTCTGCCAATGTCTGTGATTATGATTCTTATTCTGCATATTACTTTGATTTTAAATCTGCTGATTTTTATGATGAGAACAATATGTTCCTCATCCAATTTCTGAGAGCTCTCTTTGGGAGCCAGTTCCACAATATGAGAGTCAGCAGTATGATTCTCCTATTCAAATAACTCCTCAACCTTCTACTTCTGAACCTACTTTAAAGGAGTTACTAGAGCAGATGACAATGCAGAACATTCAGTTTCAGAAAGGGAACATGCAGTTCAAGCAAGAGAGCATGGAGTTCCAGCAGGAAACTCAAGCTGCCATACAGAATCTGAGTGATCAGATCAGGCAGATGGCCACTCTTGCACCTGAGGAGACTGATGAAAATTTTGGGGACCCGGCAGAAGTAAGCAGTAATCCTGAACCAGGTAGACCACCTTCACCTTCCCACACTCTAGAAATCTTCAAGGAAGAGGAGGTAAGCATACCTCAATTTGATTATATTGATGACTATGTTGTTGAGAGGTATGCTGATGACTATATTGTTGCTGAGCATGATTTTAATTTTTCCTCTGTGCATGATGAGGACCGCTTTTTACTATCACATTCAAATATTTGTTCTCCATGCACTGAACATGAATCTGAACCTGTTATAGATATTGTTTCTACATTTGAAACGGATTCATGTTATGAGGTTGTATCTAAGGCTCGGTATGATGAATTGGGATTGGGTGTTATACCTCTGCATGATATTTCTGTGGAACCATTTTGCACTAACCATATTGCAGGAGGTACATATAAATTTGATCAGCATGCACCCACGCTGGAAGACAAAGGTGCCAGTACATACAGCAGTTCGAAGATCAAAAGGCACCTACTGAATCTGCTCAGTGACAATATTTGCTGCTTAGATCCGGCGGTGGAGGATATTTCTCTGCTTGATCAGATTTGGAGGATGAAGCAATTTTTCCTCAAAATTTCCGTCTTGGATCCTGAAGAAGACATCTCCCTGATTGTCCAATTTTGGCAACTGCCACCATAACAGGGGAGTTTTCCTGTCCCTTCTTCCCTTAATTTTCTTAGTTTGCGAATTAGGGGAGAATTCTTAATTTTCTTTATTAGTTTTCGGATTGTTTTTTTTTTTTTTTAAATTAAAAAAAAAATTTAAAAAAAAAAAAAAAAAACTTTGTGATAAAATATTTTGTTTTAAGTGTGCCAAATCTGTATTCTAATATGTATATTTATTTATTTAATTATTTATTTTCTTTTTCTTAGTTTTCAAATTGCTATCCTTAAAAAAAAAAATTTCAAAAATTCAAAAATTGTTTTGCGTATTCCTTGATTTTATTTCGACCCTCAGTATCTTATTATTTCATACCAATAAAAATTTTCACTTCAGATCTTATTTTTCCTTATTTTCCTTCACTGTAAATATAATTTCTTAGTTGTCTTCATACAGATTATTGATTGAAAAATTTGTTTAGACTTAGAAAGATTTCATTCATCATTGCAAAAAAAAATTACAGTAATTGAGAAAAGGAAATTTAACAGATCTGAAAATAAAATTGCAGTAGATATATATGAAATTAAAAGATGTTCGGGGGTCGATCTTTAGTGATCGTTAAATATTACAGACCATAAAAAAAAACAAAACAACATAAAAAAAAAAAAAAAAATTAAAAACATAAAAAAACTTAAGTGTTCATATTACAGTCCTTATTCTGGCCACACTCGGCCAATAAAAACATAAAAAAAAATAAATAAACAAAACTTTAAAAGTGGAAGAATTCACGAGCTGGTTGTGGTGGTCTAAGGGAGAGCTCCGTTGAGGGAGCTCTGGTTCGAAAAGTCACGAGCGGAGGCTTTGGTGGAGGAATTTCTCGTTCATTTCTGTCGTCATCGATAATGATCGGAACTGGAAACAAATTCAGCAGCCTCGGTGCCCTCATTATCACCCAGTTGTTTTCTTTCAAACAAAAAATAAAAAATAAAATAAATAAAAAATAAAAAACTTGTGTTAATAATAGAAGAGGAATGGAAAATTCAATGGAGGTGTGATCAGAGGTCTTACCGTACATGTATAGCGGCAGTTGTGAAAAGAGAGTGCCTGTGGGGTCTATCTCCGCTTGCCAGCGCCTGACCCGATTGCCATGGTTGTTAAACCAGCAGTGCACGTTGTATTCAGTGGCTTCGCCGAAGGTCCTTAGTCGAGACGCGATCTCGACGACTTGCGCTCGGCTTGGGTGTGTGACCCCATAGTTGTAGATTTTGGTCATCATCGTGATCTGATCATCTGTAGGACGCCACCGTTGACTGGTATATCTCTCTGATTCCATATCACTCATCCTTCCTCTCGTAATATACAAATACATAAATAAAAAAATAAATACATATAAAAAGAACAAAAACAAGAAAAAAAAAAGCATAACATAAAAAAAAAAAAAAAAACATAAAAAAATTAGATTAGTTCTCTGTTTTCTTTATTTGTTCTTGTTTCCTTTTAAATTTATTTTGTCCAGTCTGTATTTGATGTTTCAGTGTCTGGTCTCAGATCTGTTTCACGGTCCTTGCAAAAGGGTCCTAAACGGATCTACGTCCAGTTGTCCGGTTGTTCTTGTCCATATTGTTCTTGTATATTATGTTTATGTGTTTATTTAGTTTTAAGTGGGGTACGTGGCGTTGTTCTACCCGATTGTCTCTGCAATACCTTCAATCGAAGGGAGATTAACGTCTGGTTTCCAGCCGATATACCCCTTAAGTTTTTAGACAGTTGTGTTTTATGTGTTTAAGTGTTTTTCAGTTTCAAAAATATGAAAAAAAAATGAAAAGGGAAAGGGAGAGCAAAATAGAGAAAGCACAATAAAGAGCAGAAAGCTGAAAATAAAGAAGGAACAGAAAGCAGGAAAAGAAGAAAAATGAAAGATCTGGAAACTTAAGCAGAAAAAGAAGGAGATCAAAGGTGTAGAGGACTTACCCGGAGTAGTAGGGCTTACAAAAGCTTGACGCAGATCTTAGATGCTCCGAAGGCACACAGGCAGAGGCTCCTCACAGATCTCACTCAGACTCTTCAGAAGGCGAAGGGGCAGAGCTTCCTCGCAGATCCAGACGCTAGAGAGAGTTGAGAGAGAAGTAGAGAGAGAGTAGAGAAGTAGAGAGAGAATGAGCGTTCAGAAATGTTGCTCAACGCGGAGGAGCGGACCTTTTGTAGCCAAAGCTCTGCCACTGTAGCAACAGTTCCGGTCTTTGCCACCGAGACTGTTGTCACAGTACAGGTCATCCTTTTCAAAAAAAAAAAAAATAAAATGAAAAAAATTATTAGCATCTACTGATGGATGCTAGGTGTTTTAGACATCTGCTGATGGATGTCCCTGATAACATCTGCTGATGGATGTTACTGAAAATTTCTTCCCATTTTTCTATTTTTATTGCACTTGTCTATATTATTTGCTGCTCTGAAATTGATCATCTGATGATTGTAACACACTGAGGACATTGTGTGATTTAAGTGTGGTCTACTGGGAAGAAATTTTGATTTTTCTGTTAGATTGTATTTTGTGTGTTAAATTTTTTGTTTTTGAGTGTTAAATTTTTTCTCTTTTAAGTTATTTTTATCGAGTTTTGTGTGCAATAAATTTTACATTTTTCTCTTGATTTCTGGATGATGTCTAAAGTTGTAGATTTTTCCTTCACTTCATTAATACTTATGGTTTAAAATCCTTGCTTTTCTTTGCCTGGAAAGATGATTATGTGTTTAAGAGGATGATTTGATTGTGACGAATACCCTGTGTGAGATTTGAGCCACTTAATTTTCTTTCTTGTGTGTGATATGTCTCTTGAATGCTTGCACATATGCCTTGGCTTGATTCTTTTTGATATAATTGATTGATATGCATGTTCAGACGTGATAAAGGCATTTTTGTTCTTGAGCCTCTTTAGCCAAATAAGCCTACCTTGTTATTATCCTTTGATAACCCCTTTGAGCCTATACTGTATTCATTTCTTTGATTTGAAGCTCATACACTGGCCCTAAGTGAAAAACCATGATTACCTTAACCTTAGGGAAGTCTGGAGCTATAGAAGTGTTTTATGAAAAAGTGTGGTCTCCTTGGGAATTCTGATGAATTGGCTAGTTGGTTCCTCATCATGTTTTGAAATGATGATTTATATCCTGTTGTGTGATAAAGAAAAAAAAAAAAAGAGACAGGATGGAAAAAAATTGATGATGAGAAAATTGAAAAAAAAAAAAACAAGTTTGTGAATAATAGAGTCGAGAAGAGGATTGAATTAGAGGTTTGGGCGTGATTTCACTGTATTTACACTTTTTCCCCAGTACTCCTCTATTTCTTCTGAGCTGTAGCTACTTATCTATATTTTATCCTCCCCTGTCCTTGGCCCCATTACAACCCAGTAAAGACCTTTGGATCCGAACATGCATATGTTTTAAGTTTTGATAATTAGAAACTTGCCAAGTCTGATTGTGTTTGTTTTCTTGAGTGCATTGAGTTGAAATTCTTTACCCTAGACACTTGAGAGAAACACTGGCAGTGCATCCGTAAGGTTATGTTATTTTTAAATCACCTCTTGAACTAATTAATCATTTTGCTATGTATTGAATTGCTTGGATAATTTCTATAAGTATCTACTTTTCTTGATTACGTGTTGGATATTTTCTACTTCTTTCCTTTGTCCAGACTTTTTGAGAACTGTGTAAATTTTATGTGTTTTCTTGTGAGTTTTTATATTTTTCTGTCTGCTGCATTTGTGTCAGTCTTCTTGAAAGTCCTTTGAACTATTCCCTGATTTGAGTCTTGATTTTGCCCAGGAGTGCAAAAGACTAAGTGTGGTCTATTTTGATGAGTCAATATTTTCTTCACTTCACTTAGCTTATTGTACTAGATTTAATCGGGGAATTGTGCTTAATTGTCCAGTATTTTCCCGTTTTTACTATTTGTACTTAATTTGACCAGAAATTCTAATTTCATTCAATTTGAATTATTTAAGTTGATTGTTTGCATTGGTAATTTCAGGGAAAATTTTGGAAATACAAATTGAGACATTTGGAAAAATATTCACACACTGTGTTTCAAAGAAACTACACTGGGTTGATTTAATTTGTGTGAAAAAAATTGAGCACAATTGGCTCAGAAGCAAAACACATCACACGACCCATATGTACCATTCATTTTGGCAGCAAACATCACATTGTTTGGAATAAAAGAGGGGGGCACATTTGGAGGAATTGGAGCTCACGGGTTATAGCTCCTTTGGAGGATAACATATTCTGATTTCTTTTAAGAAAGTTGGCTTCCATAATTATTAAACACTCACGGTCATGGGCATGGAAATTTCCTTTTGTCTTAAAAGAAGTGTTGTGCACGTGATGTTTATCTTGGCATGAGATTGGAAACAATCATTTACAATTTAAGATGCTGTTACGGTATTTTGAGAAAGACAAGTGGCTAAATCATTTTGTTGACAAAATGCACATGGGACAAAAAAGGGGACGGTGCTGCTTTTACTCCAAAAAGAGACACTCATGAATGATTTTGAAGCTAGAACATTGCAACCATACAACACAATCAAGGAGGGGCCACCACTTAGTGGAGCTCACGGTTTTATAACTAGAAGAAAACAATTGTGCTACCACATTTTCTAGATAGTACACGGCCCACATGCGAAAGAGAGAGTTGGATTTTCTAAATGGAGTAACACGTTTACAACAGCTGCCATGGTAGAAAGGGTGACATCTATGCATGATTAAAAACGCACGGAGAAGTGAAGCAAACGGTTCTCCATCCAGCAGCTCTTCACGACCACATGGATAAGAAGCTCCATACTGAACGGACCATTTCCGTTTCTGCTGGAGAAGTTTCTTACTAAGAGCAAGGGGAAACATGGACTGGAAGAAGTGAATGGATTGTCCACCAAAAATAGAAGCAGTTCTCGGTCCTTCAATGCATCCAGCAGCTGGCAACAGAGAAGAACACGGCCTGCAGGAAGCACACACGTTCCAGCTGAGTTGGAGGCGGAAGAACATGTCCAGAAATATCCAGCAAACCACTTTGAGAGAAGAAATTAATTGGCTTGGAGAATGGTACAGAGATGTCTCGGCTTTGCTGGAAGTAGAAGAGAATGAAGAAGGAAGTGATGGCTGGACGTGGAAACGGGAGGCACTCTTGATCCAGCAGCTGGTCCACCAACAAGTAGCATGAGCAATAAAGGGCAGCCTCCAAGCTGGTCTAGAAGCAGCAGCACGGAGCAGCTACCAAGCTGAAGCTCACTGAACAGCTGCCACCATAGTTGGAGCTCTCGGGATTCCATTATGTGGTATGCACGAGAATGAGTTGGAGATGGGTGATTTATTTCAGCAGAATGTTGAGCAGCAAGGGAAGGAGCCGTGAAGGGGCTGGAACAGCCACGGTCTAGCACGCTCATCTTCCAGGAGAAATCACGGTAAGCACATCCAGCTGAGTTTGAAGAAGAAGCACGTCTAGAGGAACACGTTGAAGGCAAGAAGAGAAGCAAGCAGGAAATGGCATCAAGGAGGTGCTGTCACGATTGGAGAGGAATTGACGTGGGCAGAAGAGGAGCTGCCACGGTCCAGCTGGGAGGCATCACAACCATGGCCTCCACACAACGTCCACAGTCACGGGAGAAGAAGCCATCCAGCAGTTGCAGCAGCCAAGTCCGGGTTTGATCAAAGTGATGCACATGGAATGAAGAAGCTTGCTGGAAAAGAAGAGAAGAAAAATCCAGAAAAGCAGCTTGGTTCTCACTGTATTTTCACACGGAGGCAACCTCTACACACGTTAATGTTCATCCAGGGAACACAACGTCAAAGAGCACATGAAGAATGAAGTTGGAGAGGAAGAACCCAGCAAGCACAACAGAGAAAGTTGGAATGTGTTGTTGTCCAAGCCACGGGTCCAGTAGAGCAGCTGCATGGTGATGGATGGAAGTATGAGAAGTCTTCACGGGAAGAGAATGGAATAGTGAAAGGAGCCCACATGAAAAGTGATTGAAGAAGAAGAAAAGTTGGCAAAAGGAGAGGCTCACGGGTTCAGAAAATTGGTTATAAAACCAAGAGAGGCAGCAAAGGAAGATTTTAGGTGAGAGTTTAGGAGTAGGAAGCCACGGTTCTGGAGGAGGCTCTTGCCTCTTCCTCTTTCAATTCCCTCTCTGAATTTCCATTTTCAGTGCAAAATGTAGCGTTTTATTTTTGAAGTGTATCAGTGTTTGGAACAGTTTGTTAATTTTATTTTCACGACATTTTATTTCAAGTAGTGTGTCTTTGCTAAATTTGATTTCCAATTCAGTGATTTTAATTTTACTGTCTCTTTTATTTTACCGTTTATTGTTTTTTTTGCATCGTTAAATTTTACCGTTTCTGCATATTTACTGTTCCGTTTTTACCATCTTTTACCGTTCAGTTTTTACAGTCTTTAAAATTTATTTCAGTGTTTTTAAATTTTGTTGTCTTATTTAAATTCCAGTTCATTTAATTTTATCGCATTCAACCAAAATCACAAAAACACCCCCCCCACTTCGTGTAAAAATTCTGAGATTGAACCGACACAAATTGGTCCTCGAGAGACGACCTAGGAGTCACTTCCTAGTAACTATACTGCATTCTTTTATGCACAACTTTTGTGAGCGGTGCGACCCGTTCATCCAAAAATGGCGCCGTTGCCGGGGACCAATGACGGTTTGGTTTTAGATTATTGTTGTGTAAATTTTTGTTCTGTTAATATGTGTGTTTTGTCTTGTATATTTTTGTAGGCGACAACGACACCTTCAGCAAATTTTGGCGGCGTTGTCACTTCAGTCCAGGTTCTTGTTTTAGATTTTTACTGTTTTTGTTTTATTATGTGGTTGTAATATATGTTTTGTCTTTTATATTTTTATTGTGTTGTGTTTTGTATTATGTCTGTTAATTAAAAAAAAAAATATTAAAAAAAAAAAATTATGTTCTGTCTTTTATGTTCCTGTAGCATGTATAAATGTGTTGTGAATTATCTGTTTAGTAATTTTTAGTATTTACTTTTTATTTGTTTTATTTTTACTTTTCGATGTCTACCTATTTTAATGTTGTGAATAATGCTTATTCTGCCAATGTCTGTGATTATGATTCTTATTCTGCATATTACTTTGATTTTAAATCTGCTGATTTTTATGATGAGAACAATATGTTCCTCATCCAATTTCTGAGAGCTCTCTTTGGGAGCCAGTTCCACAATATGAGAGTCAGCAGTATGATTCTCCTATTCAAATAACTCCTCAACCTTCTACTTCTGAACCTACTTTAAAGGAGTTACTAGAGCAGATGACAATGCAGAACATTCAGTTTCAGAAAGGGAACATGCAGTTCAAGCAAGAGAGCATGGAGTTCCAGCAGGAAACTCAAGCTGCCATACAGAATCTGAGTGATCAGATCAGGCAGATGGCCACTCTTGCACCTGAGGAGACTGATGAAAATTTTGGGGACCCGGCAGAAGTAAGCAGTAATCCTGAACCAGGTAGACCACCTTCACCTTCCCACACTCTAGAAATCTTCAAGGAAGAGGAGGTAAGCATACCTCAATTTGATTATATTGATGACTATGTTGTTGAGAGGTATGCTGATGACTATATTGTTGCTGAGCATGATTTTAATTTTTCCTCTGTGCATGATGAGGACCGCTTTTTACTATCACATTCAAATATTTGTTCTCCATGCACTGAACATGAATCTGAACCTGTTATAGATATTGTTTCTACATTTGAAACGGATTCATGTTATGAGGTTGTATCTAAGGCTCGGTATGATGAATTGGGATTGGGTGTTATACCTCTGCATGATATTTCTGTGGAACCATTTTGCACTAACCATATTGCAGGAGGTACATATAAATTTGATCAGCATGCACCCACGCTGGAAGACAAAGGTGCCAGTACATACAGCAGTTCGAAGATCAAAAGGCACCTACTGAATCTGCTCAGTGACAATATTTGCTGCTTAGATCCGGCGGTGGAGGATATTTCTCTGCTTGATCAGATTTGGAGGATGAAGCAATTTTTCCTCAAAATTTCCGTCTTGGATCCTGAAGAAGACATCTCCCTGATTGTCCAATTTTGGCAACTGCCACCATAACAGGGGAGTTTTCCTGTCCCTTCTTCCCTTAATTTTCTTAGTTTGCGAATTAGGGGAGAATTCTTAATTTTCTTTATTAGTTTTCGGATTGTTTTTTTTTTTTTTAAATTAAAAAAAAAATTTAAAAAAAAAAAAAAAAAAACTTTGTGATAAAATATTTTGTTTTAAGTGTGCCAAATCTGTATTCTAATATGTATATTTATTTATTTAATTATTTATTTTCTTTTTCTTAGTTTTCAAATTGCTATCCTTAAAAAAAAAAATTTCAAAAATTCAAAAATTGTTTTGCGTATTCCTTGATTTTATTTCGACCCTCAGTATCTTATTATTTCATACCAATAAAAATTTTCACTTCAGATCTTATTTTTCCTTATTTTCCTTCACTGTAAATATAATTTCTTAGTTGTCTTCATACAGATTATTGATTGAAAAATTTGTTTAGACTTAGAAAGATTTCATTCATCATTGCAAAAAAAAATTACAGTAATTGAGAAAAGGAAATTTAACAGATCTGAAAATAAAATTGCAGTAGATATATATGAAATTAAAAGATGTTCGGGGGTCGATCTTTAGTGATCGTTAAATATTACAGACCATAAAAAAAAACAAAACAACATAAAAAAAAAAAAAAATTAAAAACATAAAAAAACTTAAGTGTTCATATTACAGTCCTTATTCTGGCCACACTCGGCCAATAAAAACATAAAAAAAAATAAATAAACAAAACTTTAAAAGTGGAAGAATTCACGAGCTGGTTGTGGTGGTCTAAGGGAGAGCTCCGTTGAGGGAGCTCTGGTTCGAAAAGTCACGAGCGGAGGCTTTGGTGGAGGAATTTCTCGTTCATTTCTGTCGTCATCGATAATGATCGGAACTGGAAACAAATTCAGCAGCCTCGGTGCCCTCATTATCACCCAGTTGTTTTCTTTCAAACAAAAAATAAAAAATAAAATAAATAAAAAATAAAAAACTTGTGTTAATAATAGAAGAGGAATGGAAAATTCAATGGAGGTGTGATCAGAGGTCTTACCGTACATGTATAGCGGCAGTTGTGAAAAGAGAGTGCCTGTGGGGTCTATCTCCGCTTGCCAGCGCCTGACCCGATTGCCATGGTTGTTAAACCAGCAGTGCACGTTGTATTCAGTGGCTTCGCCGAAGGTCCTTAGTCGAGACGCGATCTCGACGACTTGCGCTCGGCTTGGGTGTGTGACCCCATAGTTGTAGATTTTGGTCATCATCGTGATCTGATCATCTGTAGGACGCCACCGTTGACTGGTATATCTCTCTGATTCCATATCACTCATCCTTCCTCTCGTAATATACAAATACATAAATAAAAAAATAAATACATATAAAAAGAACAAAAACAAGAAAAAAAAAAGCATAACATAAAAAAAAAAAAAAAACATAAAAAAATTAGATTAGTTCTCTGTTTTCTTTATTTGTTCTTGTTTCCTTTTAAATTTATTTTGTCCAGTCTGTATTTGATGTTTCAGTGTCTGGTCTCAGATCTGTTTCACGGTCCTTGCAAAAGGGTCCTAAACGGATCTACGTCCAGTTGTCCGGTTGTTCTTGTCCATATTGTTCTTGTATATTATGTTTATGTGTTTATTTAGTTTTAAGTGGGGTACGTGGCGTTGTTCTACCCGATTGTCTCTGCAATACCTTCAATCGAAGGGAGATTAACGTCTGGTTTCCAGCCGATATACCCCTTAAGTTTTTAGACAGTTGTGTTTTATGTGTTTAAGTGTTTTTCAGTTTCAAAAATATGAAAAAAAAATGAAAAGGGAAAGGGAGAGCAAAATAGAGAAAGCACAATAAAGAGCAGAAAGCTGAAAATAAAGAAGGAACAGAAAGCAGGAAAAGAAGAAAAATGAAAGATCTGGAAACTTAAGCAGAAAAAGAAGGAGATCAAAGGTGTAGAGGACTTACCCGGAGTAGTAGGGCTTACAAAAGCTTGACGCAGATCTTAGATGCTCCGAAGGCACACAGGCAGAGGCTCCTCACAGATCTCACTCAGACTCTTCAGAAGGCGAAGGGGCAGAGCTTCCTCGCAGATCCAGACGCTAGAGAGAGTTGAGAGAGAAGTAGAGAGAGAGTAGAGAAGTAGAGAGAGAATGAGCGTTCAGAAATGTTGCTCAACGCGGAGGAGCGGACCTTTTGTAGCCAAAGCTCTGCCACTGTAGCAACAGTTCCGGTCTTTGCCACCGAGACTGTTGTCACAGTACAGGTCATCCTTTTCAAAAAAAAAAAAAATAAAATGAAAAAAATTATTAGCATCTACTGATGGATGCTAGGTGTTTTAGACATCTGCTGATGGATGTCCCTGATAACATCTGCTGATGGATGTTACTGAAAATTTCTTCCCATTTTTCTATTTTTATTGCACTTGTCTATATTATTTGCTGCTCTGAAATTGATCATCTGATGATTGTAACACACTGAGGACATTGTGTGATTTAAGTGTGGTCTACTGGGAAGAAATTTTGATTTTTCTGTTAGATTGTATTTTGTGTGTTAAATTTTTTGTTTTTGAGTGTTAAATTTTTTCTCTTTTAAGTTATTTTTATCGAGTTTTGTGTGCAATAAATTTTACATTTTTCTCTTGATTTCTGGATGATGTCTAAAGTTGTAGATTTTTCCTTCACTTCATTAATACTTATGGTTTAAAATCCTTGCTTTTCTTTGCCTGGAAAGATGATTATGTGTTTAAGAGGATGATTTGATTGTGACGAATACCCTGTGTGAGATTTGAGCCACTTAATTTTCTTTCTTGTGTGTGATATGTCTCTTGAATGCTTGCACATATGCCTTGGCTTGATTCTTTTTGATATAATTGATTGATATGCATGTTCAGACGTGATAAAGGCATTTTTGTTCTTGAGCCTCTTTAGCCAAATAAGCCTACCTTGTTATTATCCTTTGATAACCCCTTTGAGCCTATACTGTATTCATTTCTTTGATTTGAAGCTCATACACTGGCCCTAAGTGAAAAACCATGATTACCTTAACCTTAGGGAAGTCTGGAGCTATAGAAGTGTTTTATGAAAAAGTGTGGTCTCCTTGGGAATTCTGATGAATTGGCTAGTTGGTTCCTCATCATGTTTTGAAATGATGATTTATATCCTGTTGTGTGATAAAGAAAAAAAAAAAAAGAGACAGGATGGAAAAAAATTGATGATGAGAAAATTGAAAAAAAAAAAACAAGTTTGTGAATAATAGAGTCGAGAAGAGGATTGAATTAGAGGTTTGGGCGTGATTTCACTGTATTTACACTTTTTCCCCAGTACTCCTCTATTTCTTCTGAGCTGTAGCTACTTATCTATATTTTATCCTCCCCTGTCCTTGGCCCCATTACAACCCAGTAAAGACCTTTGGATCCGAACATGCATATGTTTTAAGTTTTGATAATTAGAAACTTGCCAAGTCTGATTGTGTTTGTTTTCTTGAGTGCATTGAGTTGAAATTCTTTACCCTAGACACTTGAGAGAAACACTGGCAGTGCATCCGTAAGGTTATGTTATTTTTAAATCACCTCTTGAACTAATTAATCATTTTGCTATGTATTGAATTGCTTGGATAATTTCTATAAGTATCTACTTTTCTTGATTACGTGTTGGATATTTTCTACTTCTTTCCTTTGTCCAGACTTTTTGAGAACTGTGTAAATTTTATGTGTTTTCTTGTGAGTTTTTATATTTTTCTGTCTGCTGCATTTGTGTCAGTCTTCTTGAAAGTCCTTTGAACTATTCCCTGATTTGAGTCTTGATTTTGCCCAGGAGTGCAAAAGACTAAGTGTGGTCTATTTTGATGAGTCAATATTTTCTTCACTTCACTTAGCTTATTGTACTAGATTTAATCGGGGAATTGTGCTTAATTGTCCAGTATTTTCCCGTTTTTACTATTTGTACTTAATTTGACCAGAAATTCTAATTTCATTCAATTTGAATTATTTAAGTTGATTGTTTGCATTGGTAATTTCAGGGAAAATTTTGGAAATACAAATTGAGACATTTGGAAAAATATTCACACACTGTGTTTCAAAGAAACTACACTGGGTTGATTTAATTTGTGTGAAAAAAATTGAGCACAATTGGCTCAGAAGCAAAACACATCACACGACCCATATGTACCATTCATTTTGGCAGCAAACATCACATTGTTTGGAATAAAAGAGGGGGGCACATTTGGAGGAATTGGAGCTCACGGGTTATAGCTCCTTTGGAGGATAACATATTCTGATTTCTTTTAAGAAAGTTGGCTTCCATAATTATTAAACACTCACGGTCATGGGCATGGAAATTTCCTTTTGTCTTAAAAGAAGTGTTGTGCACGTGATGTTTATCTTGGCATGAGATTGGAAACAATCATTTACAATTTAAGATGCTGTTACGGTATTTTGAGAAAGACAAGTGGCTAAATCATTTTGTTGACAAAATGCACATGGGACAAAAAAGGGGACGGTGCTGCTTTTACTCCAAAAAGAGACACTCATGAATGATTTTGAAGCTAGAACATTGCAACCATACAACACAATCAAGGAGGGGCCACCACTTAGTGGAGCTCACGGTTTTATAACTAGAAGAAAACAATTGTGCTACCACATTTTCTAGATAGTACACGGCCCACATGCGAAAGAGAGAGTTGGATTTTCTAAATGGAGTAACACGTTTACAACAGCTGCCATGGTAGAAAGGGTGACATCTATGCATGATTAAAAACGCACGGAGAAGTGAAGCAAACGGTTCTCCATCCAGCAGCTCTTCACGACCACATGGATAAGAAGCTCCATACTGAACGGACCATTTCCGTTTCTGCTGGAGAAGTTTCTTACTAAGAGCAAGGGGAAACATGGACTGGAAGAAGTGAATGGATTGTCCACCAAAAATAGAAGCAGTTCTCGGTCCTTCAATGCATCCAGCAGCTGGCAACAGAGAAGAACACGGCCTGCAGGAAGCACACACGTTCCAGCTGAGTTGGAGGCGGAAGAACATGTCCAGAAATATCCAGCAAACCACTTTGAGAGAAGAAATTAATTGGCTTGGAGAATGGTACAGAGATGTCTCGGCTTTGCTGGAAGTAGAAGAGAATGAAGAAGGAAGTGATGGCTGGACGTGGAAACGGGAGGCACTCTTGATCCAGCAGCTGGTCCACCAACAAGTAGCATGAGCAATAAAGGGCAGCCTCCAAGCTGGTCTAGAAGCAGCAGCACGGAGCAGCTACCAAGCTGAAGCTCACTGAACAGCTGCCACCATAGTTGGAGCTCTCGGGATTCCATTATGTGGTATGCACGAGAATGAGTTGGAGATGGGTGATTTATTTCAGCAGAATGTTGAGCAGCAAGGGAAGGAGCCGTGAAGGGGCTGGAACAGCCACGGTCTAGCACGCTCATCTTCCAGGAGAAATCACGGTAAGCACATCCAGCTGAGTTTGAAGAAGAAGCACGTCTAGAGGAACACGTTGAAGGCAAGAAGAGAAGCAAGCAGGAAATGGCATCAAGGAGGTGCTGTCACGATTGGAGAGGAATTGACGTGGGCAGAAGAGGAGCTGCCACGGTCCAGCTGGGAGGCATCACAACCATGGCCTCCACACAACGTCCACAGTCACGGGAGAAGAAGCCATCCAGCAGTTGCAGCAGCCAAGTCCGGGTTTGATCAAAGTGATGCACATGGAATGAAGAAGCTTGCTGGAAAAGAAGAGAAGAAAAATCCAGAAAAGCAGCTTGGTTCTCACTGTATTTTCACACGGAGGCAACCTCTACACACGTTAATGTTCATCCAGGGAACACAACGTCAAAGAGCACATGAAGAATGAAGTTGGAGAGGAAGAACCCAGCAAGCACAACAGAGAAAGTTGGAATGTGTTGTTGTCCAAGCCACGGGTCCAGTAGAGCAGCTGCATGGTGATGGATGGAAGTATGAGAAGTCTTCACGGGAAGAGAATGGAATAGTGAAAGGAGCCCACATGAAAAGTGATTGAAGAAGAAGAAAAGTTGGCAAAAGGAGAGGCTCACGGGTTCAGAAAATTGGTTATAAAACCAAGAGAGGCAGCAAAGGAAGATTTTAGGTGAGAGTTTAGGAGTAGGAAGCCACGGTTCTGGAGGAGGCTCTTGCCTCTTCCTCTTTCAATTCCCTCTCTGAATTTCCATTTTCAGTGCAAAATGTAGCGTTTTATTTTTGAAGTGTATCAGTGTTTGGAACAGTTTGTTAATTTTATTTTCACGACATTTTATTTCAAGTAGTGTGTCTTTGCTAAATTTGATTTCCAATTCAGTGATTTTAATTTTACTGTCTCTTTTATTTTACCGTTTATTGTTTTTTTTGCATCGTTAAATTTTACCGTTTCTGCATATTTACTGTTCCGTTTTTACCATCTTTTACCGTTCAGTTTTTACAGTCTTTAAAATTTATTTCAGTGTTTTTAAATTTTGTTGTCTTATTTAAATTCCAGTTCATTTAATTTTATCGCATTCAACCAAAATCACAAAAACACCCCCCCCACTTCGTGTAAAAATTCTGAGATTGAACCGACACAAATTGGTCCTCGAGAGACGACCTAGGAGTCACTTCCTAGTAACTATACTGCATTCTTTTATGCACAACTTTTGTGAGCGGTGCGACCCGTTCATCAAAGACCATCAAGAAATCACATTGGACCTCTTACTAGAGCCATGGCTAGGAAGATTGAAGAAGAAGAAGGATCACCTAAAGTTTTAATTCTATGGAAGGTTACTTATTGATAACAGTTGAAAAACTGTT
Organism: Vigna nakashimae; assembly: GCA_034642375.1. Classification (NCBI taxonomy): domain Eukaryota; kingdom Viridiplantae; phylum Streptophyta; class Magnoliopsida; order Fabales; family Fabaceae; genus Vigna; species Vigna nakashimae. The sequence continues at coordinate 40,575,837 of CM067765.1, forward strand.
ATTTTCATGCTTAAAATTAATACTAAAAGCAACCTTTAACACTTAGAAACTAGCTTGGAATCATGTTTTTGTTTATATTTTTGGAAATAAGAGAGTTGAATAGGTTTATGCTTGATTTCAGTGTTTTATGCAGGTTTTAAGGTGAATTTGATGAAAGAAGTGAAGAAGGATAGAGATGGATTCAGAAAATAACTCAAAAAGTGCAAAAGAACAGAAGCCGCAAGTACCGCTCAACGCCATTTTACCGCTGAGCGGCACTACTTAACACTCGTTGGCACCCCTGAGTGGTGAAAGTGATGTTGAGGGGAAGAATTCAACACACGCACTTACTGCTGAGCGCCATTATTTTAGGCTTGGACCTACATTTCTGTAATTTTTAGAATAGTATATAAGCTTTAGAACGTCCTAGGGTTTGTATCTTTGGCTGGGAACGAAGCAGAAACACAATTTTCACCCCTTGGGGGTAGAATTGGAGATTGTGATGGCTCTCCTCTTCTCTTTCTCGAGTTTTTCTATCTCTTCCATTCTTTCATTCCATTGTTCATCTAGTTCTTCTATGACGATGGAGAACTAAACTTGTATTGTTGTTGGGGAATCAATGTAATCTTTTGAAGGTCTCATATATTGAATTTGTGTTTAAACATCTTAATTGAGATACATGCTTTCTTTCATTAATAGTTAGGGTTTTTCCTATTTGCTCAAACATGCATTGTTTAACTCATTCGATGTCATGATTATTGGTTTTATCGTTATGGACATATACGGGGAAATCTAGATCCGGGGAAACTCTCCCAACAGTAGTATAAACCTAGACATAGGAGTATGATGGTTGGTTGCCTTTAAGCTTCTGTTCATTATAATGCATGATTAATTGCTAGGGAGACAAGACATTGTAAACTAGTGATTATGATTAGGCTTTCTTCGCCGAGACATCGGGTTTAAGGTAATTTAGAGAGTGACATTAACATTGATGAAAATAATGATGCATTCCTAAAATATATGAGAGTCGATAAGATGAAATTGATTGCCCCAACAACATACCCATCCACATATTTCAATTCACGTGTTTTGTTTCTTCTTTCCCATTGATCATCACATGCACACATGTTTACTTTTTTTCTTTTGCATTTGAAACTTATAACAATTCGTTCTCAAGTCTTAAATAATCAAGAAATCATATAACTAACTAGGTCGTGAGTCCTTTGAGAGAACGATACTTGGTCTTACCGAGTTTATTACTTGATACGATTCGGTCACACTTGCTGAGGGTTAAACAAGTTTTTGGCACCGTTTTTCGGTGTTCATAAATTTGTCATCAAGTTTTTGGCGCCGTTACCGGGGACTCGTGGTTTAACTAGTTTATTTGTGTGATTTTTTATTACTTTTGACTTGTTTTGAATATTTTTTTCTATTTTTATTTTTCTATTTTTATTTTCGTTTTTTCTGTTTTTATTTTCTATTTTTATTTTCTGTTTTTATTTCCTATCTTCCTATCTTTTCAATTATATCTTTTGATTTTTTATCTAACGTCCCCATCTTTTTGTGCTAAAAAATATTTTCTAGAGTTTTGTGCCTAATGCTTGCAGGATGCAATTCGGACAAGAATTTAACTATATGGGCACTCAATTCTACCAAAGTAATCTCAAGCACTAGTGGGAACCTCACTCAAGCTTGGATCAAAGTTAATTTTTTCAAGTTGTCGGACAATTTGAGAATCAACTACAACAACAATGGCAACAACAACCCTCTCTATCGGAAAGAAGGTCAACGTTGGATGATGATGACAAATTTATGAACACCGAAATACGGCGCCACAAACTTGTTGAACAATCGGCAAGTGTGACCGAATCATTTCAAGTAATAAACTCGGTAAGACCAAGTATCGTTCTCCCAAAGGACTCACGGCCTAGTTTAGTTATGTGATTCGTTGATTAGCTAAGACTTAAGAACGAAATAAATGGAGTTTAATATGCAAAACAGAAAATAAACATGTATGCATGAGTTTTGATCAATGGTTAAAAATAAATAGGTTTAATTGCTTCCTTTGTCCCCAGTTTGGTTGAATTGTGTCAAATTCATCCTCATTTTTAAAAAAGTTTCATTGTCGTCCTCACGTGGTATAAAAGTGTCAATTGAATCCAAACATAGAAAAAATTTGTGTCAAAGTAGTCATTTTTCCTATATCTCTGTGTCTTCCTTTCATATGTCACTTCTCTGGAGCTATGAAAAGCCTTAAATTGGATAAGGTAAAATGAATATCTGTACTTGATTGTATGAAAGGAAGACACAGAGATATAGGAAAAATGACTACTTTGACACAAATTTTTTCTATGTTTGGATTAAATTGACACTTTTAAACCACCTGAGGACGACAATGAAACTTTTACACCACGTGAGGACGACAATGAAACTTTTTAAAAAATGAGGATGAATTTGACACAATTCAACCAAACTGGGAACAAAGGAAGCAATTAAACCAAATAAATACAAGTACTTTCAATGGAATATATGGATGAGTATGTTGTTGGGGTTATCAATTTCATCTTATCCACTCTCATATATTTTAGGAATTCAACATTCTTTTCATCATTGTTAATGTCACTCTCTAAATTATCTTGCAAGAAGGCCTATCCCTAATTACGACTTCATACAATTCCTAGCATTCCTAATAATTAGTTCTTTTAGTGCAGGAGCTTAACGACAACCAATATACTATTGGGAGAAATTCCGCGGATCTAGACTTCCCCGTACGTTCCCGTATCGACAAAATCAATAATCATGCATTGAATGAGTTAAACAAAGCAAGCATTGAGCAAAGAGGAAAAACCCTAACTAATGATGAAAGAAAGCATAGGTCTTAAATATAAGATATAAACACAAATTCCATATATGAGAGTTTCACAAGACTACATTGATTCCCCAACAACAATATAAGGTTTAGTTCACCATATTCATGGTGAAACTAGATGAACAATAATGAAAGAATGAAAGATAGAACTCTAGAAAGGTGAAGAGGTAGCCTGAGCATCCAAGATCCTCCTTCAAAGGGGTGGAAGAGAGAGTGTTTGCTTTGTTTCTGCCAAAGATACAAACCCTAGGACGTCCTAAAGCTTATATACTATTCTAAAATTACAGAAAATTTAGGCCCAAGCCCATAAGTGTGCCGCTCAGTGGTAAAGTGCCGCTCAGCAGTAAGTGCGTGAGTTGGTTTCTTCCCCTCAGCGGCCATTTTGCCCCTTAGCGGATCTCCTGTGAACTCCTGAGTGCCGCTCAGCGGTAAACTGCCGCTGAGCGGCAGTTGCGACTTCTCCTTTTGCACTTTTTGGTGTCTTTTCGGATTCCATCTCTTTCCTTCTTCACTTCTTTCACTACATTCACCTTAAAACCTGCATAAAAACACTGAAATCAAGCATAAACCTGTCAAGCTCTCTTATTTATGAAAATATGAATAAAAGCATGATTTCAAGCTAGTTTCTAAGTGTTAAAGGTTGCTTTTAGTATCAATTTTAAGCATGAAAATAACAATTTTTCAACTGTTATCACAACCCCAAACTTAGAACTTTGCTTGTCCTCAAGCAAACAAGATGTAACTCAATCTTCTACCAATTCATATGATGGTTCACTCATTCAAAAATCTTCTTTTCAAGATAAGCAAACACTTCAATCAAACTTATGACCAAGAGTTCAATCAAGATGTGCACATGCTTTAGTGTTCACAAAGTCATTTAAATTCCAACAAATGCTATTTTTCATGAATGATCAATCAATTAAGCATGGATGTTCATGTGCTCATGGAATATTTCCTCACTAGGTAAAGTGTTTCACTCACACACAAGTGTATAAGAGGTAATCACTCATTCACTCTACTATCACAATGTCACATGAATCAACTTTGCCTTTCATTTAACCATAATAAAAAACATTCACAAGCATGCATCATCACAAGGACTTTTCAATGGCTTATAATGTGGCTGGGCTAACAAGAAAATTGGTTTTTCTGGATCACAAAATCCTTGAGTTAAGAGAATCATCACAACACAATTATTCTTATTTTTCCCAACTTGCCTTTGCATTGAGCTTTACTTTTTCTTTTCTTTTCTTTCTCTTTTCACATTCTTATTTCTTAGCTCTTAGCTCAATGCTTTTCCTTTTTCATTTTCATACTTTCCCAACAACCCCAAACTTGAACATTTAACAATACTACACAAGATTTTCTACTTAACTCAAGGTAAAGCTTTTCAACAAGGTTTTTCAATTTATGTTCAAGGCTAAGGGTTCAAAGGATAGAACACAAAGTGTTCTCTTTTAGTGGGTAACTTCATGAATTTGGCCAATAAAAAGGGTTCCAACAAATGGCCTTGATCATATGATGCAAAATAAGCAATTGATTCAATCATAGAAAACCTAGACAAAATCATTCATGCTTCCACAGGAATAACATTCAATTATAACAAAAACTCTGGAGCTCAAAACCTCACATATAAGCTCTTTCACATTTGACATACACATCCTGCTTAATTTCACAATCACAATCATAATATCCTGCATTTGTTCACAAAGTTTGTGAATCACCTGTATACGCATTTTATGTGCACCTCTATCTCAACATCAATCAATCAATAATCATCATCAAGCATTACTTATCACACAATCACAGTCAATAGCAAACCATCATAACAAACCAGGTTTCCAATAGAGTACATCAACCCTAATCTAAAACAAAAAATACATACAGAACACTGGGTTGCCTCCCAGTAAGCGCTTGTTTAACGTCACGAGCCTGACCCAAACTCTCAAGGATCAACCAACAGCATCATTGTGGATAATTGTTGTACCTCTCCCCCTAGATAGGGCTTGAGACGTTGACCATTCACCACCCAACTTTTCTGTGGTTCATCAGCAGCTGGATTAAATATTTCAATTGCTCCATGCGGATGCACTTCTTTTACTACAAATGGTCCTGACCATTTTTACTTCAGCTTCCCAAGAAATATCTTCAATCTTGAATTAAACAATAATACCTGTTGTCCTGGATTGAACACTCTATTCACCAACAATAATCTCATTTCCTCAAGCTCCAAAATCTGCCTTCTGCGTGTGCACAGAGTTTCATAAGGATCAAAATTCAAGAATTTCAAAGCCCATAACGCTCTATGCTCCAATTCTACTGGCAAATGACATGCTTTCCCATAGACTAATTGAAATGGTGATAATCCCATAGACGTCTTCATTGTCGTCCTGTAAGCCCAAAGAGCATCATCCAATTTGAGTGACCAATCCTTTCTTGATGAAGTCACTGTTTTTTCCAAGATCCTTTTTATTTCCCTGTTAGATACCTCAGTTTGTCCATTGGTTTGAGGATGATAAGGTGCAGCTACCTTATGTTTCACTCCATAGTGTTTGAGTACTTTTTCTAGCTGATAATTACAAAAATGAGATCCTACATCACTAATCAACACTCTTGGAGTGCCAAAACGTGAGAATATCTGCTTCTTCAAGAATTTAATTACCGTGCTAGCATCATTTTTAGGACAAGCTAATGCTTCCACCCATTTACTCACATAATCCACTGCTACTAAAATATATTCATTCTTGAAAGATGGAGGAAAGGGTCCAACAAAGTCAATACCCCAGCAATCAAAAACCTCAACCTCTAAAATGCCTTGTAATGGCATCTCATGACGTTTAGTGATCGTCCCTGCTCTTTGACATTTATCACAATTTCTGGCATGATTATGGGCATCTTTAAATAAAGTTGGCCAACAAAACCCTGATTGAAGGACTTTTGCTGATGTTCTTTCTCCATTAAAATGTCCTCCATAAGGTGAATCATGACAATGCCAGAGAATTCCTTCTGCTTCTTCATTTGTCACACATCTCCTCAGAAGATTATCTGCTCCAATCTTGAACAAATAAGGATCATCCCAAACAAACTGCTTGACATCATGTAAGATGAGGTCTAAATTTCTCTAAAGCGTACACAATGGCCAGAAATTCTTTCTCTGTGGTAGCATAATTCAGTTGAGCATCATTCAGAACTTTGCTATCATAATAAATTGGATGAAACTTTTGTTCTTTGCACTGGCCAAGAACAACTCCTATAGCATAATCACTTGCATCACACATTAATTCAAAATTTTGGTTCCAATCTGGTGCTATAATTACTGCAGCTGACAATAATTTATTCTTCAATGTGTCAAAAACTTTCAAACAGTCTTCATTCATCACGAAAGGAGCATCCTTCATCAAAAGATTACTCAATGGTTTAGCAATTTTTGAGAAATCTTTAATGAATCTTCTATAGAACCCAGCATGACCGAGAAAACTCCTAATCCCCCTTACATTTGTTGGTGGAGGCAGTTTCTCAATGACTTCTACTTTAGCTTTATCTACCTCAATTCCTTTAGCAGAGATTTTTTGCCGCAGCAAAATTCCTTCAGTTACCATGAAATGACATTTCTCCCAATTAAGAACAAGATTTGTCTGAACACAGCTTTTGAGAACAGTGTTCAAATTAGCTAAACATCTTTGAAAAGAATTTCCTAAAACTGAGAAATCATCCATGAACACTTCAATACATTTTTCTAAGAGGTCTGCAAAAATTGCCTGCATACACCTTTGAAATGTAGCTGGAGCATTACATAATCCAAATGGCATCTTTCTATATGCAAAGATACCAAAAGGACAAGTAAAAGCCGTCTTCTCTTGGTCTTTTGGATCTAACACAATTTGATTGTATCCAGAATATCCATCTAGAAAACAATAGAAAGCTTGACCTGATAATCTTTCTAACATCTGGTCTATGAAAGGAAGAGGAAAATAATCCTTTCTAGTAGCTTTATTCAGCTTCCTGTAATCAATGCACATACGCCAGTCAGTAACTGTACGAGTAGGAATAAGTTCATTTTTATCATTATGAATTACTGTCATCCCACCTTTCTTTGGAACCACCTGTACTGGACTCACCCATTCACTATCAGAAATTGGATAGATGATACTAGCTTCTAGCAGTTTCAACACTTCTTTTCTAACCACCTCCTTCATAACAGGATTTAACCTTCTCTGTGGTTGAGCACTTGGTTTATAATCTTCTTCCATAAGTTGGGCTAATACCTTTAAGATCTGATATTGACCACCCAATTCCTTCTTTGTTGGCTTTCAAAATTTCTCTCAACTGCTCTTCTTCTTGTAGAGATAAAGAGTTATTGATGATGACTGGCTTTGTTCCATCTTCTTCTAGACAAACATATTTCATATGTGATGGCAATCTTTTTAATTCTGGCGTCTTTGCTTTGACTTCTTCTTCCTTATCAATTATTTCAAAGATTGGATCTTCCACTGGACTTTTTTTCAATGTTTCCAAGTCCATCAGACATTCATCAATTAATTTATCTTCTTCTTCATCTAAATCTTCACAAGCATCAATGAGAGTTTTCTCTAATGGAGAAATATTTCGCACCATCCTTTCTTGCACCATATAAACCTCATCAAGTTCATCAAATTGAAAACATGCTTTGTCATCATTTGGATATGTCATGGCCTTGGATACGTCAAAAGTGATTTCTTCATAATCAACTCTCAATTTAAGCTTACCATTCTCTACATCAATTAAAACTCTAGCAGTCTTCATAAAAGGTCTCCCAAGAATCAGAGGAACATCACTATTTCCTTCCATCTCAATCACAATAAAATCCACTGGGAATACAAATTTATCAACCTTCACTAGAACATCTTCAACCACTCCATATGGATATTTAAGATACCTGTCCGCCAGTTGAAGAGCCATTCTGGTTGGTTTGATTTCCAAACCCTGAATTGTTCTGCACATGGATAGCGACATTAAATTAATGCTAGCTCCTAAATCAATCAATGCTCTTCCAACTTTCAAATCTCCTGTGGTGCATGGAATAGTGAAGCTTCCTGGATCTTTAAGTTTAGGAGGTAGTTATGTATGATTGCACTGCAATTACCCTGTACATTGATAGTTTCCTTTTCAATGTACTTGTTTTTCTTTGTAAGAAGTTCCTTCAAAAACTTTGCATATGCTGGCATCTGTTGCAATGCTTCAGAGAATGGTATAGTGATCTCCAGCTTCTTAAACAACTCCATGAATCTTTCCAACTGCTTTTCTTTCTCCTTCCTTGAATAACTCTTTGGATAAGGAAGTGGCTTTTCACCCTCTTTTTCTTTTCTCTCTCCCAACTCTTCCTTTCCACTCACATGTTTCTTTTTCACTCTCACTCTCATTTTCTTTCTCCTCTCTTTCTTTTTTTCTCTCCTCTAACACTTTACCACTTCTGGTCACAACAGTTTTACACTCCTTTCTGAGATTATCATGTTTCATCTTGTCAACTATTCGCTCAACATAGATCTCCATATTTTTAAATGCAGCATCCACATTCTGACAATAAGATGCATTTGTCTTCAAGAATCTTTGGAAAGTCTCATCAAGTGTTGTTGTCTTCTCAGATGGAGTAGATTGCATTTGTCATTTTTGCTGTTGCCCTTGAACCATTGAGACCTGTTGTTTTTCTTGTGGTATTTGAGAAAGCTTCATAATTACTTCTTCCAACTCTTGAGAGATAATTCCATTTTGAATAAGCAGAGCATCATTTGATTGTAACAACTCCTTCTGACTAAGATATCCTTTTTCAATGTTGAGTTCGTTGTCACTAGTAGCCATATTTTCAATAATTTCTGTTGCTTCCTCTGGAGTTTTCCAGTTAATGTTTCCTCCTGCTGAGGCATCAAGCATTATCTTGGTTTGTGAACCAAGACCTCCAAGGAAAATTAGGACTACTTCCTCTTCTTTGAATCCATGCGTGGGTGTTTTTCGTAGCAAGCTTTTGTATCTATCCCATGCATGTCCCAGTGATTCTTCCATGCCATGCCTAAATGAAGAAATCTCTTGCTTTCCTTTAGTTACCTTTGATTGTGGGAAGTACTTGTTTAGAAACTTTGTTACCACTACTTCCCACTCTGTGAAACTTCCCTCTGGAAAAGAGTTTAACCAAAGCTTAGCATTGTCTCCTAATGAGAAAGGAAACAAGCTAAGTTTGATCGCTTCATTTGGCACACCATTGATTTTCACTGTGTTGCAAATCTCATTAAATGTAGTGAGGTGTTCATATGGGCTTTCATGAGATAACCCATTGAATTGATTGCTCTTCACCAGTTGGATCAATGCTGGTTTGACCTCCATATTAGCTGCATTGACTCTAGGTCTAGCTATACTGTTAAAGTGCTGAGGTCCAGCTATATTGGTGTAATCAGCAAGAGTTCTTCTGATATTGTTGTTCTCCATACTTTCTGTGCTATGAACAGAACCTTGTGGTGATTGATGAGAGGGTCGCACCTCCCACAAAAGTTGTGCATAAAAGAATGCAGTACAGTACTAGGAAGTGACTCCTAGGTCGTCTCTCAAGGACCAAATTGGGTTCAGTCTCAGATCAACACGTAGTGAAGGGGGTTTTGAAAATGTTTTTGTGCATGCAATTGAACTAAAAAATTGAAAAGTAAACACAACCGAATATAAATAAAAGCATTAAAATGGAAACTACAACAGATCAATATGCAAACACAATTCAAGTTGTTCAAGTGCAACACTCAAACTAAAACATTAAATGCACAATGTTGTAACCTAAACATAAAATAAATAATTCATCACAGAAACGGAAAAAAAATAAACGCTTGAAGTTGTAAAATAAAATTTGTTGTGAAGCATTTTTTTTTAATCTAAGACCGTGACAACACTCATGCTTTTCCAGCACATCATTTCTCAAAGCAAAAATGAGATGATCTTCTAAAATAAATCTCCACCCAAGCTGTGGCCTATCCAACTAATGAATGCACCGTGCTTCTTCATTCTAAGCTAAATAAAAATCACCGCTTGCAGCATCTTGACCGTAGCTTTTAAAAGAAAACAAATGCATTTCTTCACTCCATATGAAATCACGTGCTTTTCCTCTCCCAAGATGTGACAACTGCCTTGACCGTGCCACTTTCAAATTAAAATCACTGTGTTGCTTGTTGCTGGATGAACGTGTGCACCATCCAATGTGCCTCCTCACGCTTCCAGCTAGCTATGTCCGTGTGTCACCTCTTCCAATCTTCACACCACTCTCCTCAAATGAAATCAGCGCCTCTTCACAATGAAAACAGCGTTCCAACGCTTTAAGATGGACGTGGGAGCAGCTCCCCTCTCCCTATCACCGTGTGTTGCTTCCACTTAACCCCTCTCCATCATGAAGCACCATGGGTTCATTCCAAGGCATGAATCAACATTAAAATAAAAAAAAACTTTGGAACTCTTCATTCCAACATTCCCAAATAAATGAAATCAGCGTTCCTTCTTTTTTTTTAAAAAAAAAACAAAAGAGATTAATCACAAATGCAATAAAGCAAAAACCGTGAATCGACACTTCATTATTGCTAGCGTCACAGCCACCTACCGTGTGCTTCCTTCTTTTCCATTTAACAAAAATGTTCCAAGAAAAACCAAGTGAAGGTGGCAGCTCCCTATTATGTCGTGTGTCTCCTTTCAGCAAAATGAATAAGCCTTCTCATTCCATCTTCGTGCGCTATTGTCTCCAGCTCCCCTCTCCGTGACCAAGTGTTTCTCTTTCTCTCAATCAATCACCGCATCTCGACGCATTCCAACACCGTGCAGATTTTTTCTCCCCCAAATAAAAACGTTCCAGCCGCACTACAGTTCTCCTCCCAAGTAATCACCGTATGAAAGTGCTCCTACCAAGCAAGACGTGTTCAACTTGCTTCTCTCCAGCAAGGAAAATGAAGATGACTCACGTGTGTGCTTTTATTCTCAACGCTGGACATGAGCCCCTGCAGTCCGTGTCTTCTTTCCAAATACTTAGCACCGCTTCATTCTCTTTGACCGAGCGTTTTAATGAAAAGCAAAATGTGTGCTCGAATAAAATAAATCTGTAGTGCAAAGTGTAAAGCCATTTTTCATTCCATGAGAAATTAAAAAGCATTAGCAATGAGAAAGTTTTTCTTTCATTCCATCCTCTGCCTCCCAGAACTCAAAACCGAGAGCCAAAAAAAACAAGAGAGAAGTAATGAGAGACCTCCCCAGGAACACAAGCCGAGTGAAAAGAAAAATTGCCAAAATGTGTGGCGGCTAGGGCCACCTCTAAGGACGTGTGTCCTCCCTTTAATAGGGATGGGGTCCACACAATAAAACCCTAGGTCCAAGTCACTAACTTCTAATTTTTGGGTCTACTCTAATTTACCAAAAATTGACCCAAAATATAAGAATTGATACAGAAATTCTAAACTACTGAATTACAATTTAGTTAATTCTAAAATGTCTGTCTGGAGAGTCTTGGATTTATTTGGCACTCTTCCTGATGTCCCAAAATGTATTTCCGAAATTTTCCTGCACTTCAAAAATGCACTTAATCAGCTCAGAAAACCCAAATTAGCACAATTACAATTTTCCGACCAAATTAAGCAGAATTCGGAAAACGGGGAAATAACAAACAATTAAACACAATTCCCTGGTTTATTTAAGTGCAATAAACTAAATATAATTCAAGAAATAACGACTCATCAGTGATGGTTGTAACAGAGTTTCCGGAGGAGGGAAAAGTTCTCTAGATGTTCGGATTCTTCTCCTTCGTCTACTCTCGTCTAAACCTTAAGAAGAGGTTCTGCTTTTTTCTTACTCCTTGTTCGAATTGCTTCCTGCATACACAAGAAACCAAAACCCTAGAAAATTGGTCAGCACAAAAAGATATAGGAGAAGATATAAGATTAAGAAAATAAAATAAAATAAAATAAAATAAAAACCGAAAAAATAAAAACAGAAATTCAAAATTAAAGTCAAAGATAATCAATAATCACACAAATTAACCAATTAAACCACGAGTCCCCAACAACGGCGCCAACAACTTGATGACAAATTTATGAACACCGAAATACAGCGCCACAAACTTGTTGAACAATCGGCAAGTGTGACCGAATCGTTTCAAGTAATAAACTCGGTAAGACCAAGTGTCGTTCTCCCAAAGGACTCACGGCCTAGTTTAGTTATGTGATTCGTTGATTAGCTAAGACTTAAGAACGAAATAAGTGGAGTTTAATATGCAAAATAGAAAATAAACATGTATGCATGAGTTTTGATCAATGGCTAAAACAAAAATACAAGCACTTTCAATGGAATATATGGATGAGTATGTTGTTGGGGTTATCAATTTCATCTTATCCACTCTCATATATTATAGGAATTCAACATTCTTTTCATCATTGTTAATGCCACTCTCTAAATTACCTTGCAACAAGGCCTATCCCTAATTACGAGTTCATACAATTCCTAGCATTCCTAATAATTAGTTCTTTTAGTGCAGGAGCTTAACGGCAACCAATATACTATTGGGAGAAATTACCCGGATCTAGACTTCCCCGTACGTTCCCGTATCGACAAAATCAATAATCATGCATTGAATAAGTTAAACAAAGCAAGCATTGAGCAAAGAGGAAAAACCCTAACTAATGATGAAAGAAAGCATAGGTCTTAAATATAAGATATAAACACAAATTCCATATATGAGAGTTTCACAAGACTACATTGATTCCCCAACAACAATACAAGGTTTAGTTCACCATATTCATGGTGAAACTAGATGAACAATAATGAAAGAATGAAAGATAGAACCCTAGAAAGGTGAAGAGGTAGCCTGAGCATCCAAGATCCTCCTTCAAAGGGGTGGAAGAGAGAGTGTTTACTTCGTTTCTGCCAAAGATACAAACCCTAGGACGTTCTAAAGCTTATATACTATTCTAAAATTACAGAAAATTTAGGCCCAAGCCCATAAGTGTGCCGCTCAACGGTAAAGTGCCGCTCATCGGTAAGTGCGTGAGTTGGTTTCTTCCCCTCAGCGGCCATTTTGCCCCTCAGCGGATCTCCCGTGAACTCCTGAGTGCCGCTCAGCGGCAGTTGCGGCTTCTCCTTTTGCACTTTTTGGTGTCTTTTCTGATTCCATCTCTCTCCTTCTTCACTTCTTTCACTACATTCACCTTAAAACCTGCACAAAAACACTGAAATCAAGCATAAACCTGTCCAGCTCTCTTATTTATGAAAATATGAATAAAAGCATGATTTCAAGCTAGTTTCTAAGTTTTAAAGGTTGCTTTTAGTATCAATTTTAAGCATGAAAATAACAGTTTTTCAATTGTTATCAGATGACACACTTCAACAGTTTTTGCAGGTGTCCATCTCCACTGAGAAAAACATTGAAGCATCATGTAAAAGGATGAGATGAACCTTCATTACCTTAGTCGGAGATTGGACGATTTTGAGGTTAATACTGAAGTTAACCCTAAGGAGGAAGGTCAAGCCATTGTCACTGAAAGTGACAAGATTTTTTATGAGAAAAAAATAGGGAGAGATGAGGAAAAGATAGAGAGAAAAGAAAAAGAAGAGTTGAGTGAAAGATAAAGATGAAGTAAAAGAAAAAGAAGTGGTTGACAGAGAAGAGAGAAAGAAGTTGAGAAGTTGAGAAGAAAAAGAGAAGGGAAGAAAAAAATAAGAAAAAAGAAAAAGAGAAAATTTAAGGAGAGGAAAAGTAAGAATAAGAAGATGAGAGGAAAGAAGAAGGAATCATATGAAAAACCCCATCCTCATCTAAAGAAGTATCACAGGAAGGAAAAGAAATTTAAGTGCTTTATGGAAATCTTCAAGAAATTGGAGATTAAAGTTCCTATGATTGAGACATTGCAACAGGTTGCTGGTTTTATTAAATTTCTGAAGAAGTTTAGTATAAAGAAGAAAAAGAAAGAGGAATTGGAGTTTTATTGGGTCAAGCTAGTGACGTTAAAAGAGCGCCTTCTAGGAGGCAACCCAGTGATTTAAGAACTTTTGTTTTTGGTTTAGTTATGAACTTTTGTTGTTTTTGTTATAAATTTGTTTATAGTGTGTAGCATCTACTAATGGTTGCTAGGTGGTTAGGTATCTACTCAACGATACTATGTTTGTATACACCTACTGATGGGTGTGGTAAGAAAGATTTGCATCTACTAAAGGGTGGTGGAGGACTTTGGGTCAGGCTCATGACGTTAAACAAGCGCTAACTGGGAGGCAACCCAGTTGGCTGACATTATTTTAATTGTTTTTGTTGATTTTGTTCTAGTTGCATGATAGGGATTGAATGTTTGAGTGATGTGAGAACCTAAATACATTGAGTGAGTGAGAGGTATTAGAATAAAGACACCTAGGGCGAGCTAGGAAGAAGGTAAGTTGAAGCCGCAAGTGTCGCTCAGCGGTAAATACCGCTGAGCACCACCACTGCATAGTTGGATGGACTTCCTAGGCGTGTTTTGGTAGGAACTTTCAGATCTCATTCCTCCCACACACTCTCAAGCAATCTCCCAAGAGTTCCCTTCATTTTTATTTTTCTTCCCCCTTCATAAAACCTCTCTTCCATTCATTTTCGCATCAAGTTTCCATTCAAGTTTGGGGTTTGGTGAGAGCATTGTTGTTACGGGTTGATTTCTTCATTGTGATTTACTAATGCTTAACAATGTGTCTTGTGGTTTTGTGAATTATGTTTGATGCAGGGATGGCCTCCTCATCGGGCAAAAGAATCAAGACTATAAGATCCAAGAAGAAGGAGAGGAAGAAGACTCTGATGATAGCATGAGTTGATGAGGAACTGAGATAACATTCATTGATGGATGCTATCAGCACTAGAGCAACATTTGTTTGATCTTTTGTTTTGTTCTAAACTTATTTGCTTCTGTTAGCAGAATAGGGTTTAATATACTCAATTGGAAACTTTGTCTGTTATGATGGTTTGCTTATGATTGTTGTGTGGTAAGTAGTGCTTGATGATGCTTTGATATTGATTGATTTTGAGATTGTGCACATTATATGCTTATATAGGTGATTCACAAGCTTTGTATACAAATGCATGATGTTGTGATTGTGATTATGATACTGAGCAGGATGTGTATATGTGGAATTTGAATGAGCTTATATGTGAGGCTTTAAGCTCCAGAGTTGTTATGATTGAATGCTATTACTTTGAAAGCATGAATGACTTTGCCTAGGTTTTCTATTATTGAATCAATTGCTTGTTTGCATCATATGATCAAGGTCATTTGTTGGTAACCCTTTTATTAGCCAAATGCATGATTTTAGCCCCACAAAAGAGAGCACTATGTGTTTTATCCTTTGAACCCTTAGCCTTGAACATGATTTGAAAACCCTTTGTGAAAAGCTTTACCTTGAGTTAAGTAGAAAATATTTGGTGGTATTGATAAATGTTCAAGTTTGGGGTTGTTAGGAAGTTATGAAAGGGAAATTGAAAGCATTGAGCTAAGAGCTAAGAACTAAGTATGTGAAAAGAAAAAGAAAAAGAGAAAGAAAAGAGAGAAAAAAAACAAAGCTCAATGCAAAGGAAAGTTGGAAATAAGTAAGAATGATTGTGTTTATATGATTCTCTTAACTCAATGGTTTTGTGATCTAGAAAAACCAATTTTCTTGTTAGCCCAGCCACACTATAAGCCATTGAAAAGTCCTTGTGATGATGCATGCTTGTGAATGTATTTGATTGTGGTTAAATGAAAGGCAAAGTCAATTCATGTGACATTTTGATAGTAGAGTGAATGAGTGGTTACCTCTTATACACTTGTGTGTTTGAGTGAAACACTTAATCTAGTGAGGAAAGATTCCATGAGCACATGAACATCCATGCTTAGTTGATTGATCATTCATGAAAAGGAGCATTTGTTGGATATTAGGTGATTGTGTGAACACTAAAGCATGTGCATGTCTTGATTGAAGTTTTTGTCATGAGCTTAATTGAGTACTTACTTATCTTGCAAAGAGGATTTTTCGAATGGAGTGAACCATTGTATTGATTGGTAGAAGATTGAGTTACATCTTGTTTGCTTGAGGACAAGCAAAGTTCTAAGTTTGGGGTTGTGATAACAATTGAAAAACTATAATTTTCATGCTTAAAATTGATAATAAAAGCAACCTTTAACTCTTAGAAACTAGCTTGGAATCATGCTTTTGTTTATATTTTTTGAAACAAGAGAGTTGGAAAGGTTTATGCTTGATTTCAGTGTTTTATGCAGGTTTTAAGGTGAATTTCATGAAAGAAGAGAAGAAGGATAGAGATGGAATCAAAAAAGAACTCATTAAGTGCAAAAGAAGAGAAGCTGCAAGTACCGCTCAGCGCCATTTTACCGCTAAGTGGCACTACTTAACACTCGTTGGCACCGCTGAGGGGTGAAAGTGAAGTTGAGCGGTATTTTACCGCTAAGCGCCATTATTTTGGGCTTGGGCCTACTTTTCTGTAATTTTTAGAATAGTATATAAGCTTTAGGACATCCTAGGGTTTGTATCTTTGGCTGGGAACGAAGCATTAACACTTTGCCCTTGAATCTCACTGGTGCACCAAGTTTTAGTTGTTCATCCTCCAAGTCATGATGAACCATCTTTCCTTTGCCATCTTTTTCTTCTCCTTCGTTAACCTGTGACAAGAAACAATTTCTACTACTCATCATTGAAGACATCAAAGATCACCTCCTCTTCTTGGTCTTTAAGTGCTATCGTCCCATCATCCACATTGATCATTACCTTGGCCGTTTTCATGAATGGCCTTCCAAGAATAATAGGAGTCTTCTCATCTTCCTTCATCTCCATCACAACAAAATCATCCAAGAATCTAAGTTTGTCTATGCAAACCACAACATCTTCTGCCACACTATAGGGCTTTTTGGTAGATCCATCTGCTAGTTGCAAAGTAACCTTTGTACGCTTCACTTTAAGACCACCAATCCTCTCCAGCACAGATAAGGTCATCAAATTGATGCTTCACCCTAAATCAATTATAGCTTTCCTTTTATTAACATTCCCTATGACGCAAGGAATAGTAAAACTTCTTAGATCTTTAACTTTTGGAGGAAGTGCCTTCTGCAAAATAACACTGCAATTGTGCATACATAGGAACCTATTGCAATGCTTCAGCCAAAGGAATTTTAATCTCCAATTTCTTGAAGATTTCTTTAAAACACCCTAATTGCTTCTCCATTTCTTTTCTACTACACTCCTTAGGGTAAGGAAGAATCTTTTCAACTTTTTCAAATTTTTTCTCTCCCCTTTTATTTTCTTTTTCTTTTCTCTCAACCTCACCTATTCTTTCTTCTTCCTCTTCTTTTAACTCAACTCTTTCTTTTCTCTCCTCTACTCTCTCATTACTTATGCTCACAACAACTTTACATTCTTCCTTAGGATTAACCTCAGTATTAGCCCTAAATTGCCTTTCAACTTTATCCTCCAACTTCTTGGCCAGTTGGCCCACCTGCCTCTCCAAATTTCTTATAGCAGCTTCAGTGCTCTTGTGGTTAGAGATAGTTACCTGCATAAATTGTTGAAAGGTTTCCTCAAGCTTTGAGGTTCTATCAGATAATGTAGATATTTGTTGTCATTGTGATTATTGTTGCGGTGGTCTATTAAATTGTCCTACTTGCCCAGATTTCCGAAATTGACCTTGACCCATACTTGGGTTAGGTTTCCACCCTTGGTTCAAATTACCTTGGCGAAATTGAGTGCCCATATAGTTGACATTTTCTTGGGCCTCTACTGGAAAAGCACATTGACCATTGATATGATCACCGCCACATAATTCACAGAGCTTTTGTTGAACCCGTGAAACATTCTACAACTCCTTTGGCAATTGAGAGAGTTTCTTCGTCAAATTCTCCAATTGTTGAGTGATAATCTTATTCTTTGCAAGCAAAGCATCATGAGATTGTAATTGTAGAACTCCCTTCTGTTGAGATGGAGCTCCTCTTTCATTATGCATCTCATTGTCATTAGTAGTCATGTTATCAATCAATTCATAAGCTTCCTCTAGAGTCTTTCATTTGATATTACCTTCAGCCGAGGCATCTAGCATCAATTTGGTTTGTTAACCAAGACCTCCAAGGAAAAGAATGACTATTGTGGCTTCATCAGAGCCATGTGTGGGTGTCTTTCTCAACAAGCTCTTGTATTTATCCCATGCTTGACCTAAAGTCTCCTCCATGCCCTACCTGAAAGAAGAAATTTCCTGCTTACCTTTGTTGATTTTCGACTGTGAAAAGTATTTGTTCAAGAACTTTGCAACCACATCTTCACATTCAGTAAAGCTATCTTCTGAGAAATAATTTAAACATAACTAAGCATTTCCTCTCAATGAGAAAGGAAACAAACTAAGCTTTATAGCGTCATCTAGCACTCCTTTGATCTTTACAGTGTTACAAATCTCATTGAAAGTTGTCACATGGTCATAGGGACTTTCATGAGACAATTCATTAAATTGGTTGCTTTTCACCAATTGTATCAACACAGGATTTACCTCCATGTTTGCAGCATTGACCCTCGGCCTTGCAATGTTATTAAAATGATGAGGGCCAACAACTGTTGTATAATCTGCCAAAGTACGTCTGCCATTATTTTCTCTAGCCATCTCTTCAGTGCTCTAGTCAGATGATTGTGGTGAAGGTTGTAAAAGTTTCTCTGGAGAAGGGAACAATTCTCTAGATGTTCGAATTCTCCTCCTCCTTCTACTTTCATCCAATCCTTCAAGAAGAGGTTCCGAAGTTTTCTTGCTTCTAGTTCTAATTGTATCCTGCATACACAAGAAAAAAAACACTAGAAAACACTATTAGAACAAAACAAAAACAAAATAAAAAAAATCAAGCAAAGCTAATCAATAATCACACAAATAGAATAGTTAAACCACGAGTCTCCGGCAACGGTGCC
Organism: Vigna nakashimae; assembly: GCA_034642375.1. NCBI lineage: Eukaryota > Viridiplantae > Streptophyta > Magnoliopsida > Fabales > Fabaceae > Vigna > Vigna nakashimae. Next base: position 40,594,612 of record CM067765.1, read on the forward strand.
AAAAACTTGTTAAGACTCCGACAAGTAAACTGAATCGTATCAAGTAATAAACATGGTAAGACCAAGTATCGTTTCCCTAGAGACTCACCGCCTAAACAGTTATGTGATTTCTTGATTAAATAACACTTGAAAACAAACTCTTTTAAGTTTAGAATGCAAATATTGAAAAGTAAATATGCATGCAATTTGATCAATTGGACAAAAGTGCAAAGATGAACGGGTTTGATATTATGGAATGAATATGTTGTTGGGGTTAGATTTCATCTAGTTTACTCTCATGCATATATTAATTCTACTTCTTCATTAATGTTAATTTAATTATCTAAAGTATTTAAAATTCGATTCCTCGGGGAAGAAAGCCTATCCTTAACTATTAGTTCATACGATTCCTAGTATTCCTAATAATTAATTCTGAAGAACAGAAGCTTAAGACAACCAGAACTCATACCCCCATTCCTGAGCAATACTGCTTCTGGGAATAATTCCCTGGATCATGAATTGTAAGATACCTTCCGGTACTCATGCAAATCATACATCATGCTAAAGAATGAGTTAAATGAAGCAAGCATTACGCAAAGAAGAATTACCCTAACAATTAATGAAAGAAGCATATATAATCAATAATCAATTCAATGCATGAGAGTTTACAAAGGTTACATCATCCCCAACAACAAATAGAGTTTAGTTCACCATTGACATGGTGAAACTAGATAAACAATGGAAAAAGAATGAAAGATAAAACCCTAGAAATTGAAGATAGGAACCCTAGGACGTCCAAGTCCTCAAATAGAACATAAAAATAATAGAAAACAGGTCCAAGCCCATGAGACGTGCGCTCAGGGCCCCACTTATGGCGCTCAACTATGTGCAGGTCAAAATTGACGCTCAGTGTCAGCTGAGAGGGCAAGCAAGAATGGTGTGTCTCTACGAAGTTTCTCTCAGTTCCCCTAAAAAAGGCGCCCGAGCGCGAGCTAGGAACATCCTGCGCTGAGGGCCCAGAAAAGGGCAGCCAAGCGTGAGACAACTTACTCTGGCGTTGAGGGCCCCTAAAGTGGTGTTTAACGCTACTACGATCTCCCTTCCTGAGTTCGAACTCCTTACTACTTCAACTCTTCTTCCAAATTATCTCAATTCCTTTTGAAAAACACTAAAATCTAGCACAAAGCCATTAAATTCAAATAACGGTAAATTCAATCGTTATCAGGTCCCCGGCAACGGCGCCAAAAACTTGTTGGTTCACTAGCAAGTGTACCGGATCGTACAAGTAATATATAATGGTAAAACAAAGTATCGTATCCCAAGAGACTCTCGGCACTAGACAGTCGTGTGATAACTTGATTAATTAAGACTGACAAGGAACGAAATCATTGGTTTAGAATGAAAATAGAGAAAATTAAATATGAATGTAGTTTTGATCAATTGAAGAGTAGCAAAACGATGAACAGATGTGGTTTGTGTTATGAGATGAATATGTTGTTGGGGTTAGATTTCACCAAGTTTACTCTCATGTATATAAGAATTCTTCTTCTTTCATTAAAGTCAACGTCACTCACTAAATTACTTAAAACTCGATCCCTCGGTGAAGAAAGTTTATCCTTAATTACTAGTTCATACGATTCCTAGCATTCCTAATAATTAATTCTGAAGATTAGGAGCTTAAGACGACTGATGACAAATTTATGAACACCGAAATACGGCGCCACAAACTTGTTGAACAACCGGCAAGTGTGACCTAATCGTTTCAAGTAATAAACTCGGTAAGACCAAGTATCGTTCTCCCAAAGGACTCACGGCCTAGTTTAGTTATGTGATTTGTTGATTATTTAAGACTTAAGAACGAAATAAGTGGAGTTTAATATGCAAAACAGAAAATAAACATGTATGCATGAATTTTGATCAATGGCTAAAATAAAATACAAACACTTCAATGGAATATATGGATGAGTATGTTGTTGGGGTTATCATTTTCATCTTATCCACTCTCATACTTTAGGAATTCAACATTCTTTTCATCCATTGTTAATGCCACTCTCTAAATCACCTTGACAAGAAGGCCTATCCTTAATTACGAGTTCATACAATTCCTAGCATTCCTAGTAATTAGTTCTTAAGTGCAGGAGCTTAACGACAACCAATATACTATTGGGAGAAATTCCCCGGATCTAGATTTCCCCGTACGTTCCCGTATCGACAAAATCAATAATCATGCATTGAATGAGTTAGACAAAGCAAGCATTGAGCAAAGAGGAAAAACCCTAACTAATGATGAAAGAAAGCATAGGTCTTAAATATAAGATGTAAAAACAAATTCCATATATAAGAGTTTCACAAGACTACATTGATTCCCCAACAACAATACAAGGTTTAGTTCACCATATTCATGGTGAAACTAGATGAATAATAATGGAAGAATGAAAGATAAAACCCTAGAAAGGTGAAGAGGTAGCCTGAGCATCCAAGATCCTCCTTCAAAGGGGTGCAGAAGAGAGTGTTTGCTTCGTTTCTGCCAAAGATACAAACCCTAGGACGTCCTAAAGGTTACATACTATTCTAAAAATATAGAAAATTTAGGCCCAAGCCCATAAGATTTCCGCTCAGCGGTAACTGCGTGAGTTGGTTTCTTCCCCTCAACGGCCATTTTGCCCCTCAGCGGATCCACCGTGATCTCTTGAGTGTCGCTCAGCGGTAAACTGCCGTTGAGCGGCAGTTGGGGCTTCTCCTTTTGCACTTTTTGGTGTCTTTTCTGATTCCGTCTCTCTCCTTCTTCAATTCTTTCACTAAATTCACCTTAAAACCTGCACAAAAACACTGAAATCAAGCATAAACCTGTTCAGCTCTCTTATTTCTGAAAATATGAATAAAAGCATGATTTCAATCTAGTTTCTAAGTGTTAAAGGTTGCTTTTAGTATCAATTTTAAGCATGAAAATATTAGTTTTTCAACTGTTATCACAACCCCAAACTTAGAACTTTGCTTGTCCTCAAGCAAACAATATGTAACTCAATTTTCTACCAATTCATATGATGGTTCACTCATTCAAAAATCTTCTTTTCAAGATAAGTAAACACTTCAATCAAACTTATGACCAAGATTTCAATCAAGATGTGCACATGCTTTGGTGTTCACAAAATCACTTAATATCAAACAAATGCTATTTTTCATGAATGATCAATCAATTGAGCATGGATGTTCATGTGCTCATGGAATATTTCCTCACTAGGTAAAGTGTTTCACTCACACACAAGTGTATAAGAGGTAATCACTCATTCACTCTACTATCACAATGTCACATGAATCAACTTTGCCTTTCATTTAACCACAATCAAAACATTCACAAGCATGCATCATCACAAGGACTTTTCAATGGCTTATAACATGGCTGGGCTAACAAGAAAATTGGTTTTTCTGGATCACAAAATCCTTGAGTTAAGAGAATCATAACAACACAATTATTCTTATTTTTCCCAACTTTCTTTTGCATTGAGCTTTGCTTTTTCTTTTCTTTTCTTTCTCTCTTTCTATGCATATTCTTAATTCTTAGCTCTTCGCTCAATGCTTTTCCTTTTTCATGCTTTCCCAACATCCCCAAACTTGAACATTTAACAATACCACACAAGATTTTCTACTTAACTCAAGGTAAATCTTTTCAAAAAGGTTTTCAATTTATGTTCAAGGCTAAGAGTTCAAAGGATAGAACACAAAGTGTTCTCTTTTAGTAGGCTAACTTTATGAATTTGGCCAATAAAAAGGGTTTCAATCAAACGGCCTTGATCATATGATGCAAAACAAGCAATTGATTCAATCATAGAGAACCTGGGCAAAATCATTCATGCTTCCACATTAATAGCATTCAATCAATAACAACTCTGGAGCTCAAAACCTCACATATAAGCTCATCCACATTTGACATACACATCCTGCTTAATCTCACATTCACAATCACAATATCATGCATTTGTTCACAAAGCTTGTGAATCACCTGTATAAGCATTTTATCTGCACATCTCAACATCAATCAATCTCAAAGCATCATTCAGCATTACTTATCACACAATCATAGTCAATAGCAAACCATCATACAAACCAGGTTTCCAATAGAGTACATCAACCCTAATCTAAAACAAAAATACGTACAGAACACTGGGTTGCCTCCCAGTAAGCGCTTGTTTAACCAACATCATACAAGCCTGACCCAAACTTTCAAGGATCAACCAACATCATCATTGTGGACAAGTGTTGCACCTTTCCCCCTAGAGGGCTTGAGACGTTGACCATTCACCACCCAACTTTTCTGTGGATCATCAGCAGCTGGATCAAATTTTATCTTGTCTTTGTAAGCCTTGGATGAATCATATGCATGTAATCGCATTTCTTCAAGCTCCAAAATCTGCCTTCTGCGTCTGCATTGAGTTTCATAAGGATCAAAATTCAAGAATTTCAAAGCCCATAACGCTCTATGCTCCAATTCTACTGGCAAATGACATGCTTTCCCATAGACTAATTGAAACGGTGATAATCCCATAGACGTCTTCATTGCCGTCCTATAAGCCCAAAGAGCATCATCCAATTTGAGTGACCAATCATTTCTCGATGAAGTCACTGTTTTTTCCAGGATCCTTTTTATTTCCCGGTTAGATACCTCAGGTTCTCCATTGGTTTGAGGATGATAAGGTGCAATTACCTTATGCTTCACTCCATAGTGTTTGAGTACTTTTTCTAGCTGATAATTACAAAAATGAGATCCTCCATCACTAATCAACACTCTTGGAGTGCCAAAACGTGAGAATATCTGCTTCTTCAAGAATTTAATTACCGTGCTAGCATCATTTTTAGGACAAGCTAATGCTTCCACCCATTTAGTCACATAATCCACTGCTACCAAAATATTTTCATTGTTGAAAGATGGAGGAAAGGGTCCAACAAAGTCAATACCCCAGCAATCAAAAACCTCAACCTCTAAAATGCCTTGTAATGGCATCTCATGACGTTTAGTGATCGTCCCTGCTCTTTGACATTTATCACAATTTCTGGCATGATTATGGGCATCTTTAAATAAAGTTGGCCAATAAAACCCTAATTGAAGGACTTTTGCTGTTGTTCTTTCTCCGTTAAAATGTCCTCCATAAGGTGAATCATGACAATGCCAGAGAATTCCTTCTGCTTCTTCATTTGTCACACATCTCCTCAGAAGATTATCTGCTCCAATCTTGAACAAATAAGGATCATCCCAAACAAACTGCTTGGCATCATGCAAAATTTTTTTTCTTTGTTGCCAAGTTAAGTCTTCTGGCATGACCCTTGCAGCTTTGAAATTAGCCATATCAGCAAACCAGGGCCTCTGATGAATATACATGAGTGTTTCATCTGAAAAAGATTCCCAGATTTCGGATTCCTTGCTAGTGACCTCATTGTTGACTAACCGTGACAAATGATCAGCAATCAAGTTCTCACTTCCTTTCTTATCACGGATTTCTACATCAAATTCTTGCAACAGTAGTACCCATCTAATCAGACGTGGCTTAGAATCTGGCTTTGTCAACAAATATTTGATAGTTGCATGATCTGTATAGACAATCACCTTAGATCCAATAAGATAAGGTCGAAATTTCTTGGCCAGGAATTCTTTTTCTGTGGTAGCATAATTCAGTTGACCATCATTCAGAACTTTGCTAGCATAATAAATTGGATGAAACTTTTGTTCTTTTTGCTGGCCAAGAACAACTCCTATTGCATAATCACTTGGATCACACATCAATTCAAAATTTTTATTCCAATCTGGCGCTACAATCACTAGAGCTGACACTAATTTATTCTTCAATGTGTCAAAAGCTTTCAAACAGTCTTCATTCATCACAAAAGGAGCATCCTTCATCAAAAGATTACTCAATGGTTTAGCAATTTTTGAGAAATCTTTGATGAATCTTCTAAAAAACCCAGCTTGACCGAGAAAACTCCTAATCCCCCTTACATTTGTTGGTGGAGGCAGTTTCTCAATGACTTCTACTTTAGCTTTATCTACCTCAATTCCTTTAGCAGAAATTTTATGCCCCACCACAATTCCTTCCGTTACCGTGAAATGACATTTCTTCCAATTAAGAACAAGATTTGTCTGAACACATCTGTTGAGAACAGTGTTCAAATTAGCCAAACATTTTTGGAAAGAATTTCCAAAAACTGAGAAATCATCCATGAACACTTCAATACATTTTTCTAAGAGGTCTCCAAAAATTGCCTGCATACACCTTTGAAATGTAGCCGGAGCATTACACAATCCAAATGGCATCTTTCTATATGCAAAGATACCAAAAGGACAAGTAAAGGCCGTCTTCTCCTGATCTTTTGGATCTACCACAATTTGATTGTATCCAGAATATCCATCTAGAAAACAATAGAAAGTCTGACCTGATAACCTTTCTAACATCTGATCCATGAAAGGAAGAGGAAAATGATCTTTCCTAGTGGCTTTATTTAGCTTCCTGTAATCAATGCACATACGCCAGCCAGTAACTGTCCTAGTAGGAATGAGTTCATTCTTATCATTATAAATTACTGTCATCCCACCTTTCTTTGGAACCACCTGTACTGGACTCAGCCATTCACTATCAGAGATTAGATAGATGATACCAGCTTCTAGCAGTTTCAACACTTCTTTTCTGACCACCTCCTTCATAACAGGATTTAACCTTCTCTATGGTTGAGCACTTGGTTTATAATCTTCTTCCATAAAAATCTTGTGCATGCAATAAGTTGGGCTAATACCTTTAAGATCTGATATTGACCACCCAATTGCTTCTTTGTTGGCTTTCAGAATTTCTATCAACTGCTCTTCTTCTTGTAGAGATAAAGAGTTATTGATGATGACTGACTTTGTTCTATCTTCTTCTAGAAAAACATATTTCAGATGTGATGGCAATCTTTTTAATTCTGGCGTCTTTGCTTTGACTTCTTCTTCCTTATCAATTATTTCGAATATTGGATCTTCCTCTGGACTCTTTTTCAATGTTTCCAAGTCCATCAGACATTCATCAATCAGTTTCTCTTCTTCTTCATCTAAATCTTCACATGCATCAATGAGAGTTTTCTCTAGTGGAGAAATATTTCGCACCATCCTTTCTTGCACCACACAAACTTCATCAAGTTCATCAAATTGAAAACATGCTTTGCCATCATTTGGATATGTCATGGCCTTGGATACGTCAAAAGTGACTTCTTCATCATCAACTCTCAATTTAAGCTTACCATTCTCTACATCAATTAAAACTCTAGCAGTCTTCATAAAAGGTCTCCCAAGAATAAGAGGAACATCACTATTCCCTTCCATCTCCATCACAATAAAATCCACTGGGAATACAAATTTATCAACCTTCACTAGAACATCTTCAACCACTCCATATGGATATTTAAGAGACCTGTCCGCCAGTTGAAGAGCCATTCTGGTTGGTTTGATTTCCAAACCCTGAATTGTTCTGCACATGGATAGCGGCATTAAATTAATGCTAGCTCCCGAATCAATCAATGCTCTTCCAACTTTCAAATCTCCTATGGTGCATGGAATAGTGAAGCTCCCTGGATCTTTAAGTTTAGGAGGTAGTTTTTGTATGATTGCACTGCAGTTACCCTGTACATTAATAGTTTCCTTTTCAATGTACTTGTTTTTCTTTGTAAGGAGTTCCTTCAAAAACTTTGCATATGCTGGCATCTGTTGCAATGCTTCAGAGAATGGTATAGTGATCTCCAGCTTCTTAAACAACTCCATGAATCTTTCCAACTGCTTTTCTTTCTCCTTCCTTGAATAACTCTTTGGATAAGGAAGTGGCTTTTCACCCTCTTTTTCTTTTTCTTTTTCCTTTCTTTCTTCTCTCTCTTTTTTTTCTATCCTCTCGTCTTCTTCTTTTTTCTTTTTCTCTCTCTCAACTCTTTCTTTCCACTCACATGTTTCTTTTTCACTCTCACTCTCATTTTCTTTCTCCTCTCTTTCTTTTTTCCTCTCCTCTAACACTCTACCACTTCTGGTCACAACAGTTTTACACTCCTTCATGACATTATCATGTTTCATCTTGTCAGCTATTCGCTCAACATAGATCTCCATATTTTTAAATGCAGCATCCACATTCTAACAATAAGATGCATTCGTCTTTAAGAATCTTTGGAAAGTCTCGTCAAGTTTTGTTGTCTTCTCAGATGGAGTAGATTGCATTTGCCATTTTTGTTGTTGCCCTCGAACCATTGAGACTTGTTGTATCTCTTGTGGTATTTGAGAAAGCTTCATAATTACTTCTTCCAACTGTTGAGAGATAATTCTATTTTGAATAAGAAAAACATCATTTGATTGTAACAACTCCTTCTGATTCAGATATCCTCTTTCAATGTTAAGTTCGTTGTCACTAGTAGCCATATTTTCAATAATTTCTGTTGCTTCCTCTGGAGTTTTCCATTTAATGTTTCCTCCTGCTGAGGCACGAAGCATCATCTTGGTTTGTGAACCAAGACCTCCAAGGAAGGTTAGGACTACTTCCTCTTCTTTGAATCCATGTGTGGGTGTTTTTCGTAGCAAGCATTTGTATCTATCCAATGCATGTCCCAGTGATTCTTCCATGCCCTGCCTAAATGAAGAGATCTCTTGCTTGCCTTTAGTCACCTTTGATTGTGGGAAGTACTTGTTTAAAAACTTCGTTACCACTGCTTCCCACTCTATGAAACTTCCTTCTGGGAAAGAATTTAACCAATGCTTCCCATTGCCTCCCAATGAGAAAGGAAACAAGCTAAGTTTGATTGCTTCATCTGGCACCCCATTAATCTTTAATGTGTTGCAAATCTCATTGAATGTAGTGAGGTGCTCATATGGGCTTTCATGAGATAACCCATTGAATTGGTTGCTTTTCACCAGTTGGATCAGTGCTGGTTTGACCTCCATATTAGCTGCATTGACTCTAGGTCTAGCTATTCTGTTAAAGTGCTGAGGTCTAGCTATATTGGTGTAATCAGCAAGAGTTCTTCTGACATTATTGTTCTCCATATTTTTTGTGTTGTGGTCAGAACCTTGTGGTGATGGTTGTAACAGAGTTTCCAGAGGAGGGAAAAGTTCTCTAGATGTTCGGATTCTTCTCCTACGTCTACTCTCGTCTAAACCTTCAAGAAGAGGTTCTGTTGTTTTCTTGCTCCTTGTTCTAATTGCTTCCTGCATACACAAGAAAAGAAAATCCTAGAATATTTGGTTAGCACAAAAAGATATAGGAGAAGATATAAGATTCAGAGAATAAAATAAAGTAAAATAAAAACCGAAAAAATAAAAAACAGAAATTCAAAATTAAAGTCAAAGATAATCAATAATCACACAAATTAACTAGTTCAACCACGAGTCCCCGGCAACAGCGCCAAAAACTTGATGACAAATTTATGAACACCGAAATACGATGTCACAAACTTGTTGAACAATCAACAAGTATGACCAAATCGTTTCAAGTAATAAACTCGGTAAGACCAAGTATCGTTCTCCCAAAGGACTCACGGCCTAGTTTAGTTATGTGATTCGTTGATTAGCTAAGACTTAAGAACAATATAATTGGATTTTACTATGAAAAAGACGAAAATAAACATGTATGCATGAGGTTGATCAATGGCTAAAACAAAATACAAACACTTTCAATGGAATATATGGATGAGTATGTTGTTGGGGTTTATCAATTTCATCTTATCCACTCTCATATATTTTAGGAATTCAACATTCAATTCATCATCGTTAATGCCACTCTCTAAATTACCTTGTCAAGAAGGCCTATCCCTAATTACGAGTTCATACAATTCCTAGCATTCCTAATAATTAGTTCTTTTAGCACAAGAGCTTAACGACAACCAATATACTATTGGGAGAAATTCCCCGGATCTAAACTTACCCGTACGTTCCCGTATCAACAAAATCAATAATCATGCATTGAATGAGTTAAACAAAGCAAGCATTGAGCAAAGAGAAAAAACCCTAACTAATGATGAAAGAAAGCATAGGTCTTAAATATAAGATATAAACACAAATTCCATATATGAGAGTTTCACAAGACTACATTGATTCCCCAACAAACATACAAGGTTTAGTTCACCATATTCATGGTGAAACTAGATGAACAATAATAAAAGAATGAAGGATAAAACCCTAGAAAGGTGAAGAGGTAGCCTGATCATCCAAGATCCACCTTCAAAGGGGTGGAAGAGAGAGTGTTTGCCTCGTTTCTGCCAAAGATACAAACCCTAGGACGTCCTAAAGCTTATATACTATTCTAATATTACAGAAAATTTAGGCCCAAGCCCAAATGTGTGCCGCCCAGCGGTAAAGTGCCGCTCAACGGTAAGTGCGTGAGTTGGTTTCTTCCCCTCAGCGGCCATTTTGCCCCTCAACGGATCTCCCGTGAACTCCTGAGTGCCGCTCAGCGGCAGTTGCGGCTTCTCCTTTTGCACTTTTTGGTGTCTTTTCTGATTTCATCTCTCTCCTTCTTCACTTCTTTCACTAAATTCACCTTAAAACCTGCACAAAAACACTGAAATCAAGCATAAACCTGTCAAACTCTCTCATTTCTGAAAATATGAATAAAAGCATCATTTCAAGCTAGTTTCTAAGTATAAAGGTTGCTTTTAGTGTCAATTTTAAGCATGAAAATAACAGTTTTTCAACTGTTATCATTACCACTACTTCCCACTCTGTGAAGCTTCCCTCTGGATAAGAATTTAACCAAAGCTTAGCATTGCCTCCTAATGAGAAAGGAAACAAGCTAAGTTTGATCGCTTCATCTGGCACCCCATTTATTTTCATTGTGTTGCAGATCTCATTAAATGTAGTGAGGTGCTCATATGGGCTTTCGTGAGATAACCCATTGAATTGATTGCTTTTCACCAGTTGGATCAACGCTGGTTTGACCTCCATGTTAGCTGCATTGACTCTAGGTCTAGCTATGCTGTTAAAGTGCTGAGGCCCAACTGTATTGGTGTAATCAGCAATAGTTCTTCTAATATTATTGTTCTCCTATTTTCTGTGCTATGGTCAGAACCTTGTGGTGATGGTTGCAACAGAGTTTCCGGAGGAGGGAAAAGTTCTCTAGATGTTCGGATTCTTCTCCTCTGTCTACTCTCGTCTAAACCTTCAAGAAGACATTTTGCAGTTATCTTGCTCCTAGTTCGAATTGCCTCCTGCATACACAAGAACACAAAACCCTAAAATATTTGGTTAGCACAAAAAGATATAAGAGAAAATATAAGATTCAAAGAATAAAATAAAATAAAATAACATAAAAACCGAAAAATAAAAACAAAAAATAAAAAGAAATTCAAAATTAAAGTCAAAGATAATCAATAATCACACAAATTAACCAGTTAAACTACGAGTCCCCGGCAACGGCGCCAAAAACTTGATGACAAATTTATGAACACCGAAATACGGCGCCACAAACTTGTTGAACAATCGGCAAGTGTGACCGAATCGTTTCAAGTAATAAACTCGGTAAGACCAAGTATCGTTCTTCCAAAGGACTCACGGCCTAGTTTAGTTATGTGATTCGTTGATTTTTTTAAGACTTAAGAACGAAATAAGTGGAGTTTAATATGCAAAACATAAAATAAACATGTATGCATGAATTTTGATCAATGGCTAAAATAAAATACAAACACTTCAATGGATAATATGGATGAGTATGTTGTTGGGGTTATCAATTTCATCTTATCCACTCTCATATACTTTAGGAATTCAACATTCTTTTCATCAATTGTTAATGCCACTCTCTAAATCACCTTGACAAGAAGGCCTATCCTTAATTACAAGTTCATACAATTCTTAGCATTCCTAGTAATTAGTTCTTAAGTGCAGGAGCTTAATGCAACCAATATACTATTGGGAGAAATTCCCCGGATCTAGATTTCCCCGTACGTTCCCATATCAACAAAATCAATAATCATGCATTGAATGAGTTAAACAAAGCAAGCATTGAGCAAAGAGGAAAAACCCTAACTAATGATGAAAGAAAGCATATAGGTCTTAAATATAAGATGTAAAAACAAATTCCATATATGAGAGTTTCATAAGACTACATTGATTCCCCAACAACAATACAAGGTTTAGTTCACCATATTCATGGTGAAGCTAGATGAATAATAATGGAAGAATGAAAGATAAAACCCTAGAAAGGTGAAGAGGTAGCCTGAGCATCCAAGATCCTCCTTCAAAGGGGTGGAGAAGAGAGTGTTTGCTTCTTTTCTGCCAAAGATACAAACCCTAGGACGTCCTAAAGCTTATATACTATTCTAAAAATACAGAAAATACTGCTCTTGGGAATAATTCTATAAGAACCTAAATTGTAAGGAACCTCCCGGAACTCATGCAATTCATACATCACGCTATGAATGACTTAAACAAAGCAAGCATTGATCACAGAAGAATTAGCCTAAAAGTTAATGAAGAAGCATAAATTATTAAGAATCAATTCAAATACATGAGAATTCAAAAGGTTACATCATCCCCCAACAACAATTAGAAGTTAGTTCCCCATTGTCAAGGTGAAACTAGATGTACAATGGAGAAGAATGAGATAGAAAAACCCTAAAAGTTGAAGATGGAAGCTCCCGCATCCAAATCCGCCTTCAAAGAGCGGAAGAGTGTGTTGTTGCACCTCCTTTGCTAAAGATACAAAACCTAGGGTGTCTGGGTCCTTTAAATAGAGCGGAAATAGAACAGAAACAAAGCCCAGGCCCATCTCGATGGTGCTCAACGCCCCACTTAGGGCGCTCGGGCGTGCTGCGATACTAAAATTGGTGCTCAGCTTCACTCGGAGGGCAAGCAGGTGTGGTTCTTCAGGAAAAGTGTCGCTCAACGCCCCAAAAAGGGCGCCCAGGAAGTGTGCAGTAGGATTTGGCGCTGAGGGCTCCAAAAAGGGCACTCAAGCTTCGGGCATTCCCTACTTTCTGGTGTTTTTTCAGACTTTCTGAGCTCCATCTCCTTGGCACTTCATCTCTACTTCCATATTATCTCATGTCCTGCCAAAATAAGGGAATTTAGTAATAAACTCATCAAGTTCAACCTTAACTCTCTTATTCACACAACTTAACAGAAAAACATGATTTCAAGCAAGTTTCTAAGTAGAAGAGGGTGCATTTAGTATCAAATCACATCACAGATAACAGTATTTTCAACCGTTATGAGAGTCCTTTACTTCTTGTTCCAAATAGGCTTTCTCTTTTTCAGATTTTTCCATCATGATGAGATTGCTTTCTGATACATTCCCTTTATTTTCCTTTTGATCCTTGTTGCTTTCTTCTTGTTTAGGAATCTTGTAAATTTTCCAGCTTGTAGATCTATCCTTCCAGTTCTTGATTTCAGTCCTTCTACACCACTTTTCTTTTTTCGCAAAAGATCTGTTTCAAAAGATTCATAAAATCCATTAGTAATAGAATTATGTTTCTCATGACATGCAACATGCACTAGTTCAAAACAAGATTCACTTTTTTTCATAGTTTGAGAAACATATGTTATTTTTAGGATTAGTCGATTTAATGAAAATAGTAATCGACTAGTTTTTCAAATATTTTATGAAAACCTTCTCTGGTGCCAATTGCTAAAATAGAATGGTTCAATTTCTCACACCAAGATAGGGGGTGAATTGGTGAAGTATAAAATTTAAAACTTTCAAAATCTTTTTCACCAAAAGAGATGCCTTTATACTTTTCTTGAAACGCAAGTTAAAAGATTTTCAATGCAGCAGAAATTTAATCGAATTCATATAAAGTATAATCGATCAAATGTAACAGAGTAGGGATAAGAAATATCAAACGCTGAGTTTTTATACTGGTTCGGCCAAGCCTACATCTAGTGTCCTTCCAACCACAAGAAGTCAATGCACTATAATGATCAAGGTTTTTACAACAAGGTTTTTATAGAGACCTCACGTCAAAAATAGAAAACACCTCTTTAACCCTCTAATCAAAATATAGACAGTATAGAAACAGACTAGCAACAAGAATCCCCTCTCATGCAGTCGAACTGATACAAGAAGGTCTAACACCATAGGACCCATCACAAGAGGAATGGCCAAAAAGCTCCAAGATGAGTATTCTCCCCAAGGTCAAATACTATTTGCTATTTTTGGATGGAAAATTGGAGAACAAGAAGATGTTCCAAATTTGCCAAAACATGGAGAAGGGTAAAATGGACATTTACTAAAATGGACATTTACACACAAGAAGGGGTGTGCTTATCCTTCTATGGGGTGGCATTAGTAATTTTTCATTTTTCACATGTAAAATTCAATTATCAACGTGTTTCATAAGGCTTTCTAGAAGCCACACATTTAGCACATGGTTAACATTTCAGATCTAAAGAAAACGTGTAAAAGGCTTGCTTAAGCTTTGAGATTGATCTATAAAATCTCAGAAGCAAAGCTTGAAGTTCACTTTTGAATATATGGAGTTTTACTATGCTGATGCATTTTTCCAGCAACCAGAACTCTGCCAAAAGTCACCTCTTATTGAGCTTTCCTTCTCCTTCTAGCTTCCTTCAAGTGAAGGCTTTCTGAGTTAGATAATTGATAACAGTTGAAAAACTGTTATTTTCATGCTTAAATTTGATACTAAAAGCAACCTTTAGACTTAGAAACTAGCTTGAAATCATGCCTTTTATCTATATTTTCATAAATAAGAGAGCTGGACAGGTTTACGCTTGATTTAAGTGTTTTTGTGCAGGTTTTGAGGTGAATTTAGTGAAAAGAGTGAAGAAGGAGAGAGATGACATTAGAAAAGACAAGAAAGAGTGCAAAAAGAGAAGTCGAAGGCACCGCTCAGCGGCAATTTACCGCTGAGCGGCACTCAAGAGGTGACGTTGGAACCGCTGAGGGGCAAGCTGGCCGTTGAGGGGAGAAAACGTGAAGCGTACTCACCGCTGAGCGGTAATTACCGCTGAGCGGCACTTTTTGGGCTTGGGCTTTTGTAATCTTTTGTAACTCTAGATTAGTATATAAGGGCTTGCACGTCCTATAGTTAGGTATCTTTGGCAGAAACGAAGTAAACACTCTCTCTTCCACCCCTTTTGAAGGAGGATCTTGGATGCTCAGGCTACCTCTTCACCTTTATTGGGTTTATTCTTTCATTCTTTCATTGTTATTCATCTAGGTTCACCATGACGATGGTGAACTAAACCTTGTATGTTTGTTGGGGAATCAATGTAATCTCTTGAAGCTCTCATATATGGATTTGTTGAGTACATCTTTTGAGTAAGACATATGCTTTCTTTCATCATTTAGTTAGGGTTTTTCCTCTTTGCTCAATGCTTGCATTGTTTAACTCATTCTAATGCATGATTATTGGTTTTGTCGATACGGACACGTACGGGGAAGTCTAGATCCGGGGAATTTCTCCCAATATTTTACTGACAACATTATATTGGTTGCCTTAAGCTCCTGCACTCATGAACTAATCATTAGGAATGCTAGGAATTGTATGAACTATTTGATTAGGGAGAAGCCATCTAGAATGGTAAATTAGAGAGTGGCATTAACAATGATGATTTGAATGTTGAATTCCTAAAATATATGAGAGTGAATGAGATGAAATTGACCCCCAACAACATATTCATTCATATATTTCATTGAAAGTGTTTATCTTTTGTCTTTGCCATTGATCAAATTCATGCATACATGTTTATTTTCTGTCTTGCATTTTAAACTCTAAATATCTCGTTTGTAAGTCCTAGCTAATCAACAAATCACATAACTAAATTAGGCCGTGAGTCCTTTGGGAAGAACGATACTTGGTCTTACCAAGTTTTATTACTTGAACGATTCGGTCATACTTGCCGATTGTGAAACAAGTTTGTGACATCATATTTTGGTGCTTACAAATTTGTCCATCAATAATCCATTCACCATAGAGCTCTGCATCCATCTCTACATCCATCTCTATATCCATCTCTGCATCCAGATCTGCCTCCACTGCATTAACTATACTGCTGCTGCTAAATCACATCTCAGTCCGCTGCCACTGCCTCTCGTGAGCCATATTCAACACTGCTCATGATTCAATTCATCATTCCACTGCCTTTAATCCTCACTTCTGTTGGAGCAACTTCATCAAGTGGTATTCAGAGCCTAGGTTCTGCATCACGCTCCAGCTGAGTATCTGTTTTCATTCGCTGCATTCTGTCAACATTTCCATTCTTGTTTTCTGTTTTCTGTTGTACTGTTACATTGTTTTCACAGTTCCAATAGATTCCAATTGAGAAATTTGTTGTTTCCAGCTTTTAATTGCTTTATTGTTCATCATTTTAATCGGTCAATTCTTTGCTTTGAGTCTTTTAATTTAGAAATCCAATTTTGTCATGTCTAGTACTGTATTGTGGTTTATTTTTTCAAATTTCTGAGTTGAAACTGGTTTGGGATAAATCTGCTGTGTTGATTGGATTTTCAATAGAAGCACATGAGATGAGCAATGATGAATGAGCTTAGTGCATCTTGAATTCCATCACAGTGCAGTTCCAGTTAATGCAGAATTTAAATCTGTTTTGAATCTGATTTAAAATGTGTTTCTGAAATGCACCGTGTGAAGTTAAAAATTGGTGATGATGGAGTTACTATAATGTGATGTGTGCATACCATATAAACAAGGAATTGTGTCAGGAGCGGCTGTAGCGGAATGGTTAGCGTGGAATAACAAACCAAGAGGGGGGGTGAATTGGTTCTTACTAAAAACGTGTGCCTTAAAAATTTCTACTCAATTAAACTTACTTAGCAAATAATAAAGACAATAAAATAGAGTAAGGTTGAGAGAAATTTGCACAGATGATTTTATCCTGGTTCGGATCTTACCAATCCTACGTCCAGTCGCTTATCTCAAAACAAGATAAACAATTCACTAATCACAAAACAATTACAAACTACAATCACAAAGATACAATTTGTAAAAGTTTAGAAAACACCTCTCTTGATGCCACAAGATATGAGACAACACCTCCTTTGAATCTTCACAAAGGATGAACACCTCCTCCGAATACTTCACGAAGGATGAACACCTCCTCCGAATACTTCACGAAGGATGATTCTCTTCCGAACACCTCCTTAGACACACCAAGGATGAACCGGCTATTTCCTCTGTCACCGTAGCAGCACTTCACCAGCTCCACAGACAAGAGTTTCACAAGCCGAACAAGAACACACAAGTCTCAAGAATTTCTGAGTATTTGAGCACAAGGGAAGAGTTTCTGTGTCTCTAGATATTTTTAAGAGGAAATGAGAGTCTATTTATAGACTCATCCAAAGGCTCTTCCATTCACTAAAAGACAAACTTAACGGCTAGTTTGTCCAACGGCCATAAACGGCTAGTTTGTCCAACGGCCATAAACGGCTAGTTTGTCCAACGGCCATAAACGGCTAGTTTGTCCAACGGTCATAAACGGCTAGTTTCTTCAACGACTAGTTTCTCCAACGTCCGTGTTAAGTGCGATACTCTTACCGTTAACCGTCACTATTCACGTGAATAGTGTTACTATTCATATGAATAGTACTATAGTGTTTTGTTGCAATGATTTACTATAGTAATTTTACAAAACACTTTTCTTTTTCTAATCTAAGTCCTATACATATTTCTAAGAGTATTACAAAAGCTTTCCATCACAATATAAGTCTTCATAACATCTTGAATCTTGATTTCTCTTGACTTGATTTGGACATCATCAAAACTTCATCTTGATCATTTTGCTAACAATCTCCCCCTTTTTGATGATGATCAAAAACTCCTTGATTTAAAGCTTTTGGTAATAATCTGTATTTAAAACACAACTTATGGAAGAAAGAGTGCATTAGTGAATAAGCACAAATAGTACAAATAGGCAAATAAGCTTTAAACATTTTCTCCCCCTTTTTGATCATAATTAAAAAGTTGTGTTGATGTTCTCCCCCTAAGATAATACTCCCCCTTAATAAAAGCATGTATGCATATGAGCTAAAAATATTTCAAATTTAAAGATTCATTCAAACATGCACAATAGGATATTTAAAGCAAATATTTTTAGGAGAAAGATCTTATAAAACATTGTTTAGATCTTTATCTTGAGGATTGTCATCATTATTTGCTTCATTTGTTGTCTTCTACAAATCTTCGTCATTGCCTGCATGTAATTCAACTGACTCAAGAGGTTTTGCCTCAAGGTTTACAATTTCATCAAAGACAACATGCTCACATAAAAAGTTTTCCGATTGAAAACTATATATGCTTTGTATATCAGAAGATATAAAAATAGTTTTACCGGTCTTGAAAAAATTTTCTTAAAATTTGTTTTAAAGAAATTCTTAAATTTTTAAACAATAGGTACCCAACTACTTGTATGGGTCCTTTGGGTTAGATTTAGAAAAAAGAAATTATTTTATAACCCAAACATATCTACCACTTGGAACACCATAATGCTTAATTTTACATTTATTAGATGTATGACCCTTTTTCATACAATAAAAGCATGATACAACATTTGTGTTCCTATAAGTTGTTCCTTTTTCTACCCAAGTTCTACGGGTTCTATGATTGTGTTTATTTTTAATTCTAGGAACATATTTATTTTTAACAACCTTATTTTCATTATTTTTACTACATTCTCCTGAGGTTGTTTCATCTAGTAGTTTCTTATAATTAACACAAGATGCACATTCATTACTACTAGTAAATTTACCCTTTTCAAAAATTAAAACTTTATTTTTCAAATCTTTATTTTCTTCAAAAGTATTTTCAAAATTTAATTTTAAATTCTTATTTTCTTCAAGAATATTTTCAAAATTTAATTTTAAATTTTTGAAATCCTTTTTCAACTTCTGATGGGCTTTATCTAACTTTTCAGATTCTACTATTAAAGCAGCATAAATTTCATGCAATTCATTTTCACTAATTTGACTATAATTATCAGAATCGCTAGATGTACTTACTTGGCTTCCAGCGTCGTCGTTCACCACTAAACAGATGTTTGCTTCTTCATCTGAGTAGCTTGAATCTGAAATGGTCTCATTGTCATCTTCCCATGCAATGTATGCCTTCTTTTTCTTGAAGAATTTCTTTTCTTCACCCTTCTTTTGATTTGGGCAGTCTGCTTTTAAATGTCCCTTTTCTCCGCAACCGTAGCATCGGTAATTTGAGGAAGATACTGGATTATCTTTCTTTTCATATCTAAATTTTCCTTTACCTTTAGACTTCATGAACCTATTGAGCCTTTTTATCATGAGTCTCAATTCTTCTTCTTCGTCTGAGTTTTCATCTTCCGATTTACCTTTGCTTCTTTCAACCTCCGACTTTAACGCCAAACTCTTCTTGTTGTTTTTGGCTTTTGATTCTTCTTCATCAAGTCTTCCGAGGTCAAGTTCATGCTCTCTCAACTTTCCAAATAATGCAGCCATGGTCATTGTGTTGAGATTTTGTGACTCAGAAATTGCAGTCACTTTTGGTTGCCAAGACCTGTCTAAAGATTTCAAAATTTTTATATTAAGCTCATCAGTATCGAAAGACTTACCTAGTCCAATAAGATGGTTTACGATGTTGGTGAAGCGTTTCTGAACATCTACTATTGTTTCCCCTTGCTTCATCCTGAACATCTCGTATTCCTGGATTAAGGTATTCTTTCTAGCTCTCTTAACATCATTTGTACCTTCATGGGTTACTCTTAGTACTTCCCACATTTCTTGTGCAGTTTTACAAATAGAAATCCTGTAAAACTCATCAACAGTTAAAGCAGATGAAATAATATTACGAGCTTTTACATCATTACCAAATTTTTTCTTATCTTGAGCAGTCCATTGGTCACGGGGCTTTGGTTCCTGCATATTGTTAGTTGGAACAAAAGGACCAGATGCAACAGCATCCCAAATATCTATATCAATAGATTCCATAAAAATTTGCATTCTAACCTTCCAGAATGCGTAATTTTCACCTGTGAATAGTGGTGGTCTATTGATAGAAGCACCCTCTGCGAATGTTTGAAACGATCCCGCCATTTGAATGACTATCAAAGCAAGCTCTGATACCAATTGTCAGGAGCGGCTGCAGCGGAATGGTTAGCGTGGAATAACAAACCAAGAGGGGGGGTGAATTGGTTCTTACTAAAAACGTGTGCCTTAAAAATTTCTACTCAATTAAACTTACTTAGCAAATAATAAAGACAATAAAATAGAGTAAGGTTGAGAGAAATTTGCACAGATGATTTTATCCTGGTTCGGATCTTACCAATCCTACGTCCAGTCGCTTATCTCAAAACAAGATAAACAATTCACTAATCACAAAACAATTACAAACTACAATCACAAAGATACAATTTGTAAAAGTTTAGAAAACACCTCTCTTGATGCCACAAGATATGAGACAACACCTCCTTTGAATCTTCACAAAGGATGAACACCTCCTCCGAATACTTCACGAAGGATGAACACCTCCTCCGAATACTTCACGAAGGATGATTCTCTTCCGAACACCTCCTTAGACACACCAAGGATGAACCGGCTATTTCCTCTGTCACCGTAGCAGCACTTCACCAGCTCCACAGACAAGAGTTTCACAAGCCGAACAAGAATCACCTCCTTCGAATGCTTCACGAAGGATGATTCTCTTCCAGACACTTCCTCAGACACACCAAGGATGATCAAGCTATTCCTCCGTCACCGCAGTACCACTTCAGGACTTTGCAGACAAGAGTTTCCTTAGCTTCAGCAATTTCACAGAGTTCTCACAAGAGTTCAGAGTACTTGAGCACAAGGGAAGAGTTTCTGTGTCTCTAGATATTTTTAAGAGGAAATGAGAGTCTATTTATAGACTCATCCAAAGGCTCTTCCATTCACTAAAAGACAAACTTAACGGCTAGTTTGTCCAACGGCCATAAACGGCTAGTTTGTCCAACGGCCATAAACGGCTAGTTTGTCCAACGGCCATAAACGGCTAGTTTGTCCAACGGTCATAAACGGCTAGTTTCTTCAACGACTAGTTTCTCCAACGTCCGTGTTAAGTGCGATACTCTTACCGTTAACCGTCACTATTCACGTGAATAGTGTTACTATTCATATGAATAGTACTATAGTGTTTTGTTGCAATGATTTACTATAGTAATTTTACAAAACACTTTTCTTTTTCTAATCTAAGTCCTATACATATTTCTAAGAGTATTACAAAAGCTTTCCATCACAATATAAGTCTTCATAACATCTTGAATCTTGATTTCTCTTGACTTGATTTGGACATCATCAAAACTTCATCTTGATCATTTTGCTAACAAATTGTCCAAGACAATCAATCTGGTTGCACCATTCTGTAGAATCCATAACTCATTCAAGCAGCTTGACCGAACTGCACCTATCTTTGATTGATGTTTCTGAATTTTTATGATTTTTGAATCTTTCCAGTTTAGAGTTCTTTCTGGACATCTCTTAAATGCATTTCTAGAGTCTTGTTTAAGTTTGATTTGCTGTCCTAGAATCATTTTATTTGATTACATATCAGTTTGATTCCTTTGCAAAAAAATTGGATGGTGAATTGGCCAAATTTGGTGTGAAAGAGCAACTGCAATAGTCAAATTTTGATTTAAAAGCATTTAGCCTCTGCTGGCAGTTTGCACAAGTCATATTTGGAAAAACAAATTTGCTCCAATCATAAAATTAAGAGTCCAAATTTGTTTGTGCAAAATGACCATTCAAACCACCAATTTTTAAGCATCTTTTTCTGGTATAGTTGCAGAATTTTTAATTTGAAAGCTTGTTGTGATTACTGCATCAAATTTAGTTCAGAATTGGTAGCAAAAGCTTGGTTCAATTGAATTAAAAGAAGTGCACAATTCCAATCTTACCATACACTGCATTGTAAAAAGCTGTGTGAACCAGTGCCAAGCAAAATTTAAAACTCTGATGCACAATTTTTTTTCAGCTTTCTTCTAGGCATTTTGTCAAACACTTTGCCTAGTTTACATTTGGTTTCGAAATTGATCAAAGCTGCAACTTATCTTTGTTTCTTGCTTTTCAAATCTACTCTAGATCCTTTCCTAAGTTCATTTTGAGTGCCACCATTCATTGGAAACCGATTAATTGATTAATTTAAGCTGTTTGAAAATCCTGCACATAAGCTGTTTGATAAAACTACAGTTGTGCATTCTGGTTTAACAGTTTCTGGCAGCAGCAGTGTTGATTTTCTGGCTTAATAATTGATTATTGGTGGTCTGTATGAGCTCTTTGTTGGGTGCAGAATTATCTCAGGAGGTCCTACAACACTGGTAGCATCTTAGGGAGTGGATTGGAGCAAGGAAAGATCAACATTGAGGCTGAAATTTTTGGTGCAGCAGAACCAAATTCTTCACTGGTCTGCATCAAACTGGTTGCTGCAACAACAGCATAATTCACTTGCAGCTGAGAGAATTGCATGAATCCAAGCTGATTCATTACTTGTTTGAGAGCAACCAAAACTGCCACATTCAACCACATCCTTGTTTTCCCAAATTTTGTTGTTTCCCTTATATTTTTGGTGTTTACTTTCTTTTTTTTTCAATTTTGTAAGTTGGCCATTTCAAGCAAGTGAAGTGGAAGAGCTCATAAGTGTTCTTCCCTCATTTGCTAGCTTGACTAAAAGTCTCATCACTTTAAAATTGGTAGACGGTGAGTGTGTCTTAGATCCAAAGTCTAAGCCTCACCTAGGAGGCCTCACTTTAATTGCTTGTCCTATTCTCGACTAGATAACATATATCTTGTGCGAATAGGAAGCTCTCTTAGGGGTCCGAATTTAGAGTTAGGTTGTGTCTTTTCTTTACTTTGTGTTTTCTTTGTTGTCTTTAAGACTTAAGTGGATTTAAGAGTGATTTTGATCTAAGGACTCTAGTAAGTAGCAAGAAGCATATTTGGCAAGGAAAAGGCTTGGTACTTAAGCATTCCTAGTGAATCACCTCCCTTACCTGGAATATTGCTTCAAGTGAAAATCTCTAGTCTTTACTTCAAAAATAACATTTAAGTCCATCATAATGTCTAGAAGGCATTCTCCTAGCATTAGTGATAGTGAAAAAGAACATTTTTCTCTTCAAACTTTAGTTAATGAATTCAAGGAAATAAGAAGAGAAATGAATGAAGAGAAAGTCAATAGAGAGCTTCAAAATGCTGTTATTCCAGATGAGTTGAGAATGATAAGGAAAAGTAAGTCTAGGGGAAGTCAGAGTGATAACTCTCAAGAGGGAGGGATGACCATGAGTCTGGGTGATTATTACCCTCATCAGCCTTCTACTTCTAGAAGGCATAGGAGAAATTCTCATGCACCCCCACCCCCTAAAGAAGTCAATGTTGTGTTGCCTCACTTCCATGGGAAGGACAATGTAGAGGCTTATCTTGATTGGGAGATGAAGGTAGAACAATTGTTTGAATGCCACCAAGTAAGTGATGAGAGGAAGGTCTCTCTAGCTACCCTAAGCTTTCAAGGGTATGTAATGTACTGGTGGACTGCCTTGGTCAAAGAGAGGCTTAGACATCAAGCCCCTCCCATCCACTATTGGAATGATCTCAAGTCTGCCCTTAGGAGGAGACACATTCCCTCCTACTACAATAGAGAACTCATGGATAAACTCCAAAGGTTACAACAAAGGTCCATGACAGTTGAGGAATATAGGCAAAAGATGGAGTTGTATATGATGAGGGCAGGCATAGTAGAGGGTCCAGAAATTACTTTAGCTAGATTTTTAAGTGGGCTCAATTTTGACATAAGAGATAGGGTTGAACTTCTACCTTATAGAGATTTGAATGATCTTGTTCAAATATGTATAAAGGTAGAACAACAAAACTTGAGAAAATCTTCTTCTAAAAGAATTCAAGTTCAACCTACTTTTGAAAAGAAAATTTTTAAAGAAAAAGAGCCATTTAAACCTCTAGCCAAAATAGAAGAGAGACCCAAGAAAGAAACACCCTCACACACCAGAACAAGTGAAATCAAATGCTTCAAATGTCTAGGAAGGGGTCATGTAGCTACTCAATGTCCTACAAAAAGAAACATTATTTTGAAAGGCAAGGACATTTATAGTAGTGAAAGTGACACCCCAACTAGTACAAGTGAGAGTGAGGAAGAAGAGAGGGAAGAGGAAATATATGCTGATGATGGGCAACTTCTCATGGTGAGAAGGATACTTAGCAACCAACCAAGTCTTGAACACATATCACAAAGAGAGAACATCTTTCACACAAGATGTAAAATTCAAGAAAATCATTGTTCTCTCATTGTTGATAGTGGGTCTTGTTGCAATTGTTGTAGCACAAGGTTGGTTGAGAAGTTGAAACTTGATATTATACCCCATCCAAAACCTTATAAACTTCATTGGCTAAATGAAGATGGGGATATAATAGTCAAGAATCAAGTGAAGTTGGCATTTTCCATTGGGAACTTCAAAGATGAAGTTTTATGTGATATAGTTCCCATGGAAGCATGTCATGTGTTATTGGGGAGGCCATGGCAATTTGATCATCAAACTATTCATCATGGTCTAACCAATACCATCACAATCCATCAAAAGGACAAGAAGTTTGTGCTTCATCCTTTGACTCCTACCCAAGTGGCTAAGGATCAAGCACAAATGAAGTCTTTAAGAAAGCAAGAACATGCTCAAAAGAAAAAGTCAAAAAGAAAGGAGGGTATAGAAACAAGTGTGCCACCTAAGGTCACTCAACATGAAGTCCTTTTAAACACAAAGACTTTAATCCATACACTTCAAGTTCAGCAACCTTCATATCTTCTTCTTTGTCAAGGGACACTTACATGCACATCTAGTGATTCAAAGACTTCAACTCTTTCTCCATCCATTCAAAAACTTTTGAAAGAATTTGATGATCTATTCCCCCAAGAAATTCCAAAAGGGCTTCCACCCATAAGAGGAATTGAACATCAAATTGATTTCATTCCAGGGGCAATTCTTCCTAATAGGCCAGCCTATAGGACAAACCCCCAAGAAACTAAGGAGATTGAGACACAAGTCCAAGAGTTGCTAGATAAAGGCTTAGTTCAAAAAAGTCTAAGTCCATGTGTTGTACCAGTGTTGCTTGTTCCAAAAAAAGATGGGAAGTGGCGCATGTGTTGTGATTGTAGAGCTATCAACAACATCACAATCAAGTATAGACATCCCATTCCTAGGCTTGATGATATGTTGGATGAATTGCATGGAGCACAAATATTTTCAAAGGTAGATTTAAAAAGTGGCTATCACCAAATAAGAATTAAAGAAGGTGATGAATGGAAAACTGCCTTTAACACCAAGTTTGGATTATATGAATGGCTAGTTATGCCTTTTGGTCTTACAAATGCTCCAAGCACATTCATGAGACTTATGAATCATGTCCTTAGGGATTGCATTGGGAAGTTTGTAGTTGTCTACTTTGATGACATCTTGGTATATAGTCAAAATTTGCAAACTCATGAAAATCATTTGAGAGTTGTTTTAACAATTCTTAGAACACACAAATTGTTTGCAAACTTTGACAAGTGTACCTTTTGTGTTGATAGTGTCATATTTCTGGGATTTGTGGTTACTAAAAATGGGGTTCATGTGGACCCAGAAAAAATAAAGGCCATCCAAGATTGGCCTCCTCCAAAGAATGTAGGAGAAGTAAGGAGCTTCCATGGGTTGGCAAGCTTTTATAGAAGATTTGTTCCTAACTTCTCTAGTCTTGCTTCACCCCTCAATGAGTTGGTGAAAAAAGATGTTACATTCCATTGGGGAGATAAACAACAAAAAGCTTTTGAGCTACTCAAAGAGAAGCTCACACAAGCACCCATTCTAGCTTTGCCAAATTTTTCCAAAACTTTTGAGCTAGAATGTGATGCTTCAGGATTTGGCATAGGTGCAGTATTATTACAAGAAGGACACCCAATTGCATACTTTAGTGAAAAACTTCATGGTGCCTCTTGTAATTACCCCACCTATGACAAAGAACTCTATGCACTTGTGAGGGCTCTTCAAACTTGGGAACATTACCTTGTTGCCAAGGAGTTTATCATTCATAGTGATCACGAATCACTTAAGTATTTGAAGAGTCAACACAAGTTACAAAAGAGGCATGCTAAGTGGTTGGAATTCATTGAACAATTCACTTATGTTATTAAATACAAGAAAGGAAAATCCAATGTGGTGGCTGATGCTTTGTCAAGAAAAATTAATCTATTAGCCACATTGGGAGCTCAAATTCTTGGATTTAATAACATTCTTGAATTATATTCACAAGATCTTGATTTTGCTCATATCTATGAGGAATGTCTCAATAAGCCTCAAAGAGGATTCTATGTGAAAGAAGGGTATCTTTTTAAAGAAGGAAAAATTTGCATTCCCCAAGGTTCACATAGAAAACTCCTTGTTAAAGAGACACATGAGGGAGGATTAATGGGACATTTTGGGGTAGAAAAGACCCTTGGCATGTTGAAAGACAAATTCTTTTGGCCTCACATGAGAAGGGATGTTCAAAGGCATTGCTTTAAGTGCATCACTTGTTTAGAAGCTAAATCTAAATCAATGCCTCATGGACTGTATACTCTTTTGAATGTTGCTTCCACCCCTTGGGAAGAGATAAGTATGGATTTTGTGTTAGGTCTTCCCAAAACTTCTAGGGGTTTTGATTCTATCTTTGTGGTGGTAGATAGATTTAGCAAAATGGCTCATTTTATACCTTGCCACAAAGTAGATGATGCAAGCAACATTGCAAAGTTATTCTTTAGAGATGTGGTTAAACTTCATGGGTTACCTAAGGTAATAGTTTCGGATAGAGATACAAAATTTCTTAGTCACTTTTGGCGGACCTTATGGTCTAGATTAGGGACTAAGTTATCTTTTTCTACTACTTGCCATCCTCAAACAGATGGTCAAACTGAAGTAGTCAATAGATCTCTTTCCACTTTACTAAGGGTAGTTCTTAAAGGAAATCACAAATCTTGGGATGAGTACCTACCTCATGTTGAGTTTGCCTACAATAGAGTAGTTCATGGAACTACTAAATTGTCTCCTTTTGAAGTTGTTTATGGTTTTAATCCTTTGACACCCATGGATTTAATACCCCTTCCAAATTCTATTGATTTTATTCATCAAGATGGGGTATCTAAGTCTAAATTTATCAAAGAATTACATCAAAGGGTTAAAATTCAAATTCAACAACAAAATGAGAAATATGCCAAGCAACATAATAAGGGCAAGAAAGAGTTAATCTTCAATGAAGGAGATTTAGTTTGGATTCATCTTAGAAAAGAAAGATTTCCTCAACTAAGAAAATCCAAACTCAATCCTAGAGGAGATGGACCTTTTAGAGTGATAAGGAGAATTAATAACAATGCATATCAACTTGATCTTCCTCCTGAATATGGTGTTCATGCTACCTTCAATGTATCTGATCTTAAACCTTTTTCAGGATTTGATAGTGAAGATGAAGACCTTTTGGATTTGAGGGCAAATCCTTCTCAAGAGGGAGGGGATGATACAAGAAGGTCTAACACCATAGGACCCATCACAAGAGGAATGGCCAAAAAGCTCCAAGATGAGTATTCTCCCCAAGGTCAAATACTATTTGCTATTTTTGAATGGAAAATTGGAGAACAAGAAGATGTTCCAAATTTGCCAAAACATGGAGAAGGGTAAAATGGACATTTACACACAAGAAGGTGTGTGCTTATCCTTCTATGGGGTGGCATTAGTAATTTTTCATTTTTCACATGTAAAATTTAATTATCAACGTGTTTCATAAGGCTTTCTAGAAGCCACACATTTAGCACATGGTTAACATTTCAGATCTAAAGAAAACGTGTAAAAGGTTTGCTTAAGCTTTGAGATTGATCTATAAAATCTCATAAGCAAAGCTTGAAGTTCACTTTTGAATATATGGAGTTTTACTATGCTGATGCATTTTTCCAGCAACCAGAACTCTGCCAAAAGTCACCTCTTATTGAGCTTTCCTTCTCCTTCTAGCTTCCTTCCAGTGAAGGCTTTCTGAGTTAGATAATCCATTCACCATAGAGCTCTGCATCCATCTCTACATCCATCTCTATATCCAGATCTGCCTCCACTGCATTAACTATACTGCTGCTGCTAAATCACATCTCAGTCCGCTGCCACTGCCCCTCGTGAGCCATATTCAACACTGCTCATGATTCAATTCATCATTCCACTGCCTTCAATCCTCACTTCTGCTGGAGCAACTTCATCACGAACCCTTTTGAGGCACCCTCAAAGTCAATAACGTAGCACATCCTTCTTCCTGTAATCACAACAGGGAACTCCACCCAATCTTCAGCAGATTGTAGAACCTGATCTTGTAGTAGACACCCAAATGTGCAGATATATCAGACTTTGAAAACTCAACAATCTTGCACTTCAAGAAATCACACCTAGTTGATCACCACGGTCAAACTAGTTTCTTGGAGTTTTTTCTCTTTCTGTAAGCTTTGCACTTTTCTACAAAAGAATATGAAAATGTTAGAATCACTGAAGTATTTTACATAAATCAAATTCGCGTCAATATATAGATCAATAATAACTGTTGAATATATTGTTATCTATGATGTAATTTTGATATTAAATCAACCCTTGTTGGATGATAGCAGTTGAAAAACTGTTATTTTCATGCTTAAAATTGATACTAAAAGAACCTTTAACACTTAGAAACTAGCTTGAAATCATGCTTTTGGTTATATTTTTAGAAATAAGAGAGTTGGACAGGTTTATGCTTGATTTCAGTGTTTTTATGCAGGTTTTAAGGTGAATTTGGTGAAAGAAGTGAAGAAGGAGAGAGATGGAATCAGAAAAGACATCAAAAATTGCAAAAGGAGAAGCCGCAAGTACCGCTCAGTGGCAGTTTACCGCTGAGCGGCACTCAGGAGCTCGCGTTGGATCCGCTGAGGGGTGAAAATGCCGCTGAGGGGAAGAAAACGACTCACGCACTTACCGCTAAGCGGCAGTTTACCGCTGAGCGGCACTATTTTGGGCTTGGGCCTAATTTTTCTGTATTTTTAGAATAGTATATAAGCTTTAGGACGTCCTAGGGTTTGTATCTTTGGTAGAGACGAAGCAAATACTCTCTCTTCCACCCCTTTGAAGGAAGATCTTGGATGCTTAGGCTACCTCTTCACCTTTCAAGGGTTTTATCTTTCATTCTTCCATTATTATTCATCTAGTTTCACCATGAATATGGTGAACTAAACCTTGTATTATTGTTGGGGAATCAATGTAGTCTTGTGAAACTCTCATATATGGAATTTGTTTTAACATCTTACTTTTAAGACTTATGCTTTCTTTCATCATTAGTTAGGGTTTTTCCTCTTTTCTTAATGCTTGCTTTGTTTAACTCATTCATTGCCATGATTATTGATTTTGTCGATACGGGAACGTACGGGGAAATCTAGATCCGGGGAATTTCTCCTAATAGTATATTAGTTGTCGTTAAGCTCCTGCACTTAAGAACTAATTACTAGGAATGCTAGGAATTGTATGAACTTGTAATTAAGGATAGGCCTTCTTGCAAGGTGATTTAGAAAGTGTCATTAACAATTGATGAAAAGAATGTTGAATTCCTAAAGTATATGAGAGTGGATAAGATGAAATTGATAACCCCAACAACATAGTCATCCATCTATTTCATTGAAGTGTTTGTATTCCGTTTTCGCCATTGATCAAATTCATGCATACATGTTTATTTACTGTCTTTTGCATATTAAACTCCAATCAATTTGTTCTTAAGTCTTAAATAATCAACAAATCACATAACTAAACTAGGTCGTGAGTCCTTTGGGAGAACGATACTTGGTCTTACCGAGTTTTATTACTTGAAACGATTCGGTCACACTTGCCGATTGTTAAACAAGTTTGTGGCGCCGTTTTTCGGTGTTCATAAATTTGTCATCAAGTTTTTGGCGCCGCTGCCGGGGACTCGTGGTTTAACTAGTTAATTTGTGTGATTATTGATTATCTCTGACTTGAATTTTAAATTTTTGTTTTTATTTTCTGTTTTTATTTTTCGGTTTTTATTTTATTTTATTTTATTTTATTTTCTGTTTTTATTTCTTCTTATCTCTGAAATCTTATATCTAAATTTTATATCTTTTTGTGCTAACCAATTCTTCTAGGGTTTTGTTTTCTTGTGTATGCAGGAGGCAATCCGAACCAGGAGCAAGAAAACTGCAGAACCACTTCTTGAAGGTTTAGACGAGAGTAGACGGAGGAGAAGAATCCGTACATCTAGAGAACTTTTCCCTCCTCCGGAAACTCTGTTGCAACCATCACCACAAGGTTCTGACCATAGCACTGAGAACATGGAAAATAATAATATCAAAAGAACTCTTGCAGATTACACAAATACAGCTGGACCTCAGCATTTTAACAACATAGCAAGACCAAGAGTCAATGCAGCCAACATGGAGGTCAAACCAGCGTTGATCCAACTGGTAAAAAGTAATCAATTCAATGGGTTATCTCACGAAAGCCCATATGAGCACCTCACAACATTTAATGAGATCTGCAACACGGTGAAAATAAATGGGGTGCTGGACGAAGCAATCAAACTTAGCTTGTTTCCATTCTCATTAGGAGGCAATGCTAAGCTTTGGTTAAATTCTTTTCCAGAGGGAAGCTTTACAGAGTGGGAAGCAGTTGTGACAAAATTCCTAAACAAACACTTTCCACAATCAAAGGTGAATAAAGGAAAGCAAGAGATTGGCATGGAGGAATCACTGGGTCATGCATGGGACAGATATAAAAGCTTATTACGAAATACTCCCACGCATGGATTTAAAGAAGTGGAAGTAGTCCTAACTTTCCTTGGAGGTCTTGGTTCACAAACCAAGATGATGCTTGACGCCTCAGCAGGAGGAAACATCAAATGGAAAACTCCAGAGGAAGCTACAGAAATCGTTGAAAATATGGCTACTAGTGACAACAAGCTCAACATTGAAAGAGGATATCTTAGTCAGAAGGAGTTGTTACAATCACATGATGCTTTGCTTATTCAAAATAAAATTATTTCTCAACAGTTGGAGGAAGTAATTATGAAACTTTCTCAATTACCACAAGAAATACAAAAGGTTTCAATGGTGCAATGGCAACAGCAAAAATGGCAAATGCAATTTACTCCATCTGAGAAGACAACAAAACTTGACGAGACTTTCCAAAGATTCTTGAAGACGAATGCATCTTACTGTAAGAATGTGGATGCTGCATTTAAAAATATGAAGATCCATATTGAGCGAATAGTTGACAAGATGAAAAATGATAATATCAGAAAGGAGTGTAAAACTGTTGTGACCAAAAGTGGTAAAGTGTTAGAAGAGAGAAAAAAAGAAAGAGAGGAGAAAGAAAATGAGAGTGAAAAAGAAACATGTGAGTGGAAAGAAAGAGTTGAGAGAGAGAAAAAGAAAGAAGAAGAAGATGAGAAGAAAGAAAAAAAGGAGAGAGAAGAGAGATAGGAGAGACAAAAAGAAAAAGAGTTTGAAAAACCACTTCCTTATCCAAAGAATTATTCAAGGAAGGAGAAAGAAAAGCAGTTGGAAAGATTCATGGAGTTGTTTAAGAAGCTGGAGATCACTATAGCATTCTCTGAAGCATTGCAATAGATGCCATCATATGCAAAGTTTTTGAAGGAACTTCTTACAAAGAAAAACAAGTACATTGAAAAGGAAACTATCACGGTACAAGGTAACTGCAGTGCAATCATACATAAATTACCTCCTAAACTTAAAGATCCAGGAAGCTTCACCATTCCATGCACCATAGGAGACTTGGAAGTTGGAAGAGCATTGATTGATTTAGGAGCTAGCATTAATTTAATGTCGCTATCCTTGTGTAGAACAATGCAGGGTTTGGAAATCAAACCAACCAGAATGGCTCTTCAACTGGCGGACAGGTCTCTTAAATATCCATATGGAGTGGTTGAAGATGTTTTAGTGAAGGTTGATAAATTTGTATTCCTAGTAGACTTTATTGTAATGGAGATGGAAGGAAATAGTGATGTACCTCTCATTCTTGGGAGACCTTTTATGAAGACTGCTAGAGTTTTAATTGATGTAGAGAATGGTAAGCTTAAATTGAGAGTTGGTGATGAAGAAGTCACTTTTGACTTATCCAAGGCCATGACATATCCAAATGATGACAAAGCATGTTTTCAATTTGATGAACTTGATGAAGTTTGTATGGTGCAAGAAAGGATGGTGCGATATATTTCTCCATTAGAGAAAACTCTCATTGATGCCTTTGAAGATTTAGATGAAGAAGAAGAGAAAGTAATTGAAAAAGAGTCCAGTGGAAGATCCAGTATTTGAAATAATTGATAAGGAAGAAGAAGTCAAAGCAAAGACGCTAGAATTAAAAGGATTACCATCACATCTGAAATATGTTTTTCTAGAAGAAGATGGAACGAAGCCAGTCATCATCAATAATTCTTTATCTCTACAAGAAGAAGAACAGTTGATAGAAATTCTGAAAGGTAACAAAGAAGAAATTGGGTGGTCAATATCAGATCTTAAAGGTATTAGCCCAACTTATTGCATGCACAAGATTTTTATGGAAGAGGATTATAAACCAAGTGCTCAACCACAGAGAAGGTTAAATCCTGTAATGAAGGAGGTGGTTAGAAAAGAAGTGTTGAAACTGTTAGAAGCTGGTATCATCTATCCAATCTCTGATAGTGAATGGGTGAGTCCAGTACTGGTGGTTCCAAAGAAAGGTGGGATGATAGTAATTCATAATGATAAGAATGAACTTATTCCTACTCGGATAGTTACTGGCTGGCGTATGTGCATTGATTACAGGCAGCTAAATAAAGCCACTAGGAAGGATCATTTTCCTCTTCCTTTCATGGACCAGATGTTAGAAAGATTATCAGGTCAAGCTTTCTATTGTTTTCTAGATGGATATTTTGGATACAATCAAATTGTGGTAGATCCAAAAGACCAAGAGAAGACGACTTTTACTTGTCCTTTTGGTATTTTTGCTTATAGAAAGATGCCATTTGGATTATGTAATGCTCCAGCTACATTTCAAAGGTGTATGCAGGCAATTTTTGCAGATCTCTTAGAAAAATGCATTGAAGTATTCATGGATGATTTCTCAGTTTTTGGAAATTCTTTCCAAAGATGTTTGGCTAATTTGAACATTGTTCTTAAAAGATGTGTTCAGACAAATCTTGTTCTTAATTGGGAGAAATGTCATTTCATGGTAACTGAAGGAATTGTGCTGGGACATAAAATTTCTGCTAAAGGAATTGAGGTAGATAAAGCTAAAGTAGAAGTCATTGAGAAACTGCCTCCACCAACAAATGTAAGGGGGATTAGGAGTTTTCTTGGTCATGTTGGGTTTTATAGAAGATTCATTAAAGATTTCTCAAAAATTGCTAAACCATTGAGTAATCTTTTGATGAAGGATGCTCCTTTTGTGATGAATGAAGACTGTTCGAAAGCTTTTGACATATTGAAGAGTAAATTAGTGTCAGCTCCAGTAATTGTAGCTCCAGATTGGAATAAAAATTTTGAATTAATGTGTGATGTAAGTGATTATGCAATAGGAGTTATTCTTGGCCAGCGAAAAGAAAAAAAATTTCATCCAATTTATTATGCCAGCAAAGTTCTGAATGATGCTCAGTTGAATTATGCTACCACAGAGAAAGAATTTCTAGCTATAGTGTATGCTCTAGAGAAATTTAGACCTTATCTTATTGGATCTAAGGTGATTACCTATACAGATCATGCAACTATCAAATATTTGTTGACAAAGCTAGATTCTAAGCCACGTCTGATTAGATGGGTACTACTATTACAAGAATTTGATGTAGACATCCGTGATAAGAAAGGAAGTGAGAACTTGATTGCTGATCATTTGTCACGGTTAGTCAACAATGAGGTCACTAGCAAGGAATCCGAAATCTGGGAATCTTTTTCAAATGAAACACTCATGTATATTCAGCAGAGGCCATGGTTTGTTGATATGGCTAATTTCAAAGCTGCAAGGGTCATGCCAGAAGACTTAACTTGGCAACAAAGAAAAAAAATTTTACATGATGCCAAGCAGTTTGTTTGGGATGATCCTTATTTGTTCAAGATTGGAGCAGATAATCTTCTGAGGAGATGTGTGACAAATGAAGAAGCAGAAGGAATTCTCTGGCATTGTCATGATTCACCTTATGGAGGACATTTTAACGGAGAAAGAACATTAGCAAAAGTCCTTCAATCAGGGTTTTATTGGCCAACTTTATTTAAAGATGCCCATAATCATGCCAGAAATTGTGATAAATGTCAAAGAGCAGGGACGATCACTAAACGTCATGAGATGCCATTACAAGGCATTTTAGAGGATGAGGTTTTTGATTGCTGGGGTATTGACTTTGTGGGACCCTTTCCTCCATCTTTCAACAATGAATATATTTTGGTAGCAGTGGATTATGTGAGTAAATGGGTGGAAGCATTAGCTTGTCCTAAAAATGATGCTAGCACGGTAATTAAATTCTTGAAGAAGCAAATATTCTCACGTTTTGGCACTCCAAGAGTGTTGATTAGTGATGGAGGATCTCATTTTTGCAATTATCAGCTAGAAAAAGTACTCAAACATTATGGAGTGAAACATAAGGTAGCTGCACCTTATCATCCACAAACCAATGGACAAGCTGAGGTATCTAACAGGGAAATAAAAAGGATCTTGGAAAAAATAGTGACTTCATCAAGAAAGGATTGATCACTCAAACTGGATGATTCTCTTTGGGCCTATAGGACGGCAATGAAGACGTCTATGGGATTATCACTGTTTCAATTAGTCTATGGGAAAGCATGTCATTTGCCAGTAGAATTGGAGCATAAAGCATTGTGGGCTTTGAAATTCTTGAATTTTGATCCTTATGAAACTCAATGCAGACACAGATGGCAGATTTTAGAGCTTGAAGAAATGCGATAACATGCATATGATTCATCCAAGGCTTATAAAGATAAGATCAAATTTTATCATGACAGGAAGTTGGTAAATAAAGTTTTTAATCCAGGACAACAGGTACTATTATTCAATTCAAGATTGAAGATATTCCCTGGGAAATTGAAGTCAAAATGGTCAGGAGCATTTGTAGTAGAAGGAGTGCACCCGCATGGAGCAATTGAAATATTTAATCCAGCTGCTGATGATCCACAAAAAAGTTGGGTGGTGAATGGTCAACGTCTCAAGCCTTATTTAGGGGGAGAAGTACAACACTTGTCCACATTGATGCAGTTGGTTGATCCTTGAAATTTTGGGTCAGGCTCGTTGATGACAAATTTATGATCACCAAAATATGATGTCACAAACTTGTTGAACAATCGACAAGTATGACCGAATCGTTTCAAGTAATAAACTCGGTAAGACCAAGTATCGTTCTCCCAAAGGACTCACGGCCTAGTTTAGTTATGTGATTCGTTGATTAGCTAAGACTTAAGAACAAAATAATTGGATTTTACTATGCAAAAGACGAAAATAAACATGTATGCATGAGGTTCATCATTGGCTAAAACAAAATACAAACACTTTCAATGGAATATATGGATGAGTTTGTTGTTGGGGTTTATCAATTTCATCTTATCCACTCTCATATATTTTAGGAATTCAACATTCAATTCATCATTGTTAATGCCACTCTCTAAATTACCTTGTCAAGAAGGCCTATCCCTAATTACGAGTTCATACAATTCCTAGCATTCCTAATAATTAGTTCTTTTAGCACAGGAGCTTAACGACAACCAATATACTATTGGGAGTAATTCCCCGGATCTAGACTTCCACGTACGTTCCCGTATCGACAAAATCAATAATCATGCATTGAATGAGTTAAACAAAGCAAGCATTAAGCAAAGAGGAAAAACCCTAACTAATGATGAAAGAAAGCATAGGTCTTAGATTAAGATGTAAGCATAAATTCCATATATGAGAGCTTCAAAAGATTACATTGATTCCCCAACAAACATACAAGGTTTAGTTCACCATATTCATGGTGAACCTAGATGAACAATAATGAAAGAATGAAGGATAAAACCCTAGAAAGGTGAAGAGGTAGCCTGAGCATCCAAGATCCTCCTTCAAAGGGGTGGAAGAGAGAGTGTTTGCTTCGTTTATGCATAAGATACAAACCCTAGGACGTCCTAAAGCTTATATATTATTCTAAAATTACAGAAAATTTAGGCCCAAGCCCATAAGTGTGCCGCTCAGCGGTAAAGTGCCGCTCAACGGTAAGTGCGTGAGTTGGTTTCTTCCCCTTAGCGGCCATTTTGCCGCTCGGCGGATCCAACGCGAGGTTCTGAGTGCCGCTGATGAGTCATTATTTTCTTCACTTCACTTGGTTTATTGTACTAAAATTAATTACGGAATTGTGTTTAAATGTCCAGTATTTTCCTATTTTTCTTAATTGTGCTTAATTCGATCAGAAATTTTTATTTTAATTAATATGAATTATCTGAGTTGATTATTTGCATTAATAATTGGAGGGAAATATTGGAAATATTTTGGGACTTTAAAGAGAAATTTCTGATAAATTAAATTGAGAAACAAAGTGAAATTCAATTTATTGTTATGCTAGGGACTTCATTCATTGGAAAAGAGGAGCAGGGCCCATGGACAAATAAATGTGGAGTAGCTTTGAAGAAAGCAAAAATGGAACAGTCATGGGTGATTCACGTGAAGAGGAAGTTGCCACTTAGTGATATTGGTGTATGGTGTTTTGGTTTAGTGTGGAATTGAGGAATAAATCATAGAATGGTGATGCATTTTAACGTGAAGCACATGGATTCAAGGATTGCTGCCACGTCTTTCATACTTCAAGTGTAATTCTTGGAAATGGCTGCCACATAATGTCACGGCCCCACACATAAGAAATGCATCTTGAAGAAATGTGGATATACACACAGGCAGCTATCAAAGAGGAATCTACTTTCTTGAATTTTAAGAAGCATATGGATGGGACCGTTTAAGGAAGTGGAGGTCACGGTTTTCTCAATTATTTGGAAGAAGTTGCAGGGTGCCCATATGAGACAATTTATTTTGGCAAACATCAACCAAAGTAAATAAA
Source organism: Vigna nakashimae (assembly GCA_034642375.1). NCBI lineage: Eukaryota > Viridiplantae > Streptophyta > Magnoliopsida > Fabales > Fabaceae > Vigna > Vigna nakashimae. The sequence goes on from CM067765.1 coordinate 40,631,643, forward strand.
AGTGGGAGCCACCACTTAGCATTGGAAAATTTTTCTTTGGCTTATGAAATGCAAACCCGTAAAGCTGGATGGAGAAGGGGCCGCCTCACGACTTTCTTTATTTTGTGGCTGCAGCTCACGTGAAGAAAGAAAAGGGAGAGAGTTGGGACGTGTTGGAGAGGCTGCGCATCATTCAGAATTGTCCAGCAAAAACACTTCTCAGTCCAAGCTTGGGAAAGCTCTCGGTCACACACCAAAGTAGTCCAGCTGCGTCCAACAGAAGGGAGGAGAGCATCCAGGGGAGTCCACGGTCTTGATTCAGAAAAGAAGAGGGTGCAGCATGGGAGACCAACACTGCCACGTCCACACCACAGAGAAGAGGAGCTCACGGGATTCCACTTAGTTGGTGTGCATGGGAATAAATTAAAGAGAAGCAATGGAGGAAGCAACATTTTCACTCTACACAGCTGATGCAGCAAGCGTCCAAGAAACTTCATGGTGGGCAGCCACTCTCGATCCATCATCATCCAACAGCAATGCTTCATCACCACCAGCAACCAGGCAACACACATGGAGCAAGTCACAGCATCTTGAAGGAGCAACGTCCAGCTTGGGAAGAACATCACCGTCCAACTCCAGCAGCTCCATGCACGCGGACCACCAGGCAGTAGCAGCCACCGAGAGGAAACCTCCATCCAGCACAAGCTTCAATCTGTTCAGCAATGCAAGAGTGCACTGTCCAGCAACCTTCACGACCTGCTGGAAGTGCTGGAACACTTCAACCAAAGAAGCACAGCCATGACAGCTTGGGCAGCAGCAAATTGCATCCAGACAGCACACAGGTTCACGGTCCAACAACAAAGAGAGGGAGATGGCCGTGTGGGAGAAGGATCCACGTTGGAAGCTCACATCCATGGGTCCATGGGAAGAGTTACAAATTGAAGTGCTGAATATTTTAGTAAAAGTGTTGACATGGCCCATGAAGGTTTTGGATTTTCAATGATAAATGGTGTGTTTGCAGCTTTTATTCTTCAAAGCTCACGGGTTTGGAAGATTGGCCATGGATAATTCATTGTGAATACAAAAGGGGACCACCACATTGTCCAAAGATCACGTATGGGAGAAACTTATTGAATTCTGTTGATTTAATATTAGTAAGGGAATTGGTGTTTGTTAACAAATCACGCTTTAATAGAAGAAGGGCCACCTCACGGGTCTCATTATTTTGTGGCTGCAGTTCACTGAACTGAGAAGAGTTGCTCACGGGAGGATATCAGGGAAGTGCTATAAAATGAGAGCAGCAGGCAGATAATTCATTAGATTTTAGTAGTAAATTTCAGTGTAGTTTAGGATAGCATCCACGTCTGGGAGGAGGCTCTCGCCTCTTCCTTTTCCAAAGATCTTTGTGTTTTTATTTTCCAGCAGTGTAGAATGTTATTTTTGAACGCTTGTTAAATTAATTTGATCATTTTCATTTTCATCTGTTCAAACATTTTAATTTCAAGTATTGAAACTTTTGATAAATTTCATTTTCATTCAAGTGATTTTATTTTATTGTCTAATTATTTTACTGTCTGCTGTTACGTTTTATGCATGTTTACAGTTCCAGCATTTTAATTTCAACCACTGCGTAATTTTCCATTTTCCGTTTTTTACCGTCTTTTACCGTTTATTTTTATTGTCTTTAAAAATTTATTCCAGTGTTTTTAATTCTGTCTTATTTAATTTCCAGTGTTAATTTAGTTTATTTTTCTGCATCCAAACCAAAAACACTACAAACCCCCCCCCCCTTCATGTTAAATCTGAGACTGAACCACAAAATTGGTCCTTGAGAGACGACCTAGGAGTCAAATCCTAGACTATACTGCATTCTTTTATGCACAATTTTTGTGCGCGGTGCGACCCGTTCGTCAAAAATGGCGCCGTTGCCGGGGACCAATGACGGTTTGGTTTTAGATTTTTGTTGTATAAAGTTTTGTTCTGTTAATATGTTTGTTTTGTGTGTTTTGTCTTGTATATTTCTGTAGGCGACAACGACACCTTCAGCAAATTTTGGCGGCGTTGTCACTTCAGTTCCAGGTTTTTTGTTTTAGATTTTTGCTGTGTTTTTCGATTATGTTGTGTTAATATATGTTTTGTCTTTTATATTTTATTGTGCTGTGTTCTGTATTTAGTTGCTATATTTAAAAAAAATATATTTTACTGTTGATGTTCTGTCTTGTTTGTGCCTGTAGCATGATTAATTGTGTTATGCTTTATCTTGTGTTGTGTTGTGATGTTCTATTTGTTTTGTATGCGTGTCATATGTATTTTGTCTGTTAATTAAAAAAAAAAATAAAAAATTTGTTCTGTCTTGTGTACGTATTGCATGTATAAATGTGTTGTGTTTTATCTGTTTTATAATTTTTAGTTTTTAGTTTTTACTTTTTATTTTCCATGTCTACCTATTTTAATGTTGTGAATAATGCTTATTCTGCCAATGTCTGTGATTATGATTCTTATTCTGCATATTACTTTGATTTTAAATCTGCTGATTTTTATGATGAGAACAATATGTTCCATCATCTAATTTCTGAGAGCTCTCTTTGGGAGCCAGTTCCACAATATGAGAGTCAGCAGTATGATTCTCCTATTCAAATAACTCCTCAGCCTTCAACTTCTGAACCTACATTGAAGGAGTTATTGGAGCAGATGACCATGCAGAACATTCAGTTTCAGAAAGGGAACATGCAGTTCAAGCAAGAGAGCATGGAAACTCAAGCTGCCATGCAGAATCTGAGTGATCAGATCAGGCAGATGGCCACTCTTGCACCTGAGGAGACTGATGAAAATTTTGGGGACCCGGCAGAAGTAAGCAGTAATCCTGAACCAGGTAGACCACCTTCACCTTCCCACACTCTAGAAATCTTCAAGGAAGAGGAGGTAAGCATACCACAATTTGATTATTATGTTGATTGTGATGATGATCGGTATGCTAATGACTATATTCTTGCTGAGTCTGATTTTAATTTTTCCTCTGTGCATGATGAGAACCGCTTTTTACTATCACATTCGAATGGTTATTCTTCATGCACTGAACATGAATCTGAGTCTATGATTAATATTGCATGCAATTTAGAAATTGATTCATGTTATGAGGATTTATCTAAAGCTCAGTATGATAATTTGGGTGTTATACCTCTGCATAACATTTCTTTGGAACCACATTGCACTAACCATGTTGCAGGAGGTGTACATGTATTGCATCAACAAACACCCACAATTGAAGACAAAGGTGCAAGCTTACAAAACGGTTTGAAAATCAATTGGCACCTGTTGAACCCAATCATCAACAATTTTTTCTGCTTAGATCCAGCGATGGAAGACATTTCATTGCGAGATCAAATCTGGAGGATGAAGCAGTTCCTCCTCAAAACTTCCGTGCTGGATCATGAAGTGGAAAACCTCTCCCTACAAATCCAAAATTGGCAACTGCCACCCTGACCAGGGGAGTTTTCTTTTTCTTTCTTCCCCGTTTTCCTACTTTTATTGCATTTGTCCTTTATCTGTTCAGTGTTTTAACTGATGATCTTATGCTTAGAAAACATTTAGGACAGTGTAGTTTAAGTGTGGTCTCGGGAAGATTCTGATTTTTGTTTTTCTTTTAAGTTTGTTTTTCCTTTTCTTTTTAGTTTTCGAATTATTATTATTATTTTAAAAAAAAAAAAAAAAAAAAAAACAATTTAAAAAAATGTGTTCTGTGTTTTATTTGCTTCGTGATTTTTAGTGTTTGTACTAAAAAGAAAAAAAAATTCGAAAATTCCAAAAAAAAAATAAAAAATAAAAAATAAAAAAAAAATAAAAAAAAAAAATATAAAAAATAAAAAAAAAAATTTGTGTTGTGTTTCAAGTATGTTATTTTGTTAATGTATGTTTTGTAAATATATGTTTTGTCTGCTGTTTTTGACATTTGTGTTCTTTTTGCTTTGATATTTTGTGTTCGTTATTTGGTATTTTGTTTCGTTAATATGTGTTCTGTTTTTATTTATTTATTTAGTTTTTGTTAAAACATAAAAAAATCAACAGAGGGCAAAATTGTAGTAAAAGGCAGATAGGTGTAATTTGAGCTGAAACTATCTGAGTGCTTTTATTGAAATAACCAAGTTCACCGATAACATGCTGTCTTACTCTGTTAATTATAGATAATAATAAAAAAAAAAAAAAAAAAAACAAAACATAATAAGATAGTAAGGGCAGTAGTCGATCATTAGTGATCGTTTAGGATTACAGTCCAACAAATAATAAAAAAAAAAAACAAACATAAGCGTAATAATGATGTTCGGGGTTCGATCATTTGTGATCGTTAATATTACAGACCTGAATAAAAACAACAAAAACATAAAAAAAAAAATAAAAAAAAACACAAAACATTAAAAATGAAAGAATTCACGAGCTGGTTGTGGTGGTCTAAGGGAGAGCTCCGTTGAGGGAGCTCTGGTTCGAAAAGTCACGAGCGGAGGCTTTGGTGGAGGAATTTCTCGTTCATTTCTGTCGTCATCGATAATGATCGGAACTGGAAACAAATTCAGCAGCCTCGGTGCCCTCATTATCACCCAGTTGTTTTCTTTCAAACAAAAAAATAAAAAATAAAAAAATAAAAAAATAAAAAACATGTGTTAATAATAGAAGAGGAAGTGAAAAAATTTCAATGGAGGTATGATGAGAGTTCTTACCGTACATATACAGCGGCAGTTGTGAAAAGAGAGTGCCTGTGGGGTCTATCTCCGCTTGCCAGCGCCTGACCCGATTGCCATGGTTGTTAAACCAGCAGTGCACGTTATATTCGGTGGCATCTGCGAAGGTCCTTAGTCGAGACGCGATCTCGACGACTTGCGCTCGGCTTGGGTGTGTGACCCCATAGTTGTAGATTTTGGTCATCATATTGATCTGATCATCTGTAGGACGCCATCGCTGACTAGTGTATCTCTCTGATTCCATCTCACTCGTCATCATTCCTCTTGAAATATTCTAAAACTTAATAAAAAAAATATATAAAAATAAAAAGAACAAAAACATAAAAAAAAAAGAAAAAAATAAACATAAAAAAAAATAATAAAAAGAACTAAAAAAAATGAAGCATAAAAAAAAAAAAAATTAGATTAGTTCTCTGTTTTCTTTATTTGTTCTTGTTTCCTTTTAAATTTATTTTGTCCAGTCTGTATTTGATGTTTCAGTGTCTGGTCTCGGATCTGTTTCACGGTCCTTGCAAAAGGGTCCTAAACGGATCTACGTCCAGTTGTCCGGTTGTTCTTGTCCATATTGTTCTTGTATATTATGTTTATGTGTTTATTTAGTTTTAAGTGGGGTACGTGGCGTTGTTCTACCCGATTGTCTCTGCAATACCTTCAATCGAAGGGAGATTAACGTCTGGTTTCCAGCCTATATACCCCTTAAGTTTTTTGACAGTTGTGTTTTATGTGTTTTTCTTTAAAAAAAAATAAAGCAGAAAAAAAAAAGAAGAAGAAGAGGGAGAGCAGGCAAGAGATCAGGAAAGCAGAAAAATGGCAAGAGATCAGGAAAGCAGAAAAATGGAAAGCAGGAAAGCAGGATGGTAATAACAGCAGAAAAAGCGGAAAGAAAGGCAGATCCAGGAGCAGAGGACTTACCTGGAGTAGTAGGCTGGCAGAGAAGCTCCTCGGGGTTCTCACACTCTTCAGATGGCACCGGGGCAGAGGCTCTGTAGAGATTCCAAACGCTCAGGTTGAGAGAGAGAGGAGAGCGGAGAGAGAGAAGAGAGATGAGAGTTGTAGAGAGAGAAGAGAGCAGAGAGAGGAGTAGAGAGAGAGTGAGGGATCAGAAATGGCGCTGGACGCGGAGGAGTGCCTCATTTATAGCCAGATTTCTTTCCACTGTAGCAACAGTTCCAGTCTTTGCCACCGAGACTGTTGCCACAGTACCGGTCTTCTCCTTTTCCAAAAAAAAAAAAAATTAATTAATAAATAAAAAAGAATAAAAATTATTAGCATCTACTGATGGGTGCTAGGTGTTTAAGACATCTGCTGATGGATGTCCCTGATAACATCTGCTGATGGATGTTACTGAAAAATTTCTTCCCATTTTTCCTAACTTTTTATTGCACTTGTCTATATTATTTGACTGCTCTGAAGTTGATCATCTGATGATTGTAACACACTGAGGACATTGTGTGATTTAAGTGTGGTCTACTGGGGAGAAATTCTGATTTTTCTGTTAGTTCTGTTAGTATTTATTTCGTGTGTTAAATTTTTTGTTTTTAAATGTTAAATTTTTTCTGTTTTAAGTTGTTTTAGTGTGTCTTGAGTGCAATAAATTTTACATTTTTCTCTTGATTTCTGGATGAGGTCTAAGTTGTAGATTTTTCCTTCACTTACTTAATACTTATAGTTTGTAATCCTTGCTTTTCTCTGCCTGGAAAGATGATTATACGTTTGAGAGGTTGATTTGATTGTGACAAATACCTTGTGTGAGATTTGAGCCACTTAATTTTCTTTCTTGTGTGATATGTATCTTGAATGCTTGCACATATGCCTTGGCTTGATTCTTTTTGATATACTTGATTGATATGCATGTTCAGACGTGATAAAGGCATTTTTGTTCTTGAGCCTCTTTAGCCAAATAAGCCTACCTTGTTATTATCCTTTGGTAACCCCTTTGAGCCTATACTATATATATTTCTTTGTGTTGAAGCTCATACACTGATCCTAAGTGAAAAACAAATGATTACCTTAACCTTAGGAAAGTCTGGAGCTATAGAAGTATTTTGAGAATAAGTGTGGTCTCCTTGGGAATTCTGATGAATTGGCTAGTTGGTTCCTCATCATGTTTTGAAATGATAATTTATATCCTGTTGTGTGATAAAAAAAAAAAAAAAAAAAAAAAAAACAATTGATGAGAAAAAGAGAAAAATTGAAAAATAATTTTTGTGAATAATGGAGTCGAGAAGAGGATTGAATTAGAGGTTTAGGTGAGATTTCACTGTGTTTACATTTTTTTCCTAGTGCACCTCTATTTCTTCTGAGCTATAGCTACTTATCCATATTTATCCTCCCCTGTCCTTGGCCCCATTACAACCTTGAAAGACCTTTAGATCTGAACATGCATATGTTTTAAGTGTTGATATTAGAAGCTTGCCAAGTCTATTTGTGTTTGTTTTCTTGAGTGCATTGAGTGACATTGATTTACCCTAGACACTTGAGAGAAACACTATGAATGCATCTGTGAGGTTTTGTTATTTTTAAATCACCTCTTGAACTGATTAATTATTTTTACCATGTTTTGAATTGCTTGGATGAATTTCTGTGAGTATCTGCTTTCCATGATTTTGTGTTGGATATTGTCTACATCTTTTCTCTATCCAGATTTCTTGAGAACTCTGTAAATTCGGTTTGTTTCCTTGTGAGTCTTTATTTTCTGTACGCTATGTTTGTGTCGTACCCTTGAAAGTCCTTTGAACCATTTTCTGATTTGTGTCTTAATTTTGCCCAGGAGTGCAAAAGACTAAGTGTGGTCTATTTTGATGAGTCATTATTTTCTTCACTTCACTTGGTTTATTGTACTAAAATTAATTACGGAATTGTGTTTAAATGTCCAGTATTTTCCTATTTTTCTTAATTGTGCTTAATTCGATCAGAAATTCTTATTTTAATTAATATGAATTATCTGAGTTGATTATTTGCATTAATAATTGGAGGGAAATATTGGAAATATTTTGGGACTTTAAAGAGAAATTTCTGATAAATTAAATTGAGAAACAAAGTGAAATTCAATTTATTGTTATGCTAGGGACTTCATTCATTGGAAAAGAGGAGCAGGGCCCATGGACAAATAAATGTGGAGTAGCTTTGAAGAAAGCAAAAATGGAACAGTCATGGGTGATTCACGTGAAGAGGAAGTTGCCACTTAGTGATATTGGTGTATGGTGTTTTGGTTTAGTGTGGAATTGAGGAATAAATCATAGAATGGTGATGCATTTTAACGTGAAGCACATGGATTCAAGGATTGCTGCCACGTCTTTCATACTTCAAGTGTAATTCTTGGAAATGGCTGCCACATAATGTCACGGCCCCACACATAAGAAATGCATCTTGAAGAAATATGGATATACACACAGGCAGCTATCAAAGAGGAATCTACTTTCTTGAATTTTAAGAAGCATATGGATGGGACCGTTTAAGGAAGTGGAGGTCACGGTTTTCTCAATTATTTGGAAGAAGTTGCAGGGTGCCCATATGAGACAATTTATTTTGGCAAACATCAACCAAAGTAAATAAAAGTGGGAGCCACCACTTAGCATTGGAAAATTTTTCTTTGGCTTATGAAATGCAAACCCGTAAAGCTGGATGGAGAAGGGGCCGCCTCACGACTTTCTTTATTTTGTGGCTGCAGCTCACGTGAAGAAAGAAAAGGGAGAGAGTTGGGACGTGTTGGAGAGGCTGCGCATCATTCAGAATTGTCCAGCAAAAACACTTCTCAGTCCAAGCTTGGGAAAGCTCTCGGTCACACACCAAAGTAGTCCAGCTGCGTCCAACAGAAGGGAGGAGAGCATCCAGGGGAGTCCACGGTCTTGATTCAGAAAAGAAGAGGGTGCAGCATGGGAGACCAACACTGCCACGTCCACACCACAGAGAAGAGGAGCTCACGGGATTCCACTTAGTTGGTGTGCATGGGAATAAATTAAAGAGAAGCAATGGAGGAAGCAACATTTTCACTCTACACAGCTGATGCAGCAAGCGTCCAAGAAACTTCATGGTGGGCAGCCACTCTCGATCCATCATCATCCAACAGCAATGCTTCATCACCACCAGCAACCAGGCAACACACATGGAGCAAGTCACAGCATCTTGAAGGAGCAACGTCCAGCTTGGGAAGAACATCACCGTCCAACTCCAGCAGCTCCATGCACGCGGACCACCAGGCAGTAGCAGCCACCGAGAGGAAACCTCCATCCAGCACAAGCTTCAATCTGTTCAGCAATGCAAGAGTGCACTGTCCAGCAACCTTCACGACCTGCTGGAAGTGCTGGAACACTTCAACCAAAGAAGCACAGCCATGACAGCTTGGGCAGCAGCAAATTGCATCCAGACAGCACACAGGTTCACGGTCCAACAACAAAGAGAGGGAGATGGCCGTGTGGGAGAAGGATCCACGTTGGAAGCTCACATCCATGGGTCCATGGGAAGAGTTACAAATTGAAGTGCTGAATATTTTAGTAAAAGTGTTGACATGGCCCATGAAGGTTTTGGATTTTCAATGATAAATGGTGTGTTTGCAGCTTTTATTCTTCAAAGCTCACGGGTTTGGAAGATTGGCCATGGATAATTCATTGTGAATACAAAAGGGGACCACCACATTGTCCAAAGATCACGTATGGGAGAAACTTATTGAATTCTGTTGATTTAATATTAGTAAGGGAATTGGTGTTTGTTAACAAATCACGCTTTAATAGAAGAAGGGCCACCTCACGGGTCTCATTATTTTGTGGCTGCAGTTCACTGAACTGAGAAGAGTTGCTCACGGGAGGATATCAGGGAAGTGCTATAAAATGAGAGCAGCAGGCAGATAATTCATTAGATTTTAGTAGTAAATTTCAGTGTAGTTTAGGATAGCATCCACGTCTGGGAGGAGGCTCTCGCCTCTTCCTTTTCCAAAGCTCTTTGTGTTTTTATTTTCCAGCAGTGTAGAATGTTATTTTTGAACGCTTGTTAAATTAATTTGATCATTTTCATTTTCATCTGTTCAAACATTTTAATTTCAAGTATTGAAACTTTTGATAAATTTCATTTTCATTCAAGTGATTTTATTTTATTGTCTAATTATTTTACTGTCTGCTGTTACGTTTTATGCATGTTTACAGTTCCAGCATTTTAATTTCAACCACTGCGTAATTTTCCATTTTCCGTTTTTTACCGTCTTTTACCGTTTATTTTTATTGTCTTTAAAAATTTATTCCAGTGTTTTTAATTCTGTCTTATTTAATTTCCAGTGTTAATTTAGTTTATTTTTCTGCATCCAAACCAAAAACACTACAAACCCCCCCCCCCTTCATGTTAAATCTGAGACTGAACCACAAAATTGGTCCTTGAGAGACGACCTAGGAGTCAAATCCTAGACTATACTGCATTCTTTTATGCACAATTTTTGTGAGCGGTGCGACCCGTTCGTCAGCCGCTCAGCGGTAAACTGCCGCTGAGCGGCAGTTCACTACAAGAGAAAAGTCATTTATATACAGATTATTACATACAGATTTAAATCTGTATATAATAAAACTATTATATACGGATATTATAGATGGATGAATTATATACTGATTTTTTCATATATAATAAAAAATAAAATTATATACGAAAAATCCGTATATAAAATCTATATATAATCTTTTAGCATAAGCTTTTCCAAGGATTAAATCATATATGTAAGTGGGTTTCTTCTTATATACGTATGTTACATACGAATGTTAAAAAAAATAATAAAAAAAATTAAAAAATTTAACCCTAAGTGAAATTGGCAAGTTCTCGAGCCATTCCCATAACTTTCCCTCCTCTCAGCTTTCCCTCTCGTCTCTTTCTCTCTCGATCACAAATCACCATCATCGAGCCATTCTTCACTGCCTCTTCCCTGATTATCTCTGCATTGACAAGCTTCAGTCCAACCTGCATGCCTCTCCATTATCGCCAAGATGCCCAACGAAACAAGTTCGTCTAAATGACAAACCCCTTTCGGTGGTCGAACACAAATTAGGGTTCTCCCATCCCTAGGGTTTACCTCTCCTATTCCAAATCACCCTCTTCCACCCCTAACTCCAAACCGTTAAAGACAAAAGGAATAGAATCATTTGTTGATCTTCGGAGAGAGAGAGCCACACCTCGACGCGATGACCGGGAAGGCGAAACCCAAGAAACACACGACTAAGGAGATCACGGCGAAGATCGATGCAGCCACTACCAACAGCGACGACGCTAAGGCGGGCTTGGCGGACCGGTCTGGTGTGGAGAAAGGCGAGCACTTGAAATACGAGTGCCCGCTCTGTAAAGTCACGGTGCCTGACGTGAAATTGATGCAGATTCATCACGAGGCGCGTCACCCTAAGATCCCCTCTGAGGAGGACAAGGTCGTCAACCTTCACGCCATAATCGCCAGCGAATCGTCGAAGCCGCGTCTAAGCATTCGCGGAAGCCACAAGAAATGCTTAGATTTTGGAAACGAGATACTCTTTGCATTTTTAACTTAGTCGTATTTTTGGGAAGACTTAAGCTCTAACCATGTCATCTTCAAATGACCACTAACCAGGTAGTAAATGTTGTATTTTCTCTTTGTTAATATTTCTTGTTCCACTTTTCAATATTTTTATTTGGTATATTATTGCTTCATAGTTACTGGAAGGGATGACTTTACCGTTGATGATGGCAAGTTTACATGAATCTCAACCACTGTCTTGGCTTTTGAATAATGATAATCATCAATTATTGTTACCAAATGACTTTTGAATAATTTTATTGATACAAGAATTGGATAAGATAACATTTGTTGCCGTGTTATAGTTTGAGAGCATTGATTATGGTTATTGCTTGTGTTTATGTTATGATTTATTGTGAGTGATTTTGAACTGACTTTGTGAGTTAATTTGGGAGAAGAATGTTTTGGATGTGGGGACTAGAAGTGGCATTCTTGCTATATGGTCAGCTCAAGCAGGCGTGAGGAAGGTGTATGCAATGGAAGCGACGAAGATGTCAGAACATGCCTGTGCACTAGTCAAAGCGAATAATCTCCAGAATGTAGTTGAGGTCATCGAGGGATCAATGGAGGATGTTACCTTGCTTGAAAAAGGTTAGAATTAATGAGATCTGTTTAGTTTGTTTGATATAACTTTTTTTTCTGGTTCTTGTGTACATTAATGATTTCAAAACTGACATTTACTCTGTTTCCTGTTTTTAAGGATTTGTGGTGGAAGAAAACATGCTCGTGACCACTGGCTCAAACCGACAGGAGTGATGTATGTATTGTCGCAACTATTTTTCTGCCGCAACTATTTTTCTGTCTCAAAGCAGAGAAAAAAGTATTTTGATGCATTGATGTTTTGTGTTCTCATTTGCTCCCTACTACCTTAGCTATTCATCCATTTTGTGTTTTGGTTGTGTCAATTAAAATCGATATTGTGTAGTTCATTTTTCATTCTACTGGAGTATTTTTGGTCACTTGATATTTGAAGCAAAACTATTGTCCCAAAAAAGATGTAATCCTTAAATTTCAACAATTGTTTCCACGTTTCAAACCAAGCTACACAGAAGGCACAAAGTTTTTTTCTGTGTAACATATTCTATAGTTTTCAATGGAATTGGTTAGCTTCAAAATTCTTATTTCATAGTCATTACTCATTAGTCTACAAATATAGTGCCAAACTTGTGTCATGAGTTAAATACAAAACTACTCAGTGCTTGTCTATTTACATTAGATTCATTGTCTTGGCATGTAGTGCGCACTATGCTCATTTCATCACATTATCAATGGTGATAATTTACATGTATAAATAATTTGGTTGTTGCCTGATGGTGATAATTTACATGTATAAAAAGACTATCCCTAGATGGCATGTATACTCTATAAAAGGGAAAGTCATTGGTTTGTTCATGGCATTTTTATTGACTCTGGGATTAGTGTGGAACCTGTGGAAAATAGCTACTACTTTTTTTTTCCATATATATATATATATATATATATATAACTAGATGTAATAAAGCCTCTACTTGATGTGACAGAAACAACTCTGCTTCACTACTGTATGTAGTCTCTTAAGTTGATGAGTTGCAACTGTATGTAGTCTCTTAAGTCTCTTATCATCAACCTGGTAAAATATAATTTATTTGACCTGTCGTAGAAGTTTTTGTATTTCTAGTAATTATTATTTTGACAATGTCTGATATAGAATTTCTTACCCTGTCCTGTATTGGGGGATTGAATGATTAATGATTTGAAATTGAGGCAAGAATACTGAATTTATATATGGAAGCGTATTATGTTGTTCATTTTAGCATTCAACCACATCTAAGTCTGAACTATGACAATGTTTAGGTGTGGAGGCTATAGTAAAAAGGAACCTGGTGAAGTACTGACACTTCAGAAGGAAGTGTTAGCAGTGCTAAATGAGGCAAGGTATAATGTTTGGATCTTAACTTTTAAAATATAAGAGTTGTTTTCAGTGGATTTGATTTTCCATTCAGTAAGATGTGTTGGCCAGGCCCACTGAATATGTCTGAAATTATTTTTTTCTTTTTTATCTCTAACAGTAATAGATGCAAGAATTCAGAACGTTCTTTCTTTTTGAGGCCATCTAACTATTTGGACCATTTTTTATTCTTTGTCAACTGTTTGACTACTGTCCCAGGAATAATTTGGATGGTAAGATTGTTAAGAGAGGGGATTATGCGATAGCAGCAACGAGGGCGGTTTATTATGTTACCCCTATCAATCACAGTAGTGCCTCAAAGTGAAACAAGGTTAGTATGATTGTATATCTGGTATAATTGGACATGGTATTTCTTATTGTATTTATTTTTGGTCTAATAGAAGGATACACGAATGGGGTTCTGGTGTTAATAAACTCTTGCAATTTTTATTTTAATGAATATTAAAATGGCAATTTGCGCCTCCATTAATACTAATTTGATTCTGATGTTAATAATTTTAACTACTTTATAAATTTTTGCTATTTTTGTTATTATATCACGCATTACTATATTATAAAATTGTGACTTATAAATACTTAATTTGAAAATTTATTTTCTCTTATGATGTGACAAGATATAATTCTTTACTAGCAAACAAGTTTAGTAAAATTTTGCTGGAAAATACTACTTGTAAATATTCAATTGTCTCTATTATAATTGAAATGACTTAGACATGATCCTCGTTATTCTCTTCAATGATTGTCCTGGTGGAAACCAACCTTATATATCCTCGCCAATGATACTCTCTTTTTGATGTAGGCCAGTGTTTATCTTAAAACAAGTAATTCATGTTTAACTTTTTTTTCAGGGGCCAAGCTGAGAAATAATTTAAAGTAGAAGTAGAAGCTATTGGTCGAGTGCGACACAAAAATCTTGTACAATGAGTCATTCAAACCTTGATAATTAAAATGTCTTTTTCTTGAGCTACAGATGTAATAATTTTTCACTTTCTAGCATTATTAGTAAGAAGAAATAATTGTTTGATAACTTATTACTCTTTATATTGATAATCAGTGGAATATATAGCTTTGTTTTTTTTTCACTTACATTGTCTAGAACATGAGTTTTTGTTCAATGTTAGGTGCTTGCATTAAAGTATTTGCATTCCCTGCATGGGTTGAAATAGACACGTGGAAAGCTTGGTCTTGGTGCAAAGATGGTATTGATTGAGGAGAAATAGGTCCAGGGACTAAATAGGAAGTTGAAGTACGGGCTTGCTTTGTACATGTGGTGGAGAAAATGCAAGAGCTAATAAGTAAAAGTCAGGAAGACAGGTTAGTCTTTTCTTACCAGAATGTCTTCCCCTCATGGCCATTTTCCAATGCATGTAGAGTTGGATTTCTTCTAAGGTTATTTACCAGCCCATAAAAAATCTACCAAAATATATTTGATGGAATAATAGCATTAGTCTTGATTATAAATTATGGATTTATCTTTAATTTTGGATGGTTCGTTGTGCTTAAACATTTATTGGTTTGTGATATATAGATTTTAAGTTATTTATCTTGTATTTATAATGACCATCCCACTATTTACTATCGTGGTGTTTTTGATCAGTTGCTTTGCTACTATTTGAGACTTATTACTATAACACAAAATAGATTCAAATAAATTCTTTTGTTTGTGTGCAAGTGCATGTACTAAAACAAACCATAAATCTAAACTATTGATTCCTGGCAATGTGTTACATGAAATCTTTTGAGATTGATCATGTATTGTTTATATGTAAGTTTTGAAAGACTTTTAATTTAATGCATGAATTTAAACATGTAGGTTATTAAGGAAACAATTGATTCCAATATTACAATAGAATACAAGTCAAACACAGTTGATGATTTACATATGAGGAAGCCAGATATTAGCAAAGCGAAGGAACTGCTGATTTGGGAACACAAAATCCCACTTAATGATGAAATTGGATTCTGAATAAAGATGAAGGTAAAGGGATGAAATTTTCCTTTAGGAAGGAGATTTATTCTAATCTTCCATTTCAGGCTACAAAGGAAGTTAATTAGCTTTTAGAAATGTTACCTTTAGAAGTTTAATTGTATATTGATTTACAATATGAAAATCAAAGTTAATTAGCTTTTAAAAATGTTACCTTTAGCAGTTTAATTGTATATTGATTTACAATATGAAAATCAACTAAGATACACGTGATTGTTAATTTATTTAGATGTTCATACTTAACTTCATCCATGTTTGTACACAGCTTGATATTATTCAAACTAAAAAAATATTCAATTGTGTATGTTTATTATGTTGTATTTTTAAGTAATTTATGATTGATTTATGTATTGCATTAGTTGTAAAAGCAATTTGATGGTTGTATTTATCTCTAGTCAGATATATAAAACTCCTAAAAGCAATTTGGTGGTTGTATTTATCTTTAGTCAGATATATAAAACTCCTAAAAGCAATTTGGTGGTGTAAGGATTACCTAATTTTTTTTTATAAAACTATAAAGTTATATACGGATATTATATACGGATTTATCCGTATATAATTTATATACGTATTTATCCGTATATAAATTATATACGGATAAATCCGTATATAACCTAGCTACGATAGTTTTATATACGGATTTTTATCCGTATGTAAGCTGTATATAATCAAGTGTTATATACAGATTTTGGACCTTATATACGAATTTTGGTTGTATGTAATTCAATTTTTTCTTGTAGTGGTTGCGGCTTCTCCTTTTGCACTTTTTGGTGTCTTTTCTGATTTCATCTCTCTCCTTCTTCACTTCTTTCACTATATTCACCTTAAAACCTGCACAAAAACACTGAAATCAAGCATAAACCTGTCCAGCTCTCTTATTTCTGAAAATATGAATAAAAGCATGATTTCAAGCTAGTTTCTATGTATAAAGGTTGCTTTTAGTATCAATTTTAAGCATGAAAATAATAGTTTTTCAACTGTTATCACAACCCCAAACTTAGAACTTTGCTTGTCCTCAAGCAAACAAGATGTCACTCAATCTTCAACCAATTCATATGATGGTTCACTCATTCAAAAATCTTCTTTTCAAGATAAGTAAAGACTTCAATCAAACTTATGATCAAGAGTTCAATCAAGATGTGCACATGCTTTGGTGTTTCACAAAGTGAGTTAATATCCAACAAATGTTATTTTTCATGAATGATCAATCTATTAAGCATGGATGTTTATGTGCTCATGGAATACTTCCTCACCAGGTAAAGTGTTTCACTCACACACAAGTGTATAAGAGGTAATCACTCATTCACTCCACTATCACAATGTCACATGAATCAACTTTGCCTTTCATTTAACCACAATAAAAAACATTCACAAGCATGCATCATCACAAGGACTTTTCAATGGCTTATAATGTGGCTGGGCTAACAAGAAAATTGGTTTTTCTGGATCACAAAATCCTTGAGTTAAGAGAATTATAACCACACAATTATTCTTATTTTTCCCAACTTTCTTTTGCATTTGCATTGAGCTTTGCTTTTTCTTTTCTTTTCTTTTCTTTCTCTTTTTCTTTGCATATTCTTAATTTTTAACTCTTAGCTCAATGCTTTTCCTTTTTCATTTTCATAATTTCCCAACAACCCCAAACTTGAACATTTATCAATACCACAAAAGATTTTCTACTTAACTCAAGGTAAAGCTTTTTAACAAGGATTTTCAAATTATGTTCAAGGCTAAGGGTTCAAAGGATAGAACACAAAGTGTTTTCTTTTAGTGGGCTAACTTCATGAATTTGGCCAATAAAAAGGGTTACCAACAAATGGCATTGATCATAGGATGCAAAACAAGCAATTGATTCAATCATAGAGAACCTGGGCAAAATCATTCATGTTTCCAAAGTAATAGCATTCAATCAATAAAACTATGGAGCTCAAGAACTCACATATAAGCTCATTCACATTTGACATACACATCCTGCTTAATCTCACAATCACAATCACAATATCATGCATTTGTTCACAAAGTTTGTGAATCACCTGTATAAGCATTTAATGTGCACATCTCAACATCAATCAATATCAAAGCATCATTAAGCATTACTTATCAAACAATCATAATCATAAGTAAACCATCATAACAGACAAAGTTTCCAATTGAGTACATCAAACCCTAGTCTAAAACAAAAGTAAATAAGTTCAGAACACTAAACCAAACAAAAGCATAAGTTTTGCTCTAGTTATGATAGCATTCATCAGTGAATGCTATCTCAATCTCCTCATCAATCTGAGCTATCATCTGTATCTTCTTCCTCTCTTTCTTCTTGGATCTTATATAGTCTTGATTCTTTTAGCATGATGAGGAGGCCATCCCTGCATCAAACATAATTCACAAAAC
Source organism: Vigna nakashimae (assembly GCA_034642375.1). NCBI lineage: Eukaryota > Viridiplantae > Streptophyta > Magnoliopsida > Fabales > Fabaceae > Vigna > Vigna nakashimae. Next base: position 40,649,198 of record CM067765.1, read on the forward strand.
CAAAAGATACATTGTTAAGCATTAGTAAACCACAATGAAGAAATCAGCCCCTTCAATGATGCTCTCTCCCAACCCCAAACTTAGATGGAAAACTAGTGAGAAAGTGAGTGAAATGGAGATTTTCTCAAGAGGGAAGAGGGAAAAGATGTGAAGAACCTTGGAAAACGTATGTATGAGTGAGTGTGCAGAGAAGAGCCTGAACATAGAAGATTATGCGCAGCTTAGGGTATAAAAATACCCTAATGGGCTCCGGTCCCGCTAAGGGGAAACCAAAGCCCAATCTGCGATAGTACCGCTCAGCGGCACTTTCGTGATGTGCTCTTCTCCTTCTTTGCTTAACCTAAGTGCCTCTTAAACATGCCCCTCACTGGTTCCCTGCAATTCAATGTTCAGATTACTTATGCACAACCCTATTATACTACTACAATGAAACAAACAAAAACAATCAATCAACTGGGTTGCCTCCCAGGTAGCGCTTGTTTAACGTCACGAGCCTGACCCAAAATCCACCAACACCCATCAGTAGGTGTTACAATACTTACCAACACCCTTCAGTAGGTGTTATAACTTACCAGCACCCATCAGTAGGTGCAAACTTTTCTCACCAACACCCATCAGTAGGTGTTACAACTTAGCATCCTTCAGTAGATGCTATATCCACAAAATATTTACAAAATAATGTTCAACAAATTTAAAAATTACAAACCAAAATAAAATTAAAAGTTCTTAAATCAACTAGGTTGCCTCCCAGCAAGCGCTCTTTTAACATCATTAGCTTGACCCAGTAAAGCTCAAGTTCCTTCTTCATAGTTGATGTTGTTATCCCACCAACTCCTCAGCTGTTTCCTGTGAACTGTTTTGATTCTTCTAGAATGTGGAGACTCTATCTCTGTCATCTCCTTCTCTTTAAAGCCCTTCACAACCCAAAACTTGTTCCTGATTCTTACAGGTGTGCCAAGTTGGGGTCTTCTTTTCTCCCAGTCACCAGGAATTTCTCCTCCTCTTCCAATCTTTTCTTCCTTGTGTACCTGAAACAATAAACAATAGTTACCTGCAACCTTGGGCTTTTCATCTTTATGGCTAGTCATGTGTGCATCTTGAAATGCAGCTTTATAACTAGCTTCTTCCTCCTGTGCTTGCGTCTCATCCTTGAAGACGTCTACAACCACTCTCTCCTCTCGATCCTGGAGCACCATTATACCTTCATTTACATCAATGATAGCTCTGGCCGTTTTCATAAACGGTCTTCCAAGTATGATAGGTATCTTCTCTGTCTCCATCTTCATCACCACAAAGTCTGTCAAGAACTGAAGTTTGCCAACACAAATTATAATGTCCTCTGCAATCCCACATGGCTCCTTTGAAGATCCATCGGCCATTACTAGATTAACCTTTACAGGTTTCACATTAACATTGCCGATTTGCTCCAGTAAAGAGTAAGGTATCAAGTTAACACTTGAACCTAAATCAAGAAGAGCTTTCTTAACCCTTTTCTTCCCTATGGTACAAGGGATAGAAAAGCTTCTTGGATCTGTCGCTTTAGGAGGGAATGGCTCTTTTTTAACAGTTATACACTCCTTTGCCTCATCATCTCTACGTCTTTTCTTTGTAGAGATGTCTTCATCAGATTTCGTGTAAACTGTGATTTGTTGTAGAATTTGCTCCCAAGGTGCATCATTATCCACCATTTTGAATAATTCAGTGAAATCCAGTTGTTTCCCTTGATGTATTGGAAAAGGAAAAGTGCTTTTGCTCTCTATTTTCTCTTTTCTCTTCTGATCCTTCTCCTTCTAACTCAACTATTTCTTCTTCAGCACTATCTACCACCTTGCATTCTTCTCTGGGGTTAACCTCAGTATTAGCCCCAAAATTTCTATTTGGCCTTTCCTCCACCTGCTTGGTGACCTGCCCCATCTGAATCTCCAAATTTTTGATAGCAGCTTCAGTGCTCTTTTGGGTAGACTCAGTTTTCTGTATGAAATTATTAAGAGTTTCCTCCATCCTCATGGACCTTTCATTAAGCATAGAGATCTGCTACCATAAGGTGGGTTGCTGCTGCTGCTTATTGAATTGACCACCTTGCCCAGTTTGCCCTTGACCAATACTTGGGTGTGGTTTCCACCCTTGATTGTAGTTCCCTTGACAGTATTGATTGGTCATGTAGTTCACATCCTCTACGGCTTCTACTGGAAAGGCACATTGACCATTGATATGGTCGCCTCCACACAATTCGCACAACTGAGACTGTACCTGTGTAGCAATCATCAACTCTTTAGGTAATTGTGCAAGAGTTTTAGTAAGAGTCTCCAACTGTTGAGTTAGAATTTTGTTTTGAGCTAGCAAGGCATCCTCTACTGCTTCTACTGAACTCTCTCACTGTTCAGCTCATTATCACTAGTAGCCATGTTTTCTATAATTTCTGTGGCTTCCTCTGGAGTTTTCCATTTAATATTGCCTCCTGCTGAGGCATCAAGCATCATCTTGGTTTGTGAACCAAGCCCTCCAAGGAAAGTTAAGACTACTTCCTCTTCTTCAAAGCCATGCGTGGGTGTTTTTCTTAACAAGCTTTTGTATCTGTCCCATGCATGCCCTAGTGATTCTTCCATGCCCTGCCTAAATGAAGGAATCTCTTGCTTGCCTTTAGTCACCTTTGATTGTAGGAAGTACTTGTTTAAAAACTTTGTTACCACTGCTTTCGACTCTGTGAAACTTCCTTCTGGGAAAGAATTTAACCAAAGCTTAGCATTGCCTCCCAATGAGAAAGGAAACAAGCTAAGTTTGATCGCTTCATCTGGCACCCCATTAATCTTTACTGTGTTGCAAATCTCATTGAATGTAGTGAGGTGCTCATATGGGCTTTCATGAGATAACCCATTGCATTGGTCGCTTTTCACCAGTTGGATCAGTGCTGGTTTGACCTCCATATTAGCTGCATTGACTCTAGCTCTAGCTATACTGTTAAAGTGCTGAGGTCTAGCTATATTAGTGTAATCAGCAAGAGTTCTTTTGACATTATTGTTCTCCATATTTTTTGTGCTGTGGTCAGAACCTTGTGGCGATGGTTGTAACAGAGTTTCCGGAGGAGGGAAAAGTTCTATAGATGTTCGGATTCTTCTCCTCCGTCTACTCTCGTCTAAACCTTCAAGAAGAGGTTCTGCAGTTATCTTATTCCTTGTTCGAATTACTTCCTGCATACACAAGAAAACAAAACCCTAGAATATTTGGTTAGCACAAAAAGATATAGGAGAAGATATAAGATTCAGAGAATAAAATAAAAATAAAATAAAAACCGAAAAAATAAAAACAGAAAAATAAAAACAGAAATTCAAAATTAAAGTCAGAGATAATCAATAATCACACAAATTAACCAGTTAAACCACGAGTCCCCGGCAACGGCTCCAAAAACTTGATGACAAATTTATGATCACCAAAATATGATGTCACAAACTTGTTGAACAATCGACAAGTATGACCAAATTGTTTCAAGTAATAAACTCGGTAAGACCAAGTATCGTTCTCCCAAAGGACTCACGGCCTAGTTTAGTTATGTGATTCGTTGATTAGCTAAGACTTAAGAACAAAATAATTGGATTTTACTATGCAAAAGACGAAAATAAACATGTATGCATGAGGTTGATCAATGGCTAAAACAAAATACAAACACTTTCAATGGAATATATGGATGAGTATGTTGTTGGGGTTTATCAATTTCATCTTATCCACTCTCATATATTTTAGGAATTCAACATTCAATTCATCATTGTTAATGCCACTCTCTAAATTACCTTGTCAAGAAGGCCTATCCCTAATTACGAGTTCATACAATTCCTAGCATTCCTAATAATTAGTTCTTTTAGCACAGGAGCTTAACGACAACCAATATACTATTGGGAGTAATTCCCCGGATCTAGACTTTCCCGTACGTTCCTGTATCGACAAAATCAATAATCATGCATTGAATGAGTTAAACAAAGCAAGCATTGAGCAAAAAGGAAAAACCCTAACTAATGATGAAAGAAAACATAGGTCTTAGATTAAGATGTAAGCACAAATTCCATATATGAGAGCTTCAAAAGATTATATTGATTCCCCAACAAACATACAAGGTTTAGTTCACCATATTCATGGTGAACCTAGATGAACAATAATGAAAGAATGAAGGATAAAACCCTAGAAAGGTGAAAAGGTAGCATGAGCATCCAAGATCCTCCTTCAAAGGGGTGGAAGAGAGAGTGTTTGCTTCGTTTATGCCAAAGATACAAACCCTAGGACGTCCTAAAGCTTATATACTATTCTAAAATTACAGAAAATTTAGGCCCAAGACCATAAGTGTGCCGCTCAGCGGTAAAGTGCCGCTCAGCGGTAAATGCGTGAGTTGGTTTCTTCCCCTCAACGACCATTTTGCCCCTCAGCGGATCCAACGCGAGCTTCTGAGTGCCGCTCAGCGGTGAACTGCCGCTCAGAGGCAGTTGCGGCTTCTCCTTTTGCACTTTTTGGTGTTTTTTCTGATTTCATCTCTCTCCTTCTTCACTTCTTTCACTAAATTCACCTTAAAATCTGCACAAAAGCACTAAAATCAACCATAACCTGTCTAGCTCTCTTATTTCTGAAAATATGAATAAAAGCATGATTTCAAGGTAGTTTCTAAGTATGAAGGTTGCTTTTAGTATCAATTTTAAGCATGAAAATAACAGTTTTTCAACTATTATCACTCGTGACGTTAAAAAAGCGCTTACTGGGAGGCAACTCAGTGTTATGTACGTACTTTTGTTTTAAATTAGGGTTGATGTACTCAATGGAAACCTTTGTCTGTTGTGATGGTTTGCTTATGATTGTGATTGTGTGATAAGTAATGCTTGATGATGCTTTGAGATTGATTGATGTTGAGATATGCACATTAAATGCTTATACAGGTGATTCACAAGCTTTGTGAACAAATGCATGATATTGTGATTGTGATTGTGAGATTAAGCAGGATGTGTATGTCAAATGTGAATGAGCTTATATGTAAGGTTTTGAGCTCCAGAGTTGTTATGATTGAATGCTATTACTTTGAAAGCATGAATGATTTTACCCAGGTTTTCTATGATTGAATCAATTGCTTGTTTTGCATCATATGATCAAGGCCATTTATTGGTAACCCTTTTTATTGGCCAAATTCATGAAGTTAGCCCACTAAAAGAGAACACTTTGTGTTCTATCCTTTGAACCCTTAGCCTTGAACATAATTTGGAAACCCTTGTTGAAAAGCTTTACCTTGAGTTAAGTAGAAAATCTTCTGTGGTATTGATAAATGTTCAAGTTTGGGGTTGTTGGGAAATTATGAAAAAGAAAAAGGAAAGCATTGAGCTAAGATCAAAATAAGAATGTGAAAAGAAAAAGCAAAGAAAAGAAAAGAAAAGGCAAAGCTCAATGCAAAAGAAAGTTGGGAAAAGTAAGAATGATTGTGTTGATAAGATTCTCTTAACTCAAGGGTTTTGTGATCTAGAAAAACCAATTTTCTTGTTAGCCCAGCCACGTTATAAGCCATTGAAAAGTCCATGTGATAATGCATGCTTGTGAATGTTTTTGATTGTGGTTAAATGAAAGGCAAAGTTGATTCATGTGACATTGTGATAGTGGAGTGAATGAGTGATTACCTCTTATACACTTGTGTTTGAGTGAAACACTTTACCTAGTGAGGAAATATTCCATGAGCACATGAACATCTATGCTTAGTTGATTGATCATTCATGAAAAATAGCATTTGTTGGATATTAAGTGACTTTGTGAACACCAAAGCATGTGCATGTCTTGATTGAAATCTTTGTCATGAGTTCAATTGAAGTTTTTACTTATCTTGAAAAGAAGATTTTTGAATGAGTGAATGGTTATACAGATTGGTAAAAGATTGAGTTACATCTTGTTTGCTTGAGGACAAGCAAAGTTCTAAGTTTGGGGTTGTGATAACAGTTGAAAAACTGTTATTTTCATGCTTAACGTTGATACTAAAAGCAACCTTTAACACTTAGAAACTAGCTTGAAATCATGCTTTTGGTTATATTTTTAGAAATAAGAGAGCTGGACAGGTTTATGCTTGATTTTAGTGTTTTTATGCAAGTTTTAAGGTGAATTTAATGAAAGAAGTGAAGAAGGAGAGAGATGGAATCAGAAAAGACATCAAAAAGTGCAAAAGGAGAAGCCGCAAGTACCGCTCAGCGGCAGTTTACCGCTGAGCGGCACTCAGGAGCTCGCGTTGGATATGCTGAGGGGTGAAAATGCCGCTGAGGGGAAGAAAACGACTCCCGCACTTACCGCTGAGCAGCAGTTTACCGCTGAGCGGCACTATTTTGGGCTTGGGCCTAATTTTTCTGTATTTTTATAATAGTATATAAGCTTTAGGACGTCCTAGGGTTTGTATATTTGGCAGAGACGAAGCAAATACTCTCTTTTCCACCCCTTTGAAGGAAGATCTTGGATGCTTAGGCTACCTCTTCACCTTTCTAGGGTTTTATCTTTCATTCTTCCATTATTATTCATCTGGTTTCACCTTGAATATGGTGAACTAAACCTTGTATTATTGTTGGGGAATCAATGTAGTCTTGTGAAACTCTCATATATGGAATTTGTTTTAACATCTTACTTTTAAGACTTATGCTTTCTTTCATCATTAGTTAGGGTTTTTTCTCTTTGCTTAATGCTTACTTTGTTTAACTCATTCATTGCCATGATTATTGATTTTGTCGATACGGGAACGTACAGGGATATCTAGATCCGGGGAATTTCTCCCAATAGTATATTGGTTGCTGTTAAGCTCCTGCACTTAAGAACTAATTACTAGGAATGCTAGGAATTGTATGAACACATAATTAAGGATAGTCCTTCTTGCAAGGTGATTTAGAGAGTGGCATTAACAATTGATGAAAAGAATGTTGAATTCCTAAAGTATATAAGAGTGGATAAGATGAAATTGATAACCCCAACAACATACTCATCCATCTATTTCATTGAAGTGTTTGTATTCCGTTTTCGCCATTGATCAAATTCATGCATACATGTTTATTTACTGTCTTTTGCATATTAAACTCCAATCAATTTGTTCTTAAGTCTTAAGTAATCAACAAATCACATAACTAAACTAGGTCGTGAGTCCTTTGGGAGAACGATACTTGGTCTTACCGAGTTTTATTACTTGAAACGATTCGGTCACACTTGTCGATTGTTAAACAAGTTTTTGGCGCCATTTTTCGGTGTTCATAAATTTGTCATCATGGGACTTAGAAGCTTGCTTGAACTCATGTTTTTAGTATAGTTTTGTGAATAAGTGAATAGAGGGTATACTTGATGATTTTATCACTAATTTCCCTTGATTTTGTAGGCTATTAGTATGATTTGGAAGAAGAGCAAAAGTATCAAGGGGTTAGAATTCAAGAGGAACAATTAAAGCATCATAAAAGGAGCACAGGAGGTCACGCAGGGCGCCTGGGCACCATTCTAGGCGCCTGAGCGCCAACTTTCTCACGCACAACGCTTGGGCGTCCCACTTAGGGCACTGAGCGCCAGTGAAGTGGACTTGGACCTTTTTTCTATTCTTTTTTTATTTCTATTTAAGGACTTGGACGTCGTAGGGATTGTATCTTTTGATGGCTTGAGCACAGGAACACATTTTTCACCCCTTAGGGGTAGATTTGGGGATGTGACAACTCTCCTCTTCTCTTTCTAGGGTTTTTCTATCTCTTTCATTCCATTGTTCATCTAGTTTCCCCATGACAAGGGGGAACTAAATTCAATTTGTTGTTGGGGAAGATGTAACCTCTAAACTCTCATGTATTTGAATCGATTATTATTTATTTATGCTTCTTTCATTAATTGTTAGGGTTATTCTTCTTTGCTCAATGCTTGTTATGTTTAACTCATTCATGGCATGATTATTGGTTTTCGTGATATGGAAACATACGGGAAAACCTAGATCTAGAGAATTGCTCCCAAAAGCAGTATTGTCTAGACATAGGGATATGAGTTTTGGTTAAGCTTTTGTGTGTATGTAATGCATAATTAATTGTTAGGGAGACAAGACATTGTAAACTAGTAATTAAGGATAGACTTTCTTCGCCGAGACATCAGGTTTAAAGTAATTTAGAAAGTGATATTAACATTAATGAAGAAGATGAATTCATACATGCATGAGAAGAAACTTGGTGAAATCTGAACCCCAACAACATATTCATCTCATATTTTCAACTTCATCCATTCATTCTAGTGTTTAACCTCAATTGATCAATTTGCATTCCTATTTACTTTCTTGTTTTGCATTCAAAAAATCCAAAAATTGTTCTTCGAAGTCTTGATTAGTTAAGCAATTACACAATTGTTTAGTGTCGTGAGTCCTTTGGGATACGATACTTGGTGTTACCATTTTATATTACTTGATACATTCAGTACATTTGCCGATATCTTAACAAGTTTTTTGACACCGTTGCCGGGGACTCGTGATTTAAACTATACTCGCCGTTGTCGGGGACTCGTGGTTCAAAGGTTGCATAGCACAAACATGCCTATGTAAACCGATTATTCGCACTCACAATTTTGCAAGGGAATCAACAAAAGGTTTGGAAATTTTCTTCACTGAAAGATTAAATATTGTTTGAAAAACGAAAAAGAGAATTGAAATGTTATAACTGAGAAATGGACATGGTGTTAGGAAGAGTCAGTTACCGAAGGGTTTTGCCGGATGCATGTGTGGGAGGAGAGGAGTGTTCAACACTGACAGTAAGGACGAGCGTAGCAGAAAAATTAAAATGGCCGAATGAAAGATAAAGTGTGTAGTGTTCCCCCATTTGATATTTGGACCGTTCGATTAATAAAATGCTCCTAAATTTTAAACGTGTTCTAATAAAATATTCCGGTGCTGTCAAATTGAATAGTCTGTAATGCGATATTTACATCATATTTGTATTTCCACAGTTTGCTTACACATTTCTCCATCACATTTGTATTTCCGCAGTTTGCTTACACATTTATCGTTTATACGGTCACTTTTGGCAACTTTCGATAAAACCCAAACCTGAATTTTACTCCAATTAAGCTTTAAACATGTTTCAAAACGATTATTAGTAAACTGATTTAATTTCCACATTTGCCTCAAACTCATCCTAGCTTATATTAAAAATGAAGCTTTCAACCCAAATCTTTCGAAGCGTGCCCACATAGCTCCAACCAGGTGGTGAATTTTTACTCATTTATTAGTTTATTTAACTCATGTTTATAAGATTTTCATGAAAAATATTCAAAATTATTATTTTTAACTTGTTTCACAAAATTTCACATTAAGCCGAAGATATGCTCTCATTTGATAATTTTATTAAATAAAGAAATAATTAAATTATTTACCTAAATAAATGTTCTTAATCTACATCAAATCACCTTATATTCACTGATAACATGCCCAGTAGTTTTAAGTCCCATGTCAACGTTCCTGAGCATCAGCTCAGTTGCTTTGGCTTCTGGGTGAGACGTGTCGCCAACCAGAAACTTGTGAAGGGCTCCATTAATTTCCACATAGCTCCAACCAGGTGGCTTCTGGATGCCAACATCATCAATTGCCTTTCTCACACTTGCGGCTTCATCATGCTTTCCCACGAGAGTTAGCACATTAGATAGCATCACATAACGGGCTCCATGATCATGCTCCATCGCAAGAAGCTCATGGCTCGCAAGTCTAGCCAATGCCACATCCCCATGAAATTTGCTAGCACTCAACAGTGATCTCCATATCACAGCATTGGCCTGGAACGGCATATTCTGAATCAAACAATATGCTTCATCCAATCGTCCAGCCCTACCAAGAAGGTCAACCATGCAACCATAATGTTGCGTGTGAGGAATGACACCATGCACACTCAACATGGATTCAAACAGCCTCTTGCCATCATCGACCAAACCATTATGCCCACAAGCACATAAAAGTGCCACAAATGTGACCTCATCCGGTTTTAAACCGAGCAACCTCATCTCCTCAAACACGGCCATAGCATGTTCACCAAGACCATGATGAGCAAGGCCAGACAAAATAGAGTTATAGAGAAAAGTAGTTCTCATATCATCACTTGTTCTCCTGAACACATCCAAAGCAGTGTCTATGCTTCCACACTTGGCATACATATCCACAACAGCACAAGTGAACCCCCTGAGGGTGCCACGCTGCCAACTTCCACCATCATACTTGTGGTGAATTCTTCTTCCCATCTCAAGGCTCCCTAGCCGCGCACACGCCGCAAGAGCGGCAACCACAGCAACCTCATCCGGTTCCATCCCCAAACCCTCCAACATCACAAACAGCTTCAATGCTTCCTGAAAATACCCAGAGTGACAGTAACCACTAATCATGGCCGTCCAAGAAACCACATCTCTTTCTCCCATTTGATCAAACAACCTTCTAGCAACCTCAACTTCTCTGCGCATAGCATATGCACTTACCAAAGAAGTCCAAGCCGCAACCCCACTCTTTCCATGCCCACATCTCACTACTCTCTCAGCCACCTCCAAGCACCCACATTTCGCATACATATCAACAAGAGCATTCATCAACAACTCATTCTCATTTACACAACCCAATATCCTATACACCAAGCCATGCACCACTCTCCCAGTTCGACTATCCTCCAAGGACGAACAAGCGGACAACAAGGCAACGAGGGTATACTCATCAACCTCGACACGATTCCCTCTCATTTCCCCAAAAACCTTCAGAGAACAATCAGCACGACCCTCACGCACAAGCCCATTAATCATCGTGTTATATGAAACGCGGTCCCTCACAGGACTTTCATCGAACATCTTGCACGCATTGGGGGCATCCCTGAGAACAAAATAAAACTGCAAAAGAGCGTTTACAACAAAGACACTTGACTCAAACCCACTTCTTATAACGTGAGAGTAAATCTGAAGAGCCAGATTTGGAAGCGATAGCTTGGCACTGGACTTGAGAAGGAATGGGAAGGTGAAAGAGTCCGGGGAGACGGGTGGGGAGGAAGAGAGCATTGACCTGAAGAGAGAGAGGGCGTAGTGAGGGGTTTCGGAGAGAGAGAAGGCTCTGATGAGGAAGTTGAAGAGGAAGAGATCAGGATTGGGGATTTGGGAGAAGAGAAGGTGAGAATGGTGGAGGTGGTTGGTGGCGAAGAAGGAGATGAGTGGGAACATGAGGAAAGGATCGCGGTGGCGCCCTCTGACCACCGCTTGGGCCTGGATTTGGAGAGCTTGGTGAATGGTTTTGCATGAAGCTAACAGTGCTTTCAAACTCCTCATTTTTTGCTCTTTCTTGTCCTGCTAATTAACATCTTCGTCTAGAGTCCCAACTCACAAATCACCTTCTTTAATTGTTTGGTTTCCAAACGCTTTAAAGTGGTTTTACTTTGGAGGAATAAATTTTAAAGATAAATTTATTGATATTCTTTTAAATAAATTGGGAAGTAATTGAAAATGGATGTAAAATTAAAATAAATTATTATAAAACTTTATCAACGTGAGAGATAAAAAAATTTTAATGGGTAAAAATTAAAGATTACTAAAATAATTCTAATTATTAAAATAATATAAAATGATAATGGTTAATGATATATTTATGAGTAAAAATGTTTATAAAAAGAAAAATATAAAAAATTAATTATTAAAATTAATTATAAAAATGTAAAAAAATTGTAGTTTAGTAAAATGAAATTAATAATTTAAATATAATATATTTTTAACATAATTTACTACTAAGTGATATGATTTTATTTATTATTGAAGTGAAATTTAATATTTACGAAGAAACAAATAATTAACCAAAGTTAGAATATTACATTACACAAAAAAAGTGCAAACATAATAAGATACAAATATATTTGTCATAATTTATGACGAAGTTGTTTCAGTTAGGTATCACTAGTGCAGAATTGACTTTTAACGTCCCCCATAGACGTCCGTCCACAAAAGCCCCAATGTAAATAATTGATCGGTGGTATATAAATAAGTGAAAAAGACATCCGTTGTGGGGGGATGGGGGAGGGGGGACATAGACGTCCGTGGGAGGGGCCCGGATGTCTAAGAGGCTGAACAAATGAACGCTCAACTCCCCTTGTCAGCCCATTAAACGTCCGTTAAGGAGGGGGACGGACGTCTATAATATTATAGACGTCTGTGGGAGGGGCCCGGACGTCTAAGAGGCTGAAACAAATGAACGCTTCAACTCCCCCTGTCAGCCCATTAAACGTCCGTTGTGGAGGGGGTCGGACGTCTATAATATTATAGACGTCTGTCCCCCTCCACAACGGACGTTTAATGGGCTGAAGACAATTAATTCTTCAACCACCCTGTCAGCACACTAAACGTCCGATATGGGGGACGAACTTCTATAATATTCTAGACGTCTGACCCCCTCCCCAACGGACCTTTAATGGGCTGACAGGGGAGTTGAAGCGTTCATTTGTTTCAGCCTCTTAGATGTCCGTCCTGGGGGGAGAACGGACGTCTCACTAGTGCAGCGAGGGGCTTTTACCGCGGTTCATTTTCCCTATACGTCGCGGTTCTTGAACCGCGGCATATTCAGCCGCGGTAGTAAGTCAGACACTTTAGGCCGCGGTTCTAACCGCGGTATATAGGTTGCGGAATATGCCGCAGTTGTCGAGGGAACCGCGGCTTAAATCCATTTTTTTTTAAAAAAACAAAAAAAGTACACTATATGCCGCGGTTCAAACCGCGGCAAAAGAGTAAGCATATGCCACGGTTAGTGTCAAAACCGCGGCCATATGTCTCGTTTTTAAAAAAAAACGAAGCACTATATGCCGCGGTTGTGGTTAGAACCGCAGCATATTCTCCCCTCATTACGTTGCGCAAATTGTATAAATTCCTCTACACCTCTCTCGTACTCAGCACTAATACGTGGTAAATTAATCCAATTTCGATCCATATTCCTAAATATTACATAAATAATACAACAACACACATTACCACAACTATAGCAAAAACCACACCATACATTACCAAAACTATAACAATTTCATGCATTATCAAAATTAAACCAAAAATTATACCATACACTACCAAAACTATAGAAACTTCATACATTATCAAAACTGTAGCATTATCCAAAAACTAATGAAGAAATCACGTTAAGAATGCAAAAGGGCATAAATACCTGGAAGAGGAACGGCAGAAACGCTTGGTGCAAAGTCGCAGCGGAGAGGGAATGACGAGTTTCAAACCCTTTTGATCGGCAAAAACTGTTTCAAACGCGACACAAATGAGAAAGGACCGAATAATTTCAAGTTTAAACGGTGCAAAAAACGCGTACCTGAGATGGCTTTCGGAGGAGAAGAAAAACGCGAAAACAGAGCTGCGCGCGATGAAGAAGACGACACTGTTCCAACGTTATGTTTTTTAACTCTGACTGGGGAATCTACCGCGGTTCACTACTTAACCGCGGTATATAAGGGGTTTATGCCGCGGTTTAACTCCCAACCGCGGCATATACTAATTTAAAAAATTATCCTAAATGACATTTTTGAAATTATTTTCAAACTATATGCCGCGGTTGCCCGCTGAACCGCGGCATATGCATCGAAAAATTTCAAATATATATTAAACTAATTTCAGATAAGCGAATATGTCGCGGTTGCTCGTAGAACCGCGGCATATACCCCTGTAACGTGCTGCACACAACTGCCTCCCCAACTGCCTTCTGGGGAATTTCAGAAGTTACAGGAGGTATATGCCGCGGTTCTTCAGAGACCCGCGGCATATAACCCCTGTAACTTCTGAAATTCTCTGACTGGCAGAGAAGTTGAGAAGTTACAGGGGGTATATGCCGCGGTTGTTAACAGAACCGCGGCATATACCCTTGTAACTTTTCAAATTCTCTGACCCAGTCAGCACCTGCAATAAATTGTCAGGGGTATATGCCGCGGTTCTCTGGACAACCGCGGCATATACTCTGTTATTTAATTTTTTATTCATATGTGGCGTCAAAGGCAATGGTTGACTGGCGTATATGCCGCGGTTGTCCAGAGAACCGCGGCATATAAGTTCGTTTTATTTACAAAACTGCCACCGCGCACCATTATGCTGCGGTTTCTGTTGAACCGTGGCATAATGTGCGCTGTAAAAGCCCAATTTTTTACTAGTGTCTATAATATTATAGACGTCCAAGCCCCTTCCACGGACGTCTAAACCCCCCCGCGAATATCAATTTTAAATCCCCAAAGACATCATATTAGTGATGACCCGGACGTCTATAATATTATAGACGTCGGGGCCCCAGAGTACCAGACGTCTAATAATATTAATACTAATACGCGAACACGCGAGCAATTGTGCTCACTGTTCATCGTCTTCCCCACGAACGCTCTATGCGGCATTGCTTTTCCAGGTGTGTTTTCTCTCTTTTGGACCGTTTAAATTTACTTTCAATCCGATTACATTGCCCTGTCCTAAAATATCTTTGATTTGAACCGATTAAAAATTGTTTTCGGTGCGTTTTGGTGCAGTCTCTTGCGTGTTCTTGGGCAGCTTCTTTGACTGTTTTTGGGCTACGTTTTAGGTCGTTCCCTCCTCGATTTCCCTCCCTTTCATTTGGAATCTACTTTTCAGGTTAGCTTGTTCGTTGATAAATTTTTGTATGCATGTTATTGGATTTTGTGTATGCATGTTTTTTACTCTAAGGTATGCATGTGTTATTGGCTTTTGAACATGCATGTATTAGTTGTGTTATTATAATTGTGATATGTTAGTATATAAGTATCAAATCATTGAGTGACACTTAGTTCCCGTTTGAAATTTAACACAAACGATTAATGTTTTAATCGTTTGTGTTAAATTTTGAATTATCCGATTGGACAGTTTGAGAAAATTAATTTTCATAATTTGCAATAACATGTTAATTGGAGTTTATGGATAAGATTGATAAAATTTCGGTTCAGTATTTGTGTTGTTCTCCGGATGCATATTTGATTGTGGTCATCGTTGACTACTCTTATTTCGTGTATTTCGGAGACCAATGCGAAATGCTGCCGAAATCTTATCAATTTTATGATGTAGACTTCCACACACATGTTTGAGCAAATTATGAAAATTAATTTTTTTGAATGGGTAGGGCCTAACCTTGTGAGAGTTAAAAAACTTCAACTAATGATTTTACGAACATAGTATGGATCGAACCTGGATGAACGAACGTCGCATCAGTGAATAATATGATAAGGGTGTTTCGAAGTTCTTGCAATACATTGAACAAAATGCTAAGTCTGTCAACAGGACATATTTTTGTCCTTGTGCCCGTTGTCTTAATCAAATACGGTAAGACTTAGGCAATGTGTGTAACCATCTATTCATGTACGGCATAATGAGGACTTATACCGTTTGGACTTGGCATGGAGAAGTACTGGACCAGCCTACCACGTCACGAGGAACGAATTATGTGGAAGAATGGATGAGTGACCATTTAAAGGACATGATACGTGATGTCGTTGAAGATAATTTTGGAAGAGCTAATTTGTATGATTCTCTTATTAATGATTCAGAGCAACCGTTGTTCCCAGGATGCTCGACTTTTAGTTTAAAAGTAAGGAATGGATTGACCGATAAAAGTTTCACCGAGTTGTTGGAGTTGTTGAAGGAGATGCTTCCAGAAAATAATACTCTACCTATTCGTAATTACGATGCCAAAAGAATTTTATGTCCAATGGGTCTTGAATATCAAAAGATACATGCTTGTCCTAATGATTGTGTTTTGTACACAAAGGAGTTTGCTTCGCTAAAGTATTGTCCAACATGTGGTTTATCCCGTTTTAAAAAGAAATCTGACAGAGTCACTGGTAATGAAGGTAATGATGGTGCACCTGCTAAGGTGATGTGGTATTTTCCTATAATACCTAGGTTCAAACATCTGTTCTCTGTTAAAGAAGATGCAAAGAACCTTAAATGGCACTCTGACGAAAGAAAGTGCGATAACCTTTTTCGACACCCTGCTGATTCACCACAATGGAAAAAGATTGATGACAAATTCCCTGAATTTGGTGCAGATCCAAGAAACTTAAGGATTGCACTTGCAACTGATGGTATGAATCCTTATGGAAACTTAAGTAGGAAACACAGTTCGTGGCCAGTTATGTTGATGATTTACAATCTTTCTCCTTTGTTATGCATGAAGAGAAAATATGTGATATTGTCCATGATGATATCGGGTCCTAGACAACCTGGAAATGACCAAGGTCGGTCTTCCATGTACAGATTTGTTGAACCTCAGACCATTCAATCGTCTAGTAACACACTTCAAAACAAACAACATTATTTGCAAACATGGATGGATGAGTCAAAAAGAGACGTATACCTTGTGCCATACATTGAGGGGTAGGTGTGGTTATATGTGGTCAGTTCATTATTATAGTTTCCTTTATTAGTTAAATAACTATTTGTCCTTCGTGATAGGTCGCACTGGCAGCTGCTGGTCATCATTCCTAAACAATGTAAAATTATATTGTTTTGTTCGTTGCACAGGAGGATGAAAATGACTTGAGAACTAATGACAAATTTATGAACACCGAAAAACGGCGTCACAAACTTGTTTAACAATCGGCAAGTATGACCGAATCGTATCAAGTAATAAAACTCGGTAAGACCAAGTATCGTTCTCCCAAAGGACTCACGTCCTAGTTAGTTATATGATTTGTTGATTATTTAAGACTTGAGAACAAATTGTTTGTAGGTTTTAAATGCAAGAGACAATAATTAAATATGTATGCATGAATTTGATCAATGGAAAAGAACAGAATACAAACACTTCAATGAATTAGATGCATGAGTATGTTGTTGGGGTTATCAATTTCATCTTATCTACTCTCATATACTTTTAGGAATTCATCAATCGTTTCATCAATGCTAATGCCACTCTCTAAATCACCTTGCAAGAAGGTCTTTCCTTAATTACCAGTTCATACAATTCCTAGCATTCCTAGTAATTAGTTCTTAAGTGCAGGAGTTTAACGGCAACCAATATGCTATTGGGAGAAATTCCCCGGATCTAGATTTCCCCATACGTTCCCATATCGACAAAATCAATAATCATGGCAATGAATGAGTTAAACAAAGCAAGCATTACGCAAAGAGGAAAAACCCTAACTAATGTTGAAAGAAAGCATAAGTCTTAAAAGTAATATGTTAAAACAAATTCCATATATGAGAGTTTCACAAGACTACATTGATTCCCCAACAACAATACAAGGTTTAGTTCACCATATTCATGGTGAAACTAGATGAATAATAATGAAAGAATGAAGGATAAAACCCTAGAAAGAGGATGAGGTAGCTTGAGCATCCAAGATCTTCCTTCGAATGGGTGGAAAAGAGAGTGTTTGCTTCATCTCTGCCCAAAGATACAAACCCTAGGACGTCCTAAAGCTTATATACTATTCTAAAAATACAGAAAAATTAGGCCCAAGCCCATAAAAGTGTCGCTCAGCGATTGATGAGTCAATATTTTATTCACTTCACTTAGTTTATTGTACTAAAATTAGTCGGGGAATTGTGCTTAAACGTCCGGTATTTTCCTGTTTTTCCTAATTGTGCTTAATTTGATCGAAAATTCTTATTTTAACTAATTTGAATTCTCTGAGCTTATTATTTTGCATTATTAATTACGGGAAAATTTTGGATAACGTTTTGGGACATTTGAAGGCTAAATGAGAAATGACAATTGAGCCCAATGCATTTCAGCCACTTCAATTTTCGCTGGTTGCTGTGTGAATTTTGTGTCAACTTGTTTGTCCTCGTTCGAGTTCAATTCGTATCCGTTTTCCATTCAATTTTTTTTCATAGTTTCGTCTAGATGTTTAGTTTCATGTATAGTTTTTACTTTGTTCAAATTCGATCTGTACTGTTCCCAGTAATTTGTTTACTCTCCTATGTCATCCCAGTGCTGCGTGAATGTTGTGTCAACTTGTGTGTCTTCGTTTGAATACAATTCTTATCCGTTTTGCATGCAATTTTTTTTCATAGTTTCGTCTGGATGTCTATTTTCATGTGTAGTTTTTATTTTGTTCAAATTCGTTCTGTGTTGTTCCCAGTATTTGTTTTACTCTCCTATGTCAGTCTAGTGCTGACTGTTTGAGTGACTGCTAATTTGTTTGCATTGTTTGCTTGTTGTTTGATACTTGTGGTGGCTGGAATTGATCATTGGACGGTGCTAAGACATCCCAACACTCAAGGATTCAACACTCATGTTGGCACATTTTAAAGCTCATTTCAAGAAGTAATATTGGTTGGTTTGGAAACCATGTTGCAACTCACGGCTTTTGAAGAAAGTGGCTGCCATTTGTCTTAAGATGCACACGGTCATGGAAAAATAATGCAAAGCAAAATTCTTTTGTTTTCAATTTGGTTTCTAAGAGGAACAAGAATCAATGTCACGGCCATATAAAAAAAGAGTGCATATTGGTTGTGTTTCTTTTGTCATTTTATAAAGGAGACAACATATGGGCCACCACTCACTTTTATTCCATTTTGTTATTTAGTGATCCATATCACGTAGCATCTCCAAAACAAAGTCTGAATTTTATCAAGGAAAGATGCTTCATGGCCCACGTTGGAAGTTGAAGCTCACATTCACATAAAGGACTTCTAAAATGGAATGGTAAAGTTTATGAAATTGGTATTATGAAGGGAAGAATGTCACGGCCCCACCAAAAGAAAAATGCAGATCACACATGTGTTGTATAGGTTGGAGTTTACGGGAAAAGAAGGAAAGGAGAGCAAAGCATTTCTGGATGAAAGAAGGGAAAACGTTGCTTTCACCTTACCCATCCAACAAACGTGAACTTCAATAAAGAGGCCACCACTTGGTTGAAAGCTAACGTCCAAAGAGCTCCAAAGGTGTAAGCTGCTACATGCTGAAATATAGGTCCATCCACCACTAAGAATTGTTCTAGCAAAAGCTCACGGAACCAAGAAGCAGCAACACGTGAGGAGTTTGTTCCAGCAAGAAAAGAAGAGCTCACGGTTGGTTGGAAGGTGCAGCCATCCAGCGGAGATGAAGAACGGATGCAGCAGGGAGTTGCGTTCCAGAAGCAAGGGAGGCAGCATCCAGCTTGGAGGAGCACCGAAAAGAATGGTGATTCACGAGAGAAGAAAGAAGAAAAAGAAGTGGCACCCATGGTGTTGGATTTTGGATGAATGAGAAGAAGAGAGCTTGAGGTGCTGTCATGGTTGAAGAGAGGAGTTCACGTGGGGCAGTAAACTTCACGTAGCCATCCAGCAGCAAGGAGAAGCATTCAGGGTGCAGCAAAGAAGAAGCCACCAAAAGAGGAGAAGGCCGTAAGTGAAGCTTTGGTGAAGAATTACAGCAGCTCCAGCATCGTGAAGAGGGGTCGAAAGTGGAAAGGAATAGGAGTTGATTCATGCTTTGGAATGCAGAGAAGAATAGCCGCATGCCTACAAGAAATAGAGGGTCCCACCCTATTTGTTTTGCATGGCTAGGAGGTGCAGAAAGTCTTAAGCTACTAGCACAAAAACACAAGTCTGGAAGAAAATAGGAAGCAAGCTACGGAGACAAAACACAAAATCTTGCTGAATTGAAGGAGGATGTTCCTGACTTTTGGAAATAAAAGGAGAGCAGGCAGAGAAGCAAAGTCATTAGATTTTAGGATTAGAGATTTGAGGAGTAGGATTTAGGATAGTTAGGAAGCAACTCTCGGTTCCTCTCTTCCAGAGGTTCTGAATTTCTATTTCAAACAGTGCCAAAATGTAGTTTTAATTTCTTAAGCTGTGTCACCTTTGCTAGTTCATTTTTAATGGTATTGTTCAAGAATTTTAATTTAAATGTTGAAACTTTCATGAATTTCATTTTCAGTCAAGTACTTTTATCTGTTCAATTTACCGTTCATGATTTTCTGCACCGTTAAGTTCTGTCATTGCGTTTTACCGTTCAGTTTATTTTCAACGTTGTTTTTACTATTCATTTTCACTGTTGCTTTGGGTAAATTTTATTTACACTGCTGTTATGTTTTCTGCATGTTTATTGTTCCAGCATTTTAATTTCAAACACTGCTAAATTTTCCATTGTCTATTTTTACCGTCTTTTACCGTTCAGTTTTTACCGTCGTTAAATTTATTTCAGTATTTTTAAATTCAATTGTGTTTAAATCCCAGTTTTAATTTATTTTAATTTTTCTGCTGTTTTATTTCCAATTTCCAATTTTATTTTACCGCACAAAACATCCAGAAAACCCCCCCCCACTTCGTGTTAAATCTGAGACTGAACCACTCAAATTGGTCCTTGAGAGACGACCTAGGAGTCACTTCCTAGTAAACTATACTGCATTTCTTTTATGCACAATTTTTGTGAGCGGTGCGACCCGTTCATCAAAATGGCGCCGTTGCCGGGGACCAAAGACGGTTTGGTTTTAGATTTTTGTTGTATAAAGTTTTGTTCTGTTAATATGTTTGTTTTGTGTGTTTTGTCTTGTATATTTTTGTAGGCGACAACGACACCTTCAGCAAATTTTGGCGGCGTTGTCACTTCAGTTCCAGGTTTTTCGTTTTAGATTTTTGCTGTGTTTTTCGATTATGTTGTGTTAATATATGTTTTGTCTTTTATATTTTATTGTGCTGTGTTCTGTATTTAGTTGCTATATTTAAAAAAAAAAAAATTTAATTTTTTTTTTTTTACTATTGATGTTCTGTCTTGTGTGTGCTTGTAGCATGTATAAATGTGTTTAGTTTATCTGTTTCGTAATTTTTAGTTTTTAGTTTTTATTTTTATTTTCCATGTCTACCTATTTTAATTTTGTGAATAGTGCCTATTCTACAAGTGCCTGTAATTATGATTCTCTTTCTGCATATTACTCTGATTCTTGTGCTGATTTTCATGATGAGAACAATATGTTCCATCACCCAATTTCTGAGAGCTCTCTTTGGGAGCCAGTTCCACAATATGAGAGTCAGCAGTATGATTCTCCTATTCAAATAACTCCTCAGCCTTCTACTTCTGAACCTACATTAAAGGAGTTACTAGAGCAGATGACAATGCAGAACATTCAGTTTCAGAAAGGGAACATGCAGTTCAAGCAAGAGAGCATGGAGTTCCAGCAGGAAACTCAAGCTGCCATACAGAATCTGAGTGATCAGATCAGGCAGATGGCCACTCTTGCACCTGAGGAGACTGATGAAAATTTTGGGGACCCGGCAGAAGTAAGCAGTAATCCTGAACCAGGTAGACCACCTTCACCTTCCCACACTCTAGAAATCTTCAAGGAAGAGGAGGTAAGCATACCACAATTTGATTATTCTGTTGATTGTGATGATGATCGGTATGCTAATGATTATATTGTTGCTGAGTCTGATTTTAATTTTTCCTCTGTGCATGATGAGAATTGCTTTTTACTATCACATTCAAATGTTTATTCTCCATGCACTGAACATGAATATGAGTCTGTGGTTGATAATGCATGTAATTTTAAAATTGATTCATGTTCTGAGGATGTATCTGAGGTTCAGCTTGTTACACTGGATTTGGGTGTTTTACCTCTGCATGAAATTTCGGTGGAACCATTTTGCACTAACCCTATTGCAGGAGGTACAATTGAATTTGACCAATATGCACCCACAGTGGAAGACAAAGGTGCCACAGCTCACCAAAGTTTCAACAACAATAGGCACCTGCTGAACCTGCTCATCAACAATAACTGCATAAATCCAGCAGTGGAAAACATTTCACTGCTTGATCAAATTTGGAGGATGAAGCAGTTCGTCCTCAAAACTTCCTTGCTGGATTCTGAAGACATCTCCCTGAAAGTCCAAAATTGGCAGCTTCCACCATAACCTGCGGGAGTTTGCATTTTCTTTCTCTCCCTTTTTCCTTACTTTTATTGCACTTGTCCATAATATGTTTCCTGTTTTGATTGCTGATGTATGCTTAGAACACATTGAGGACAATGTGTAGTTTAAGTGTGGTCTATTGGGAGAGATTCTGAATTTTATTTGTTTTGTGTGTGAAATTTTTTCTGTTTTGAGTGTTAAATTTTTTCTATTTTAAGTTGTTTTTAGTGTGTTTTGGGTGAAATAAATTTTACATTTTTCTCTTGATTTCTGGATGATGTCTAAGTTGTAGATTTTTCCTCCACTTCATTGATACTTAGTTTGAAATCCTTGTTTTTCTCTGCTTGGAAAGATGATTATGCGTTTGAGAGGTTGATTTGATTGTGACGAATACCCTGTGTGAGATTTGAGCCACTTAATGTTCTTTCTTATGTGAGATATGTATCTTGATTGCTTGCACATATGCCTTGGCTTGATTCTTTTTGATATACTTGATTGATATGCATGTTTTAGAAGTGATAAAGGCATTTTGTTCTTGAGCCTCTTTAGCCAAATAAGCCTACCTTGTTATTATCCTTTGATACCCCTTTTGAGCCTATACTGTATCCATTTCTTTGTGTTAAAGCTCATACACTGATCCTAAGTGAAAAACAAATGATTACCTAAACCTTAGGGAAGTCTGGAGCTATAGAAGTGTTTTGTGAATAAGTGTGGTCTCCTTGGGAATTGTGATGAATTGGCTAGTTGGTTCCTCATCATGTTCTTAAAATATAAATTATATCCTGTTGTGTGATAGAGAGAGAAAAGGAAACAGACAGGATGAAAAAAAAATTGAAATTGATGAGAAAAAGAGAGCAAAATGAAAAACAATTTTGAGAACAATGGAGTCAAGAAGAGGATTAAATTAGTGGTTTGGGCGTAATTTCACTGTATTTACACTTGTTCCCCAGTATTCCTCTAATTTCTTCTGGTCTACACCTACTTATCCATATTTTATCCTCCCCTGTCCTTGGCCCCATTACAACCCAGTAAAGACCTTTAGATCTGAACATGCATATGTTTTAAGTGTTGATATTAGAAGATTGCCAAGTCTGTTTGTGTTTGCTTTCTTGAGTGCATTGAGTGAAATTGATTTACCTTAAACACTTGAGAGAAACACTATAGTGCATCTGTGAGGTTTTGTCATTTTTGAATCACCTCTTGAGCTGATTGATTATTTTACCATGCTTTGAATTGCTTGGATGATTTCTGTAAGTATCTGCTTTCTTTGATTCTGTGTTGGATATTGTCTACTTCTTATCTCTGTCCAGAATTCTTGAGAACTTTGTAAATTCTGTTTATTTTCTTGCGAGTTTTTATTTTCTGTATGTTGCGTCTCTGTTAATCCTTTGAAGTCCTTTGAACTATTCCCTGATTTGCGTCTTAATTTTGCCCAGGAGTGCAAAAGACTAAGTGTGGTCTATTTTGATGAGTCAATATTTTATTCACTTCACTTAGTTTATTGTACTAAAATTAGTCGGGGAATTGTGCTTAAACGTCCGGTATTTTCCTGTTTTTCCTAATTGTGCTTAATTTGATCGAAAATTCTTATTTTAACTAATTTGAATTCTCTGAGCTTATTATTTTGCATTATTAATTACGGGAAAATTTTGGATAACGTTTTGGGACATTTGAAGGCTAAATGAGAAATGACAATTGAGCCCAATGCATTTCAGCCACTTCAATTTTCGCTGGTTGCTGTGTGAATTTTGTGTCAACTTGTTTGTCCTCGTTCGAGTTCAATTCGTATCCGTTTTCCATTCAATTTTTTTTCATAGTTTCGTCTAGATGTTTAGTTTCATGTATAGTTTTTACTTTGTTCAAATTCGATCTGTACTGTTCCCAGTAATTTGTTTACTCTCCTATGTCATCCCAGTGCTGCGTGAATGTTGTGTCAACTTGTGTGTCTTCGTTTGAATACAATTCTTATCCGTTTTGCATGCAATTTTTTTTCATAGTTTCGTCTGGATGTCTATTTTCATGTGTAGTTTTTATTTTGTTCAAATTCGTTCTGTGTTGTTCCCAGTATTTGTTTTACTCTCCTATGTCAGTCTAGTGCTGACTGTTTGAGTGACTGCTAATTTGTTTGCATTGTTTGCTTGTTGTTTGATACTTGTGGTGGCTGGAATTGATCATTGGACGGTGCTAAGACATCCCAACACTCAAGGATTCAACACTCATGTTGGCACATTTTAAAGCTCATTTCAAGAAGTAATATTGGTTGGTTTGGAAACCATGTTGCAACTCACGGCTTTTGAAGAAAGTGGCTGCCATTTGTCTTAAGATGCACACGGTCATGGAAAAATAATGCAAAGCAAAATTCTTTTGTTTTCAATTTGGTTTCTAAGAGGAACAAGAATCAATGTCACGGCCATATAAAAAAAGAGTGCATATTGGTTGTGTTTCTTTTGTCATTTTATAAAGGAGACAACATATGGGCCACCACTCACTTTTATTCCATTTTGTTATTTAGTGATCCATATCACGTAGCATCTCCAAAACAAAGTCTGAATTTTATCAAGGAAAGATGCTTCATGGCCCACGTTGGAAGTTGAAGCTCACATTCACATAAAGGACTTCTAAAATGGAATGGTAAAGTTTATGAAATTGGTATTATGAAGGGAAGAATGTCACGGCCCCACCAAAAGAAAAATGCAGATCACACATGTGTTGTATAGGTTGGAGTTTACGGGAAAAGAAGGAAAGGAGAGCAAAGCATTTCTGGATGAAAGAAGGGAAAACGTTGCTTTCACCTTACCCATCCAACAAACGTGAACTTCAATAAAGAGGCCACCACTTGGTTGAAAGCTAACGTCCAAAGAGCTCCAAAGGTGTAAGCTGCTACATGCTGAAATATAGGTCCATCCACCACTAAGAATTGTTCTAGCAAAAGCTCACGGAACCAAGAAGCAGCAACACGTGAGGAGTTTGTTCCAGCAAGAAAAGAAGAGCTCACGGTTGGTTGGAAGGTGCAGCCATCCAGCGGAGATGAAGAACGGATGCAGCAGGGAGTTGCGTTCCAGAAGCAAGGGAGGCAGCATCCAGCTTGGAGGAGCACCGAAAAGAATGGTGATTCACGAGAGAAGAAAGAAGAAAAAGAAGTGGCACCCATGGTGTTGGATTTTGGATGAATGAGAAGAAGAGAGCTTGAGGTGCTGTCATGGTTGAAGAGAGGAGTTCACGTGGGGCAGTAAACTTCACGTAGCCATCCAGCAGCAAGGAGAAGCATTCAGGGTGCAGCAAAGAAGAAGCCACCAAAAGAGGAGAAGGCCGTAAGTGAAGCTTTGGTGAAGAATTACAGCAGCTCCAGCATCGTGAAGAGGGGTCGAAAGTGGAAAGGAATAGGAGTTGATTCATGCTTTGGAATGCAGAGAAGAATAGCCGCATGCCTACAAGAAATAGAGGGTCCCACCCTATTTGTTTTGCATGGCTAGGAGGTGCAGAAAGTCTTAAGCTACTAGCACAAAAACACAAGTCTGGAAGAAAATAGGAAGCAAGCTACGGAGACAAAACACAAAATCTTGCTGAATTGAAGGAGGATGTTCCTGACTTTTGGAAATAAAAGGAGAGCAGGCAGAGAAGCAAAGTCATTAGATTTTAGGATTAGAGATTTGAGGAGTAGGATTTAGGATAGTTAGGAAGCAACTCTCGGTTCCTCTCTTCCAGAGGTTCTGAATTTCTATTTCAAACAGTGCCAAAATGTAGTTTTAATTTCTTAAGCTGTGTCACCTTTGCTAGTTCATTTTTAATGGTATTGTTCAAGAATTTTAATTTAAATGTTGAAACTTTCATGAATTTCATTTTCAGTCAAGTACTTTTATCTGTTCAATTTACCGTTCATGATTTTCTGCACCGTTAAGTTCTGTCATTGCGTTTTACCGTTCAGTTTATTTTCAACGTTGTTTTTACTATTCATTTTCACTGTTGCTT
Organism: Vigna nakashimae; assembly: GCA_034642375.1. Taxonomy (NCBI): domain Eukaryota; kingdom Viridiplantae; phylum Streptophyta; class Magnoliopsida; order Fabales; family Fabaceae; genus Vigna; species Vigna nakashimae. The sequence continues at coordinate 40,674,986 of CM067765.1, forward strand.
TGGGTAAATTTTATTTACACTGCTGTTATGTTTTCTGCATGTTTATTGTTCCAGCATTTTAATTTCAAACACTGCTAAATTTTCCATTGTCTATTTTTACCGTCTTTTACCGTTCAGTTTTTACCGTCGTTAAATTTATTTCAGTATTTTTAAATTCAATTGTGTTTAAATCCCAGTTTTAATTTATTTTAATTTTTCTGCTGTTTTATTTCCAATTTCCAATTTTATTTTACCGCACAAAACCTCCAGAAAACCCCCCCCCCACTTCGTGTTAAATCTGAGACTGAACCACTCAAATTGGTCCTTGAGAGACGACCTAGGAGTCACTTCCTAGTAAACTATACTGCATTTCTTTTATGCACAATTTTTGTGAGCGGTGCGACCCGTTCATCAGCGATAAACTACCGCTCAGCGGTAAGTGCGTGAGTTATTTTCTTCCCCTCAGCGGCATTTTCACCCCTTAGCGGATCCAACGTGGGTTTCTGAGTGCTGCTCAGCGGTAAACTGCAGCTGAGCGCGGTAACTTCGACTTCTCCTTTTGCACTTTTTGATGTCTTTTCTGATTCTATTTCTATCCTTCTTCACTTCTTTCACCAAATTCACCTTAAAACCTGCATAAAACAATGAAATCAAGCATAAACCTGTCCAGCTCTCTTATTTCTGAAAATATGACCAAAAGCATGATTTCAAGCTAGTTTCTGAGTGTTAAAGGTTGCTTTTAATATCAATTTTAAGCATGAAAATAACTATTTTTCAACTGTTATCAAGAACCATGCTTCAAGGGTAAGTGTTTCTCCAAAAATGACTTTGAATTTGATGTTCACCTTCAACTTTTATGATAAATATAGTCATATTAATTATACTTTGTGTTTTCAATCTGTACAGAGTTATTGGTAAATCTTGTGGTCAACTGGTTCAAATTTTGTATCCAAAGGTTGTAAGTCATTTATAGTTCTAATTCATTTTCTATGTTATTGAATGATCTAAATTCTTAACTATTTAGTTTGTCATTTTAGTGTAACTAGCAGCTAGATTCATGGGAATGTGGCTTCTATGTGATGTGTTGGATTAAGACCATCATTCGAGCTGTCATTACAGATGACTGGAATGAGGTAATGATGTATACCTTGAATATATTACAAATCAAATTCATCTTCAAACATATATGAAACCATAATGAATCTTTCTTGAATTTTGCAGCGCTTCAAGAGTACATCGCAAATGAGCTTCGTAGCTCGTGGTAATGTCTTTCTCCACAAAGATGAGGAAAATCAAGAAGATGAAGATGACGACATTGATGCTCACATGGCTGAACCAGAAAGTGAAATTGATCCATCTACAATTGGTCCTTCATCCATTCCTTCCTCCTCATCATTATCCATGGAAGAGTATTTTGCCAATCTCTCAAGGCAAATGCAAGAGATGAGTTTGGTTCATCAAACAAAGTTTGAAGAACTCATTGAGATGCATCAATCTCACCATGATTATGTGTGTGAGTGCTTTGAGGATTTTGATATTAGGCTAGGCAACATTGAGGATCAACTCAAACTTGAACCCCTTGACCATTCACCTAGTCCTAATTTCTAATATTTGATTATCTTTATGTTTGAATGATTTTTTTCTTCTATTTTGAATGATGTAATTGACTTTGAATTTATGAATAAAATTTCAAATTTTCTTATATTTGAATTGCATCTTTAGTTTGTTTGAGGGGGTGATACGCTGTCGTTGAGGCTATCAAATTAATACTACTTTTCAAGGAAACTTCAGTATTACCAAGTAGTATTTAAGAAAGTAGATAGGGTTAACGTAATCCTGAGTCGTCTCTCAACGAACACGTAATTACTTTCGAATATCTGACTCTTATGAATGTTATGCAATGCTTATGAATAAAGGTAATGGTTGAATGCTTAAAGAAAAAATAAGAAACTTAGAAACAATTATGATAAAATAGGCTAATTCCAAGATAGATTCATCATCGGTTATTCACAGATAATTGTTCAATTGATTATTATTTAAGTTTCAAATTAATTAAAGTACATTATTAATTAATTTGAGGGCGATCATGCACTTAACCAAAGTAAATTCTCAATCAAATGCAAAACCTTACTAGATTATTCACAATAAATTTAACCAAAGTAGATTCTCAATTAAATTCTATTGTGTTTAATCATGTCTATTCTTAAATCTCCTAATCAAGTTAAAAGTTAATCAATCAAAGTAAATTCTCAATTGATTATAGTTGAAATTATTACTACCAATCAAAGTATATTCTCAATTGATAGTAAAAACATTTAATCATATGAAAGTTCCTAAATTAAATCAAAGTAGATTCTCAATTAAACCTAGAAACCCTAGAACTCATATAATCAATATGCATGTAGATTCAAACACATTATGATGCAAAAATATTTGCTTTTAATTTGATAGAGAGATGAAAGACAGAGAGAACAACTTAAATCAATAATCAAAGTAAACAATTGCATTAACTCAATCTAACCTCAGAATTCATAATGGAATTACAGCAGAATAACCCTAGATGTTTAGCTCTCCATGAATGGAGTTGAATACAAGATGAAAGAAAAGTGAGAGGAGTATCAGAGAATGAATTGAAGTGAAGTTCCCCCTAGGTCTCTTTATATAGGGCTTGATTGGGCTTGGACTCTGAATACTCAGTTGACAAAATCTTTTATCTTATATCCTCCAAATAACTAAAAGATTAGATAATTATTTGGAAGATATTTTCTGTTGATATTCCCAAATAAAAGATTTAGATAATTATTTGGAAGATATTTTTTGTTGATATTCCCAAATTAAATTATTTCAACACTAAATTTTATCTTTTAATTTTTCTGACTTTTCAAAATTGCACAAATGCCCTAAAATTTTCTCTATCTGCACTTTAGTCCCTTCAGCATTCTCCAAAATTGCAACAGAATCTTATTTTAGGCCTTGAATTGCCATTTGGACCAGTAAAACTTATAATTTTAGTTGCACAAATAAACGTAAGAATTTCCAAGAATAATTTATGCAATTAAAATCACTTTTTAAGTCCCTTTTATTTCCAAACACAATATATCCAATCATAACAAATCTTCTTTAAATCACTCATTCAAGCACATGAATTCATCAAAATTTTGAATTTTTAAGCATAAATGTGGGCATAAATATGCACTCATCAGGGGGAGCAACATTTGAGGGGGAGGCTTCCCTCTTGGAACCTTTTTGTTTATGATAAAAAAAGGGGGAGAAAACATTCTAAATAAGAGTTGTTATTACTAACATCTTTATGTTGTTTGTAAGTTTGAATCTATGCAAGAAACAAGAAATGCTTTTAATAAGAGATTTTTTATCATCATAAAAAAAGGGGAGATTGTTACCAATAAAAAGCATTGGTGTCTTGAAGTGATTTTGATGATGTTACTACTAAAGACTTGAAGAATCTTTTGTATCAATGTTAAAAGCATTCTTTGTAGCAACAATTGTATAGGATTCATTTTGTAATTGTAAAGAGCTCATAAGCATCTCAAACTAGAGTTTCATCACGGCAATAATCGATTATCTAATAGGATAATCAATTATTGCAAGCTAAAATAGAATCGGGTTGCTTGCGTAAATAATCGATTATCACAGGGGTTGATCAATTAACACTTTTTCAAAAATCCCATAACAGCCTCAAATAATCGATTATCACTTATGATAATCGATTATCACTAACAATTGAGAGCAGATTTTTTAGTTTCTGACCCTTGGCCTATATATACCCTTTCCTAAATCCTTAGAAAAATAACCAAGCCATTTTGAGAATACATAATAGCTCTAGGGAAGTTCTCAAAGTCTTAGAGAGTTCAATCAAGTCTTGTGAAAAGGAGAAGCTTGCGTTTATTGCGTCTAAAGTCGAAGCGGTTATCTTCAAGTTGATTGAACTATATTCTTCCATCGTGTGTCGAAGGAATGTGTTTTCTACTTTTTATCTTTGTATAATTTGTTTGTAATTTGAAACAATATTTTAGTGAAAAAGGTTAATCACTCTTTATAGTGATTAACGATTGGACGTAGGATCTGTTGATTTGAACCAGGATAAAATGTTTTGTGTGATTTTCTTTAACTCTATAACTCTCGCTTTTAAACTGTTTGACGAAAGTTCTAAAAGAAAATCATAATTTTTAAAAGAACCAATCCGCCCATTCCCTCTTGGTTATTGACCATTATCATGCTCTTTAAAACGTTTAGCTGTGTGATACCAATATCAACACTTTATACCCTCCATCCCTCCAAATCTCACCACATTTGTGGGAGATGGAAAACTTCTCCATCCCGCAATTCCCTGCAAATCAATTATTCTATTTTCTTTAGAAAAATGAATACAAATTTATGAACAGTGAAATCTATTCATGTGAACACAACGATAATTCATGTGCTTTAGTGTTCTCCGGTTGTTGTTTCCATTCCTTACTGGCTATATGAATGGCACGCTGCCTTTTGGATGCCTGTTGTGAAGTGGTTGAGTGAACTTTATCTACACTAATCTCTCGCGAGCAACCACGTAGTGAAGGGTTTGAGCTGGGTTTATATTTGACTTCTTAATACCTCTTTGTTTTGGATATTTTATTTTTTTTTTTCTGGAAACTTTTTTACTTTACAGCCAACGTCAGATTCAGTCCACCTTCCCCTCACAAAACCCAACTCATGGTTGAGTTAGAAGTGATAAAACGACAGCTAGCCAGCCGTGAAGATGAACTTATGGAGAGGATGCATTGTTTGGAACAAGCTCAAGGCAGCAGAGGCCATGGACCCAACGGAGACGCAAGGAGGCTTCGACAACGCCCTCCTTTCTATTATGGCCATTCGGATGATGCTTGGACCCTCCACAATTATGAAGACCTACAGCTGCAACACATTGCTCCAAGGCACTACAATTTGAAGCTACCATGGGGAAAATGACCCCAATGTTTAGCATGGGAAGCTAAAGTAGGATAGATTTTCTATGTATATAGTGTAGAAGAATCGCAACGTGTAAAGCTAGCTTCTTTAGTTTTCGAGAACTATGGCATAAAACTTACTGCACATTGAACTAAAAAAGAGGCCAGTCGTGGTCTCTTGGAACGATTTGAAACATTGCATTCGAGTCTTCACTCATCTCGAGTGTGTGTCAAGTGGCGTGAGGAATGTTATGTGCTTCGTGATCCAATCTGAATGATCAGTGTGTTTGTGGTTAAGCATGGAGCTTCAACTACGTGTTTTTCTCTACATTTCATTCTCGTATCTGGTGTTAATAGTTCTTAGCGTAAATAAGTTCCTCTTTCCTTTCAATTTCTACTGTTGATTGATATTATGCCTATCATGTGGTGTGCATCAATATTTCATTCGTAAATCAACTCGTATTAGATTGTCCAAGAAAAAAAAAACATTCTACCAAAAAAAAATGAAGTGGAAGATTTCCTTGTAAGAGAAGCCACTACAATGATTACGAAATCTAAAGGTATTTCAGATTTAAATTGCGAAAAAGCTAGTTTTTGTTATCAAGAGAATAAACTTTACTATCATAATAATCAATCCAATGGTATGGGGATCTTCCACGAACTTGTCCAAAACTTGTTTGCCTCAGCAACAATCAGCACAATTACAAACAAAACCGTGCAAGATTCTTACCGAAGCTTACAATAATAATAATATGAAATTTAATCATAGAGACCTTCTTCGTGCCAAAAATCTACTAAAAAATCAACCATCTCCTGCACAAGGATATAAGATTCTATCATTTTTCACCTAAGTTATCCCCAAATTTGATAACAAAAACGGTATATATCTTAGGAACTTACAGTTAATGATATTGGCTGTTGAAAAGGCGCTGTGGACAAAAGTAGATCCTCATAACTTGTTGTTAAGCTGCAAGAGATATCAAGGTAACTGTTGGCAAACACAACATGCGTACATAGGTACATAGGGTTTCACAGACACAAGAAGGCAGAAACTACAAAAGTGCATTAAGACCTCAACTTTACAAAAAGCAGAAGCTCGTATGAAAGGCCTCAAGACCAATTATTGGTTAAATTTATTGAAATGAAATAGGAATTATAGGTATACATAGACTATAATAACAGTTCTCACTCTAACATTCAGAGTTGAATACAATATTTTCACCTCAATTATATATTAAGAGAGATGGTGACGAAACTCGCGTTTCATTCGTAAAAACATGTAATAAAAATAACAAAGGGTCAATAAATTTGCTGCAGAACTTCATCTTGACAGTAGTTTATTCATTTAGTGTCTGCATTTCTGTTGCATAATAAAATTCAACAGAGAAAAGAAGGCTGTTGTCACTCTCCCTCAAATTATAATAATTACTTATCTACCTATTATGAGTTCAAAAGTTTCTGGCTAGCGAAAGTGCCCATTCCCTATGTTTTAGCCCAATCACTAAGTTGTTTCCCCAATCATCCAATTGATAATTCAATTTGAGGTTGATCATCTCAAATTAAATTTTTACATGTAATGAAAATAAATTAGTAAAGCACATACGGTAAACATTAGCAGTCTAAATGAACTAGTTATAATCCAGACAGAGAACAAATAACATGTATATACTTTTGTCTACATGGGTGATCAAATTTTCAAGCAGATGCTATAGACTGTCCGGAATACTGAAACATCTCCACGATTTGTGTAACTTGGCAATGAGAATAGTTATTTAGCAAACCACTATATGAACTGTATATTTCAGGAGGAGGCCACTCATACAATTGGTTATGATAACAAAATCCATGATAATGCCGGTGTTCCACTCCATTTTCAGATCAAATATTTTTAGTATACGGTTGCCCAAGATGGTGGAATAATATCCCACATTTACTAGGAATAGAGTTCTAATGAAGATGAAGTTGTCCAAAACTTTAATTTAACATTCTTTTATATCTCACCATCTTATTTAAAGCTCAACCCATCTCTAATCTAAATTAAAATGCAGTTCTCCCCCTTCCTTCAGCCTTTTCTACTCATTTAACTTCAGTGAAGTCAATAGTGTAACCACCTCATCTTTACAGATTCAACATGGATGATACGATCTTTCCCACGTAAATATACACAGATAAAATCAAGTGTAAAAGATCCTTCTTAATCAAATACATGCATTGCTTGTTCAAATAAAAAAAAATCAATCATCTGAAGCAGCATCATATTATTGAATTAAGTAGAACACTTAAGTTTCAGTAAATGTTTCCCAAAGTTTTTAACCATGTCAAGTGGCATCACATGGTATTGATAGTGTAAAACTCTTTATATTGTGGATCCAAGTTAAATCCTAACAAACATTATTACACCATTAAACTAACATTCCTCTCTCGGTTTAATTACAGTGTTAAACATATCACTTTGTATATTGATAGTGTAAAACTCTTTATAGCGTGGGATACAAATTAAATCCTAAAAACCATTATTATACCATTAAATAGCATTCCTCTCCCATTTTATAACAGATGAAATCAGATGTATGCATATACCTCACAATTGAATCTTTAGGAGGTCTTTCCAATTTTTTGGATCGATTACCAACCCATTCTTTTCTCATTTGATGCCAAGCTATCTCAGCTGCAAGAAAACATAAAATGTACTTGAGAACTTTGAACAAGTGATACTAAAGTTAAAAAATCAATCAATACACAGAGTCTCACAAGTCATAACGTCAACATTCAAGAGTAATTTTCTGAAGATTTTAGAGTATGTAAGAATATCCCAAATAGGTTCCGAAAATCTTTGGTTACATACGTCAATTTTATATATAAACTTTACATACATGTACTACCTTGTTTGTAGTTGAGAATAATACTCCATACAGTTAAATTAAAAACACTAGCAATTATTTACCACAATTTTTTCACATTTTGTACTTTAAACTACATGGAGAAAATGAAACCAGACCCCAAAAAATGATGTCGTACTAAGAAAGTATAACATATAAAAATCAGGGTAAACAAAGCAGCTCTTGGGGATTCTGTAAAATTATTCCAATAAAACATTCATCCTATGCTACATATTTTAATTTAAAGTTAAAAAATAATACAAAGTCCAGAAAGAAATGTTTCAGCATTAATTATGAATATTAGTAATAAAACCAGTATAATATATACACTTAAAAGCACACAAATAGCTGAAACCACATGACATATTTTGCATGCTAACACATGTAAACTCTGCTTTTGTCTTCTAAATTATAACAAAAAATGTAAGAAAAGAGCATACCATGGTTAACAAATACTTCTTTCTCAGTGTACTTTTTGCTGGCATCTCGTGATCCCTCCGAAGAACATTTCTGGTGGGCACTTGAACTGCTACCATTGAGTTCCATCTTCTATGGGACAATCAACATGCCTTCTAGGCTACTAATCCACATGCAAATAAATTAAGTAGAAGGCACGCTGTCAGATAAATCCTTTCACTATTGAAAAATGCAGGGCAATTCAATCATTGGGAACTGAAAAACATGTCAGTTGAAGCACTACAAGAAATCATCACCTGGGAAAATAAGTTATTTTCAAAGAATGCAGTGTGAGACTCAGACAACAAAACAATTAGCATATTCAAGAAAACAGAACAAAATAATTGTTTAAATTATTTAGTATTCATGAAAAACGCCAGTTCTCTCTAAGATAAAAAGCATAACCAAATCCAAACAAGAAAACGAAACACTATTTCGCACAGACAATGCATCACTGAGGAACAACTATCGTTACAACTCCTCCTTTTATATTATAAAACATGGGTTTGACTAATACACACACCTTAAAAAACAAAAGAAAATAATCAAAGAAACGGATAACATCCACCTTCACTTTGCTCCCACAAATTTCAGTTTTCAACTCTTATTCACACAAATGCAACACACCAAGACAAACACGCCCAAAACCTATTCATTAAATTAAAAAAAATAAAAAATTACTATCGTTGATTCATTTCATCAATTCTCGGTTGGAAGCAAAGCATAATCGAATTCAGACTCCATGTTCTCCATCGGATTAAAGTAACCATAAAATAAAATAGTAATTAACTGACAATTGAACACCAAGCTGAAGCATAAGAGCCCTAGCAGAAAAAACTCTACACAAAATAAACAACGTAACCAATTCGAATTAAGATTCACAGTGCAATTTGATCTTCAATAATTTTACAGTTTTTGGAGTTTACCTAAGATGAACGATGATCCTTCAGAAAATTCCTGTACTAAGAGAGAAAGGAGGAAGAAAATAAATAAGTTGAACTGAAACCCTATTGGCCATTTCTTTCAAATTCTTGTTTTAATTTCTAAATAAAGTTTAATTTTATTTATTTCTTCAAAGAGTTAATATAATTATTTTAAGTAAAGTTTCCTTGATTATTTTTTTTTGAACATTAATATATAATTTAATTGTTGTAAATGACTTAAATTTCTAAGGAATTAACTTGTTCGTTAATTTATTTTTTCAATATAGTTAGAAAAATTAATTTGACTTTGTTGTTTTATTCAAGCCAAATATATTTTCATGTATAAATTAATTAAACTTTCTTTAAAAAAATATGATGGAATTTTTTAATTGAAAGAACTTACAAATAATTTTATTAATAAAACTATTTGTCTAGGGCTCCTTCGATTAAAATCAAATCAAATAAAAATACAAAAGAAAATTACGTAACTGAATCAAACAATAAATTGTTAGTAAATGTAGATATTATATTTGATTTAGAGGAAGAAATAAAGAGAAAATATTTCAATATTTATTATGTATTATAAAAAATTGTTGCAACCTGATCCACGTTAGATCTAATCTCTTTTTCAATTACAGTATTATAATTAATTTAGAATTTAAATTTGGTATTTAAATTTATCTTAAATAGTTACAGTATTTAAATATTTCAAATTAATCAGTTAAATCTTAAATAGATTCTGATTTTTCTTTATGAAAAATTGATGTTTATATTTATGGTATTTAAATTATGGATATTTTGTAATTTTTGTAACGTTTGTTTAATGATAAATTAATTTTTTATATTCTTAAATATTAATGTAATTAATAATTAGTAACTTCAAATAACCTATAACATTAATTTATATCATCATTACACATTTTTTTACCTTTAATAAGTAAATGTTTTTTTTTAAATTAAAATAATTATTTTGCTAATTTTATTGTTTAGTTGTAATTTTTTTTTTTAAATTTAGCCATTTTGTTAATTTAAAATAACTATTTACAATAAAAAAAATTACCTACAAAATAAATAAAAACTATCCAGTAAAAATTATTTATTTTTAGTTTTTATATTACAATTTTATATTTCTTTTTATACGAAGGAGATTTATTTATATACATTTTTTTTCGTTTTTATTCTTTAATAAATAACCGTTTTCTAGACTAAAATAATTAATTTTCAAGTTAACATTTTAAATGAATATTATTTTAAATTTTAACCATTTTTTAATTTAATTATATTTTTAAACTAAAAGAATTACTTCTAATAAAAAAATACAAAAAAATAAAAATTATTTACAATAAAATTATAAAAATTATTTATATTTACTTTTATAATTATATTTTATTATTATTAAAAAGAAAAGTGAAAACCCATGTAGTAATTAGTAAAAGGAATTATTGTACACAAAATTCTTACTAATTTTATTATTTAGGCTGAATAATTTATTTTGTCCCTAGTTTTGCTCAAATTTGTCAATTAGGTTCAACCTTTGAAACAAGCGTCAAATGCGTCCTCACTTCGTAAATTTTGCATAAACAAAGTCCATTCTGTTAAATAGAAACAAACGAAATTAAAGGATTGATGATATGACAGAAGGTAGTGTTAAGTGTTATTTTGTAGGTGTATTTGTGCTGATGAGTTAATGATTATAGGTTGAAGTGGAAAGTAATTCACCCTTCACGCACCATGGTCTTGATTCTTCCATCATTTCATCTTCTTTCACTTTCTCTACCAAAAAAAGTACTCATCAACAATATCATCACAAACAGATTCAACAACCTCATTCATCACTCCCAATAACACTCAGATTCATCACCTAGTATCACCACCTTCACTCATACCTTAGCAAATCTCCATCATCCTCATACAATTACATGCACATTCAAACCCAACCAAAATAGAGAAACACCGAAAAAGAAGAAAAGCAATCCTTGATAGTAATTTTCAGCTTCGAATAGAAGTTGTTAACTCCTCTGTCACGCACAAAAGGGGAAACACAAAAAAGGTTGAACTGTCACAAAGGACGGAGCCAGTATATCTGGCCGAGCTTGATGATTGTCACGGTGGTCGGTTCTGCGCGAGAGAGGACTAAGATGGTGGTCCGTGGTGGCGCTCTTGGCTAGTGAGGAGTAGTGCTCTTAGCCACGACGCTGACTTGCACGAGAGAGCATCATTGAAGAGTGCATATTGATTGGAAAAGAAGTAAAGAATGAGAAACATTCCCTTTTAGGTTCCATGGTCATGGTAAGAGTAGGAGTTGCCGTTTTTTAGTAGCAATAGCCCTTTCTTTGTATTTTCCTTTTCTTTTTTCTTTTCTTCTTCTCTTTTCTTTTTGTCTTCTCTTCTCTCTCTTTCTTGTCTCTCTTTTTCTTTTCTCTCCTCTTCTTCTCTCTCTTTTTTTCGTTTATCTTCTTCTTTTCTCTCTTCTTCTTCTCTCTTTCTTTTTCGTCTCTCTTCTTCCTTTCTCTCTTCTTCTTCTCTGCTCTTTTCCTCAACCTCTTTTTATAGTCTCTTAACCTTCAACTCTATTTTCTTAGCTTTCAGCTCCTTAAGGTTAATCTCAAATTCTAGTTCTCTAATAAGGAAACCATTGTCATTTAAGCTTTCAAGAAATGTTTTTCCATCTTCAATGTAATCTCTCAGTAATTGTAGGTTTCTCTTAATAGTTGAAGGCACAAACTCTTTTCTCATGCATGATTTTAATTCATACCAATCACGAATGGGGAACTTTCTACCCATCCTAACATGATATTGTCTTTCATCCCACCACTCTCTTGCATGCATTTCAAATCTATATGTGTAGAGACTAAGGACATAAGATTCGCTATTACTAGAATGGAAATAGGATTCAGGTTTACTTTTTCTAGCAATGAATGGATACATGTCATCAATTTCCCTTTCCCAAGCTAAGTATGTTAATGCACCAATATCCTTACCAAAGAATGGAATATTTGCCCTATCTTGATGATATAAATCATCCTCAATCCTCTCAAATTCATGAAATGAACAAGTCTTCCTTCTAGCTTTGTCATGTTCTATTTTAATGTCTTTGTAACTAAGTGGCTTATCAAAATTAGAAGCCCGAGAGGACCTGATGGGGAAGTGCATACCTAGAGAGAATATACTAAATGACATTTAAGAGAATGGGAAAGAAATTAAAAATGGAAGAGATTAAGAAAAGGAAACTTAGGAATTGAAGATGCGCCACTTGAACAAGCTTCCAAGATAAGCATCAAGAGGAGGACCGCCACTTGCTTGAACAAGATAAGGTCTGCCCAAATTTGGGACTTTAGAGACAGAATTCTATCTCAAAGAGGATTGCAAAAGTGCAAATCAACTCAAATTCATTGAATCAAGGTAAGGTGTACAAAAAGGAGACCCCTAAGCCTTCTTATATAACCTTTGGAGTGAGCTAAGATGCAAGATCTAGGAGATGTGGGATGATGAGAGGGTCGCACCTCCCACAAAAGTTGTGCATAAAAGAATGCAGTACAGTAATAGGAAGTGACTCCTAGGTCGTCTCTCAAGGACCAATTTGGGTTCAGTTTCAGATCAAACACGCAGTGGGGGGGGTTTGAAAATGTTTTTGCGATTAGAAATTAACAACATTAAGACTGGAAAGTAAATACAACCAAACGTAATTTTAAAACACTGAAATAAATAAGCAAACCATGAGGACCGAACTGTCTAACAGATGACCGAACGGTTCTACATTGAGACTAAACGGTTTCTAAAACAAGATGTGCGAACTACTTAAAATTCAGCCGATAATAAAGAAACACTTGGCTAAAAATGAAATGCATATATGAATCTAACTAAATGAAATAAATAATTCAGAAAACTCATGTGCCAATTGAATTGCAATTAGTAAGCTAGAAAGTGAAGTAATGAAATGGGTATAAAAGTAGCACGTGAACAGTAGCTGGATGAAGCAAACTTTGCTAAAATGAAATAAAATGAAACGTTCACAAGACCGTCTGCTTGTATCTTTCTCCAATCAATCACCATCTCTCTCATTAAAACCACATCCTAATCTCTAAAAACAATGAAAACCAAAAAAAACTAATTCCCGTGAGCACACCACTTTCTCTGCTGAAAAAAAAGAAACCGAGACTCTTGATTCATGAGTAACCGTGCACAGCAAAAATGCTCATTATATTGAAAATAACCTTCCAAGAAAAACAAATGCAGAGAGCGAAAAATGAATGTGACGGTTACCTTTTCTAAAAGAAAGAAATGAGTTTAAGCACCACATGTGCTCTTCCAGTTGAATGACTAAATGAATTAAAAGAGCTATTCTAGAAGAAATTGAATTCCCTTCAAAAATAAAACGTTCCAGCAAAATGAAAGACTAAGTAAGTGCACCATGCCCTCCCACTACCTCTTCATTCAGCACCGCTCCATTCTCTCCCTCCGTAACCTAATCTACTTCATTTTTTTTTTACGTGCAGCTTCTCCTCTCTCCTTTAATCAGTCACCGTGCTCCATTTTTCTACTGTGGCGGCTGGACCTGTGCCTTCCGGATGCTGCTGGGTGTGATGGACCGAGGGTGTGAAGTGTGCGTGTGGTGGGCCGTGTGCTTCACTTCTTGCTATGTGTTACCCCATTTTCTCCAACACTGTGCACTCCTTTCTTCATTGAACGTGCTGACCCATGAATCCAAGTGAAGCTGTGAAACCCTGAATAATTAGTAGTAATTATTCTCTGACACATCACCACTAATACACACACCACGTCACTGCTATGGGTAATTAAAAACCCACTCCCAATTCTGATTTTTCACCTCTGCTGTGCACGAAAATTTGAGCCACAATCATTTCCCTGCAACATTAAAAATGCACCAATCTTTGCATGCAAGCACACCACGTGTCACGGGAGAGACTTCCAAATCAGAGTTTGGTGTGCATGTGGCAACCTGTGACACGTTCTTCCAATTGAACGTTAGTTTAACAAAACCAGACTTTTCGAAAACTCTCTCTCACTTGCACGAACTCATCTTCAACCTCTGAACTCACCCTTTCATCTTCCCCAACTTCTCTCTTGAACCAGTGAACTTCTCCTTACTGTAAAACTCATATCTTTTCTCCAATCACGATTTCAGCACCATAAGAGTGTTCGTCCAGACGTGATCTTCATTTTGGACCGAACAGAATTTGAATCCAACCTGGTAAGTCTCCTTACTGTATTTCATCCTTAGGTTTCTGGAAAAATAGGGTTTTAGTTGCATGCAACCTTGTATTCTGAGTGTTCTGTAATCTGTGTTTAGAGTTTGTTCTGGAAGAGTCAAGAACCTAAGCAAAACGTAGTTGGACGAAGCCATTTTTACATCTAGGACATGCTTGAATTCCAATCCGGGTAAGGGAAGCTTATATGTTTAATTTATACTGTATGATTGTATGATCTGAGTTGTATGAATGAAAAATATAAGGTTTGAGTTGTATGGATGATCACTGTTATTGTGCATGTATGAACTGCATGATGTTTGAGCTGTATGGTTGACCACTGTTATGGAATCTGGATTTTCTGATTTTGATTTATCTGTCATGAACGATCACTGTTTGCATGGATTGTATATGTTGTTGGTGGTTTGAAATGCATGTTGATTTGATTATGTATGAATGGAGTATGGTTATGGTAGAGTTGGAATGATTAAAATGTTGAGATCTGTATGAGAACGATGTTGATGGTGAATTAAATCTGGAATGAAAGTTATAAAGTTTATAAATTGGAAATCTGGAAAATTCTGTTAAGCTTGAGAAATCTGGAATTTTAATCTTCCCCTTTGATAAATGACGCTCGTCACTGTACGGTCTTAGACCGTTCGGTTTTCATTAAAATAACTTAGTCTGGAATTCATTCATTTGGAATGAATTCTGCTCGAGAACGAGCGTCCCCATTTTAGTGAATGAGCGTTCGGTTCAGCTCAGTTTAGATAAATATTTGAAACTTTATAAATACGTGACGTTCGGCCTTAAGTCGGACGTTCGTCCTCAATGTCGCTCGGCCTCATGTCGAGCGTTCGTCATTAATGTCGTTCGGCCTTATGTTGAACGTTCGTTCTACAGAGCGTTCGGCCTTATACTGAACGTTCGTCCAAATTGGCGTTCGGTCTTATACCGAAGCGCTCGTCCTAAATAGCGTTCGGTTTATACCAATCGTTCGTTCTGATTGTGCTCGGTCATTTACCTAGCGTTCGTCCAAAGCAGGGTTCGGTTTTTAACTGAACGCTCGTCCTTATTATTGAATTCTGAGCGAACGTAATTGACGTTCGTCCAAAGTAAATTTCTGAACGTTCGTTCATTGACAGTAATAGTTGTTTTCTGTACTTTAAATACTCTGGTTATTTATCTAAGTTATTTTGTAAGATAATTATTCTCTTGATTCAACCTAAAGTCTTTGTACTCAAAATTTTCTAAATAATATTCTGATCTTCTAAATTCAATTTCATTTAAATTATTTAAGTTTCTTAACGTCCGTAAATGAAAAAGAGTTCGTTTCTTTTGTTCAGAAACGGGTGGTCAAATGTACTGTAATGATTTTGTTCTTATTTGATTAAAGGATGCATGTTGTTAATATATGAGAATGGAACAGCGAATGAGAATGTGAATAAAGAGAACTGGTTATTATGGGCGAATGATATTTTGAAAGCATTATTGGAAATGGATTTTAACGAGCGTTCCAAGGAGGAACGTCTCAGATGTGTGAAAAATTGATTGGTAAAGTATGAACCTGGATAAGTTAAGCCTCGCGGTCCATCCTGATATTCCGTGATACGCCTCTTCAAGTAGAAGGGGGTATTCATGCGTGGGAATGGCAGGAGGCCCTAGTCCGCTTGAGTACTTTGGACAGATAGGGTTAACCTCGAGTGGCAGCTGCGAGATTAGATCAGTTACCACACCACTCGGGTGCAAGGACGCTTGTAACTACATGGTTCATACAGTCCGGACGGTCTGTCTTATATGAATATTTATATGTTAACTGAATGATAAGATGCATGTTGTATGCTTGAATTGAAGTGTTGAATGTATGTGTTAATTGTATAAATTAAATATTATAAGCTTACCCTTGCATTTCCATTGTGTTGTCTCTTGTATATGTACGTCCGTCTTGTCCAATGCAATGATCATCCGTTGTGGATGTGAGCAGATGATGGTGCATCCCTTGAAGCAATGCTGGAAGAAGAAAATTTGGATGACTCCAATTTGGTAGAAGTTGAAGTAAAGACCGAGCCTTAGAGTGCTCTTTGGATCCTGACTGTAAATATTAGTATAGTTGGAACGTTCGGCTTGATGTTTTGTAAAGCTGTTCGTCTTATTAAATCTCTGTTTGTATTTTGGCGTACGTTAGTTTAAGTATCTAAGAACGTTTATTCTTGGATTTTCCTTTGTATGCGTTTATACGCGTTTCCCTGTACTGATGCCGTTCGGCTTTTGAATCTGAAATTAATGCAAAGACTGTTTATGATTACTGTTAATTGTAATTAATTCTGAATTATAGTGATTACTGTATTTTGGGATGTTACATTAGTGGTATCAGAGCAGTTTTGTTCTAATTAAAGGACACTGTAGGGTTATGAGTGCACTGTGTTTTTGCTGTGTGCTTATTGTATGTTTAATGAGTTATTATTGTTTTAACTCTTGAACATGACTAACGTTCGTTTGCTTTTCTCTGTATCCAGAGAACAAATGGCACCTAGATTGCCTCCTCCCCCACAACCGAATGAGCCTGACACGTCCAACAACACTAGATTACAGCAACAAAATACCACCCTCATGGAACAGAACGCCACCCTAATGCAGCAGAACCAGGCAGCTATGCAAAGTTTGGAAGCCTCTCGAGTCAATTCTGAAACGACTCAAAGGCAGTTGATGGACATTTTGGCCGCCACTAGAGGTACTCCTGGAGCTTCCTCTTCAAACGCCACTCAACATGCTGCTCAACCTAATGCCGAATGGAGTTTGGAGAGTTTTCTCCAGCATCATCCATCTAAATTCAGTGGTAAGGGCCTCCCTGATGAGGCGGACCAGTGGTTAAGGGACATGGAGAGAATTTTCAACGCCAAGAGGTGTCCGGATGAGAACAGGTTGGCGTATACAGAATACTTGTTGACGGGAGAAGCAAGCCACTGGTGGGCGAGTACAAGAGCCATCCTGGTAGACGCTCAACGCCCTATTACTTGGGAAGTATTTCGTAATAAGTTTTACGAGGAGTATTTCCCTGATAGCGTCAAGTTTGCAAAGGAGGTGGAGTTCTTGCAACTGGTTCAAGGTGGGATGTCTGTTTCAGAGTACACCAACAAGTTTAAACACCTTGTCCGATTTAATACAATGGCCACTAGTGAGGAGTGGCAGTGCAGAAAATTTGAGAACGGTCTACGCAGTGATCTGAAGGTTGTAATTTCCAGTTTGTGTATCCGAACGTTCCCTGCTATGGTTGAGAGGGCCAAGGTGTTGGAGAAGAACTTGGCAGAGGCGGAACGGCACAAGAAACAGCAAACAGTAAGGGGGCCAATCGTCTCAAGGGGAAATGTGAATCAGAGAGATCCCCTTACGCTCGTCCAGCAGCCAACGCGAGTGGATCTCAAGCCTTGGTTCTTGCCGGACAGTCTGGGCAGCAAGGTAGCGTGGTATGTTACAAGTGTGGAGGGCCACATTATCGTTCGTCATGTCCTCAACTGGTTGGTGTTAAATATTGCACTCGGTGTAGGCGAAGTGGCCATCTGGAGAACGAGTGTAACATGGGCGGACGTGCTGTGATGAGGCCGCCGAACGCTGGAAGGAACAACCAGCAAGGTAGAGGTGGACGAGCCCAAGCTACTGGGCATGTATATGCAATTACTGGGGCGGAAGCAGCGAGTTCAGGTACACTTATCACCAGCACATGCTTATTATATGGAATGCAGTGTTGTGTATTGTTCGATTCGGGGGCAACACACTCCTTCATATCGAAGGCGTGCGTTGATAAGTTGAGAATAGTTGAGAGTGAGATGCATTTTGATTTGGTGGTGTCAACACCAGCTGCGGGTGAAGTTAGGACGTCTACCATGTGTGTTAGATGCCCTATTGAGATAGAAGGACGTAGGTACAAGGTGAATCTTATCTGTTTGCCTCTCAAGGACTTAGAAATAATTTTGGGAATGGATTGGCTAAATACCAATCGCATTCTCATAGATTGTGGCAAGAAGGAGTTAGTATTTCCTGAAGAAGATGAGGAATGCTTGGGTGTGACACTCGGTTAGTTAAAAGAAGACATTATGGAGGGCGCGGCTTGTTTCTTGATCATGACGTATGAAGACCGAGAGAGTACAGATGGGAATTTTGAGCGTTCGTTCAATAAGAGTACTGAAGGACGAACAGTTGTGGACGAATTCCAGGATGTATTTCCAGAAGAGATCCCTGGACTGCCTCCTGTGCATGAAATTGAATTCACCATTGACTTGGTGACCACGGCAGCACCTATCTCTGTTCAACCCTACCGTATGGCGCCTGCAGAGTTGGTTGAACTCAAGAAGCAAATTGAAGAACTCATGGAGAAGCAATTCATAAGGCCGAGCGTATCACCTTGGGGAGCGCCTGTACTCCTAGTGAAGAAGAAGGATGACAGCTCTCGGTTATGTATAGATTATAGACAATTGAACAAGCTGACCATCAAGAACAAATACCCGCTGCCAAGGATTGATGACTTATTGGATCAACTACATGGGGCAACAGTGTTTTCTAAGATTGATTTGCGTTCGGGATATCACCAAATCAGGGTGAAGGAGGATGACATCCAGAAGACAGCGTTCAGGTCTCGTTATGGACACTACGAGTACGTGGTGATGCCATTTGGAGTAACAAACGCTCCTGCAGTGTTCATGGATTATATGAACCGCATTTTCAGGCCATATCTGGACAAGTTTGTGGTCGTTTTTATTGATGATATTCTCATCTACTCCAAGACCAATGACGAACATGAAGAACACTTGAGGGCAGTGCTGAGCGTGTTGAGAGAAAAGGAGTTATATGCCAAACTGTCCAAGTGTGAATTCTGGATGAAGGAGGTGCAGTTCTTGGGACATGTGGTCTCGGCTGGAGGTATTTCAGTGGATCCAGCTAAGGTGCGAGCAGTGTTGGAATGGAAGAGTCCGCGTTCGGTCACGGAAGTAAGAAGCTTCGTTGGTCTTGCGGGCTACTATAGGCGTTTTATTGAAGGATTTTCTAAGATAGTAGCACCCTTGACTCAACTCACCAGGAAGGACCAACCGTTTGCGTGGACTGATTTGTGTGAAGAACGTTTCCAAGAGTTGAAGAATAAATTGACGAGCGCTCCAGTGCTGATTATTCCAGACACGTCCAAGCCCTTTGAAGTCTACTGTGATGCGTCTCATCAAGGGTTGGGCTGTGTGCTTATGCAGGAGAAACGAGCAGTAGCGTATGCATCTCGCAAATTGAAAATTCATGAGAGGAACTACCCTACACACGACCTGGAATTGGCAGCTGTCGTGTTCGCATTGAAGATTTGGAGGCATTATCTATACGGATCCATTTTCCAAGTCTTCAGTGATCACAAGAGCCTCAAATATTTATTTGATCAGAAGGAGTTGAACATGAGGCAGAGGCGTTGGCTAGAATTCTTAAAAGACTATGAGTTTGAGTTGCTCTATCACCCTGGGAAGGCCAATGTAGTGGCAGACGCTCTAAGCAGGAAGGCAGTGCATGTCTCGATTATGATGGTGAAAGAGCTACGTTTAGTGGAGAGCTTCAGGGATCTAAGGTTGCAGTTTGAGTTGGAACCGAATAGCATCAAGTGCTGCAACCTTAGGATATCAAGCAATGTATTTGACCGTATCTGGATGAAGCAACGTGAGGATGAAGAGTTGGTGAAGATCTTTGGTGCACTCGGTTCAGACAAAGCCAAAGAGTTTAATGCTGGGACGGACGGTATGCTACGTTACCTTGGTAGAACGTGCGTTCCCAATGATGGAGAGCTGAAACGGAACATATTGGAAGAAGCACACCATAGTCGTCTTAGCATACACCCCGGTATGACTAAGATGTACCAAGATCTTAGACGTTCGTTTTGGTGGCCTGGAATGAAGAGTGATGTTGCACGCTTTGTGGCATCTTGCTTGACCTGTCAACGTGCAAAGGCTGAACACCAACGTCCAGGAGGGTTGCTTCAATCACTGGAAATTCCTGAATGGAAGTGGGACAGCATTTCCATGGATTTTGTGACTCATCTACCACGAACGGTTAGGAATCATGACTCAATTTGGGTGATCGTGGATAGATTGACTAAAAGCGCCCACTTCTTGGCCGTGAATCTGAAGATGTCAATGACTAATTTGGCCAAGTTGTATATAAATGAGATCGTTCGTCTGCATGGAGTACCTTCAAGCATAGTTTCTGACCGAGACACGAGATTTACATCTCGTTTTTGGCAATCCTTACAAGGTGAATTGGGAAGCAAGCTGCAGATGAGTTCAGCATATCATCCGCAAACGGACGGCCAGTCCGAACGTACCATCCAGACGCTAGAAGATTTATTGAGGACGTGCGTCCTAGACCACTTAGGCGCATGGGATGAGGTCTTGCCTCTGGTGGAGTTCACGTACAACAACAGCTTTCAAGCTAGCATTGGGATGGCGTCGTTTGAAGCTCTCTATGGGAGGAAGTGCAGAACGCCACTTTGCTGGTTCCAGGAAGGGGAGAACGTGCTAACTGGACCTGAACTCATCCAGCAAACAACCGAGAAGGTTAAGTTGATTCAAGAGAGGTTAAAGACGTCTTTGAGCAGACAGAAATCCTATGCGGATAGGAGAAGAAGACCACTGGAATTCGCTGCAGGTGATCATATGTTTTTGAGACTGAATCCAATCACTGGAGTGGGAAGAGTTGTTCGTCCAAAGAAGCTGTCTCCCAAGTTCATAGGACCGTATCAGATTTTAAAGAAGATTGGACCAGTAGCTTATGAACTTGCGTTGCCTCCTCAATTATCAAATTTGCATCCGGTCTTCCATGTATCTCAACTCAGAAAGTACATAGCTAATCCTTCTCATGTCTTGGAGCTGGAAAACATTCAACTGCGCCAAGACCGAACATTGGAACTACAACCAGTACGCATTGAAGATGAACGCACCAAGTTACATAAAGGAAAAGACATCCGTTTGGTGAAGATAGTATGGGACGAAAAGACTGGAGATTCAACGTGGGAAGTGGAGAGTGCAATGAGGGACTTGTATCCACACTTATTCACGGGTAAGTGATGAGTTGATATTTTCTGCACTGCACTTAGTTTATTGTGCTAGAGTTAATCAGGGAAGTGTGCTCAAATATCCAATATTTTCCCATTTTTCTGTACTGTGTTTAATTTGACCAGAAATTCTTATTTGAATTAATTTGAATTATCTGAGTCTAATTATTTGCAATTTTAATTGTAGGGAAATTGTTGGATAAAAATTTAGAGATTAATTTCTTTTGGAGTGCACACAACAGCTAATTTTCACTGCCCATGAATTAGGAAGTGTCACGTTTTTTTTTAGTTTGCTACATCACATTGAGAAAATGCATAGTAAGCTTTAGCAACAAAAACATATGCTCAGAACAAAGTCTTCCAGAGAACTCTAGCTTATTGCACGTGAAGATATAGGCATCAGTTTGTCAACATGAAACACTAATTGGATAGATACATCCAAGCACAGGGAATTGATTGAAGAAAAATGAGGAAGCTAGATGCTAGGAGAAGAGACAAGCCTAGAGCCTATGGTCAGAAGGAGACAACACAAGGATTTGGAGATCTCTCTTAATTTCTTCCTCTCGGCAATTTGAAAGGGGCATCATCTTTTCTTCTTTTTCACGTGAGACAGCAAGAGTAGAGGAGGCATGATGGCTTGGTGAAGGAGAAGAAGATACAAAATCTGAAGTTGGAGATGAAGAGAAGAAGCTGCTGTAATGATGGGAAGAGATGCATATGAGATGAGCTTTTGGAAGAGTGAGCATGGTGATTTGCTTGGAAAAAACTCCTGAAGAAGTAGATGAATATGAAGGTGTGATTCTCGGTCAAAAGAGCTAGGATTGTGTGATTCTTACTTGCAATTTGGAGAAGTGCAGCCATGGTCCAGCAACACATGAATTCTCGGCAAAAGTGGTCCATGTAGTAGTATAGTTTATGAAATTTTTAATGCTTTCAATGACTTTGGTTTGTTTGCACGGTGGTATGCTTTGATTTTCAGAACTTGTAGTTTCAATTTGCTTTAAGAAATTTGAACGGCTATTGCATGTTTTCATCTTCCAATCAACATATTTTTCCTTGTATTTCTTTTATATAATGTTTATGGGTCCAGCAACATCATTATTTTACACCTTTCTACTTTGTTTACTTTTCAAAGATGAATAGAAACATGAAGTGAATGTGCAGCTACGTTTTTTTATTCTTAGTTCTACAACAACAAAAGCTTTCAAAAGATGTATTCTTATATGAAAAACTCTTAAGCTTACGTGAATGAAGAAAGAGAAAAGTGAAGAATTTGCAAAAGTGCAAGTGGCCCATGGTTTTGTTGGCATCTTTGTATTTAATTGATAATGGCCAAATAGTTGTTTGCATGATATGGATATGAATTCAGCAATCACAAATTTATTTTGCTTTGAAGAAAGTGGTAGGGTCCTCTTTGTTTTTCATTTTCTAAATGCTTTATTATCCTTGTTTTGTTGTAGAGAATGTCGTGTGGTTGTGTGTCCAGTAGCAGTCCCTTCCTTTAACATATTGCACTTTGTTTTGTAATTAAATTAAGGGATTTACGTGAATAGGAAGGAGAACAAAGTTTTCAGAATTCTTAACCCTTTTTTCACGTGAAGGGTTGGCTTATGTCCCTTCTTGCAATTATTTTTATTACTTTGAGACTTGTTGACTAAGATGGAGTAGTAGATAGCTTCTATTTTTATTTGTTTTCAATTCTCTTTGCAATTGAGTGGACCTTGTGTGTAGAAGGTAAAATTCACGTCTGGAAGGAAGAGGCAACCAAATTGCTTGACATCTTCTTCTTTGCTTGCCAAATAGCTCACGGCCAAGAGTATTTAAGTGAAGCATTTCTTTTGTTTAAAAAAAAAAAGGGGTATTAAGTAAGGTCACGACCAAGAGGAACCAAGCGTTTAATTTCTTTTAGGAAACTCATAGAGTGTCACGGCCATGGGGTAGTTTTTGCCATTTTCAATTTCTTTTGGTAGATGAATTGGTCACAGTTAATAGTTGAGAAGTTTTACTGTCTTTCATTTCTTTTGCTTTAAAATATTTTACATCATATGTTGAAATAATTTTCTGTATTTTTGTTTATTGTATTTTGCTGCTGTCATTTTAATTCTGTTTCCATATTTGAATTTTACTGTTTTCTGTATTTGCTGTTTTACTGTATTTTTATTTTCTGTATTTTCGTTTTCTGTACTGTATTTTTCTGTACTGCAGTTTTTCTGTTTCTATATTTACTGTTTTGCTGTAAGTATTACTGCTGTAATTTATTTTCTGTTTCTACTGTTTTCTGTATTTATTATTTACTGTATTTTTGTTTTCTGAATTTTTGTTTTTTTTTTTATTTAGTTTTCTGTTTCAGATTTATTTTTACTATTTTACGTTACTGTATTTTCGTTTTCACTGTAGCAATTTCGTTTTTTTTTTTTTTTTTACTGTTTAATTTCATTTTACTGTTTTAATTTCAGTTTTACCATTTTAGTTTTATGTTTACGGTTTGTTTTTACTGATTCTTTTATTTTTGCGTTTAATGTTTTATGTTTTATGCATGTTTAATGTTCCCGCGTTTATTTTATTTTGATGTCTTTTACCGTTCGGTTTTTACTATTTTGAATTTTACTTCACCATTTTTAATTTCTAGTTTTATTTAAGTTTTAATCGCAACCAAAAACAACCAATCAAAACCCCCCCTCGTTTTCTTTTGACCTGAAACTGAACCCTAAAAAATTGGTCCTTGTGAGACGACCTAGGAGTCAATTCCTAGCACTGTACTGCATTTTAATTGCACGTAAAATTTGATCGGCCGCGACAGCTGTATCAAATTTTGGCGCCGTTGCCGGGGAGCAACGATTCAGTTTTGAGTCTTGTGTCTGTGTTGTGTGATTTGTGTATGTGTTTGTGATAGTGTTGTTTTGCTACCTTGTGTTTATTTCTGTGGTTTGAATTTTCTGTGCTATTGTTTCATGATTACAGGGTGTCGTGATTTAGTGCATGACTAGAGGAAATCCTGGATTCATACCACCCTTTGATCCTGAGATTGATAGGACTTTTCATAGCTTAATTAGGCATTCTAGGAATTTGTCTTTAGAGTCTGTTTTTGAACCTGTTCCATTAGATATTGTGCATCCTACTGTTGAGTACTCTGTGCATACTGCATCTACTGCATCTGTACTTGATTCTGATTCTGTTGTTTTTCACACTGAGAACAATATGGCACAACCTCCACCTCGCGAGAGGACTTTTAGGGAGATGGCTGCACCTGATTTCGATATTGAAAGCTTGTGCATCCAATATCCTGATGAGGACGTTCCGTATGTTCTCAAGACTGGACTGATCCATTTGTTGCCCAAGTTTCATGGTCTTGCAGGTGCGAGTCCACATAAGCATTTGAAGGAATTCCTGGTTGTCTGTTCCAGTATGAAACCGCACGATGTTCCTGAAGAGCACGTCTTCTTGAAGGCATTCCCTCATTCATTGGAAAATGTTGCTAAGGATTGGTTGTATAGTTTAGCGCCGAGATCCATTGCTAGCTGGGATGATCTGAAGAGGCTGTTCTTGGAGAAATTTTTCCCAGCATCCCGGACCACAGCTATCAGGAAAGACATAACTGGGATTAGACAGCTTAGTGGAGAGAACCTCTACGAATATTGGGAGAGATTCAAGACACTTTGTGCTAGCTGCCCCCACCATCAGATACCTGAACAACTCCTTATTCAGTATTTCTGAGGGTTTGAACAACATGGATCGAGGTATGATCGATGCTGCCTGTGGTGGAGCTCTTGGAGACATCACACCTGCTGAGGCCAGACCATTGATTGAGAAGATGGCCTCCAACTCCCAGCAGTTTAGCAACAGGAATGATGCCATTGTGGTGAAGGGCGTACAAGATATTGCCCAGTCTTTATCAGCTGTTGAAAGCAAGTTAGAAGGCCAGATTAACTCTCTTGCGAAGATGGTGACACAGTTGACTACCAACCAGAGATCGACATCTCAATCTGCATCTGTTGCACGACTATGTGCTATTTGTCCTTCCAGTGACCACTACACAGATGCATGTCCTTCTTTGCAACATCCTGCTGCCTCTGATGTGCCTCAGGCTTATACTACAAACATCTACAACAACAGGCAGCCACAACAGCAAAATCATGACTTGTCCAGCAACAGGTACAACCCAGGGTGGAGGAATCACCCCAATCTTAGATGGAACAATGCGCCACAGCAACAGCAGCAGGCACCACCTTTTCAGAATGCTGGAACACCTAACAGATATGTGCCTCCACCCATGCAACAACACCAAAGGCAACAACAACAGCAACAACAAGAGGCACCTGCCCAACCAGCTGCCCAACCTTCCACTTCGTCTGAACCTTCATTGGAAGAGTTAGTGAGACAGATGACTGTGCAAAACCTGCAGTTTCAGAAAGATAACATGCAGTTTCAGAAAGACAACATGCAATTTCAGCAGGAGACTAGAGCGTCCATACAGAGCCTCACTAACCAGATAGGTCAGATGGCCACTCAGATAAACCAGGCGCAGTCTCAAAATTCTAGTAAGTTACCATCGCAGACTGTGCAGAATCCAAGAAATGTGAGTGCCATAACCCTCAGATCAGGGAAGCAGATTGTTGTACCTTCAGAGCCCGCCTCTATACCGACACCCGTGCCTGCTACTTCTCACAAAAAGGAGGACCAAGCTGGTCCAAGCAGGACATTTGAGGCAGGTGAATCTTCTTCTCCAGTCGGTGGTTCTTCTTCAGGAGGATCTCCTCCCTTAACCACCACTACTGCTGCCACACCATCTCCATTGATTGACCGACCTATCCCTCTTCCATTCCCTTCACGACCACTTCCTAGCAAAAAGATGGAAGAGGTAGATAAAGAAATTCTGGAGACCTTCAGGAAGGTGGAGGTGAACATACCTCTACTTGATGCAATCAAGCAGATACCAAAGTATGCAAAATTCTTGAAGGAGTTGTGCACACACAAGAGGAAGATGAAGGGAAATGAAAGGATTAGCATGGGAAGAAATGTATCTGCACTTATTGGTAAGTCGGTCCCGCACATTCCTGAAAAGTGCAAAGATCCAGGTATATTTTGCATTCCTTGTGTGATTGGAAATAATAAATTTGAGAATGCCATGCTTGATTTGGGTGCTTCTGTTAATGTCATGCCTTTGTCTATATATGAATCTTTATCTCTTGGTCCTTTGCAAACCACGGGTGTGGTCATTCAGTTGGCTAATAGGAGTGTTACTCACCCAACAGGTTTCATAGAAGATGTCTTGGTAAGGGTTGGTGAATTGATTTTTCCTGCTGATTTTTATGTTTTGGAAATGGAGGAGGGATTCTCTCATGGATCCGCTCCCATTATTTTAGGCAGGCCATTCTTGAAAACTGCCCGAACTAAGATTGATGTATATGATGGAACTTTGTCTATGGAATTTGCTGATATTGTTGTTCATTTTAATATCTTTGATGCAATGAAATTTCCAGCTGAGGACCATTCTCTGTTTAGGATTGATACATTGGATAACATTATTGATGAATTTGTTGTTGACAACTTTAATTCTGTGCATGAGAAGAAGCATTCTTTTCTATCTTCTTTGTATTCATGCATTGAATCTGGATTCGAATCAGGATTTGATAATGATGTTGATAATGCTGTGGATTTTGATGAAGATTGTGATGTCCAGGATATTGATGCTATGCATGATATTGATGATGATGTTGTTGACATATCTGATATGGACATTGATTTGGATTGTGATGAGATGAATGTTCTGCCTTTACCTGTGAATTCTTTAGAGTCAGAATGCATTAACCACGTTGCAGGAAGTACACTTGAATCTGACTTGCAGGCACCCACTCTTGAGCTGAAACAGCTACCAGATAACCTCAAGTACGTGTACTTGGAGGATGATGAAAAGAAACCGGTGATCATTTCTACCTCCCTTGATTCTGTTCAAGAGGAGAAGTTGCTTGGTATACTGAGGAACAACAAGAAGGCCATTGGTTGGAGTTTGGCTGACATACCTGGTATTAGTCCATCCACATGCATGCATAGAATTCTTTTGGAAGAAGGGGCAAAGCCAGTGAGACAGCCACAAAGAAGGCAAAACCCCGTGATCATGGAAGTCATCAAGAAGGAGGTGACCAAGCTTTTGCAAGCAGGAATCATCTATCCTATTTCAGACAGTCAGTGGGTGAGCCCCATCCATGTCGTACCCAAGAAAACTGGCCTCACTGTGGTGAAGAATGAGAGGGATGAGCTTATCCCAACTAGAGTGCAGAACAGCTGGAGAGTCTGCATTGACTATAGGAGGCTCAACCAAGCAACCAGGAAAGATCATTTTCCCTTGCCATTCATTGATCAGATGCTGGAGCGCCTGGCAGGTAAATCTCATTATTGTTTTCTTGATGGTTTTTCTGGATATTTTCAGATCAATATTGCTCCTGAGGATCAAGAGAAAACCACATTCACCTGCCCCTTTGGCACTTTTGCCTATCGGAGGATGCCCTTTGGTCTATGCAACGCTCCTGGTACCTTTCAACGGTGCATGCTTAGCATTTTTAGTGACTTTCTTGAGAGTTGTATAGAGGTGTTTATGGATGATTTTACTGTGTATGGATCTTCTTTTGATGTATGTTTAGACAGTTTGGAAAAAGTCTTGAAAAGATGCATAGAAACAAACCTTGTTCTCAATTTTGAGAAATGTCACTTTATGGTTGAACAAGGTTTGGTTTTAGGGCATATCATTTCTGAAAAGGGAATAGAGGTAGATCCTGCTAAGATATCTGTGATTTCGCAGTTGCCTTACCCCTCTTGCGTGCGAGAGGTGCGATCTTTCCTCGGACATGCAGGTTTCTACAGGCGCTTCATCAAAGATTTCAGCAAGAAGGCACTTCCCTTGTCCAGACTGCTGCAGAAGGATGTTGACTTTGTTTGTGATGACAGATGCAAGCAGGCTTTTGATTGCCTGAAGGAAGCTTTGACCACCACCCCTATCATTCAGGCACCGGATTGGACAGCCCCATTTGAGCTCATGTGTGATGCATCTAATTATGCATTGGGGGCTGTCTTGACACAGAAAATTGACAAGCTGCCAAGAGTGATTTACTATGCTTCACGCACTTTAGATGCTGCCCAAGCAAACTATACCACCACTGAAAAAGAGTTGTTGGCAATTGTTTTTGCCCTTGATAAGTTTAGGTCATATTTGCTTGGATCACCTGTTATTGTGTATACTGACCATGCAGCTCTTAAGTTTTTGTTGAAAAAGGCTGAGTCAAAGCCTAGATTGATCAGGTGGATGCTACTGCTCCAGGAGTTTGACTTGCA
Source organism: Vigna nakashimae (assembly GCA_034642375.1). Lineage (NCBI taxonomy): Eukaryota > Viridiplantae > Streptophyta > Magnoliopsida > Fabales > Fabaceae > Vigna > Vigna nakashimae. Next base: position 40,703,771 of record CM067765.1, read on the forward strand.
GATTAAAGACCGGAGTGGAGCACAGAATTTGGTTGCAGACCACCTCAGCCGAATTGAGAGAGCTGGGAATGAAGTTGATGTGTTGCCCATCCAGGATGACTTTCCTGATGAGAGTTTGTTGATGATTTCTTCCTCTCACCCCACCCCTTGGTTTGCACACATTGTAAATTATTTGGTTGCTTCTGTTTTTCCTCCCTTAGCATCACGTGCTCAGATTGCTAAAATTAAGAGTGATGCTAAGTATTATGTTTGGGATGACCCATATCTGTGGAAGTTGTGTAGTGACCAGGTTACTAGGAGATGCATTCCAGACCATGAGATTGACTCGGTCCTGCAATTTTGTCATGCCTCCTCACCTGGTGGTCATCTGGGGATACAAAGAACAGCTCGTAGGGTGCTTGATTGTGGGTTCTATTGGCCTTCCATCTTCAAGGATGCGGAGAAGATTTGTAGCACTTGTGAGCCTTGTCAGAAAGCAGGAGGACAAATTTCACAGAGACAAGAGATGCCTCAACAGCCTATGCTATTCTGTGAGGTGTTTGATGTCTGGGGTATAGATTTCATGGGTCCTTTTCCTATTTCTTTTGGTTTTTCCTATATTCTCCTTGCTGTGGATTATGTTTCAAAATGGGTGGAAGCTAAAGCCACCAGAACTAATGATGCTCGGGTTGTTGTGGATTTTGTTAGATCTCACCTCTTTTGCAGGTTTGGAGTGCCTAGAGCAATTGTTAGTGATCAGGGAACCCATTTTTGCAACAGATCCATGCAAGCTTTACTCAAGAAATATGGGGTGACGCACAGAGTTTCTACACCTTACCACCCCCAAACAAATGGGCAGGCTGAGATCTCCAACAGGGAGATTAAGAGGATTTTGGAAAAGATTGTCCAACCCAACAGGAAAGATTGGAGTAGTAGATTGGACGATGCTCTTTGGGCCCATAGGACTGCATACAAAGCACCGATTGGGATGTCTCCGTACAGGGTTGTCTTCGGAAAGGCATGTCATCTACCAGTTGAAATTGAGCATCGGGCATATTGGGCTGTGAAGACATGCAACTTCTCCATGGACCAAGCTGGAAAGGAAAGGAAGTTGCAACTGAATGAACTGGATGAAATCCGATTGGAAGCCTATGAGAATTCGAAGTTCTACAAGGAAAGGACCAAGAGGTTCCATGATAGCTCCATTCTTAGAAAGGACTTCGAGGTTGGCCAACAGGTTTTATTGTATAACTCTAGACTCGGCCTCATGGGTGGTAAGTTGAGATCAAAGTGGACTGGACCCTTTGTTGTGACTAATGTTTATCCTTATGGTGCAGTAGAAATCCAGGATCCATTTGCAGCTAAAAGCTTCAAGGTGAATGGGCATAGACTGAAGCCCTTCCTCAGTCATCCTTCTCTGTTGGATGCAGTGGTGGAGGAGACGTCTTTGGTCTACCCCACCTACCCTCCCAACTGACGCAGGGAGTTTCTTCTCTCCTTACCTCCTCACTTTTATTGCACTATGTCGATATCTGATGACTGTTTTGATTGCTTGATCTGCTGATTGTGACACACTGAGGACATTGTGTCGTTTAAGTGTGGTCTATTTGCTAGGGGAGGTTATTTCTTTGTTTATGTTTCGTTTTTGTGTATTTTGTGGTGTCTTATGTACAGTTTTGCATGATTTTCGTGAATTCTGGACTATGATTAGGTTGTCAGTTTTCCTGCACTTCATTGATACTCTAAACTGTTGAATTCCTTGCTTTACTTTGCTTGGGAGATAATCATGATATCAGAGAGTTGAATTGATGGTGACCATATTACCTGTGTGAGATTTGAGCCATTTGATGATCTTTCTTGTGTGTGATATATGCCTTGATTGCTTGCACATATGTCTTGGCTTCACTCTTTGAATTGATTCTTGACTAATACGCATGTTTGAAAGGGATAAAGGCATTTTGTTGTTGAGCCTCTAAGCCAGATAAGCCTACCCTGTTTTGATCCATTGATAACCCTTTTGAGCCTATGTTTTTCCCCATTTCTTTGTTTTGAAGCTCATACAATAGCCCTAAGTGAAAAAACCATTATTACCTGAACCTTAGGGAATTTTGTAGCTTTGGAATTGTTTTGGGAATAAGTGTGGTCTCCTGGGAATTTCAGATGAATTGGCTAGTGAGTTCTCTTCATATCTTGTTTCTGTTTGTAAATATGTGGTGCATCTTGTCTCTTGAAATTGTGTGTTGAACAGAGTAAAGAAAAGAGACAGGATGGAAAAAAAAAATGATGAAAAAAAAAAATGATGAAAAACAGAAAAAAATTGTGAACAACGGTGAATAATGGAGTTAACTAGAGGATGGAATTAGAGGTTGTAGGTGAGTTTGAATGTGTTTATACTTGTTCCCCATTGCTCATCTATCCCTTATGGTTTATAGCTTTTCATCCAGATATATCCTCCCTTGTCCTTGACCCCATTATGACCATAAAAAGACCTTTTGATTTGAACATGCGTATCTGTTTGAGTGTTGATATTAGAGGCTTGCCAAGCCTATTTGTGTTTGCTTTCTTGAGTTCATTGAGTGACATTGATTTACCTTAAACACTTGAGAGAAACACTGATTGTGTACATCTGTGAGGCTCTGTTTCTGTCGATTCATCTCTTGAACTGATTGATTGTTTCCCTTGTACTGAACTGTTTGGATGATGCTTTGAGTATTTGCTTTCATTGATTTTGTGTAGGATTCTGCCTGTACCTTTTACTGTCCAGATTTTGTGAAGATTGTGAAAGTGTGTTTCTGTTTTGGAGTCTTTGTTGTCTGGTTGTCGAGTCTGTGTCATTTCTCTGTTGTTTGAATAACCCCCTGGTTTTCGTCTTGGTTTTGCCCAGGAGTGCAAAAGTCTAAGTGTGGTCTATTTTGATGAGTTGATATTTTCTGCACTGCACTTAGTTTATTGTGCTAGAGTTAATCAGGGAAGTGTGCTCAAATATCCAATATTTTCCCATTTTTCTGTACTGTGTTTAATTTGACCAGAAATTCTTATTTGAATTAATTTGAATTATCTGAGTCTAATTATTTGCAATTTTAATTGTAGGGAAATTGTTGGATAAAAATTTAGAGATTAATTTCTTTTGGAGTGCACACAACAGCTAATTTTCACTGCCCATGAATTAGGAAGTGTCACGTTTTTTTTTAGTTTGCTACATCACATTGAGAAAATGCATAGTAAGCTTTAGCAACAAAAACATATGCTCAGAACAAAGTCTTCCAGAGAACTCTAGCTTATTGCACGTGAAGATATAGGCATCAGTTTGTCAACATGAAACACTAATTGGATAGATACATCCAAGCACAGGGAATTGATTGAAGAAAAATGAGGAAGCTAGATGCTAGGAGAAGAGACAAGCCTAGAGCCTATGGTCAGAAGGAGACAACACAAGGATTTGGAGATCTCTCTTAATTTCTTCCTCTCGGCAATTTGAAAGGGGCATCATCTTTTCTTCTTTTTCACGTGAGACAGCAAGAGTAGAGGAGGCATGATGGCTTGGTGAAGGAGAAGAAGATACAAAATCTGAAGTTGGAGATGAAGAGAAGAAGCTGCTGTAATGATGGGAAGAGATGCATATGAGATGAGCTTTTGGAAGAGTGAGCATGGTGATTTGCTTGGAAAAAACTCCTGAAGAAGTAGATGAATATGAAGGTGTGATTCTCGGTCAAAAGAGCTAGGATTGTGTGATTCTTACTTGCAATTTGGAGAAGTGCAGCCATGGTCCAGCAACACATGAATTCTCGGCAAAAGTGGTCCATGTAGTAGTATAGTTTATGAAATTTTTAATGCTTTCAATGACTTTGGTTTGTTTGCACGGTGGTATGCTTTGATTTTCAGAACTTGTAGTTTCAATTTGCTTTAAGAAATTTGAACGGCTATTGCATGTTTTCATCTTCCAATCAACATATTTTTCCTTGTATTTCTTTTATATAATGTTTATGGGTCCAGCAACATCATTATTTTACACCTTTCTACTTTGTTTACTTTTCAAAGATGAATAGAAACATGAAGTGAATGTGCAGCTACGTTTTTTTATTCTTAGTTCTACAACAACAAAAGCTTTCAAAAGATGTATTCTTATATGAAAAACTCTTAAGCTTACGTGAATGAAGAAAGAGAAAAGTGAAGAATTTGCAAAAGTGCAAGTGGCCCATGGTTTTGTTGGCATCTTTGTATTTAATTGATAATGGCCAAATAGTTGTTTGCATGATATGGATATGAATTCAGCAATCACAAATTTATTTTGCTTTGAAGAAAGTGGTAGGGTCCTCTTTGTTTTTCATTTTCTAAATGCTTTATTATCCTTGTTTTGTTGTAGAGAATGTCGTGTGGTTGTGTGTCCAGTAGCAGTCCCTTCCTTTAACATATTGCACTTTGTTTTGTAATTAAATTAAGGGATTTACGTGAATAGGAAGGAGAACAAAGTTTTCAGAATTCTTAACCCTTTTTTCACGTGAAGGGTTGGCCTATGTCCCTTCTTGCAATTATTTTTATTACTTTGAGACTTGTTGACTAAGATGGAGTAGTAGATAGCTTCTATTTTTATTTGTTTTCAATTCTCTTTGCAATTGAGTGGACCTTGTGTGTAGAAGGTAAAATTCACGTCTGGAAGGAAGAGGCAACCAAATTGCTTGACATCTTCTTCTTTGCTTGCCAAATAGCTCACGGCCAAGAGTATTTAAGTGAAGCATTTCTTTTGTTTAAAAAAAAAAAGGGGTATTAAGTAAGGTCACGACCAAGAGGAACCAAGCGTTTAATTTCTTTTAGGAAACTCATAGAGTGTCACGGCCATGGGGTAGTTTTTGCCATTTTCAATTTCTTTTGGTAGATGAACTGGTCACAGTTAATAGTTGAGAAGTTTTACTGTCTTTCATTTCTTTTGCTTTAAAATATTTTACATCATATGTTGAAATAATTTTCTGTATTTTTGTTTATTGTATTTTGCTGCTGTCATTTTAATTCTGTTTCCATATTTGAATTTTACTGTTTTCTGTATTTGCTGTTTTACTGTATTTTTATTTTCTGTATTTTCGTTTTCTGTACTGTATTTTTCTGTACTGCAGTTTTTCTGTTTCTATATTTACTGTTTTGCTGTAAGTATTACTGCTGTAATTTATTTTCTGTTTCTACTGTTTTCTGTATTTATTATTTACTGTATTTTTGTTTTCTGAATTTTTGTTTTTTTTTTATTTAGTTTTCTGTTTCAGATTTATTTTTACTATTTTACGTTACTGTATTTTCGTTTTCACTGTAGCAATTTCGTTTTTTTTTTTTTTTTTTACTGTTTAATTTCATTTTACTGTTTTAATTTCAGTTTTACCATTTTAGTTTTATGTTTACGGTTTGTTTTTACTGATTCTTTTATTTTTGCGTTTAATGTTTTATGTTTTATGCATGTTTAATGTTCCCGCGTTTATTTTATTTTGATGTCTTTTACCGTTCGGTTTTTACTATTTTGAATTTTACTTCACCATTTTTAATTTCTAGTTTTATTTAAGTTTTAATCGCAACCAAAAACAACCAATCAAAACCCCCCCTCGTTTTCTTTTGACCTGAAACTGAACCCTAAAAAATTGGTCCTTGTGAGACGACCTAGGAGTCAATTCCTAGCACTGTACTGCATTTTAATTGCACGTAAAATTTGATCGGCCGCGACAGCTGTATCAGTAAGTTCTAAATTTTCGAGGACGAAAATTTTTGTAGTTAGGGAGAATGTGAAACCGTGAATAATTAGTAGTAATTATTCTCTGACACATCACCACTAATACACACACCACGTCACTGCTATGGGTAATTAAAAACCCACTCCCAATTCTGATTTTTCACCTCTGCTGTGCACGAAAATTTGAGCCACAATCATTTCCCTGCAACATTAAAAATGCACCAATCTTTGCATGCAAGCACACCACGTGTCACGGGAGAGACTTCCAAATCAGAGTTTGGTGTGCATGTGGCAACCTGTGACACGTTCTTCCAATTGAACGTTAGTTTAACAAAACCAGACTTTTCGAAAACTCTCTCTCACTTGCACGAACTCATCTTCAACCTCTGAACTCACCCTTTCATCTTCCCCAACTTCTCTCTTGAACCAGTGAACTTCTCCTTACTGTAAAACTCATATCTTTTCTCCAATCACGATTTCAGCACCATAAGAGTGTTCGTCCAGACGTGATCTTCATTTTGGACCGAACAGAATTTGAATCCAACCTGGTAAGTCTCCTTACTGTATTTCATCCTTAGGTTTCTGGAAAAATAGGGTTTTAGTTGCATGCAACCTTGTATTCTGAGTGTTCTGTAATCTGTGTTTAGAGTTTGTTCTGGAAGAGTCAAGAACCTAAGCAAAACGTAGTTGGACGAAGCCATTTTTACATCTAGGACATGCTTGAATTCCAATCCGGGTAAGGGAAGCTTATATGTTTAATTTATACTGTATGATTGTATGATCTGAGTTGTATGAATGAAAAATATAAGGTTTGAGTTGTATGGATGATCACTGTTATTGTGCATGTATGAACTGCATGATGTTTGAGCTGTATGGTTGACCACTGTTATGGAATCTGGATTTTCTGATTTTGATTTATCTGTCATGAACGATCACTGTTTGCATGGATTGTATATGTTGTTGGTGGTTTGAAATGCATGTTGATTTGATTATGTATGAATGGAGTATGGTTATGGTAGAGTTGGAATGATTAAAATGTTGAGATCTGTATGAGAACGATGTTGATGGTGAATTAAATCTGGAATGAAAGTTATAAAGTTTATAAATTGGAAATCTGGAAAATTCTGTTAAGCTTGAGAAATCTGGAATTTTAATCTTCCCCTTTGATAAATGACGCTCGTCACTGTACGGTCTTAGACCGTTCGGTTTTCATTAAAATAACTTAGTCTGGAATTCATTCATTTGGAATGAATTCTGCTCGAGAACGAGCGTCCCCATTTTAGTGAATGAGCGTTCGGTTCAGCTCAGTTTAGATAAATATTTGAAACTTTATAAATACGTGACGTTCGGCCTTAAGTCGGACGTTCGTCCTCAATGTCGCTCGGCCTCATGTCGAGCGTTCGTCATTAATGTCGTTCGGCCTTATGTTGAACGTTCGTTCTACAGAGCGTTCGGCCTTATACTGAACGTTCGTCCAAATTGGCGTTCGGTCTTATACCGAAGCGCTCGTCCTAAATAGCGTTCGGTTTATACCAATCGTTCGTTCTGATTGTGCTCGGTCATTTACCTAGCGTTCGTCCAAAGCAGGGTTCGGTTTTTAACTGAACGCTCGTCCTTATTATTGAATTCTGAGCGAACGTAATTGACGTTCGTCCAAAGTAAATTTCTGAACGTTCGTTCATTGACAGTAATAGTTGTTTTCTGTACTTTAAATACTCTGGTTATTTATCTAAGTTATTTTGTAAGATAATTATTCTCTTGATTCAACCTAAAGTCTTTGTACTCAAAATTTTCTAAATAATATTCTGATCTTCTAAATTCAATTTCATTTAAATTATTTAAGTTTCTTAACGTCCGTAAATGAAAAAGAGTTCGTTTCTTTTGTTCAGAAACGGGTGGTCAAATGTACTGTAATGATTTTGTTCTTATTTGATTAAAGGATGCATGTTGTTAATATATGAGAATGGAACAGCGAATGAGAATGTGAATAAAGAGAACTGGTTATTATGGGCGAATGATATTTTGAAAGCATTATTGGAAATGGATTTTAACGAGCGTTCCAAGGAGGAACGTCTCAGATGTGTGAAAAATTGATTGGTAAAGTATGAACCTGGATAAGTTAAGCCTCGCGGTCCATCCTGATATTCCGTGATACGCCTCTTCAAGTAGAAGGGGGTATTCATGCGTGGGAATGGCAGGAGGCCCTAGTCCGCTTGAGTACTTTGGACAGATAGGGTTAACCTCGAGTGGCAGCTGCGAGATTAGATCAGTTACCACACCACTCGGGTGCAAGGACGCTTGTAACTACATGGTTCATACAGTCCGGACGGTCTGTCTTATATGAATATTTATATGTTAACTGAATGATAAGATGCATGTTGTATGCTTGAATTGAAGTGTTGAATGTATGTGTTAATTGTATAAATTAAATATTATAAGCTTACCCTTGCATTTCCATTGTGTTGTCTCTTGTATATGTACGTCCGTCTTGTCCAATGCAATGATCATCCGTTGTGGATGTGAGCAGATGGTGGTGCATCCCTTGAAGCAATGCTGGAAGAAGAAAATTTGGATGACTCCAATTTGGTAGAAGTTGAAGTAAAGACCGAGCCTTAGAGTGCTCTTTGGATCCTGACTGTAAATATTAGTATAGTTGGAACGTTCGGCTTGATGTTTTGTAAAGTTGTTCGTCTTATTAAATCTCTGTTTGTATTTTGGCGTACGTTAGTTTAAGTATCTAAGAACGTTTATTCTTGGATTTTCCTTTGTATGCGTTTATACGCGTTTCCCTGTACTGATGCCGTTCGGCTTTTGAATCTGAAATTAATGCAAAGACTGTTTATGATTACTGTTAATTGTAATTAATTCTGAATTATAGTGATTACTGTATTTTGGGATGTTACAGAAGCCTCCTTCCGGACCACTCTTTTTCTCACCGTCACATCACTTCAATGCTAGCTGGACGTGCACCCCTCTCCAAGTTGTGCTAATTGCCATGGGCCGTGGAGCTTTCATCCCCGTTGCTGGACCCAAAGAGAAAGCTGGTCAGTAGTGGCTGCTGGAAAATTCAATTCTTAATTGCCAAAGTCCTTTTGATGTCCGTGGCTTAGTGTGGCAGCTGGACTTCTCCTTTCTTCTCCTGCCAGCTGGACTGCCGCAACTTCAAGCCCAATGTGCACCTCCATTCTCTCCCCGCACCCCTGCTGCTCTGTGTGAGAAAAGCTGGACTGCTCCGTGCTACCAATTGCTGGACACACCCCTGGACCGTGGTGCCTCTTCAAACCTTTTGGACCGTGAATGTGGCTGCTTTCTTTTTCTTCTTTGCTATCCAATAAAACCAAGCTGTTGTATTCCTTGTTTAAGAGTGTTGGGAGGTTTTAGCACTGTCCAATTATCAAATCCAGCCACCACAATTACTAAACAGCAAGCAAACAATGCAACGGATTAGAAATCACTCAAACAGCAGTAATCACTGGACTGACATATGAGAGTAAAATAAATACTGGGAACAGCACAGAATGAATTTGAACAAAGTAAAAACTATATGTTAAATTAGACATCCAGACGAAACTATGAAAAAAAATTGCATGGAAAACGGATAAGAATTGAATTCAAACGAAGACACACAAGTTGACACAAACAGCAGTAATCACTGGACTGACATATGAGAGTAAAATAAATACTGGGAACAGCACAGAATGAATTTGAACAAAGTAAAAACTATATGTTAAAATAGACATCCAGACGAAACTATGAAAAAAAATTGCATGGAAAACGGATAAGAATTGAACTCAAACGAAGACACACAAGTTGACACAACATTCACGCGGCAGCCAGCGAAAATAAAAATGGCTAAGATGCATTGGCTCAATTTCCATTTCTCATTTAGCTTTCTAATGTCCCAAAAAGTTATCCAAAATTTTTCCATAATTAATAATGCAAAATAATAAGCTCAGATAATTCAAATTAGTTAAAATAAGAATTTCCGATCAAATTAAGCACAATTAGGAAAAACAGGAAAATACCGGACGTTTAAGCATAATTCCCCGACTAATTCTAGCACATTAAACTAAGTGAACTGAGGAAAATATTGGTTCATCATGGGACTTTTGAGGGTGTATTTCGTCCAACAGCTGCTGCAGGTCTTCTAGGGACTTTTGAGTCCCACATTGCTCAATTCTCTCCACTCCAAAGGGTTTATAAGGCAACTAGTTCTCCTATAGTTCAAAACATGAAAACTACCTATGCTACCTTGCACTAACGCCTAGGATGCCCATTTCCTCTCCTTTTCTTTTTAAGACCAAGCCATGGAAAGTCCCACATTGCTTGTTCTTAAAGAGAAAGAAGAGTTTATAAGCGTCTCTACAACTAGAAATAACGAAAAAACAAAAGAGGCAAATACAAGCCAATGAAACCTATTCTACTCTTTTTTATGCTTGTTGTCACTTTGAAAACTCTTCATTGTTGCCCCATTTATGATCATATCAGGACCTATATGAACAAACAAGACATCAAACTTTTTAGATTTTTGTGAAGGATTTCTAGAAAGGTTCTAGAGCTAAAATGAACCAAATAGCTTCCAGGAAGGAGAGGTGAGTCACTAATGGACAGGCTTAAGAACCTTGTCCTTCCTTAGCCAGAGTTTCTTTGGTCGTTTCTTACGTTAGTTTCTAGGTAGAAATCTTTCAAAACTTTTTTGAATGCAAAGATGAAATGCACCTAGAAACCCAAAGAAAGGTTTATGTATATGAGCGCGCACCTATATATCACGAAGACGTAAAATAGAAATAAACGGTCAGGCAAAATTAAAGAAAGAATGCAAATGGAAAGGGAGAATAAGACATGGCCCTAAGTGAAAGTGCAAGTGACACTTGGAGTCACTTAAAATACTTTCACACTAAGATGCGGAGACTAGACTAGTACAATGTTTAATGGTGGACTTGGAATTTCTAGAAAATCATTTTTCCAAGCCACTTAAGTTTCAAATGTAAAAGCAATTAAACTCAAATGTTCTGTGGTACTGATGACAAATTTATGAATACCGAAAACGGAGCCAAAAACTTGTTTAACCCTCGGCAAGTGTGACCGAATCGTATTAAGTAATAAACTCGGTAAGACCAAGTATCTGATAACAGTTGAAAAACTGTTATTTTCATGCTTAAAATTGATACTAAAAGCAACCTTTAGACTTAAAAACTAGCTTGAAATCATGCTTTTATCTATATTTTCTTAAATAAGAGAGCTGGACAGGTTTATGCTTGATTTAAGTGTTTTTGTGCAGGTTTTAAGGTGAATTTAGTGAAAAGAGTGAAGAAGGAGAGAGGTGACATTAGAAAAGACAAGAAAGAGTGCAAAAAGAGAAGACAAAGGCACCGCTCAGCGGCATTTTACCGCTGAGCGGCATTCAGGAGGTTGCGGGAGTCACGCTGAGGGGAAAACTGGCCGCTGAGGGGAAGAAAGTGACGCGCAGTCACCGCTGAGCGGTATTTACCGCTGAGCGGCACTTTTTGGGCTTGGGCTTTTGTAATCTTTTGTAACTCTAGAATAGTATATAAGGGCTTGCACGTCCTAGAATTAGTATCTTTGGCAGAAACGAGGCAAACACTCTCTCTCTCACCCCTTTGAAGGAGGATCTTGGATGCTCAGGCTACCTCTTCACCTTTATTGGGTTTATTCTTTCATTCTTTCATTGTTATTCATCTAGGTTCACCATGACGATGGTGAACTAAACCTTGTATGTTTGTTGGGGAATCAATGTAATCTCTTGAAGCTCTCATATATGGATTTGTTGAGTACATCTTTGAAGTAAGACATATGCTTTCTTTCATCATTAGTTAGGGTTTTTCTTCTTTGCTCAATGCTTGCATTGTTTAACTCATTCTAATGCATGATTATTGGTTTTGTCGATACGGACACGTACGGGGAAGTCTAGATCCGGGGAATTTCTCCCAATATTTTACTGACAACATTATATTGGTTGCCTTTAAGCTCCTGCAGTCATGAACTAATCATTAGGAATGCTAGGAATTGTATGAACTATTTGATTAGGGAGAAGCCATCTAGAATGGTACATTAGAGAGTGGCATTAACAATGATGATTTGAATGTTGAATTCCTAAAATATATGAGAGTGGATGAGATGAAATTGACCCCCAACAACATATTCATTCATATAATTCATTGAAAGTGTTTATCTTTTGTCTTTGCCATTGATCAATTCATGCATACATGTTTATTTTCTGTCTTGCATTTTAAAATCTAAATATTTCGTTTGTAAGTCCTAGCTAATCAACAAATCACATAACTAAACTAGGCCGTGAGTCCTTTGGGAAGAACGATACTTGGTCTTACCAAGTTTTATTACTTGAACGATTCGGTCATACTTGCCGATTGTGAAACAAGTTTGTGACATCATAATTTGGTGCTTACAAATTTGTCCATCAAGTTTTTGGCGCCGTTGCCGGGGACTCGTGGTTTAACTGGTTAATTTGTGTGATTATTGATTATCTTTGACTTATTTTTTTATTTTTAATTTAAATTTCGAATTTTTTTTTATTTATTTATTTTTTTTTCTATTTATATTTTACCGTTTGTATCTTATTTGATTTTATTTTATTTTATTTTATTTTATTAGATTAGATTTTATTTGATTTGACTAGATTAGATTTGATTTGATTTTATTTGATTTGATTAGATTAGATTTTATTTTATTTTGTTTTTATCTTTTTAGATTAGATTAGATTAGATTTGATTTTATTTTGTTAGGTTAGATTTTATTAGATTTTATTTTATCTTTATCTTTTAGATTAGGTTAGATTTTATTTTATCTTTTTAGGATAGATTTTATTTTATTTTATCTTCTATCTTCTAAATCTTTTATCTTTCTATCTTCTGAATCTTTTATCTTTTTATCTTTTGAATCTATATTTTCTCCTATATCTTTTTGTGCTAACAAATATTTTCTAGAGTTTTGTGCCTAATGCATGCAGGATGCAATTCGATCAAGAATTTAACTATATGGGCACTCAATTCTTCCAAGGTCAACAAAGGAAAGCAAGAGATCTCATCTTTCAGGCAAGGCATGGAGGAATCACTAGGTCATGCATGGGACAGATATAAAAGCCTATTAAGAAAGATTCCCACGCATGGATTTGACGAAGTGGAAGTAGTCCTAATCTTCCTTGAAGGTCTTGGTTCACAAACCAAGATAATGCTTGACGCCTCAGCAGGAGGAAATATCAAATGGAAAACTTCAGAGGAAGCCACAGAAATAATTGAAAACATGGCTACTAATGATAATGAGCTAAACAGTGAAAGAGGAGCTCCTATTCAACCAAAAGGAGTTCTGCAGTTGCAATCCAATGATGCCTTGCTAGCTCAGAACAAGATACTAACTCAACAATTGGAGAATCTCACAAAGATACTTGCACAACTACCCAAAGAGTTGAAGACTGCTGCACAAGTACAATCCCAGTTGTGCGAATTATGTGGAGGCGACCATATCAATGGTCAATGTGCCTTACCACACCCAAGCATTGGTCAAGGGCAAACTGGGCAAGCTGGTCAATTTAATAAGCAGCAACAGCAACCAACCTTATGGCAACAAATTTCTATACTTAATGAAAGATCAATAAGGTTGGAAGAAATTCTTCAGCAATTTATACAGAAAACTGAATCTTCTCAAAAGAGCACTGAAGCTGCTATTAAGAACTTGAAGATTCAAATGGGGCAGATTACCAAGCAGTTGGAAGAAAGGCCTGACACGGATTTTGGGGCTAATACTGAGGTTAACCCCAGGGGAGAGTGTCAAGAGCTAGTGAGTGTAAATGTTGAAAAAGTTGAGTTGGAAAAAGAAGAGAGAAAAGAGAGAGAAGAGAAAATTTATGTGAAGATTGAGAAAGTGAGAGAAAAGAAAAAGAGGACGAGAGAAAAAAAGAAAGAATCATATGAAAAACCTCTTCCTCATCCAAAGAAGTATCATAGGAAGAAGGAATTTGAGCGCTTTATGGAAATCTTCAAGAAATTGGAGATTAAAGTTCCTATGATTGAGACACTGCAACAGGTTCTTGGTTTGATCAAATTTCTAAAGAAGTTCAGTAGAAAGAAGAAGAAAAAGAAGAAGGAACATGAGCTTTATTGGGTCAAGCTAGTGACGTTAAAAGAGCGCTTGCTGGGAGGCAACCCAGTGATTTAAGAACTTTTTAATTTTTGTTTTGGTGATGTAATTTTGAACTTTTGGGTATTTTTGTTTTTGTTATAAGTTTGTTACAGGGTTTACATCTACTGATGGATGCTAGGTGGTTAAGTATCTACTGAAGGATACTAAGTTTGTAACACCTACTGATGGGTGTTGGTGAGAAGATTTTTGCACCTACTGATGGGTGCTGGTAAGTTTGAAACACCTACTGATGGGTGTTGGTGGATTTTGGGTCAGACTCGTGACGTTAAACAAGCGCTACCTGGGAGGCAACCCAGTTGATTGATTGTTTTTTGTTTGTTTATTTTAGTTAGGGTTTGCATAAGCATTTTTAACATTGAATTGCAGGGAACCAGTGAGGGGTATGTCTAGGAGGCACGTAGGTTAAGAAAATAAGGAGAAGAGCACATCACGAAAGTGCCGCTGAGCGGCAACTTACCGCTGAGCGGTACTCTCGCAGATTGGGCTTTGGTTGCCCCTTAGCAGGACCCGAGCCCATTAGAGTATTTTTATACCCTAAGCTGCGCAAATGCTTTTATTTTCAGGCTCTTCTCTGCACACACACTCCTACATACCTTTTCAAAGGTTCTCTACAACTTTTCCCTCATCCCTCTTTAGAAAATCTCCCTTCCACTCACTTGCTCACTAGTTTTCCATCTAAGTTTGGGGTTGGGAGAGAGCATCATTGAAGGGTCTGATTTCTTCATTATGGTTTACTAATGCTTAACAATGTATCTTTTGGTTTTGTGAATTATGTTTGATGCAGGGATGGCCTCCTCATCGGGCAAAAGGAATCAAGACTATAAGATCCAAGAAGAGGAGGATACAGATGATAGCTTAGATTGAGGAGGAGCTGAGATAGCATTTACTGATGAATGCTATCATATGCTTATGCTTTTTGTTGGTTTAAGTTTTCTGAACTTATTTGTTTTTGTTTTTAGATTAGGGTTGATGTACTCTATTGAACACCTGGTTTATTATGATGGTTGGCTATTAACTGTGATTGTGTGATAAGTAATGCTTGATGATGCTTATTGATTAATTGATGTTGAGATGATGTGCACATTAAAATGCTTATACAGGTGATTCACAAGCTTTGTGAACAAATGCATGATATCATGATTGTGATTGTGAAATTAAGCAGGATGTGTATGTCAAATGTGAATGAGCTTATATGTGAGGTTTTGAGCTCCAGAGTTGTTATTGTTGAATGCTATTACTTTGAAAGCATGAATGACTTTGCCCAGGTTTTCTATGATTGAATCAATTGCTTGTTTTGCATCATGTGATCAAGGCCGTTTGTTGGAACCCTTTTTATTGGCCAAATTCATAAAGTTAGCCTACAAAAAGAGAACACTTTGTGTTCTATCCTTTGAACCCTTAGCCTTGAACATACACTGAAAACCCTTGATTGAAAATCTTTACCTTGAGTTAAGTAGAAGATCTTTTGTGGTATTGTTAAATGTTCAAGTTTGGGGTTGTTGGGAAAACATGAAAAAGGAAAAGCATTGAGAAGAGCTAAAAAAGTAAGAATATGCAAAGAAAAAGAAAGAAAAGAAAAAGAAGTAAAGCTCAATGCAAATGCAAAGGCAAAAGAAAGTTGGGAAAGAATAAGAATAATTGTGTTGTTATGATTCTCTTAACTCAAGGATTTTGTGATCCAGAAAAACCAATTTTCTTGTTAGCCTAGCCACATTATAAGCCATTGAAAAGTCCTTGTGATGATGCATGCTTGTGAATGTTTTTGATTATGGTAAAATGAAAGGCAAAGTTGATTCATGTGACATTGTGATAGTGGAGTGAATGAGTGAAACACTTTACCTCTTATACACTTGTGTGTTGAGTGAAACACTTTACCTAGTAAGGAAATATTCCATAAGCACATGAACATCCATGCTTAATTGATTGATCATTCATGAAAATGGCATTTGTTGGAATTTAAATGACTTTGTGAATACTAAAGCATGTGCACATCTTGATTGAACTCTTGGTCATAAGTTTGAGTGAAGTTGTTACTTATCTTGAAAGAGAATTTTTGAATGAGTGAACCATCATATGAATTGGTTGGAGATTGAGTTACATTTTGTTTGCTTGAGGACAAGCAAAGTTCTAAGTTTGGGGTTGTGATAACAGTTGAAAAACTGTTATTTTCATGCTTAAAATTGATACTAAAAGCAACCTTTAGACTTAAAAACTAGCTTGAAATCATGCTTTTATCTATATTTTCTTAAATAAGAGAGCTGGACAGGTTTATGCTTGATTTAAGTGTTTTTGTGCAGGTTTTAAGGTGAATTTAGTGAAAAGAGTGAAGAAGGAGAGAGGTGACATTAGAAAAGACAAGAAAGAGTGCAAAAAGAGAAGACAAAGGCACCGCTCAGCGGCATTTTACCGCTGAGCGGCATTCAGGAGGTTGCGGGAGTCACGCTGAGGGGCAAACTAGCCGCTGAGGGGAAGAAAGTGACGCGCAGTCACCGCTGAGCGGTATTTACCGCTGAGCGGCACTTTTTGGGCTTGGGCTTTTGTAATCTTTTGTAACTCTAGAATAGTATATAAGGGCTTGCACGTCCTAGAATTAGTATCTTTGGCAGAAACGAGGCAAACACTCTCTCTCTCACCCCTTTGAAGGAGGATCTTGGATGCTCAGGCTACCTCTTCACCTTTATTGGGTTTATTCTTTCATTCTTTCATTGTTATTCATCTAGGTTCACCATGACGATGGTGAACTAAACCTTGTATGTTTGTTGGGGAATCAATGTAATCTCTTGAAGCTCTCATATATGGATTTGTTGAGTACATCTTTGAAGTAAGACATATGCTTTCTTTCATCATTAGTTAGGGTTTTTCTTCTTTGCTCAATGCTTGCATTGTTTAACTCATTCTAATGCATGATTATTGGTTTTGTCGATACGGACACGTACGGGGAAGTCTAGATCCGGGGAATTTCTCCCAATATTTTACTGACAACATTATATTGGTTGCCTTTAAGCTCCTGCAGTCATGAACTAATCATTAGGAATGCTAGGAATTGTATGAACTATTTGATTAGGGAGAAGCCATCTAGAATGGTACATTAGAGAGTGGCATTAACAATGATGATTTGAATGTTGAATTCCTAAAATATATGAGAGTGGATGAGATGAAATTGACCCCCAACAACATATTCATTCATATAATTCATTGAAAGTGTTTATCTTTTGTCTTTGCCATTGATCAATTCATGCATACATGTTTATTTTCTGTCTTGCATTTTAAAATCTAAATATTTCGTTTGTAAGTCCTAGCTAATCAACAAATCACATAACTAAACTAGGCCGTGAGTCCTTTGGGAAGAACGATACTTGATCTTACCAAGTTTTATTACTTGAACGATTCGGTCATACTTGCCGATTGTGAAACAAGTTTGTGACATCATAATTTGGTGCTTACAAATTTGTCCATCAGTATCGTCCTCCCAAAGGACTCATAGCCTAGTTAGTCATATGATTTCTTGATTATTTAAGACTTGTGAACAAATTCTTGAGGTTTCAAATGCAAAAGACAATAATTAAACATGTATGCATGAGTTTTGATCAATGGAAAATAGGAACACAAACTCTTTGAACGAAATAGATGGATGAGTAATGTTGTTGGGGTAATCAATTTCATCTTATCCACTCTCATATACTTTAGGAATTCATCATTCTTTTCATCAATGTTAATGCCACTCTCTAAATTACCTTGCAAGAAAGTCTATCCTTAATTACGAGTTCATACAATTCCTAACATCCCTAATAATTAATTTTGAAGCACACATGCTTAACGACAACCAACCCTCATATCCCTATGTCTAAGCAATATGCTATTGGCAGAATTTCCTCGGATCTAGATTTTCCCGTACGTTCCCATATCGAAAAAATCAATAATCATGGCAATGAATGAGTTAAACAAAGCAAGCTTTACGCAAAGAGGAAAAACCCTAACTAATGATGAAAGAAAGCATGTATCTTAAAATAAGATGTTAAAACATAAATTCCATATATGAGAGTTTCACAAGACTACATTGATTCCCCAACAACAATACAAGGTTTAGTTCACCATATTCATGGTGAAGCTAGATGAACAATAATGGAAGAATGAAAGATAAAACCCTAGAAAGAGGAGGAGGTAGCCTGAGCATCCAAGATCCTCCTTCAAAGGGGTGGAAGAGAGAGTGTTTGCTTCGTTTTTGCCAAAGATACCAATCCTAAGACATCTAGGTCTTTAAATAGGACATAAAAATAATTGAAAACGGGTCCAGGCCCAAACAGATCATAAAATCGCATAAAACTGGCCCAAAACTCGTCTGGTTGACTTTTTTCGTATTCTGGTTGACTGGTTGACTTTTCTGGTTTCTGGTTGACTTTTCAGCACTCCAATCATTCGGTACTTCAATTCTTCTTTCAAATCATTCAATTAGCCTACAAAATAAAGGGAATCTTGCACAAAACCATTAAATTCACTTTCAACTCTCTTATTCACAAAACTAAAGCAAAATTATGAGTTCAAGCTAGTTTCTAAGTCTTAAAGGTTGCTTTTGGTATCAATTTTAAGCATAAAAATAACAGTTTTTCAACTGTTATCACAACCCCAAACTTAGAACTTTGCTTGTCCTCAAGCAAACAAGATGTAACTCAATCTTCTACCAATTCATATAATGGTTCACTCATTCAAAAATCTTCTTTTCAAGATAAGTAAAGACTTCAATCAAGCTTATGACCAAGATTTCAATCAAGACGTGCACATGCTTTGGTGTTCACAATGTCACATGAATCAACTTTGCCTTTCATTTAACCACAATCAAAAACATTCACAAGCATGCATCATCACAAGGACTTTTCAATGGCTTATAACGTGGCTGGGCTAACAAGAAAATTGGTTTTTCTGGATCACAAAATCCTTGAGTTAAGAGAATCATAACAACACAATTATTCTTATTCATTCCCAACTTGCCTTTGCATTTGCATTGAGCTTTGCTTCTTCTTTTCTTTTCTTTTCTTTTTCTTTTTCTTTTTCTTTTTCTTTGCATATTCTTACTTTTTAGCTCTTAGCTCAATGCTTTTCCTTTTTCATGTTTTCCTAACAACCCCAAACTTGAACATTTAACAATACCACACAAGATCTTCTACTTAACTCAAGGTAAAGATTTTCAATCAAGGGTTTTCAGTGTATGTTCAAGGCTAAGGGTTCAAAGGATAGAACACAAAGTGTTCTCTTTTAGTGGGCTAACTTTATGAATTTGGCCAATAAAAAGGGTTCCAACAAACGACCTTGATCACATGATGCAAAACAAGCAATTGATTCAATCATAGAAAACCTGGGCAAAATCATTCATGTTTCCAAAGTAATAGCATTCAACAATAACAACTCTGGAACTCAAAACCTCACATATAAGCTCATTCACATTTGACATACACATCCTGCTTAATTTCACAATCACAATCATGATATGATGCATTTGTTCACAAAGCTTGTGAATCACCTGTATAAGCATTTTATGTGCACATCTATCTCAACATCAATCACTCAATAAGCATCATCAAGCATTACTTATCACACAATCACAATTAATAGCAAACCATCACACAAACCAGGTGTCCAATAGAGTACATCAAACCATAATCTAAAAACAAAAACTAAATAAGTTTAGAAAACTTAAACCAACAAAAGCATAAGCATATGATAACATTCATCCGTAAATGCTATCTCAGCTCCTCATAAATCTGAGCTGTCCTCTGTATCTTCCTCTTCTTGGATCTTATAGTCTTGATTCTTTTTGCCCGATGAGGAGGCCATCCCTGCATCAAACATAATTCACAAAACCAAAAGATACATTGTTAAGCATTAGTAAACCACAATGAAGAAATCAGCCCCTTCAATGATGCTCTCTCCCAACCCCAAACTTAGATGGAAAACTAGTGAGCAAGTGAGTGGAAGAGAAATTTTCTTAAGAGGGAAGAGTGAAAAGATGTGGAAAACCTTGAAGAAGGTATGTGGGAGTGTTTGTGCAGAGAGGAGTCTAAAAGTATGAGCAAATGCGCAGCTTAGGGTATAAAAATACCCTAACGGGCTCAGGTCCCGCTAAGGGGAACTAAAGCCCATTCTGCGAGAGTACCGCTCAGCGGCACTTTCGTGATGTGCTCTTCTCCTTCTTTCCTTAACTTACGTGCCTTCTAGACATGCCCCTCACTGGTTCCTTGCAATTCAATGTTTAAAATACTTATGCAAACCCTAACTAAAATAAAACAAACAAAAACAATCAATCAACTGGGTTGCCTCCCAGGTAGCGCTTGTTTAACGTCACGAGCCTGACCCAAAGTCCACCAACACCCATCAGTAGGTGTTTAAAATCTCACCAACACCCATCAGTAGGTGTTAAAAACTTACCAACACCCGTCAGTAGGTGTTACACACTTAGCATCCTTCAGTAGATGCTATATCCAACTGGCATCCTTCAGTAGATGCTATGTTCAGCAATATAATGTTCAACAAATTTAAAGATTACAAACCAAAGTAAAATTTAAAAGTTCTAAAATCACTGGGTTGCCTCCCAGCAAGCGCTCTTTTAACGTCATTAGCTTGACCCAATAAAGCTCAAGTTCCTTCTTCTTTTTCTTCTTTCTACTGAACTTCTTCAGAAATTTGATCAAACCAGGAACCTGTTGCAGTGTCTATATCATAGGAACTTTAATCTCCAATTTCTTGAAGATTTCCATAAAGCACTTAAATTTCTTTTCCTTCCTATGATTCTTCTTTAGATGAGGATGGGATTTTTCATATGATTCCTTCTTCTTTCCTCTCATCTTCTTTTTCTTATGCTTCCTCTCCCCAAATTTTCTCTTTTTCTTTTCTCTTATTTTTTTCTTCCCTTCTCTTTTTCTTCTCAACTTCTTTATTTTCACACAAATTTTCTTCCTCTCTTCTCTCTCAACCACTTCTTTTTCTTTTTCATCATCTTTATCTTTCTCACTCAACTCTTCTTTTTCTTCTCTCTCTATCTTTTCCTCATCTCTCTCTATTTTTTTCTCAGCAAAAATCTTGTCACTTTCAGTGACAATGGCTTGACCTTCCTCCTTAAGGTTAACTTCAGTATTAACCTTAACATTCAATTTTTGACTAATGAAACGAAGGTGCATCTCCATCCTTTTACATGATTCTTCAATGCTTTTCTAAGTAGAGTCGGAATTTTTCAAAAATCGTTGAAGGGTGTCATCCAAATTTACTGATGGAGAGGGTTGTTGCTGCCATTGTTGTGGTGGCAGCCTATCAAATTCTTCGGCAGCTTGAGTGGTTTTGTGATGACAATCAGGTATCTGTATGTACTATTGAACTGCCTCCTCCAACGTTATCCTTCTTCCCGATAGAGAGGGTTTTTTCTGCCTTTGTTGTGGTGGTAGATTCTTAAATTGTTCGACAGCTTGCCAAAATTGATCATTATCCATGCTTGAGTGAGATCCCACCAGTGATTGAAATTACCTTAGTAGAATTGAGTGCCTATTAAATTCTTGTTCGAATTGCATCCTGCAAACATTAGGCACAAAACTCTAGAAAATATTTGTTAGCACAAAAAGATATAGGAGAAGATATATATTCAGAAGATAAAAGATTCAGAAGATAAAATAAAATAAGATAGAATAAAATAAAATAAAATAAAATAAAATCTAATCTAATCTAATAAGATAAAATAACATAAACTAAAATCTAATCTAATCAAATAAAATAAAATAAAATAAAATCTAATCAATTGAAATCAAATAAAATCTAATCTAATCAAATAAAATGAAATCAAATAAAATAAAGTCAAATAAGATAAAATAAAATCAAATAAAATAAAATAAAATAAAATAAAATCAAATCAAATCAAATAAAACCAAATCAAATAAAAACCGAAAATAAAAATAGAAATTCAAAATTAAAGTCAAAGATAATCAATAATCACACAAATTAACCAGTTAAACCACGAGTCCCCGGCAACGGCTCCAAAAACTTGATGGACAAATTTATGATCACCAAAATATGATGTCACAAACTTGTTTTACAATCGACAAGTATGACCGAATCGTTTCAAGTAATAAACTCGGTAAGACCAAGTATCGTTCTCCCAAAGGACTCACGGCCTAGTTTAGTTATGTGATTCGTTGATTAGCTAAGACTTAAGAACAAAATAATTGGATTATACTATGCAAAAGACGAAAACAAACATGTATGCATGAGGTTTTGATCAATGGAAAAAGCAAAAGACAAATACTTTCAATGAAATATATGGATGAATATGTTGTTGGGGGTCAATTTCATCTCATCCACTCTCATATATTTTAGGAATTCAACATTCAAATCATCATTGTTAATGCCACTCTCTAAATTACGTTGTCAAGAAGGCCTATCCCTAATTACGAGTTCATACGATTTCTAGCATTCCTAATAATTAGTTCTCTTAGCACAGGAGCTTAACGACAACCAATATAATATTGGGAGAGATTCCCCGGATCTAGACTTCCCCGTACGTTCCCGTATTGACAAAATCAATAATCATGCATTGAATGAGTTAAACAAAGCAAGCATTAAGCAAAGAGGAAAAACCCTAACTAATGATGAAAGAAAGCATAAATCTTAGATTAAGATGCAAGCATAAATTCCATATATGAGAGCTTCAAAAGATTACATTGATTCCCCAACAAACATACAAGGTTTAGTTCACCATATTCATGGTGAACCTAGATGAACAATAATGAAAGAATGAAGGATAAAACCCTAGAAAGGTGAAGAGGTAGCCTGAGCATCCAAGATCCTCCTTCAAAGGGGTGGAAGAGAGAGTGTTTGCTTCGTTTTTGCCAAAGATATCAACCCTAAGACATCTAGGTCTTTAAATAGGACATAAAAATAATTGAAAACGGGTCCAGGCCCGAACAGATCATAAAAGCGCATAAAACTGGCCCAAAACTCGTCTGGTTGACTTTTTTCGTATTCTGGTTGACTTTTCTGGTTGATTGGTTGACTTTTCTGGTTTCTGGTTGACTTTTCAGCACTCCAATAATTCGGTACTTCAATTCTTCTTTCAAATCATTCAATTAGCCTACAAAATAAAGGGAATCTTGCACAAAACCATTAAATTCACTTTCAACTCTCTTATTCACAAAACTAAAGCAAAAATATGAGTTCAAGCTAGTTTCTAAGTCTTAAAGGTTGCTTTTGGTATCAATTTTAAGCATAAAAATAACAGTTTTTCAACTGTTATCACTGAGTGGCACTATTTTGGGCTTGGGCCTAATTTTCTGGATATTTTAGAATAATATATAAGCTTTAGGACGTCCTAGGGTTTGTATCTTTGGCAGAGACGAAGCAAACACTCTCTTTTCCACCCCTTGAAGGAAGATCTTGGATACTCAGGCTACCTCCTCCTCTTTCTAGGGCTCTATCTTTCATTCTTTCATTATTATTCATCTAGATTCACCATGAATATGGTGAACTAAACCTTGTATTGTTGTTGGGGAATCAATGTAGTCTTGTGAAACTCTCATATATGGAATTTGTTTTAAAATCTTATTTTTAAGACTTATGCTTTCTTTCATCATTAGTTAGGGTTTTTCCTCTTTGCTTAAAGCTTGCTTTGTTTAACTCATTCATTGCCATGATTATTGATTTTGTCGATATGGGAATGTACGGGGAAATCTAGATCCGAGGAATTTCTCCCAATAGCATATTGGTTGCCGTTAAGCTTCTGCACTTAAGAATTAATTACTAGGAATGCTAGGAATTGTATGAACTCGTAATTAAGGATAGGCCTTCTTGCAAGGTGATTTAGAGAGTGGCATTAGCATTGATGAATTCCTAAAGTATATGAGAGTGGATAAGATGAAATTGATAACCCCAACAACATACTCATCCATCTAATTCATTGAAGTGTTTGTATTATGTTTTTCTCCATTGATCAAATTCATGCATACATATTTAATTACTGTGTTTTGCATTTAAACCTATAATCAATTTGTTCTTAAGTCTTAAATAATCAACAAATCATATAGCTAAACTAGGCCGTGAGTCCTTTGGGAAAATGATACTTGGTCTTACCTTGTTTTATTACTTGATACGATTCGGTCACACTTGCCGATTGTTAAACAAGTTTGTGGCGCCGTTTTTCGGTGATCATAAATTAGTCATCACTCAGTGGTAATTGCGACTTCTCCTTTTGCACTTTTTGATGTCTTTTCTGATTCCATCTTTATCCTTCTTAACTTCTTTCACCAAATTCACCTTAAAACCTGCATAAAACACTGAAATCAAGCATAAACCTGTCTAGCTCTCTTATTTCTAAAAATATGACCAAAAGCATGATTTCAAGCTAGTTTCTAAGTGTTAAAGGTTGCTTTTAATATCAATTTTAAGCATGAAAATAACAGTTTTTCAACTGTTATCAATCACACACCTTTTCAAGCTAGGTGGGGTGGATACTTCTACTCCACCATTTGAGAGGCCAAGGAAAGCAATTGATGAGGCTTATTACAAACAATACTATGGAGGTGAGGAGGCAGCTCAGCAAGTTCCACCACGTCAAACTCGTAGAGAAAGAGGACAAGCACAGAGTCAGGCCTCTGCTAAGATGATTGTTGGAATGTATGATACAACTCCAGCACACAGGTGGACTATGGAGGAGTTCCATAATGTGGTAGCTTGGCCAGAGGAGGAGGCCCACGGCAGTAGAGCTGGAGCAACTGAAGCTTCAACTATGGATATGGATGAAGATGATGCTGATGATGATGGGGATGACGCATTTGAGGATGCTGAAGATGAGGAAGAAGAGGATGATACAGATGACAAATTAGATTGATGAGGAGCTGAGATAGCATTTACTGATGAATGCTATCAGCACTAGAGCAGGATTTATGCTTTTGTTTGGTTTTATATTTTTGGACCTGCTTGCTTTTGTTTGTTTTAGAATAGGGTTTGATGTACTCAACTAGAAACTTTGTCTGTTATGATGGTTGTCTGATAAGTAATGCTTGATGATGCTTTGATATTGATTGATGTTGAGATGTGTACATTATATGCTTATACATGTGATTCAGAAGCATTGTGAACAAATGCATGATTTTGTGATTGTGATTATGATGCTAAGCAAGATGTGTACATGTGGAATGTGAATGATCTTATATGTGAGGTTTTGAGCTCCAGAGTTTGTAAGATTGAATGTTATTACTTTGAAAGCATGAATGATTTTGCCTAGGTTTTCTATGATTGAATCAATTTCTTGTTTTGCATCGTATGATCATGGCCATTTGTTGGTAACCCTTTTATTAGCCAAATTCATGAAGTTAGCCACTAAAAGATAGCACTTTATGTTCCATCATTTGAGCCCTTAGCCTTGAACATAATTTGAAAACCCTTGTGAAAAGATTTACCTTGAGTTAAGTAGAAAATATTTTGTGCTATTGATAAATGTTCAAGTTTGGCGTTGTTGGGAAGTTTTGAAAGGAAAATTGCAAGCATTGAGCTAAGAGCTAAGAAATAAGAATGTGAAAAGAAAAAGAAAAAGAGAAAGAAAAGAAAAGAAGAAAAAGCAAAGCTCAATGCAAAAGAAAGTTGGGAATAAATAAGAATGAGTGTGTCTATATGATTCTCTTAACTCAAGGGTTTTGTGATGATGCATACTTGTGAATGTATTTGATTGTGGTTAAATGAAAGGCAAAGTAAATTCATGTGACATTGTGATAGTAGAGTGAATGAGTGATTACCTCTTATACACTTGTGCTTGAGTGAAACACTTTACCTAGTGAGGAAAGATTCCATGAGCACATGAACATCCATGCTTAGTTGATTGATCATTCATGAAAAATAGCATTTGTTGGATATTAGGTGATTTTGTGAACATTAAAGCATGTTCATGTCTTGATTGAAATCTTTATCATGAGCTTAATTGAAGTACTTGCTTATCTTGAAAATAGGACTTTTGAATGGAGTGAACCATTGTATTGATTGGTAGAAGATTGAGTTACATCTTGTTTGCTTGAGGACAAGCAATGTTCTAAGTTTGAGGTTGTGATAACAGTTGAAAAACTGTTATTTTCATGCTTAAAATTGATACTAAAAGGAACCTTTAACACTTAGAAACTAGCTTGAAATCACGCTATTGTTCATATTTTTAGAAATAAGAGAGCTGGACAGATTTATGCTTGATTTTAGTGTTTTATGCAGGTTTTAAGGTGAATTTGGTTAAAGAAGTAAATAAGGATAGAGATGGAATCAGAAAAGAACTCAAAAAGTGCAAAAGAAGAGAAGCCGCAAGTACCGGTCAGCGCCTAGTTTACCGCTGAGCGGCACTCAAGAACACACGTTGGATCCGTTGAGGGGTGAAAATGCCGTTGAGGGGAAGAATCAACTCACACACTTACCGCTTAGGCCCACTTTTCTGTAATATTTCAAATAGTATATATGCTTTTGGACTTCCTAGGGTTTGTATCTTTGGCAAAGTACGAAGCAAACACTCACTTTTCCACCCCTTGGAGGAAGATCTTGGATGCTAAGGCTTCCTACTTCTCTTTCTAGGGTTCTATCTTTCATTCTTTCATTATTATTCATCTAGCTTCACCATGAATATGGTGAACTAAACTTTGTGTTGTTGTTGGGGAATCAATGTAATCTTTTGAAGCTCTCATATATGGAATTTGTGTTTAAACATCTTATTTGAGATACATGCTTTCTTTCATCATTAGTTAGGGTTTTTCCTGTTTGCTCAAAGCATGCATTGTTTAACTCATTCGATGTCATGATTATTGATTTTGTCGATATGGGAACGTACGGGGAAATCTAGATCCGAGGAAAATCTCCCAATCCTCATCCATCTAATTCATTAAAGTGTTTGTATTCCTCTTTCCCATTGATCAAATTCATGCATACATGTTTAATTATTGTCTCTTGCATTTAAAACCTACAATCAATTGTTAACAAGTCTTAAATAATCAACAAATCATATAACTAACTAGGCCGTGAGTCCTTTGTGAGAACGATACTTGGTCTTACCGAGTTTATTATTTGATACGATTCGGTCACACTTACTGAGGGTAAATAAAGTTTTTGGCGCTATTTTTCGGTGTTCATAAATTTGTCATCAGTTGTCAACACCCAATTTCGTCCGGATAAATAAATAAATAATAATGAAATTTATTTTATCTTATTTATTTTTTATGTTGTTATGTTTTATGTTATTTTTATTTTTATTTTTTCTTTATGTTATTTTGTTATGTTGAGTTATTGTATTTTATTATATTTTTATTTTATTCTATTTTTATTATATTGTGTTCTATTTTATTTATTTTTATTTTATTTTATTCTTGGTTATTCTATTTTTTTTATTATTTAGAGTTATTTTATTTTAGTTTGTTTTATTTTATTCCATTTTTACGTTCTTTTACTTTAATTCATTTTGTCAAAGATAAAAAAAATGGAGAAAAGGAACAAAACAAAAAGTATCACAGTCAGCCAACTTTCTACACTAGAGCGTTTTGCTTTTTCATTCCATCAGGCCATCTCCCATTCTGATGCAAATCTTCTGCTGCGCCATGCATCTGCACTATCTTTGGCTAACTCACCTGAAAAAGAAAATACAACAAAGTAGGGTGGCTAGGTTGCAGGAAGCAACCGTTTGGCAGGGCATTCCTAGGACTTTAAAAATATCTGATAGTATAGGAGATAGAGGGGGAAGTTGTTTAAGTACCTTAGGAAAAAAAAGACAAGGAAGGATGGGGAGAAACCGTTCCTCTAACGGGCAGAGGCAACAACATCCTCCCTCACACACGCACTACTCTCATGCTACCATGGACTCCAGGATTCACTCACGAGATTAGATCCCTCCGAAACCGTTCCTACATCAGGCAGAAGAGACTCCCCTTTGGCTCATCTCACTCGGAACCACCTGAACTCCTTCATCATCCATCATACACCTCTCACACGACTCTTACTGAACAAATTAATCGCTCTCTCCATTCCCATCCTCAACCTATATTCTCCTATACTTCTACTACCTTATCACAAGAGCCTAGACAACCTTTCTTCACACCTAACCACTTCACTACCACATCCTAACCACTAGCTTTGAACTTCTGCCTGATCTTCGAAACAAACAATCATTTGCCCTACAACGATTCATCACTTACAACAGAGAGAAAACACAAGATCAGACAACTAAGAGGAAGAAGTATAATCGGAGGGAGTAGAATGAAGCGAAATTTGATCAGAGGAGGAGAGTTACGAGGAACTACAAGGGAAAACGTAAAAGGTAAGTCCTCATCCTTCAAGCTTCACTGCTCACCAGCGTAAATGTTTACAATCTTGGATCATAATATTGTTATTGGCTTGCATTTGGTTTGACGATGATTGGCTTGGTTTCTCTACTGGTTTTTGGATTAAACATGTAATTATATTAGGATGTTACTTTGTCTGGTTCTGTACCCTCGTTTTTCATTCATCCATCATCAACGTAGGTTCTTGGGCTTTCCCTATGCTTTCTCACAACCATCACATAGACTACGACCACGGCCTAAGGAAAAATGAGACTCTCTTCTTGACCCTCACCAAACATCATCCACCCCATTAAATTTAACAGAAACCATTTTTCTCCCAAACCACATAACAGACATAATTCCCTTTTGCTCGCCACGCCTCATTGCTCTAGTGCATTGATTACCCCATTAATGATTCAGAGCCACCACCTCCTCCATCACAAAACACAA
Organism: Vigna nakashimae; assembly: GCA_034642375.1. NCBI lineage: Eukaryota > Viridiplantae > Streptophyta > Magnoliopsida > Fabales > Fabaceae > Vigna > Vigna nakashimae. Next base: position 40,732,391 of record CM067765.1, read on the forward strand.
AGAACCAAAGCACTAACAAGAAAGAACCCACTCACCTTTAGCACCATCCAACACTCACCTACAACAGAAAACAATAGAAAAAGGGAGCAACACAAGGGCATGATGAAGGGAAGAATCAGGAAACCAGTTTCTAAAAAGCTCCATCACCATTCCATTATCATTATCATCATATTCTCCAAAATTCTTCATCCCACACTGATGAGTCAATATTTTATTCACTTCACTTAGTTTATTGTACCAGATTTAATCAGGGAATTGTGCTTAACTGTCCGGTATTTTTCCGTTTTTGCTAATTGTGCTTAATTTGACCAAAAATTCTTATTTTAATTAATTTGAATTATTTGAGCTAATTATTTGCATTATTAATTGTAGGGAAATTTTTGGAAATATTGATACAGCTGTCGCGGCCGATCAAATTTGATGTGCAATTAAGAATGCAGTACAGTGCTAGGAATTGACTCCTAGGTCGTTTCTCAGGGACCAAATGTCGTTCAGTCTTTTGTCAACACGTAATGGGGGGGTTTTGAAAATTGTTTTGGTTGCGGATGAAATTTAAAAGCGTTGAAATAAAATTAAAATAGTAAAACGAAATTAAAAAAAAATGAAATTGCTACAGTGAAAATGAAAATACAGTAACGTAAAACAGTAAAAATAAATCTGGACCAAAAAATTAAATACAGAAAACGAAAATACAGTAAATAATAATTATAGAAAACAGTAGAAACAGAAAATAAATTACAATAGTAAATAATTACAGCAAAACAGTAAATACAGGAACAGAAAAAATTCAAATATGAAAACAGAATTAAAATTACAGCAGCAAAATACAACAAACAAAAATACAGAAAATCATTTCAACATATGATATAAAATATTTTAAGACAAGAAATAAAATTAAAATGTGTCTACCATTAACCATGAACCATTTTACTAGAAGAAAATAATTTAAATGAATGCCTTTAAAGCTTGAAATGAAAGACGTTACACTCCTCCTAGATTGGCTTAGTTTTCCACTTGAAATACAATTAAAGAAGACCTTTAAAACTAACAAAACAAGGACGTGCAGCAGCTATAAATTGGCATATGTTTCCATGTGAAATGAATTAAAATAAGGCCTTGGAACTAATACATAAAAACGTGGCAGCAGCACTTGAATTGGTTAAATCCACCTATTTACCAAGAGCAATTGAAAGCTATTAAAATGAAAGCAATTAACGTGCAACCATTACTCCATTATAGTCATGTCTAATTCCAAATAGAATAAGAAATGCAAGAAAGGGGTCGTGGGCCACTTCTTCTCAATCACATGAAAGAAAGCACTTGGTTTAAGAATTCTGAAAAGTTGTTTCCATTCACGTAAATTCCTCCTCCAAAAGATGCTCTTTGAAAGCTTTTGTCTTCTTCTCCAAAGCACTCTTCACACGGCTCACCCTCCTTACTTTCCATCTAAAATCAATCACTACTTCTTATAATAATAACAATAACAATCCTATTCTAACAAACCAAACTCGGTGCTGCATAAATGATTCACGTTTCCCTTCATTTTAATCAAAACAAAACAAGATGGAAAGGTGCAAAGGTGCTGCTCCATGGACTCAACACTACACGGCATTATATAAAAGAAAGGCAAAGATAACATAGCATTTAGAAAAAACAAGTAGGACCCTACTACTTTCTTCAAAGCTAAATAAAATTGTATATGCTGGCTGAATTCATATCCACATCACCATGCAAACAATTACTTGGCCATGTTCAAATGAATAAAAAGATGCAAGACCGTGGACACTTGCACTTTTTCTGCAGAATTTAATGCACACACCCTTTCTATAAGCTAATGACCGTCCACTTTGCTGCATCCATTCCAGTTGCACTCTCCTTTCCTCCTTCTTCAACTACGTTCCCTTCTCATCAAAAATCACTTCTCCCCTTTGTAACAAATCCTTCTCTTCCTCTCTACTCTTTAGCAAGCAAATAAGTGTGTGTGGTTTACTCTTCCATACAGCAGAAACAAATCAGCATCTACAAGGTTTCACTGGCCTCTCCTCTTCTCTTTACCGTGAACTCCCATCTCATATTAAACAACTTTCTTTTTGTGGTTTTTTATGTTGAATAGGTGACGGCAGTTCCTTTCTACTCTACTATGAAAGCAAAACAAATGAACATGATATTTGGTTCTACACAAAGCCATGAATCATCTTTTCAAAGGTTACAAGATGCTAAGAGATTGTATGAAAATGCAGAAAACCAAAATGGAAGATGCAATTACAATTCAAGAAAGAAAATAAACATAAGCTATTCATTCATCATGAACATGTTTCCAGTTCTCAAGGAAAAGCATTCAAAGTACAAAGAAGCAAAGCAAAGTAAAGGAAACAAACTAGCTGCCTCTTGGTCTTGTGTCTTCTTCCAGTAGTGTTTCAAGAATCAAATACAGTTTTGCTTCCCTCTTCTAGCTCTCTGGACGTATCATCTCACACCAGCACCTTCTCTTTCTTCATGAAGCCATGATCTCTGTAATACTCTTGCTATACTCCACGGGAAAAGAGAAAAGATAGGATGCCCCCCAAATTGCCGAGAGGAAGGAGGTTTTAAGAGACCCCAAAAATCAGCATGTGTGTTGTCTCTTTGTGCCATAGAGTAGCGACTGATCCACCACCTAGTAGTTAGCCTTTTTCATTTTTCTTCAATTAATCCCCTGTGCTTGGATTTAGCTCTCCAATTGGTGTTTCACGGGATGACTTTGTTCTTGGATTTAGCTCATTCTACCTTTTCTCAATTGTATGTTGAATTTTCCAAAGGTGGTATGTGTATGGCCGAGACTTTCAAGTATGGTCACTTCCCTCATTCCCTCATTTAATTTGTAATGTGAATTGTATACATAAGACAATGCTATTCTTTTCCAAAACAATTCATAAAACAGTGGGCTGCACTTGGAACTTGGTGGTCTCTTCTCTTTCATTCCAACTTAGGCTAAATGTTTTGCAAAATTCTTCATTTGAATCCAAAGAGTTGCCGTGAGGTGTAATGATGCCAAGCCTATTTTGCTTTTACAAACTCAAGAAAAATATTTCATTATACGGATCAATACACAGATTAATTCAATGCAGTACGGCTTCGACTACATAACACAGTGTGTAAATAAATATTCTTCCTAATGTTCTAAAATATTTACAGAATTTTCCCTGCATTCACTAATGTAAATAATTATTCTCAGATAATTCAAATTAAGTAAAATAAGAATTTCTGATCAAATTAAGCACAATCAGTAAAAACGGGAAAATACTGGACAATTAAGCACAACTCCCTGATTAATTTTAGTACAGTAAACTAAGTGAAGTGAAGAAAATAATGATTCATCAAAATAGACCACACTTAGTCGTTTGCACTCCTGGGCAAACTTAAGACACAAAACCAGGGAGCAGTTCAAACATTAGAAAAGTGACACAGACTTGACAGACAACACAAACTCCAAAACAGAAACACACTTTCACAATTCCCACAAAATCTGGACAGTAAAAGGTACAGGCAGAATCCTACACAAAATCAATGAAAGCAAATACCCAAAGAATCATCCAAACAGTTCAGTACAAGGAAAACAATCAATCAGTTCAAGAGATGAATCGACAGCAACAGAGCCTCACAGATGTACACAATCAGTGTTTCTCTCAAGTGTTTAAGGTAAATCAATGTCACTCAATGAACTCAAGAAAGCAAACACAAATAGGCTTGGCAAGCCTCTAATATCAACACTCAAACAGATACGCATGTTCAAATCAAAAGGTCTTTTTATGGTCATAATGGGGTCAAGGACAAGGGAGGATATATCTGGATGAAAAGCTATAAACCATAAGGGATAGATGAGCAATGGGGAACAAGTATAAACACATTCAAACTCACCTACAGCCTCTAATTCCATCCTCTAGTTAACTCCATTATTCACCGTTGTTCACAATTTTTTTCTGTTTTTCTGATTTTTTTTTTTTCATCATTTTTTTTTCTTCATCCTGTCTTTTTTCTTTACTCTGTTCAACACACAATTTCAAGAGACAAGATGCACCACATATTTACAAACAGAAACAAGATATGAAGAGAACTCACTAATTCATCTGAAATTCCCAGGAGACCACACTTATTCCCAAAACAATTCCAAAGCTACAAAATTCCCTAAGGTTCAGGTAATAATGGTTTTTCACTTAGGGCTAGTGTATGAGCTTCAAAACAAAGAAATGGGGAAAAACATAGGCTCAAAAGGGTATCAATGGATCAAAACAGGGTAGGCTTATCTGGCTTAGAGGCTCAACAACAAAATGCCTTTATCCCTTTCAAACATGCGTATTAGTCAAGAATCAATTCAAAGAGTGAAGCCAAGACATATGTGCAAGCAATCAAGGCATATATCACACACAAGAAAGATCATCAAATGGCTCAAATCTCACACAGGTAATATGGTCACCATCAATTCAACTCTCAAATATCATGATTATCTCCCAAGCAAAGTAAAGCAAGGAATTCAACAGTTTAGAGTATCAATGAAGTGCAGGAAAACTGACAACCTAATCATAGTCCAGAATTCACGAAAATCATGCAAAACTGTACATAAGACACCACAAAATACACAAAAACGAAACATAAACAAAGAAACAACCTCCCCTAATAGACCACACTTAAACGACACAATGTCCTCAGTGTGTCACATTCAGCAGATCAAAACAATCAGAATAGTCATCAGATATCGACAAAGTGCAACAAAAGTGAGGAGGGAAGGAGAGAAGAAACTCCCTGAGTCAGGTGGGAGGGTAGGTGGGGTAGACCAAAGACGTCTCCTCCACCACTGCATCCAACAGAGAAGGATTGCTGAGGAAGGGCTTCAGTCTATGCCCGTTCACCTTGAAGCTTTTAGCTGCAGATGGACCCTGGATTTCTACTGCACCATAAGGATAAACATTAGTCACAACAAAGGGTCCAGTCCACTTTGATCTCAACTTACCACCCATGAGGCCGAGTCTAGAGTTATACAATAAAACCTGTTGGCCAACCTCGAAGTCCTTTCTAACAATGGAGTTATCATGGAACCTCTTGGTTCTTTCCTTGTAGAACTTCGAATTCTCATATGCTTCCAATCGGATTTCATCCAGTTCATTCAGTTGCAACTTCCTTTCCTCTCCAGCTTGGTCCATGGAGAAGTTGCATGTCTTCACAGCCCAATATGCCCGATGCTCAATTTCAACTGGTAGATGACATGCCTTTCCGAAGACAACCCTGTACGGAGACATCCCAATCGGTGCTTTGTATGCAGTCCTGTGGGCCCAAAGAGCATCGTCCAATCTACTACTCCAATCTTTCCTGTTGGGCTGGACAATCTTTTCCAAAATCCTCTTAATCTCCCTGTTGGAGATCTCAGCCTGCCCATTTGTTTGGGGGTGGTAAGGTGTAGAAACTCTGTGCGTCACCCCATATTTCTTGAGTAAAGCTTGCATGGATCTGTTGCAAAAATGGGTTCCCTGATCACTAACAATTGCTCTAGGTACTCCAAACCTGCAAAAGAGGTGAGATCTAACAAAATCCACAACAACCCGAGCATCATTAGTTCTGGTGGCTTTAGCTTCCACCCATTTTGAAACATAATCCACAGCAAGGAGAATATAGGAAAAACCAAAAGAAACAGGAAAAGGACCCATGAAATCTATACCCCAGACATCAAACACCTCACAGAATAGCATAGGTTGTTGAGGCATCTCTTGTCTCTGTGAAATTTGTCCTCCTGCTTTCTGACAAGGCTCACAAGTGCTACAAATCTTCTCCGCATCCTTGAAGATGGAAGGCCAATAGAACCCACAATCAAGCACCCTACGAGCTGTTCTTTGTATCCCCAGATGACCACCAGGTGAGGAGGCATGACAAAACTGCAGGACCGAGTCAATCTCATGGTCTGGAATGCATCTCCTAGTAACCTGGTCACTGCACAACTTCCACAGATATGGGTCATCCCAAACATAATACTTAGCATCACTCTTAATTTTAGCAATCTGAGCACGTGATGCTAAGGGAGGAAAAATAGAAGCAACCAAATAATTTACAATGTGTGCAAACCAAGGAGTCGGGTGAGAAGAAGAAATCATCAACAAACTCTCATCAGGAAAGTCATCCTGGATGGGCAGCACATCAACTTCATTCCCAGCTCTCTCAATCCTGCTAAGGTGGTCCGCAACTAGATTCTGTGCTCCACTCCGGTCCTTAATCTGCAAGTCAAACTCCTGGAGCAGTAGCATCCATCTGATCAATCTAGGCTTTGACTCAGCCTTTTTCAACAGAAACTTAAGAGCTGCATGGTCAGTATATACAATAACAGATGATCCAAGCAAATATGACCTAAACTTATCAAGAGCAAAAACAATTGCCAACAATTCTTTTTCAGTGGTGGTATAGTTTGCTTGGGCAGCATCCAAAGTGCGTGATGCATAGTAAATCACTCTTGGCAGCTTGTCAATTTTCTGTGTCAAGACAGCCCCCAATGCATAGTTAGATGCATCACACATGAGCTCAAATGGGGCTGTCCAATCCGGTGCCTGAATGATAGGGGTGGTAGTCAAAGCTTCCTTGAGGCAATCAAAAGCCTGCTTGCATTTTTCATCACAAACAAAGTCAACATCCTTCTGCAGTAGTCTGGACAAGGGAAGCGCCTTCTTGCTGAAATCTTTGATGAAGCGCCTGTAGAAACCTGCATGTCCAAGGAAAGATCGCACCTCTCGCACGCAAGAGGGGTAAGGCAACTGTGAAATCACAGATATCTTAGCAGGATCTACCTCTATTCCCTTTTCAGAAATGATATGCCCTAAAACCAAACCTTGTTCAACCATAAAGTGACATTTCTCAAAATTGAGAACAAGGTTTGTTTCTATGCATCTTTTCAAGACTTTTTCCAAACTGTCTAAACATACATCAAAAGAAGATCCATACACAGTAAAATCATCCATAAACACCTCTATACAACTCTCAAGAAAGTCACTAAAAATGCTAAGCATGCACCGTTGAAAGGTACCAGGAGCGTTGCATAGACCAAAGGGCATCCTCCGATAGGCAAAAGTGCCAAAGGGGCAGGTGAATGTGGTTTTCTCTTGATCCTCAGGAGCAATATTGATCTGAAAATATCCAGAAAAACCATCAAGAAAACAATAATGAGATTTACCTGCCAGGCGCTCCAGCATCTGATCAATGAATGGCAGGGGAAAATGATCTTTCCTGGTTGCTTGGTTGAGCCTCCTATAGTCAATGCAGACTCTCCAGCTGTTCTGCACTCTAGTTGGGATAAGCTCATCCCTCTCATTCTTCACCACAGTGAGGCCAGTTTTCTTGGGTATGACATGGATGGGGCTCACCCACTGACTGTCTGAAATAGGATAGATGATTCCTGCTTGCAAAAGCTTGGTCACCTCCTTCTTGATGACTTCCATGATCACGGGGTTTTGCCTTCTTTGTGGCTGTCTCACTGGCTTTGCCCCTTCTTCCAAAAGAATTCTATGCATGCATGTGGATGGACTAATACCAGGTATGTCAGCCAAACTCCAACCAATGGCCTTCTTGTTGTTCCTCAGTATAACTAGGACTGTCGCGGTCATACAAATTTGATGTGCACAGAAATTAATGCAGTATAACTAGGATTTGACTCCTAGGTCGTCTCTCAAGGACCAATATTTGTGGTTCGGTCTTAGATTTAACACGAAGTGGGGGGGGTTTGTGGATATTTTTGAATGCAAATAAATTAAAATGAACTGGAATTTAAATAAGACAACAAAATTTAAAAACACTGAAATAAATTTTAACAGTGGTAAAAACTGAACGGTAAAAAAAAATGGTAAAAATAGACAATGGAAAAAATTACAGTGTTGGAATTTAAAATACAGAACAGTAAATATGCAGAAGACAAAATAACAGTGTAATTAAAATTTACCAATAGCTCCAGTAAAAATAAACCGTAAAAACGATTCTTGAAAATAACATGACCAGTACAACACAATGACAGAATTTAACGATGCAGAAAATACTAAATGGTAAAATAATAGAGACAGTAAAAAATAAAAGTACTTAATTGAAAATGGAATTCATCAAAGCATTCAATACTTAAATTAAAATTCTGAACAAAAGATAAAAATTAAATGAAGATACAGCTCCAAACACTGACGAAATAAAATTCCACACTATTGCACTGTTTGAAATGAAAATAACTGAGACATCTACTGGGAGGGAAGAGGCAGAGCCTCTTCCGGGCCGTGCATTAAAACTACCCCTAATTCTAATCTAAAATCCCTTCCAAAGTGTGCTCTGCTGCTGCCAATTTATAACCACTTCTCTTAACAAAGTCTCCTGATTTCCTTCTTCATTTCACGGACCTTGTCTGCTTATGGGTTTGTCCTAATTGGCAGCTCCTGTTTTGGGGAATTTCTCCCACCAATTTGCTCCTAGTCGTGCCAAAAGAGGTCCTCTATGTGGTGTCCGTTTGCTTAGGTTGTGCTTAGGCTTCCCCCATTCACGCAAATTCCTTTCAACCGTGTGCCCCACTCCAAACTGCTGTAGCTTCCTCTGCTGTGCATGGTGGATGTTGTTGTTGCTGCACGTGAAGCTGTTGGACCGTGGCTACTCCAGCTCTTTACCGAGAACTCCCTTCTTCATTCTAAGAATCCACTTTTCTCCCTGGACATGTGCTGGAACGTAACTCTCCAAGTGCTGCTGGTGTTGTTGCCTTTGCTTCCATTTTCCAGCTCCTTGCTCACGGCTTCTTCTTCTTCAACTAGATTAAGATTGTGGAGCATCTCCTTTACTGGACCAGCAGCTGGACATGTGGATCTTCTCTACTGGTGGCTGCTCCAAGCTAGACGTCTTCTTCAATTAGTTGCCACACACTTCTTTATCTCTTTACGGAAATGGTTTTCTGCCGTGGGCTCCCACTCCATTGCTTCTACTTCCATCACTTCTAAAATGAAGATCACCGTGAGCACCTCCTTCCAGCATTTGCCTCTTCCAACCTTGATGCTTCACTCCCTTAACATGGTGGCTGTTTGGACGTGCTGAAAGAGGAGGACCTTCCCTGTGCCATCTCCTTATTTCTCTTCAACATGCTGCTGGACGGTACTGGACTGGATGCTCTTTGCAGCAATGGCCGTGTCTTCTCTTTTTGCTTTTCACCTTTGGTTTGGTACCGTGGAAGTGCAGCCCCTTGTACACCACTCCAAAATTAAGAGAACCATAAGCTTTCTTTCTTCAAAAACGTGGTCCCCTCCATTATCTCACTCCATTATGTGTGGTCTTCTATGTATCATTCCAACAACGTGAGCATGAGTTTTGTTTTGCCAATCATCCATTAAATAACAAAGTGGTGGCCCATGTGTTGTCTCCAACGTGGCCCCTTCTTCAATTCCAATTGATTTGTTCTTTTGTGCTAGCCAATTTACATTGCCGTGGCATATACTCAGAATATGGCTTCCTCCATGATAAAAAAAAATCACAATTGTTATCTTCCACATTTGAGAACCGTGGGCTGAATGCAAGGTGGTCTCTCTCCATCATTTTGCTTCAAATCTACTTTGTTTTCCAAATTATGAGGCCGTGAGGTTGCTTCTTGTTTCTCTTAGAAACCAAAATGAAAACAAAAGTGCCAATATGAGTGTTGAATCCTTGAGTGTTTGGAGGTCTTAGCATCGTCCAATGATCAATTCCAGCTACCACAAGTATGAAACAACAAGCAAACAATGCAAACAAATTAGAAGCCACTTAAACTGTATGAACTTGACTGACACAGGGGAGTAAAACAATTACTGGGAACAACACATAACGAATTTGAACAAAGTAAAAACTATACATGAAAATAGACATCCGTACGAAACTATGAAAAAAAACTGCATGCAAAACGGATAAGAATTGAATTCGAACGAGGACAAACAAGTTGACACAACATTCACGTAGTACTAGGCTGACATAGGAGAGTAAACAAATTACTGGGAACAGTACAGAACGCATTTGAACAAAGTAAAAGTTATACATGAAACTAGACATCTAGACGAAACTATGAAAAAAAATTGCATTGAAAACGGATAAGAATTGATCTCGAACGAAGACACACAAGTTGACACAAAATTCACGCAGCACTGGTAATCGTTTACAGCACCCCTGTAAACGATTACACGAGAGGAATTGCAAATTTGTACAGAAAGTCCAACACAGGTACTCAGTCAGGTGAACACAGGTCACCATTGGCAAAAAAACTGACTTTTAGGCACTTCTGCCCCTGTCTGAGGCTTGTTCAGGTGTTCCAGTGGTGGGAGAGGGTGGATGGTGATGTGATGTGAGGCCAAGGAGTGTGGGGTGACCCTCGTTTACAGCACCCCTGTAAACGATTACCCGAGAGAAATTGGGAATTTGTACAGAAAGTCTAAATGTCCAAAAATATTTTCCAAAATTTTTCCTGCACTCAATAATGTAAATAATTCGTTTCAGATAATTCAAATTAATTAAAATAAGAATTTCTGATCGGATTAGGCTCAATTCAGTAAAATGGGAAAATACTGGACAATTAAGCACAATTCCCTGATTAATTCTAGCACAATAAACTAAATGAAGTGAATAAAATAATGATTCATCAAAATAGACCACACTTAGTCTTTTGCACTCCGGGGCAAAATTAAGACGCAAATCAGGGAATGGTTCAAAGGACTTTGGGAATAATGACACAAACTCAGCAGACAGAAAAATAAAAAACTCGCAAGAAAGCAAACAAAATTTTACACAGTTCTCAAGAATTCTAGACAAATAAAAGAAGTAGAATATATCCAACACAAAATCAAGAAAAGCAGATACTTACAGAAATCATCCAAGCAATTCAAAGCATGGTAAAATAATCAATCAGCTCAAGAGGTGATTCAAAAATGTCAAAACCTCACAGATGCACTCACAGTGTTTCTCTCAAGTGTCTAGGGTAAATAATTTCAACTCAATGCACTCAAGAAAGCAAACACAAGTAGACTTGGCAAGTTTCTAATATCAATACTTAAATCATACACATGTTCAGATCAGAAGGTCTTTACTAGGTTGTAATGGGGCCAAGGACAGGGGAGGATAAATTTGGATAAGTAGCTATAGCTCAGAAGAAATAGAGGTGCACTAGGGAAAAAAATGTAACACAGTGAAATCTCACCCAAACCTCTAATTCAATCCTCTTCTCGACTCCATTATTCACAAAATGATTTTTCAATTTTTTCTTTTTCTCATCAAAATTTTTTTTTCTCATCCTGTCTTCTTCTTCTTTTTTTTTTTTTTTCACAACAGGATATAAATTATCATTTCAAAACATGATGAGGAACCAACTAGCCAATTCATCAGAATTCCCAAGGAGACCACACTTATTCTCAAAATACTTCTATAGCTTCAGACTTTCCTAAGGTTAAGGTAATCATTTGTTTTTCACTTAGGATCAGTGTATGAGCTTCAACACAAAGAAATATATACAGTATAGGCTCAAAGGGGTTATCAAAGGATAATAACAAGGTAGGCTTATTTGGCTAAAGAGGCTCAAGAACAAAAATGCCTTTATCACGTCTGAACATGCATATCAATCAAGTATATCAAAAAGAATCAAGCCAAGGCATATGTGCAAGCAATCAAGAGACATATCACACACAAGAAAGAAAATTAAGTAGCTCAAATCTCACTCAGGGTGTTTGTCACAATCAAATCAACCTCTCAAACGTATAATCATCTTTCCAGGCAGAGAAAAGCAAGGATTTCAAACCATAAGTATTAAGTAAGTGAAGGAAAAAATCTACAACTTAAACCTCATCCAGAAATCAAGAGAAAAATGTAAAATTTATTGCACACAAAACTCGATAAAAATAACTTAAAACAGAAAAAAAATTTAACACTCAAAAACAAAAATTTTAACACATAAAATACAAACTAACAGAAAAATCAGAATTTCTTCCCAGTAGACCACACTTAAATCACACAATGTCCTCAGTGTGTTACAATCATCAGATGATCAATTTCAGAGCAGTCAAATAATATAGACAAGTGCAATAAAAAGTAGAAAAAATGGGAAGAAATTTTCAATAACATCCATCAGTAGATGTTATCAGTGACATCCATCAGCAGATGTCTAAAACACCTAGCACCCATCAGTAGATGCTAATTTAATTTTTTCATTTTATTTTATTTTTTTTATTTTTTATTTTATTTTATTTTTTTTTCTGAAAAAGGATACCGGTACTGTGACAACAGTCTCGGTGGGAATGACCGGAACTGTTGCTACAGTGGAAAGCTTTGGCTATAAAAGGCTGCTCCTCCGCGTCCAGCGCCATTTCTGAACGCTCAATCTCTCTCTACTCCTCTGCTCTCTCTCTCTGCTCTCTCAACTCTCTGCTCTCTCTCGACTCTCTCAACTCTCTCGAGCGTCTGGATCTCTGCAGGGAGCCTCTCCTCTAAGCATCTGGAGCTGTGCGGAACCTCTGCCACCGTGCCATCTGAAGAGTCTGAGATCTGCGAGGAGCTTCTCTGCCAGCCTACTACTCCAGGTAAGTCCTTTGCTCCTGGATCTGCCTTTCTTTCCGCTTTTTCTGCTCTCTCTCTCTCTGTATTACCTTTATTTTTCATCTCTGCCCTGCTCTCCCTCTTTATTTCCTGCTTTCCTGTTTATTTTCAGCTTTCTGCTCTGATCTCTTGCCTGCTCTCCCTCTTTATTTCCTGCTTTCCTGTTTCTCCTTTTCCTGCTTTCCAGATCTTTCATTTTCATTTTTTTTTTTTTTTTTTCCTGCTTTCAGTTCCATCTTTATTTTCAGCTCTTATTCGCTTTATTTTTCACCTGCTAAACACTTAAAACACATAAAACACAATTGTCTTAAAACTTAAGGGGTATATCGGCTGGAAACCAGACGTTAATCTCCCTTCGATTGAAGGTATTGCAGAGACAATCGGGTAGAACAACGCCACGTACCCCACTTAAAAATAAACACATAAACATAATATACAAGAACAATATGGACAAGAACAACCGGACAACTGGACGTAGATCCGTTTAGGACCCTTTGCGAGGACCGTGAAACAGATCTGAGACCAAAAACTGACACATCAAGCAATCAAAGACAGACAGGACAAAATAAATTTAAAAGAAAACAAGAACAAATAAAGAAAACACAGAACTAATCTAAAAAATTTTTTTTTTTTTTTTTTAGTTCTTTTTATTTTTTATTTTTTTTTATGTTTATTTTTATTTTTCTTGTTTTTGTTCTTTTTATATGTATTTATTTTTTATTTATGTATTTGTATATTACGAGAGGAAGGATGAGTGAAACGGAATCAGAGAGATATACCAGTCAACGGTGGCGTCCAACCGACGATCAGATCACGATGATGACCAAAATATTCAACTATGGGGTCACACACCCAAGCCGAGCGCAAGTCGTCGAGATCGCGTCTCGACTAAGGGCTTTCGGCGAAGCCACTGAATACAACGTACACTGCTGGTTCAACAACCACGGCAATCGGGTCAAGCACTGGCAAGCGGAGATAGACCCCACTGGCACTCTCTTTTCACAACTGCCGCTGTACATGTATGGTAAGACCTCTGATCACACCTCCATTTTTATTGAAATTTTCACTTCCTCTTCTATAATTAACACAAGTTATTTATTTTTTTATTTTTTTATTTTTTTGTTTGAAAGAAAAAAACTGGGTGATAATGAGGGCACCGAGGCTGCTGAATTTGTTTCCAGTTCCGATCATCATCGATGATGACAGAAATGAACGAGAAATTCCTCCACCAAAGCCTCCGCTCGCATTCCGAACCAGAGCTCCCTCAACGGAGCTCTCTCTTAGACCACCACAACCAGCTCGAGAGTTCTTTCAGTTTTAGTGTTTTATTATTTTTTTTTTTTTTTTTTTTATGTTTTAATTGGCCGAGTGTGGCCAGAATATGGGCTGTAATAAGAACACTTATATTTTTGTTGTTTTTATTTTTTTTTTTTTTTTATTATGTTTTTATGTTTTTATTTATTATGGTGTGTAATATTAACGATCAGACAAGATCGACCCTCGGACATCTTTATTTTATTTTTATGAATTTTATTTTTATTATTATGTAAGACAGAATGTTTTCTGCGCATATGGTATGTTCAATAAATGCACTCAGATTAGTGTCTCTGCTAAAACTTCACCTCTCTGCCTTACATGTTAAATCTGCTCTTAAAATAATTTTTTTTTTAACAAAAACTAAATAAAAAAATAAAAACAGAACACATAATAACGAAACAAAAGACCTAATACAGAATCAAAATATCAACGCAGATAAAACACATATGTCAAAAACATCAAACAAAGCACATAAACATACATTAAGAGACTTGAAACAAAACACAAAAACTTTTTTTTTTTTTTATTTTTTTTTAGATAACAATTCGAAAACTAAGAAGAAAAGGGAAAAACAAACTTATAAGAAAAACAAAAATCAGAATCTCCCCCAAGACCACACTTAAACTACACTGTCCTAAACGTGTTCTAAGCATAAGATCATCAGTTAAAACACTGAACAGATAAAGGACAAATGCAATAAAAGTAGGAAAACGGGGAAGAAAGAAAAAGAAAACTCCCCTGGTCAGGGTGGCAGTTGCCAATTTTGGACTTGTAGGGAGAGGTTTTCCACTTCATGATCCAGCACGGAAGTTTTGAGGACGAACTGCTTCATCCTCCAGATTTGATCAAGCAGTGAAATGTCTTCCACGGCTGGATCCAAACAATTATTGTTGATGACTAGATTCAATAGGTGCCTGTTGATGTTGAAATCGTTCTGGGTGCTTGCACCTCTGTCTTCAATTGTGGGTGTCTGCTCATCAAATTTATACGTACCTCCTGCAGTATGGTTAGTGCAAAATGGTTCCACAGAAATGTCATGCAGAGGTATAACACCCAATCCCAATTCATCATACTGAGCCTTAGATACAACCTCATAACATGAATCAGTTTGAAATGTAGAAACAATATCTATAACAGGTTTAAATTCATGTTCAGTGCATGGAGAACAAATATTCAGATCTGATAACACAAAATTATTCTCGTCATGCATAGAGGGAAAATTAAAATCATGCTCAGCAACAATATAATTATCAACATACCTCTCAACAGCATAATCATCAAATTGAGGTATGTTGGTGGAAAATGAAAGTGGTCTACCTGGTTCAAAATAGCTGCTTGTACCTGCCTGGTCCTCAAAATATTCATCAGTCTCCTCAGGTGCAAGAGTGGCCATCTGCCTGATCTGATCACTCAGATTCTGTATGGCAGCTTGAGTTTCCTGCTGGAACTCCATGCTCTCTTGCTTGAACTGCATGTTCCCTTTCTGAAACTGAATGTTCTGCATGGTCATCTGCTCCAATAACTCCTTCAATGTAGGTTCAGAAGTTGAAGGCTGAGAAGCTACTTGGGCAGGAACATTATACTGCTGACTCTGATATTGCTGGACTGGTGGAGGCATGAAAGGACTCTCGAATGGTGGTTCTAGATAATGATCTTGTGGGGTATCGTACCATTCGTTGTTAAGATCATTCCACTCAGGATCATTATAATTCTCATTATAGAATTCAGCAGAATTACAATCAGAGTAAGATGCAGAATAAGATTCATAATCACAGACATTGGCAGAATAAGCAGAATTCACATAACCAGAATAGGTAGACATGGAAAAATAAAAATAAAACAAATAAAAACTAAATACTAAAAATTACGAAACAGATAAATCACAACACATTTATACATGCTACAAGCACACACAAGACAGAACATCAATAGTAAAAAATTTTTAATTAATTTTTTTTTTTTTAATTTTCAATTTTTTTTTTTTAATAACAACTAAATACAGAACATAGCACAATAAAAATATAAAAGACAAAACATATATTAACACAGTAAAAATCGAAAAACACAGCAAAAATCTAAAATGAAAAACCTGGAACTGAAGTGACAACGCCGCCAAAATTTGCTGAAGGTGTCGTTGTCGCCTACAGAAATATACAAGACAAAACACACAAAACAAACATATTAACAGAACAAAACTTAATATAACAAAATCTGAAACCGAACCGTTATTGATTGGTCCCCGGCAACGGCGCCAAAATTTGATACAGCTGTCGCGGCCGATCAAATTTGATGTGCAATTAAGAATGCAGTACAGTGCTAGGAATTGACTCCTAGGTCGTTTCTCAGGGACCAAATGTCGTTCAGTCTTTTGTCAACACGTAATGGGGGGGTTTTGAAAATTGTTTTGGTTGCGGATGAAATTTAAAAGCGTTGAAATAAAATTAAAATAGTAAAACGAAATTAAAAAAAAATGAAATTGCTACAGTGAAAATGAAAATACAGTAACGTAAAACAGTAAAAATAAATCTGGACCAAAAAATTAAATACAGAAAACGAAAATACAGTAAATAATAATTATAGAAAACAGTAGAAACAGAAAATAAATTACAATAGTAAATAATTACAGCAAAACAGTAAATACAGGAACAGAAAAAATTCAAATATGAAAACAGAATTAAAATTACAGCAGCAAAATACAACAAACAAAAATACAGAAAATCATTTCAACATATGATATAAAATATTTTAAGACAAGAAATAAAATTAAAATGTGTCTACCATTAACCATGAACCATTTTACTAGAAGAAAATAATTTAAATGAATGCCTTTAAAGCTTGAAATGAAAGACGTTACACTCCTCCTAGATTGGCTTAGTTTTCCACTTGAAATACAATTAAAGAAGACCTTTAAAACTAACAAAACAAGGACGTGCAGCAGCTATAAATTGGCATATGTTTCCATGTGAAATGAATTAAAATAAGGCCTTGGAACTAATACATAAAAACGTGGCAGCAGCACTTGAATTGGTTAAATCCACCTATTTACCAAGAGCAATTGAAAGCTATTAAAATGAAAGCAATTAACGTGCAACCATTACTCCATTATAGTCATGTCTAATTCCAAATAGAATAAGAAATGCAAGAAAGGGGTCGTGGGCCACTTCTTCTCAATCACATGAAAGAAAGCACTTGGTTTAAGAATTCTGAAAAGTTGTTTCCATTCACGTAAATTCCTCCTCCAAAAGATGCTCTTTGAAAGCTTTTGTCTTCTTCTCCAAAGCACTCTTCACACGGCTCACCCTCCTTACTTTCCATCTAAAATCAATCACTACTTCTTATAATAATAACAATAACAATCCTATTCTAACAAACCAAACTCGGTGCTGCATAAATGATTCACGTTTCCCTTCATTTTAATCAAAACAAAACAAGATGGAAAGGTGCAAAGGTGCTGCTCCATGGACTCAACACTACACGGCATTATATAAAAGAAAGGCAAAGATAACATAGCATTTAGAAAAAACAAGTAGGACCCTACTACTTTCTTCAAAGCTAAATAAAATTGTATATGCTGGCTGAATTCATATCCACATCACCATGCAAACAATTACTTGGCCATGTTCAAATGAATAAAAAGATGCAAGACCGTGGACACTTGCACTTTTTCTGCAGAATTTAATGCACACACCCTTTCTATAAGCTAATGACCGTCCACTTTGCTGCATCCATTCCAGTTGCACTCTCCTTTCCTCCTTCTTCAACTACGTTCCCTTCTCATCAAAAATCACTTCTCCCCTTTGTAACAAATCCTTCTCTTCCTCTCTACTCTTTAGCAAGCAAATAAGTGTGTGTGGTTTACTCTTCCATACAGCAGAAACAAATCAGCATCTACAAGGTTTCACTGGCCTCTCCTCTTCTCTTTACCGTGAACTCCCATCTCATATTAAACAACTTTCTTTTTGTGGTTTTTTATGTTGAATAGGTGACGGCAGTTCCTTTCTACTCTACTATGAAAGCAAAACAAATGAACATGATATTTGGTTCTACACAAAGCCATGAATCATCTTTTCAAAGGTTACAAGATGCTAAGAGATTGTATGAAAATGCAGAAAACCAAAATGGAAGATGCAATTACAATTCAAGAAAGAAAATAAACATAAGCTATTCATTCATCATGAACATGTTTCCAGTTCTCAAGGAAAAGCATTCAAAGTACAAAGAAGCAAAGCAAAGTAAAGGAAACAAACTAGCTGCCTCTTGGTCTTGTGTCTTCTTCCAGTAGTGTTTCAAGAATCAAATACAGTTTTGCTTCCCTCTTCTAGCTCTCTGGACGTATCATCTCACACCAGCACCTTCTCTTTCTTCATGAAGCCATGATCTCTGTAATACTCTTGCTATACTCCACGGGAAAAGAGAAAAGATAGGATGCCCCCCAAATTGCCGAGAGGAAGGAGGTTTTAAGAGACCCCAAAAATCAGCATGTGTGTTGTCTCTTTGTGCCATAGAGTAGCGACTGATCCACCACCTAGTAGTTAGCCTTTTTCATTTTTCTTCAATTAATCCCCTGTGCTTGGATTTAGCTCTCCAATTGGTGTTTCACGGGATGACTTTGTTCTTGGATTTAGCTCATTCTACCTTTTCTCAATTGTATGTTGAATTTTCCAAAGGTGGTATGTGTATGGCCGAGACTTTCAAGTATGGTCACTTCCCTCATTCCCTCATTTAATTTGTAATGTGAATTGTATACATAAGACAATGCTATTCTTTTCCAAAACAATTCATAAAACAGTGGGCTGCACTTGGAACTTGGTGGTCTCTTCTCTTTCATTCCAACTTAGGCTAAATGTTTTGCAAAATTCTTCATTTGAATCCAAAGAGTTGCCGTGAGGTGTAATGATGCCAAGCCTATTTTGCTTTTACAAACTCAAGAAAAATATTTCATTATACGGATCAATACACAGATTAATTCAATGCAGTACGGCTTCGACTACATAACACAGTGTGTAAATAAATATTCTTCCTAATGTTCTAAAATATTTACAGAATTTTCCCTGCATTCACTAATGTAAATAATTATTCTCAGATAATTCAAATTAAGTAAAATAAGAATTTCTGATCAAATTAAGCACAATCAGTAAAAACGGGAAAATACTGGACAATTAAGCACAACTCCCTGATTAATTTTAGTACAGTAAACTAAGTGAAGTGAAGAAAATAATGATTCATCAAATATAATTTGGGACATTTGGAGGAAAATTGACTATTAATTGGTGAATGGAAAAGCACGGCCCACACGCTGAAAAATTGTCCAACAAAGGTGGTATTTCCAGCAACCACATCCAGCTGCTTGGACTTTGCTTGTACACATTCATTCACCAAGGAGGAAGGCTTCACGCACCAACACTTCACGCACGCATCAAGGCCTTCCAGCAGAAGCACCAAATAGGGGTGACATCCAACAAAGCAAAGATGGGTGTGACGTTGGGCTTAGTAGCTGCCACGGAAGAGAAAGAAAAAGAAGCTTTCACATGGGAAGCAGGGAGGTGTATCCAACAGGCCTTCACACGTCCACGCGGGCTTCACGCTTCCAGCAGCACAGGCGGCCCACATCTTCATTTTTTCAGCACAATTAAAGCGTCCAAGAAGTGGCAAAAAGAAGTGGTCCAGCCTTGGAGCTCCCGTCCAGCAACACCACGCGGAGAATGGGAAGCGGTCCAACATCCAAAGCAGCTCCCATCCAGCACGGTTGAAAGGAGAATGTTTTTTTTATTTGTGAAATGAGAAGCTGATTTGAAAGGAGTTGGTGGTGTGCACGGAGATTTAGAAAGCAGAGGTGTCACGGCTGGAATGAAGAAGGGCATGGTGCTTTCATTTAGCTTTGGAATAAGTGGCACACACGGACACATCATGGGAAGAAGTCACGACTGCTGAATGAGAAATGAGAAAAGCTACCCCACTTTTATTTTTGGAATTAACGCTTTGCAGGGAGGAAATTAGTTTGGCTGACTTGGTTTTCTTAGACAATGAAGCACATGAGTCACGGTTAATGGTAGAGAAAAATTTAATTTCTTTCATTCCTTTGCCTAAGAATGGTTTACATTATAGGTTGAATTGATTTTCTTCTTTTTGGTGGTGAATTGTGTTTGAATATTTATCTATTGTATTGTTTTCTTTACAAGTATTCATGCACTTTAATGCTTTCAATTATATTCGGTCGTGTTTTATTTAATTTCCAGTTTAATTTAATTTTACCGCAACCAAAAAAAAAAATCACAAAACCCCCCACTACGTGTTTGATCTGAGACTGAACCCAAATTGGTCCTTGAGAGACGACCTAGGAGTCACTTCCTAGTAACTATACTGCATTCTTTTATGCACAACTTTTGTGGGAGGTGCGACGCTCTCATCAAAATGGCGCCGTTGCCGGGGACCAACGGTTCAGTCTTAGGTCTTTTTGTTGTGTTTGTGTGTGTTGTGTTTTGTCTTGTGCTGTGATGTGATGTGATGTTCTGTTTTGTGTGTGCGTGTTGCATGTATAAATGTGTCGTTTTTTATTTGTTTCGTGATTTTTAGTATTCTTCTTTCACCATGTCTACCTATTTTGATTATGTGAATACTGCTTCTTTTGCTTGTGCCTCTAATTACGATTCTCCTTCTGCATGTTACTCTGATTGTAATTCTGCTGACTTTTATGCTGAGAACAATATGACCCATCCTCCAACTTCTGAGAGCTCTCTTTGGGAGCCGGTTCCACCTAATGAGGATGATGATCATTTAGTTCTCACCACTGGACTGATGAATTTGTTGCCCAAGTTTTATGGTCTTGCAGATGAATGCCCACATGAACATTTGGATAGGTTTTATCGAATTTGCTCTTTAATGAAACTTCCAAATGTCCCGGACGATCTAGTTTTCTTAAGGGCATTCCCGCACTCATTAGAAAGAGCAGCAAAAGATTGAAAAGACTCTCTTCCTCCAGGATCCATTACTAGATGGGAAGATCTTGAGCATAAATTTATGAGCAAATTCTCCCATGTGCAAGATGGATACGACAACGGTCTTGGATGGAATGACCCTACCTTGGGATGGTACAATGCTCCACAACATCAATATCAAGAACCATCATTCCATAGTACTTTCATGCCTCCACTAGTCCAGCAATATCAGAGTCAGCAATATGATGCTTCTGCCGAAATAGCTCCTCAACCTTCTATTTCTAAGCCTACATTGAAGGAGTTGTTGAAGCAGTTGACCATGCAGAACCTGCAGTTTCAGCAAGAGACCAGAGCGTCCATTCAAAGCTTGAATGACCAGATAGGGCAGATGGCTACTCAATTAAATCAGGAACAGTCTCAAGATTCAGAGTTACCATTTCAGACTGTTCAGATTCTAGATGATGATGATAGTGGCATCAACATAGAAGATGGGGAGAAGAGTCATGAGCTTACTACTGTGCCATCTACTTTCCCATCATCCTATGTCCCTACCCTTGCACCTGAGGAGACTGATGATTATTTTGAGGAGCAGGCAGAAATAAGCAGTAATCCTAAACCAGGTAGACCACCTTCATCTTCCCACACTCTACCAATCTTCAAGGAAGAGGAGGTAAGCATACCTCAGTATGATTATGTCTGTGATGATTATGTTCATGATTATGTTGTTCATCATTATGTTGTTGAGAGGTACGTTGATGATCATATTGTTGCTGAGCATGTTTTTAATTCTCCCTCTATGCATGATGAGAACCACTTTTTGATATCACATCCGAATGTTTATTCTCAATGCACTGAACATGAATCTGAGTCTGTTATTGATATTGCTTGTGATTTTGAAATTGATTCATGTTCTGAGGATGTATCTGAGGTTCAATATTATAATTTGGGTGTTATACCCCTGCATGTTATTTCTTTGGAACCACATTGCACTAACCCTATTGCAGGAGGTACAAATGAATTTGACCAACATGCACCCATGCTGGAAGACAAAGGTGTCAGCATTCACGAAAGTTTCAACATCAACAAGCACCTGCTGAACCTGCTCATCAACAATCTTTGCTTCTTAGATCCAGCTATGGATGATATCTCCCTGCTAGATCAAATCTGGAGGATGAAGCAATTCTTCCTCAAAACTTGCTTGCTGGATACTATGGCGGAAAACATCTCCCTGAAAGTCCAAAATTGGCAACTGCCACCATGATCAGGGGAGTTTTCCTTTTCTCTTCTCCTCCTTTTCCTACTTTTATTGCACTTGTCCATGATGTGTTGATTGTTCTGATTTCTAATCTTATGCTTATGACACATTGAGGACACTGTGTAGTTTAAGTGTGGTCTATTGGGGGAGATTCTGATTTTGCTTTGATAGCTTTTGTTTTCTTTGTTAAATTTTTTTCTTTTCTAGGTAGTTTTTGTCGTGTCTTGTGTACAGTTTGCATGTTTCTCTTGCTTTCTGGACTTTATTTAGTTGTAGACTTGACCTTCACTTCATTAATACTTGGCTTGAAATCTTTGCTTTTCTTTGGTTGGGAAGATGATTATGATGTTTGAGAGGTTGAATTGACTGTGACAGAATTACCCTGTGTGAGATTTGAGCCACTTTATGTTCTTTCTTGTGTGTGATATGTCTCTTGATTGCTTGCGCATATGCCTTGGCATGACTCTTGTTGATAATTCTTGATTGATATGCATGTTTGGAAGTGATAAAGGCAGTTTTGTTTTTGAGCCTCTCTAGCCAAATAAGCTTACCTTGCTTTGATTCTTTGAAAACCCTTTTTGAGCCTATACTTTCCTCATTTCTTTGTTTTGAAGCTCATACACTGGCCCTAAGTGAAAAACCATGATTACCTTAACCTTAGGGAATTTTGGAGCTTTGGAAGTGTTTTGGGAACAAGTGTGGTCTTCGTGGGGATTCTTATGAGTTGGCTAGTTGGTTCCTATTATTGTTTTATTTTTGTAAATCTTGTCTTTTACAGTTTTGTTTTGAAAAGAAAGAAAAGAAAAGAGACAGGATGAAAAAAAAAATGAAAAGAAAAGGAATGAAAAAAAAAATTGTGAATAATGGAGTCAAGAAGAGGATTGAATTAGAGGTTGTGGGTGTATTTGAATGTGTTTACACTTGTTCCCTATTGCTCCTCTGTTCCTTATGGTTTGAAGCTTCTTGTCCAAATATATCCTCCCTTGTCCTTGGCCCCATTACAACCATGAAAAGACCTTTTGATTTGAACATGCGTATGTGCTTGAGTGTTGATATTAGAGGCTTGCCAAGTCTATTTGTGTTTGTTTTCTTGAGTGCATTGAGTGACATTGATTTACCTTAAACACTTGAGAGAAACACTGAGTGTGTGCATCTGTGAGGCTCTGTTGCTTTTGATTCATCTCTTGAACTGATTAATCATTTTGCCATGTCTTGAATTGCTTGGATGATTTCATGAGTATCTGCTTTCTCTGATTCATTCTGTGTTGGAATATTCTACTTCTTTTCTCTGTCCAGATTTCTTGGGGACTGTGTAAATTCTGTTTGTTTCCTTGCGAGTCTTTGTTTTATGTGTGCTAAGTTTGTGTCATACCCTGAATGTCCTTTGAAATATTCCCTGATCTGCGTCTTGATTTTGCCCAGGAGTGCAAAAGACTAAGTGTGGTCTATTTTGATGAGTCAATATTTTATTCACTTCAGTTTGTTTATTGTACCAGATTTAATCAAGGAATTGTGCTTAATTGTCCGGTATTTTTCCGTTTTTGCTAATTGTGCTTAATTTGACCAAAAATTCTTATTTTAATTAATTTGAATTATTTGAGCTAATTATTTGCATTATTAATTGTAGGGAAATTTTTGGAAATATAATTTGGGACATTTGGAGGAAAATTGACTATTAATTGGTGAATGGAAAAGCACGGCCCACACGCTGAAAAATTGTCCAACAAAGGTGGTTTCCAGCAACCACATCCAGCTGCTTGGACTTTGCTTGTACACATTCATTCACCAAGGAGGAAGGCTTCACGCACCAACACTTCACACACGCATCAAGGCCTTCCAGCAGAAGCACCAAATAGGGGTGACATCCAACAAAGCAAAGATGGGTGTGACGTTGGGCTTAGTAGCTGCCACGGAAGAGAAAGAAAAAGAAGCTTTCACATGGGAAGCAGGGGGGTGTATCCAACAGGCCTTCACACGTCCATGCGGGCTTCACGCTTCCAGCAGCACAGGCGGCCCACATCTTCATTTTTTCAGCACAATTAAAGCGTCCAAGAAGTGGCAAAAAGAAGTGGTCCAGCCTTGGAGCTCCCGTCCAGCAACACCACGCGGAGAATGGGAAGCGGTCCAGCATCCAAAGCAGCTCCCATCCAGCAAGCGGTCCAAAAAGCAAAAGCAGCACATAGGCTGAATGGAGGAGTGCACGGAGACTTAGATAGGGATTGGTGTGCACGTTTTTTTTTTCTGGGTTTCAGTAGGGTAGTAGAGGGATGCAGTGAGTGAGGGGGGACGTGCGTGGGAGCCGCTACCCTTACGGAAGGGGTCTTTGCTTGGAACGTTTTTTTTTTCTTTTCTTTCATGAAATAAAACACACACTGTACGCTGGTGAATGAGAGCATCCTTAATTTCATTTTGCTTTAAGCCTGCACTTATTGGGATGTTATTTACACTGGAACACTGCACGCGTTTGTTTTAAAAATGTTGTTTAATTGATGGAGAATGAAATGGAGGCAAGTGTTGATTGGAAGAGTGGAGATAGTGACGGTGCAAGCTGCTGGAACGTGTTGGAGGATTAATGTGCCACGGCTGGAAGGAAGAAGTAAAGCACGGTGCTAGCTTTTGAATGTAGCGTTAAGTGATTCTCGGTTTGGGAGAGCTGCTGCACGCACATGTAGCAGGATGAAGAAATAGTGAAGCACGAGATTGGAGAAGGTGGTGCACGGTGATGTTCTTTTTTTTTATTTTCTTTTCTGGAGCGGTACACGTTAAGAAAGTCACGGTTGGAATGAAGAGGTGATGGGAGTAGGTGGTGTGCTGAAACGTGGAGAAGGGAAGTAAGAACGCTGATTGAAAGGAGAATGTTTTTTTTTTATTTGTGAAATGAGAAGCTGATTTGAAAGGAGTTGGTGGTGTGCACGGAGATTTAGAAAGCAGAGGTGTCACGGCTGGAATGAAGAAGGGCATGGTGCTTTCATTTAGCTTTGGAATAAGTGGCACACACGGACACATCATGGGAAGAAGTCACGGCTGCTGAATGAGAAATGAGAAAAGCTACCCCACTTTTATTTTTGGAATTAACGCTTTGCAGGGAGGAAATTAGTTTGGCTGACTTGGTTTTCTTAGACAATGAAGCACATGAGTCACGGTTAATGGTAGAGAAAAATTTAATTTCTTTCATTCCTTTGCCTAAGAATGGTTTACATTATAGGTTGAATTGATTTTCTTCTTTTTGGTGGTGAATTGTGTTTGAATATTTATCTATTGTATTGTTTTCTTTACAAGTATTCATGCACTTTAATGCTTTCAATTATATTCGGTCGTGTTTTATTTAATTTCCAGTTTAATTTAATTTTACCGCAACCAAAAAAAAAAAAATCACAAAACCCCCCACTACGTGTTTGATCTGAGACTGAACCCAAATTGGTCCTTGAGAGACGACCTAGGAGTCACTTCCTAGTAACTATACTGCATTCTTTTATGCACAACTTTTGTGGGAGGTGCGACGCTCTTCCTATTGAGACGCATTTCCCATTCACACCCCTTCTATTTGGGCTGAAGCCCATTCCATTTCTGCAAACCAAAAGAGCCTTAATTTTACTCTCTACCTCTGGTTTTTATCTCTGCACCCGTATTCTTATTTGGTCGTTTCTCTTGCTTTTATTTTATTTTTATGCTTTTATTTCATTTGTTTGTTTATTAGTTTTTATTGTATATAGCCCCTTGTATGATAACCCCCACTCCTATATTTTGTGTTATATTTTTATTCATCGGGCTCGATTTATTTGTCGCTCTGTAAATACTAAAAAGAAAGAAGATAGACAAAAATAATTATATAAATAATGTTTTAAAGGTATGAGTACTTGTGTAATCGTTTGCATTGGCCTAGTACTTATTACTCTTGATCTAAAAAATTAAATAATGATATGAGTACTCGTGCGATCGTCCGCATCAGCCTAGTACATAATATCCTTAACCTTAAAAACTTAAATAATGGTATGAGTGCTCGTGCGATCGTCTGCACCAGCCTAGTACTCAATACTCTTAAGTCTTTCTAAATTAAATAATGGTATGAGTGCTCGTGCGATCGTTCCAATCAGCCTAGCACTTAATATCCTCAATCCTAAAAAATTTAAATAATGGTATGAGTGCTCGTGTGATCGTTCGCATCAGCCTAGCATTCAACAGTCTCATGTCTTGCTAAATAAGTAATTAACGGTATAAGTGCTCGTGTGATCATTCACATCGTCCTAATGCTTAATACCGTTATTTCTCTTTTAGAAATAATTAAAAATAATTAAAAATATTTAAATATCATTCTAAAAGTATGAGTACTCATGTGACCGTCCTCGTTGACCTAGTACTCATTACCTTCGTTTTCTCAAAAATACCAAAAATTAACATCTTCAAAAACTAAAAACATTCACATTTTCAAACAACAAACAATCTCTCAGCCAAAACTACGTGATCCTTGATTCTCCATCAAGAGTGGAGATACGTAGGAGCAAGGCTAGCCCTTGTCAGGTTCACTTCCCAAAAATCCAAAATTATCCATCAGCATTTCCAAACAAGTTTTCTAAACAATTTCTCAAACGAGCTTTTCAGTTTCTAAAAGAACTACGTAACCCTGATTTCTTATTTTGAATGAGAATACGTAGGAGCAAGGTCAATCCTTATTGGGCTCAAAAAACTAAAAAATATATTTTGTTTCTTTAGAGTTTTATTTTGAGGATAATTAAACATTTTGAAAAGCACATAACATTCACGTATTTAATTAAGGGTATACTGCCTTTAGGCAGGCGTTGTAGGGTGTTAATACCTTCCCTACAAGTAACTGACTCCCGAACTCAAAATCTAGTTTTTCCTAGACCATGCCTTATCCTTTTATGGTTTTTCCGTACTTTTCTAGAATAAACTATGGTGGAGACTCCAAAACTCTTTTTCAAAACCGTCTTTTTTTGGATCCTCGTCTTTCAAAAATGAATTGTATATCAAGTGCTTACTGATTTTATGCAGATGAAAGGACATTGCTATCCAAATTTGGTAAAGGTTTTCTACACAAACCTGGGGGTTGTAAATGGGGTCATTCACTCAAGGGTCAAAGGTGCTAACATTACTATTGACAATAATGTTTGGTCAGATATTGCTAGACTGAACGCTGAAGGTTTGGATTCTCATATCCGTGATTCTGAGTCAAACAGATTTTTAACAAGGAGAGCTATTATATATATATATATATATATATATATATATATATATATATATATATATATATATATATAAATTGATTTAGATATCCAGGAAGGTACAGGGTTGATAAGCAATACCTACATGATGGCTTAAACAAGGAGGGGAAAATGATTGCTTATGTCCTGACTTGGATACTACTTCCTGGAAGATTGAACGAGGACAGAATGTCAATAGAAGATGTATTTCTATTGAATGCTATCAAGACCAGAATCCCAACCAACTGGGTTGCGGTACTAAAACACCACATGATCGCTGCAGGAGATGATTATGCATGCAAATTGCCACATGGAGTATTTATCAGCAAGGTGTTGGAACTCCAAGAAGTAGATGTATCTGAAGAAGAAAGAATTGTGTGCAAAAGGTCAGAAGAAATTGGTATACCAAGTCTATCATCTATTAGGCTTAAAAAGGCTATGAATGAATGGTTCTTCATTGATGAGCAAACTGTTGGAAGTCCACCTACTCTTGATCAAGATCATACTGAAGATTCTAAGGATGAAGATTGAATTGAATCTTCTTGATAATTATTTTAGACCCTACTTTTCTATGTTTTTTGTTTTTTATTTTGTAATCATGCTAGTAAGCCGCCTATGGTTTCTGTATTTCTTTTGGTTTTAGATTGATTGAAATGAAATGTATTTCTACCCCGCTGCCTTCGACGTTCTATGAGAGGGGGAAAACAAGATATATCTAGGGAAATGTACTTCTTCGAAATGTACATTTTGATCTAAATGTACGTCAATTCCAAGCCGCATTTGACGTTAAAACATTATTTAGTGAAAAAGTAATAAATATCTTTAGATTCATTTTAGATGTTATGTTTTAAGGGGGTATAGGACGTCGATTATCACATAAAATGGATTTGAAAAATGAATAAACTCTAGGTCTTTAAATTATGTAAACTGATTCCAAATTTAAATTGTCAATAAGTTGCACCCTCTCTTAGAAAAAAGATAGCTCTGAAATCTAATAGAGGAGTGCAACTTATGGAAAATTTAAAAAAGAATCATACAATTTTAAATGATGAAGTTGAACAACATTTTTATATAATTATTTTAGCATTAAACATATTGTGAAGCATATTTGTTTTTCCTAAGCACTTCCCTTTCAAGATATGTTAACCATTTCTATACTACAAAAACATTTTGTTAACTTGAACTTGAAAGGGCTCCTTCATATGAAATGACAATGAATGAACCACTTTCAAGTTCAAGTTATCAAATTGCAATATGAAGAACAAAAATGCTTAGATATCTAACGAAAAGAAAATGCAAAGGAGATAAAAAAACATGAATCTTAATATGTTCAATACGGAAACAGGAGGCAGGGATTATGTCAAATGCAACCTATATTTATAGATGAACTGATGACGTACATCGTGTAATTATTCTTGATAACGGCCACACTCCACCTTCTTGTTTGAACGTCGAAGCCCCGCCGAATTCGACGTTCCAACATCATTCAGAAAAAAATCAATAAATTTCGTTTGATTCATTTAAAAACAAAATGACGTCCTGCTCCCCAGAAATTGTCTACTTTTCAATCACCCGCGAAGATGGGGAGATTTGGAGGGGTTGAAGTTAAAAGGTTTGATGTTCCACTCTATATTCATATAATTCCACTCTCCATTTTGTTAAGTTAATATAGTCGATTCTAAGTAAGAAAGAATCGATTCAAAGCATTATAAATTAAGAAATGCAAAGGAGTTTTTAATGATTATTTATGTTCATATTAATGACAACGTGGCTGGATATTGATCACATGTTTGTTAAAATACTAAAAAGCGAAGAAATAATGCATGAGAGGGGTTAAATTTGTTTTTCTAATAATGTTAA
The DNA here is from genome assembly GCA_034642375.1 of Vigna nakashimae. Taxonomy (NCBI): domain Eukaryota; kingdom Viridiplantae; phylum Streptophyta; class Magnoliopsida; order Fabales; family Fabaceae; genus Vigna; species Vigna nakashimae. Next base: position 40,761,550 of record CM067765.1, read on the forward strand.
TCATAGTATTTTTTGATATCATAATCATTTATACAAATGTTTAAGTCAACCTAAGAATCCCTACAAGAAATATTTGCAACAAAGATGTTAATCTTTGATAAGAATCAGAGTTGTAAACCAAGAACCAAAAGAATCCTTTCTCAACGTTGCAAATGCATATTTATGACTTCCAAAGTGTTTATATATGTATTTGGTGTCCCTATATATAGGTATAAATGTTCAAGGCACCTAAAAAACCCTAAAAGAAATGTTTGCCACAAAGATGTTAATCTTGGATAAGAAAAATACAATTTATTTTATTTCCTATACAAATTATTATTTAGGAAATAGTCCTCTATCCTACCTTTGGCTCTGGTCAGCCCATCCCAACCAGTCTCTACCGTCAAACTTAACCTGCCTTAATCTTCGACCCAACCCATTATGTCTTAATTTTTGGTCTAGATCTGTCTGACTATTCTCGATACACGCTGTCTCTTCTCGATCTTTGACTTGGTGTGATGCATCTTTGTTGTTAACTTGTCTAAATATTTTTTTCTAACTGAGCTATCTCAATTTTTGTCCACGATATTCTATCTTAACCTTTAGTTTATCAATCAACTTAATTTTTTCCTAAACTTAAAGTATTATAATTTAAAAATCAATCAAAGTCTTTTAGTATAATCATACCTTTCTTTAGCCTAAAACATTAATTTGAAATTACTTTTAATAATATAAAAATATTTATTATGATTTTAATTATTGTGATCTAGAACTAAAACATAATTCTCATAAAATATTATTATTATTATTTTCCATATGAAATAAAATTAATATTTTAAAGAAACAAAATTTTATTCTCTTTAAATTTCACCGATAAATCGTTCTTATATTTTATAATATGTAAATATTACAAGATATATTTAAAGAAATTTATATAATATAAAAATAAAAAAAATGTAAATCTTATCTTAAAATATAAAGGTAATGGTGGGTTATGGGAGGTTTATAAAGGAAAAAAACACAGAAAAGGTCGGGAGGCTGAAGAAGAAAACCTCAAATATCCGTAATGTTGCATTTCTAATGGGAGGTTATCTTAAAATGTAAATATTATATTAAAATATAATGGTACTGGGAGGTTATGAGAGGTTTTAAAAAGGAAAAAAGAGGCGCGAGGATGAAGAAGAAAACGTCATATATTTGTAGACTACGACGTAACCTTTGTCTTTTGTCAAACTCTTTGGCTTCTGGCTAACAATTAGTACATCAAAGCCTAGTAAAATTCGATGGAACCATTGTATTTTTTAAGCTTCGAAGTTGAGAAGTTAAAAACTACTAGATTGTGAAAGACGTTCCAAGAATTCTATCCAAACATGACTTCTTCATCATCATCATATAAGAAAAGAGAAGGTTTCCCATGTTACAAGAAACACAAACCCATCTGGATGGATAAGTGATAACGAGATTTGAGGAAAGTTTTTATTCTAGGGAGTTCAAAAATATGTAATTCCTCACAAGTATCTGGACCTGCAATTGTTCAAGAAAGAAGGGTTCCTTTTTCAAGAATGGATTGCATATCAAGGGCTTACTGATTTTGTCCAGATGAAAGGAGATTGCTATCCAGATTTGGTAGAGGTTTTCTACACAAACCTGAGGGTTGTAAATGGGGTCATTCACTCATGGGTCAAAGGTGTTAACATTACTACTAACGATAATGTTTGGTCACATATTGCTGGACTGAAAGCTGAAGGTTTGGATTCTCATATCTGTGATTCTGAGTCAAACAGATGGCTAACAAAGAGAGTTATATATGTAAACTGCTTAAGAAATCCACGAACATACACGGTGGATAAGCAGTACCTACGGGATGGCTTAAACATGGAGGAGAAACTGATTGCTTATGTCCTGACTTGGCTACTGCTGCCTGGAACATTTGTCGAGGACAGAATGTCAACAGAAGATGTATTTTTGTTGAATGCTATCAAGACTAGAATCCCAACCAACTTGGTTACGGTACTAAAAGACCGTATGATCGCTGCAGGTCATAAATATGCACACAAATTGCCATATGGAGTATTTATTAGCCAGGTGCTGATACTCCAAGGAGTAAATGTATCTCAAGAAGTCAGGCTTATGTGCAACAAGTCACAAAAAATTGGTATACTAATTATGTTTTCTATTAGGTTGGAAAGGTCTGTGAATGGATGGTTCTTCAGAGATGAGCTAACTGTTGGAAGTACACCTACTCCTACTGCAGATCATATTGCCTTCATTCCACAAACTGATTTTGAGAAATATGTTGTTGATCAATTTAGGAAGAAGTCTAAAAGGGATGAGAGAGTTGAAGATACTCTTTTCAGATAGGAGAAGAAGGGAAACAAGAATGGCATTGGCTTTGAAACTGAAGATTCTGATGATGAGTCAACTGATGAAGATTGAATGGAATCTTCTTCGTAAGAATAGGGGCTACTTTTCTATGTGGATTTTTTTTTATATTTTGTAATCATGGCATTAAGTCACCTCTAGTGATGGCAACCCCTTTAGGGATTTCCCATCCAAAGAAGTATCAACTTTACTCTAAGACCAAGAAAGGGAAGTTGAATAAAGGACTTAATCTTTTCTTTCTAAGTCTTAGCTTGTTCTTCTTTAACTAAATATCTTTACCTTGTTTTGTAGGCCAAATAATAAAGACTTGGAAACCTATGCTGCCAAGAAGCTTTGCTGCTGCTCATCATCAATTAGCCAAGTTAGAAACACATTTTACATGTGCATAATGTGGAACACAAGCCAACCGTGTGGCTTCCCTAATTCAGCATACATGTTCAATAAAGTGCACATGAAACACATGGCCTGGAAGGAGCTCCTACACGTTTGGATTCTGCACATTTTAAATGTAGCTGATGTAGCTTTCATAGCACACTTCCAAAGCTCATCTTTGCCTATAAAAAGAGAGCTCATCCATTGTAAATTCAACTTGAATTGATATAGTGAAATGCTGTTGGATTGTTTCCAGCCACTACTTCTTCAAGTTCTTTGCATTGTGCCACTTTAGCACACTTATCCTCTAGCTTCCTTCCCTCTTGGAAGGCTGTCTGAGCTAGAAACACTGCACACACACCTCCAAAACCGCACCAAACCTTCCATCGAACACCTGGTGTGCGCCTCTGCTTGCCATTCATCCAACCATTCCGCTGCGTCATTCTGTCCAAGGAGCTGTTCCATTCTTGAAGCTTGGAGTTGCTTCCATCATTTGGTAGTCAGAGCCAGCACGTCCACGCTTGTCTTCAAGAGATAAGCCTCTCTTTTGTTCAATTTTCGTTTCTGTCATGTGATGTCAAACTCTGTCACTGTTTTAGAAATTTATTTTATTCTGTTTTGGTTTAATTCGTGTCTGTGAGTGCTGTAATCATGCATTTGCTTTTCCTTAGTGTTTGTTGATCATTTTAAACGGTGAAAATTGTTTGTATGAGTTCATTCCAGCTTTCAAAGTCATTTTCTAGTTTTGTCCAATGTCATGTGCCTATGTGCAGTTTTAACTTCTGTCAGCATGCGTTTGAATCTGTTCTGCTGTAAATTTTTCGTTTAATTTGAGTTCCAGTGCATGTGTAGCCATAGATGAATCATATAAGGCAATGACACAATGTCTAGCCTTGATTATATGTGCTAAATCAGTCCACACATGATTCTGTAATCACAAATCTGCATCAAATTTGCTTCTCTGGTTTGATCACGTGCAATCTGTTTTGTCTAGATTTCTTTGCATCTAAAGCTTTGAACAGGTTTATTTGGTGATGTTAAACATGTTCCAGGCAGTGCCAACCAGTATTAATCACTACAATGCAATAAGCATAGTTGAGTTCCTCAAAAATCTGGTTTCAAGTGCTATCACAGTTTTCATTCAATCTTTTTCACCGTGATTGTTGTCTTTGATGTGTCTTAGGTGTTTAAAATTCTTCTAGCTGATATTCTGCAGTTAGATCTAGTGTTAGGACTTTCCTAGAGTCATTGTGTGTGCTTTCAAATTGTCATTTCCATGCTTTCAAAATCTGATGCAGTTTTGGTCCAATTTTCTTGAATTTTGGCAACTGCTACTGTCATACAAAGCTGCTGGCTGTTTCTATGCATTATGAACAATTGAACAAGTGTATTTTGTCATTTTCAACTTGTGTGCACTGTTCAAATGGTTCTTGAGAAGCCTATATGTAGATTTCTTCTTTAAACCACCCTATTTTGTTGCATTTTTGGCTACAGCAGAGGTGATTTTATGACTCTGGTTGTTTCAGTGTAGTTTAACCATTTGTGCAAGTTTATTTGACCATTTGAAACTTGTGTAAACTGTTTCCTTGGTCCATTTTCATTAAATTTGCAAAAGCATAGTTTGACTTCCCATTTTTTGCTTCCAAATTGAAACTCAACCAGTCATACTCTGATTTAGTGGATATTGACACAGTTTGGTTGTTTCTATACATGTATTTGGTGCATCAAAGTTCATCTTTACTGTTCATTTGGTCACTTTTAAACCTTTGTGCCAAAACACTTTCTAAAACATCAAATTTGCCTAAATTGGAAAGTGCACTACTGATTTGCTGCTGCAGTGTGTTTCATTGCTGTCTAAGTGTTGGTACACATCAAAATTGATGAGATAAACTTGCTTGAACCATCAATTAACCTTTCCAAACACTGCCATACAATTTTCACTTTGAAAGCACCATTTTTACATCATTTTTCTGGTGCAGTATGCAAATAAGTGCTGTTTGATTTTGTCCACCCTTTAAATTTTCATTTCTGGATTGGAAAAAACTAGTTTCAAGTTTCCAAATGCAATGATATGATTAAAAGAGTGTATTACATCCATAAAAAGCAAGAGAAAACCAAGCAATCCAGTTTTGACCCCAAAACCCGAAAATCACAAAATCTGAGATTCATTGGGGACTTTCATCAAACAGTTTCCAAAATTATCAAACAGTTTCACTGCACTTGATTTTGATCTTTGTTTTTGCTTTTTCTTGCTTGTTTAATCTGTTCTAGTGCCTCTCCTAGGTTCCTTTAGTGTCCCTCCTGTGATTCTAAGCTTAAATTCACTTGAATTCAACTTGTTTGCCTTCCAATTTGTGCCCAAAATCTGTTCTGCGAAAATTCATTTCTGGTGCAGCAGCTGGTTTTTGTTGACTGGTTTGGTGTTTGTTTTGGGTGCTGTGACGAATTGGTGCAGCTGGTTTCACCTCAGATTCCTTGCTCCAAGGGGGTAGCATCTTAGGAAGTGGATGAGGTGTTAAAAAGGCCACAAGCTTGGACTTCAAGTGCACTTCTTTCTTGCTGTTCCAGCACCAATTTCAGCAGCAGTTTTAGCAACCATACCACCTTTTTCTTGATTTTGATCTTTGTTTTTGCTTTTTCTTGCTTGTTTAATCTGTTCTAGTGCCTCTCCTAGGTTCCTTTAGTGTCCTTCCTGTGATTCTAAGCTTAAATTCACTTGAATTCAACTTGTTTGCCTTCCAATTTGTGCCCAAAATCTGTTCTGCGAAAATTCATTTCTGGTGCAGCAGCTGGTTTTTGTTGACTGGTTTGGTGTTTGTTTTGGGTGCTGTGACGAATTGGTGCAGCTGGTTTTACCTCAGATTCCTTGCTCCAAGGGGGTAGCATCTTAGGAAGTGGATGAGGTGTTAAAAAGGCCACAAGCTTGGACTTCAAGTGCACTTCTTTCTTGCTGTTCCAGCACCAATTTCAGCAGCAGTTTTAGCAACCATACCACCTTTTTGCTCATGATTTTGGACCAGCACTTTGTGAAACAGCAGCCACACTTGGCTTTGCTACTTTTGTTAACATTTTATTTGTAATTTTGGCTTGGTATCACGGAACCTTTGTAGTGTCATTCAATTTTATTTCTCATTTGCAACTTAAAGTGACTTGGAAAAATGCTTTTCAAGCAATTCCAAGAGCACCATTGAACATTGTAATAGTTTAGTTTCCACTTCTTAGTGTGAAAGTGTGTCAAGTGGCTCCAAGTGGCTCCAAGTGTCATTTGCACTTTCACTTAGGGCCGTGTCTCATTCATTTTCATTTGCTTTACTTTACTTTGCTTATTGACTTTTATGTTTTAAGTCTCCGTGGTACTTAGGGGCGCGTTTCATATAGATAAACCTTCATTTGGTTTCTAGGTGCATTTCATCTTGCATTTAAAAAGCTTTTGAAAGATTTCTACCTAGAAACTAAGGTAAGAAACAACCAAAGACACTCTGGCTAGGAAGGACAAGGTTCTTAAGCTTGTCCATTGAGACTCACCTCTCCTTCCTGGGAGCTATTTGGTTAATTTTACCTCTAGAACCTTTCTAGAAATCCTTCACAAAAATTTAAAGAGTTTTGATGTCTTGTTATGATTCCTATAGGTCTTCTTCTTCATATAGGTCCTCTCGGTCTTCTAGTTTTGATCAATCCATTACTTTCAAAGAAATTAAAAGAAAACTTGATGAAGCTAGAAGAAGGACTTGTTCCTATCATGAATTTGATCGGATGGAGGATGAATTGTATAAACAAGCTAGGGCAAAAATTCCATACTTTGGTGTGGATATTGGTGCATTAACATACCTAGCTTGGGAAAAGGACATTAATGACATGCATCCATTTATTGCTAGAAAATGTAAACCTGAATCCTATTTCCATTCTAGCAAAAGTGAATTTTATGTCCTTAGTCTCTACACATCTAGATTTGAAATGCATGCAAGAGAGTGGTGGGATGAGAGACAATATCATGTTAGGATAGGTAGAAAATCTACCATTCATAATTGGTCTGAATTAAAATCTTGCATGAGAAAAGAGTTTGTGCCTTCAACTATTAAGAGAAACCTACAATTGCTAAGAGCTTACATTGAAAATGGAAAAACATTTCTTGAAAGCTTAAATGACAATGGTTTCCTTATTAGAGAACTAGAATTTAAGATTAACCTTAAGGAGCTGCAAGCTAAGCAAATAGAATTAAAACTACAAAGAGATGTTGAGAGACAAGAAAGAGAGAGAGAAGAAGAGAAACAGGAAGAAGAGAGACAAGAAAGAAAGAGAGAAGAAGAAAAGAGAAAGGAAAAAGAGAGACAAGAAAGAGAGAGAAGGGAAGAGGAAAAGAAACGAGAAGAAGAAAAGATGCAAGAAGCGGAAAATATAGAGAAGGAGGTCTTGCTAATAATGACAACTCCTACTCTTACCATTACCATGGAACCTAAAAGGGGAGGGTTCTCATTATTTACTTCTTTTCCATTTATTGTGCACTCTTCCATTATTCATTTTTCTTTTAAATCAATTGTCATCCAATATTCTGAGCAATCCTTTTCAAAATATGGCAATTCAAACCTTGAGTTAATGTTACCTTTGTGTAAACAAATAACTCAAGATAAAAATCCAATAACTTGGGACTATGGAATTTTCCATTTTTCCAAGCCTAAATTTCTGAAAATATTTTTCAAAAATACAAGACTTTTCTTTTGTCTTCTTATCTTTGTTTACATCATCTTCATCATACTCATTTTTGCAATCTTTTGTAGATATATTTTTGATCCCGGAGGAACATAAAAATCGAAGTTGTGCTTCTTTATTTCTTCCCGATTTGAGGACAAATCGTTTTTAAAGAGGGAGGGAATGATGGCAACCCCTTTAGGGATTTCCCATCCAAAGAAGTATCAACTTTACTCTAAGACCAAGAAAGGGAAGTTGAATAAAGGACTTAATCTTTTCTTTCTAAGTCTTAGCTTGTTCTTCTTTAACTAAATATCTTTACCTTGTTTTGTAGGCCAAATAATAAAGACTTGGAAACCTATGCTGCCAAGAAGCTTTACTGCTGCTCATCATCAATTAGCCAAGTTAGAAACACATTTTACATGTGCATAATGTGGAACACAAGCCAACCGTGTGGCTTCCCTAATTCAGCATACATGTTCAATAAAGTGCACATGAAACACATGGCCTGGAAGGAGCTCCTACACGTTTGGATTCTGCACATTTTAAATGTAGCTGATGTAGCTTTCATAGCACACTTCCAAAGCTCATTTTTGCCTATAAAAAGAGAGCTCATCCATTGTAAATTCAACTTGAATTGATATAGTGAAATGTTGTTGGATTGTTTCCAGCCACTACTTCTTCAAGTTCTTTGCATTGTGCCACTTTAGCACACTTATCCTCTAGCTTCCTTCCCTCTTGGAAGGCTGTCTGAGCTAGAAACACTGCACACACACCTCCAAAACCGCACCAAACCTTCCATCGAACACCTGGTGTGCGCCTCTGCTTGCCATTCATCCAACCATTCCGCTGCGTCATTCTGTCCAAGGAGCTGCTCCATTCTTGAAGCTTGGAGTTGCTTCCATCATCTAGTTTTATGTACTGCTTCGGTTTTATTTTGAAATGAAATGAAGATTTATTTTAGTAAACGATATGTGAATTGTGAATAATAATTGCATTGTTATGTGGACTAACCCTCAATCTAGTTGAAAAAAGAAGATTATGCTGTTCTGATATTGATCAAAAACTGATCACTGGTTTAAAAGTGCAAATTTCAGTACACTGCTAACTTGAATCGATTAAGGAAGAAGTGAAAAGAAAAAATTTCATGTCTGATTTTAAAGAAAAAATAATCATAAGAGTGTCACATTTTGCTATTGTCGGAAGAATAAAATGTCAAAGCCCCACCGAATACGATGTTCTATTAAGCACACAATTAATGCTCCCAAGTACTTCAATTCCCTTCACGTCCCAGCCTGGTATCCTACGATGTTCTATGGGAGGGCAGAAAAGAAAAAAGATCCGAAAGTATGGTACTTTTAGGCGGAAGAACAAAACATCGAATTCCAACATAACTTGACATTCTATTAATGCTCTTGTGTTTAAAGAAAAAACAAAAAAGAAATAAAAAGGTACAAACTTGCGGCTTCCAATACTACGTCCAAGCCCCTTCAAATTTGATGTAACCTTTGCAATTTATAAGAACAAATTAATAAAAAAGGCACGTTGTTTTAAGGGAAAACGTCGAATGGTTTGGGGCTTCGATGTTGTTTTTAAACATAACGTCAAATTTTTGTTGTATACGACGTGAAAGTTTTTTATTGAATGTAAAAACAAAACACAATCTCACAGTTTCTTTGCGGTTCCATTTCTGCTTGAGCTTTCTTCTTGGTGGACGAATGCGATAAAGAAAGAAGATTATTTTTAAGTCGCTTTTGTCTTTGTAATGTCATTTGGTTCTCATTCCTAAGGTTGACCGATTGTTTTTCGTTTATCTTTAGGCTATTTTTCATACGGGGTCAGCGAACTTCGTCATCTTCTCCAGTGACACCATTTGAAGTATGTTTTTTTTCTTAAAATACTCTTACGTATGATGTATGTGCTCATGTTTGTCTTGTGTTTGTTGATTCTGGACGTATGATATCTATATATATAACGATACTATGATAGTTTTTTTCTCCTTCAACGTATGATATTTGTGTTCGTTCGTTGTCAGTGAACTTCATCATCTTCTCTAGTGACACCATTTCAAGTTTGTTTTTTTTTTTCCATCAATATCTCTTACGTATGATATATGTGTTCGTGTTTGTCGATTCTGGACGTATGATATATGTATAACGATAGATATTTGTGTTCGTGTACGTATACTATGATACTCTATTTTTTTCCTTCAACATATGATAGGTATTTATTTTTGTTTCTCTACGTAAGTTATTTTTTTTTCGTGGATTCTTTTCATTTAGTGTAGTAGTATGGATCGAAGCTGGATTCATTAGCTTCGTATTAGTGAAAAGTATGAGCGAGGGGTTTCTGACTTCATATAATATGTTAAAGAACACGCAAAACCAGTGAACAGGGCATATTTTTGCCCTTGTGTTCGTTGTCTCAATCAAGTATATGAAGACTTGGACAACATCTGTGATCATCTATTCATCTATGGAATAATGAGAAGTTATACACTTTGGACTTGGCATGGGGAAGTATTATATAAGCCAACAACTTTAAGAGGTTCGGATTACGTCGACGAATGGATGAGTGATCATTTAGACGAAATGGTACGTGACGTTGGCGAAGAAAATTTTGGAAGAGCTCATTTATACGATAGTCTTAAGAACAATTCAGAGCAAGAGTTATATCCCGAATGCATCAATTTGACAAGGTTATAGACTACTTTGAAATTGTTTTGTTTGAAATCAAGAAACGAATGGACTGATAAAAGTTTCACGGAATTGTTGGAGTTGCTGAAGGAGATGCTACCAGAAAATAACACATTACCTATCCGTAATTACGATATGAAGAAAATTTTATGTCTAATGGGTTTGGAATACCAAAAGATACATGTAAGTCCCAATGACTATGTATTGTATAGAGTTCAGTATGCTTCAATGAAGGTGTGTCCGACGTGTGGTTCGTCACGATTTAAGAAGAAACTTGATGGAAATAACGATGAACACAGTGAAGGTCCACCGACTAAGGTCATGTGGTATTTACCTATAGTACCTAGGTTGAAACGATTGTTTTCTGTTAAAGAAGATGCGAAGAATCTTATGTGCCACGTTGAAGGAAGAAAATGTGATAATCTTCTTCGACACCCAACTGATTCCCCACAATGGAAGAATATTGATGGCACATTTCCCGAATTTAGTGCAGAACCGAGAAACTTAAGACTTGCACTTGCTATCGATGGTATGAATCCTTATGGCAACTTAAGTAGCAAACATAGTTCATAGCCAGTTATTTTGATGATTTACAATCTATGTCCTATGTTGTGCATGAAGAGAAAATACATGATGTTGTCTATGATGATATCGGGTCCTAAACAACCTGGAAATGACGTTGATGTTTATCTAAAACCGTTAATTGACGATTTAAAAATGTGGGAAGAGGCGGTCGAGGTCTTCGATTCATATTCAGAAGAAAACTTTCGTTTGCGTGTAATGTTGTTTTTCACCATAAATGATTTCCCAGCATATAGGAACTTGAGTGGTTACATTGTTAAAGATCATTTTGCTTGTCTGATTTATGAAGAAAATACTAGCTATCTTCAACTGAAGCATTGATAACAGTTGAAAAACTGTTATTTTCATGCTTAAAATTGATACTAAAAGCAACCTTTATACTTAAAAACTAGCTTGAAATCATGCTTTTATCTATATTTTCATAAATAAGAGAGTTGGACAGGTTTGTGCTTGATTTGAGTGTTTTTGTGCAGGTTTTAAGGTGAATTTAGTGAAAGAAGTGAAGAAGGAGAGAGATGGAATCAGAAAAGGAATCAAAGAGTGCAAAAGGAGAAGCCGAAGGCACCGCTCAGTGGCATTTTACCGCTGAGCGGCACTCAGGAGGTCACGGGAAGTCCGCTGAGGGGCAAACTGGCCGCTGAGGGGAAGAAAAGGGACGCGCAGTCACCGTTGAGCGGTATTTACCGCTGAGCGGCACTTTTATGGGCTTGGGCTTTTGTAATCTTTTGTAATTCTAGAATAGTATATAAGGACTTGCACGTCCTAGGATTAGTATCTTTGGCAGAAACGAGGCAAACACTCTCTCTTTCACCCCTTTGAAGGAGGATCTTAGATGCTCAGGCTACCTCTTCACCTTTATTGGGTTTATTCTTTCATTCTTTCATTGTAATTCATCTAGGTTCACCATGAATATGGTGAACTAAACCTTGTATGTTTGTTGGGGAATCAATGTAATCTCTTGAAGCTCTCATATTTGGAATTTATGCTTGCATCTTAATCTAAGATTTATGCTTTCTTTCATCATTAGTTAGGGTTTTTCCTCTTTGCTTAATGCTTGCATAGTTTAACTCATTCAATGCATGATCATTGGTTTTGTCGATACGGGCACGTACGGGGAAGTCTAGATCCGGGGAATTTCTCCCAATATTATATTGGTTGTCGTTAAGCTCCTGCACTTATGAACTAATCATTAGGAATGCTAGGAATTGTATGAACTCGTGATTAGGGAGAAGCCATCTAGAATGGTACTTTAGAGAGTGGCATTAACAATGATGATTTGAATGTTGAATTCCTAAAATGTATGAGAGTGGATGAGATGAAATTGACCCCCAACAACATATTCATTCATATATTTCATTGAAAGTGTTTACCTTTTGTCTTTGCCATTGATCAAACTTCATGCATACATGTTTATTTTCTGTCTTGCATATTAAAATCCAAATATTTCGTTTGTAAGTCCTAGCTAATCAACAAATCACATAACTAAACTAGGCCGTGAGTCCTTTGGGAAGAACGATACTTGGTCTTACCAAGTTTATTACTTGAACGATTCGGTCATACTTGCCGATTGTGAAACAAGTTTGTGACATCATATTTTGGTGCTTACAAATTTGTCCATCAAGTTTTTGGCGCCGCTGCCGGGGACTCGTGGTTTAACTGGTTAATTTGTGTGATTATTGATTATCTTTGACTTTAATTTTGAATTTCTGTTTTTATTTTTCTTTTTTTATTTTATTTTATCTTTTTAGTTGATTAGATTCGATTTGATTTTATTTTATTTGGTTAGGTTAGATTTTATTAGATTTTATTTTATCTTTATCTTTTTAGATTAGGTTAGATTTTATTTTATTTTATTTTATTCTATCTTCTAAATCTTTATCTTCTGAATATATATCTTCTCCTATATCTTTTTGTGCTAACAAATCTTTTCTAGGGTTTTGTTTTCTTGTGCATGCAGGAGGCAATTCGAACTAGGAGTAAGAAAACAACAGAACCACTTCTTGAAGGACTAGACGAGAGTAGAAGGAGGAGAAGAATCAGAACGTCTAGAGAACTTTTCCCTTCTCCAGAAACTCTCCTACAATCATCACCACAAGGTTCTGTTCATAGCACAGGGAGTATGGAGAACAATAATGTTAGAAGAACTCTTGTAGATTACACTAATCTTGCTGGACCTCAGCACTTCAACAGCATAGCTAGACCTAGAGTCAATGCAGCCAACATGGAGGTCAAACCAGCACTGATTCAACTGGTGAAGAGTAATCAATTTAATGGGTTATCTCATGAAAGCCCATATGAGCACCTTACTACCTTTAATGAGATCTGCAACACTGTCAAGATTAATGGGGTGCCAGACGAAGCTATCAAACTTAGCTTGTTTCCTTTCTCATTGGGAGGCAATGCTAAGCTTTGGTTGAACTCTTTTCCAGAAGAAAGTTTCACAGAGTGGGAAACAGTGGTTACAAAGTTTTTAAAGAAATACTTCCCACAATCTAAAGTGACTAAAGGCAAGCAAGAGATTTCTTCATTCAAGCAGGGCATGGAAGAATCACTGGGACATGCATGGGACAGGTATAAAAGCTTGTTACGTAAAACTCCCACGCATGGTTATGAAGATCAAGAAGTAGTCTTAACTTTCCTTGGAGGGCTTGGTTCACAAACCAAGATGATGCTGGATGCCTCAGCTGGAGGCAATATCAAATGGAAGACTCCAGAGGAAGCAACTGAAATTATTGAAAACATGGCTACAAGTGATAATGAGCTGCACAGTGAGAGAGGAGCTCCTATGCAACAAAAAGGGGTTCTTCAATTACAAACACATGATGCCTTGCTAGCACAGAATAAAATTCTAACTCAAGAGCTAGAAACTCTGACGAAAACTTTGGCTCAATTACCTAAAGAGTTGAAATCTGCTGCACAGATACAAACCCAGTTGTGTGAATTATGTGGTGGTGACCATATCAATGGTCAGTGTGCTTTTCCAGTGGAAGCTGTGGAGGATGTTAATTTCATGGCTAATCAATTTCCCTACCGTCAAGGGAATTATAATCAAGGATGGAAACCACATCCAAGCATTGGCCAAGGACAAACTGGGCAGGCTAATCAATATAATAAGCAGCAGCAGCAACCAACCTTGTGGCAACAGTTATCTATGCTTAATGAAAGATCAACAAGGTTGGAAGAAACTCTTCAGCAATTCATACAGAAAACTGAATCTTCTCAAAAGAGCACTGAAGCTGCTATAAAGAATTTTGAGATTCAAATGGGTCAGATTACCAAGCAATTGGAAGAAAGGCCAACTAGAAATTTTGGGGCTAATACTGAGGTTAAACCCAGAGAAGAGTGCAAAGTGGTAAAAAGTGTGAATGAAGAGATAGTTGAGTTAGAAGAAGGAGAAACGGAAGAAAGAAGAGAAGTAGAAAGAAAGAACACTTTTCCTTTCCCAACAAATCTAGAGAAACAAATGGACTTCACAGAATTATTCAGAATGGTGGATAATGAAGCACCTTGGGAACAAATTCTACAGAAAATTGCAGTTTACACAAAATCTGATGAAGGAACCTCTACAAAGAAAAGACGTAGAGATGATGAGGAAGAAAAGTGTATAACTGTTAAGAAAGAATCATTCCCACCTAAAGCATCAGATCCAGGTAGTTTTTCTATCCCTTGTACTATAGGGAAGAAAAAGGTAAAGAAAGCTCTCCTTGATTTAGGTTCAAGTGTTAACTTGATGCCTTATTCTTTACTGGAGCAAATTGGCAATGTTAAAATGAAACCTGTAAAGGTTAATTTAGTAATGGCCGATGGATCTTCAAAGGAGCCATGTGGGATTGCGGAAGACATTGTAGTTTGTGTTGGCAAACTTCAGTTTTTGGCAGACTTTGTGGTGATGAAGATGGAGACAGAAAAAATACCTATCATACTTGGAAGACCGTTTATGAAAACGGCCAGAGCCATTATAGATGTAAATGAAGGTATAATGGTGCTCCAGGACAGAGAGGAGAGAGTGGTGGTGGATGTCTTCAAAGATGAAACGCAAGCAAAGGAGGAAGAGGCTAGTTATAAAGCTGCATTTCGAGATGCACCCATGACTAGAAGTCAAGATGAAAATCTTGAGATTTCAGGTAACCATTGTTTGTTGTTTCAGGTACCCAAGGAAGAAGAAACTGGAAGAGGAGAAGAGATTCCTAGAGACTGGAAGAAAAAAAGACTCCAACTTGGCACACCTGTGAGAATCAAGAACAAGTTGTGGGTTGTGAAGGGCTTCAAAGAAAAGGAGATAATAGAGATAGAGTCTCCATATTCTAGAAGAACCAAGACAGTTCAAAGGAAGCAGTTGAGAAGTTGGTGGAAAGACAACATCAACTATAAAGAAGATGGAACGTGAACTTTATTGGGTCAAGCTAATGACGTTAAAAGAGCGCTTGCTGGGAGGCAACCCAGTGATTGATAAACATTTAATTTTGATTTTGGTTTTATATCTGTGGACATTATTTTGTAAATATTTTGTTGAATCTAGCATCTACTGAAGGATGCTAGGTGGTTAAGTATCTACTGAAGGATACTAGGTTTGTAACACCTACTGATGGGTGTTGGTGAGAAAATTTTGCACCTACTGATGGGTGCTGGTAAGTTTGAAACACCTACTGATGGGTGTTGGTGGATTTTGGGTCAGGCTCGTGACGTTAAACAAGCGTTACCTGGGAGGCAACCCAGTTGATTGATTGTTTTTGTTTGTTTTATTTTAGTTAAGGTTGGCATAAGCATTTTTAACGTTGAATTGTAGGGAACCCATGAGGGGCATGTAGGGAAGGCACGTAGGTTAAGAAAAGAAGGAGAAGAGCAAATCACGAAAGTGCCGCTGAGCGGTATTTTACCGCTGAGCGGTACTCTCGCAGGTTGGGCTTTTGTTCCCCTTAGCGGGACCCGAGCCCATTAGGGTATTTTTAAACCCTAAGCTGCGCAAAGTCTTATATTTTCTGGCTTTTCTCTGCACAAACACTTCCACACATCTTCTCTTAGGTTTTCCACATCTTTTCACTCTTACCTCTTTAGAAAATCTCTCTTTCACTCACTTTTTCACTAGTGTGCCATCAAAGTTTGGGGTTGGAAGAGAGCATTCTAGTTTGGAAGCATTCTCATTGCATCTAGTATCTCCACCCAAGTAAGTAAAATGCATTTTATTCATTCTAGGGTTCTTGAATTTGAATGTGATTGTCAAAGCATGAATATTTAGGGGTTTTGATTTCTAGGCATGATTTCATGATATATTTGATGTTTGAACCGATTAAACTGCATGATTATGAACTGGAAAACTGAAAATTGCATTTGGGTGGAGTTAGGACAGCTTTAAAATAGGTTTTTCACAAATCTGCAGAGTTACCGCTGAGGGGTAAATTACCGCTGAGCGGCACTCTGCCAGATTTGGTTTTTTCTGGTTTTTGCGTGTTGGAATGTGGCACTGGTGGCGCTGAGGGGAAATTCTGGCCCTCAGCGGTGGTTTAGCTTCGAAAGGAGTTGTGTTCTGTGTTTGACTAATGATTAATATCATGTTCTGTGGTTTTGTTTGTGTTTTGAATGTAGGAATGGCATCCTCATCAGGGAAAAGATTGAAAACCATGGCAACCAAGAGGAAGGAAAAGGAACCAGAGCAACCCCACTCTAGCAAGTTCCTCTCTAGGAAACATGAGAAGCACTTTAGGGTGGTTCAGGACAGGAGACTTCTGATGGAGAGAAAGGTTGGAATGATACCTAACTTTGCTCCTCAATTTGGAGAGCAAGTGTTAGGGAATGATTGGGGAAAGCTAGCCACTTATCCTGCACCTGCCAACATAGCTGTGGTAAAGGAATTCTACACCAATGCAAAGAAGATTGGTGATTATCCAGCTGAGAATTATTTAGGCTATGTCAGAGGCCATGCTATCAGGTATGATCCTGATTCTATCAACAACTTCCTGGATACTGTGTGGGCTGGTGAGCAATGCCAGTTTGCTCTTAGCATGGAGGAAGGTGCTGATTTTGAGGATGTGGAGAGAGTACTGTGTATACCTGGAGGACACTTCCAAAGGAATAGATCTGGCTTAGTGGTTAACATTAGGAGGACAGATTTGACTCCTCTTGCAAAGTATTGGATGGCATTCTCTCATGCCAACATTCAGCCATGTTCACATGTGTCAGATATTACTCTCAGCAGGGCACTATTCATCTACTGTGCTATCAGAAACTTGAATGTTAATGTTGGGCAGGTGATAGCTGATGAAATTAGTGTATGCGCTAATACCTCAAACAACAAAGCACCGCTAGGACATCCTTCTTTGATCACTCACCTTTGCAAGCTAGCTGGGGTGGACACTTCTGTTCCGCCATTTGAGAGGCCAAGAAAAGCCATTGATGAGGCTTATTACAGACAGTACTGTGGAGGTGAAGATGCAGCTCAGCCAGTCCCACCACGCCATGCTCGTAGAGAGAGAGGGCCAGCACAGAGCCGGACATCTGCTGATACACATGAAGCAGAACCATTCCAGATGAGGGACATGTATATGTCTCTTATAGGTGCTCAGTTGCAGTCCATTCAGAGGGCAGGTGGCCACTGCTGAGATGATAGTAGGGATGTATGATACACCTCCAGCACACAGGTGGACTATGGATGAATTCCATAATGTAGTAGCTTGGCCAGAAGAACCATTGCATGGAGGAGGAGCTGAAGCAGCTGAAGCTTCAGCTAGAGATATGGAAGAAGATGAAGCTGATGAGGAGGATGCATTTGATGATGATGATGATGAAGAGGAAGAGGAAGATACAGAGGACAGCTCAGACTGAGGAGGAGCTGAGATAGCATTTACTGATGAATGTTATCATATGATTATGCTTTTGTGGTTTAAGTTTTCTGAACTTATTTGTTTTTGTTTTTAGATTAGGGTTTGATGTACTCTATTGAACACCTGGTTTGTTATGATGGTTTGCTATTAATTGTGATTGTTTGATAAGTAATGCTTGATGATGCTTATGATTGATTGATGTTGAGATGATGTGCACATAAAATGCTTATACAGGTGATTCACAAGCTTTGTGAACAAATGCATGATATCATGATTGTGATTGTGAAATTAAGCAGGATGTGTATGTCAAATGTGAATGAGCTTATATGTGAGGTTTTGAACTCCAGAGTTGTTATTGTTGAATGCTATTACTTTGGAAGCATGAATGATTTTGCCCAGGTTTTCTATGATTGAATCAATTGCTTATTTTGCATCATATGATCAAGGCCGTTTGTTGGAACCCTTTTTATTGGCCAAATTCATAAAGTTAGCCCACTAAAAGAGAACACGTTGTGTTCTATCCTTTGAACCATTAGCCTTGAACATACACTGAAAACCCTTGATTGAAAATCTTTACCTTGAGTTAAGTAGAAGATCTTGTGTGGTAATGTTAAATGTTCAAGTTTGGGGTTGTTGGGAAAACATGAAAAAGGAAAAGCATTGAGCTAAGAGCTAAAAAGTAAGAATATGCAAAGAAAAAGAAAAGAAAAGAAAAAGAAGAAAAGCTCAATGCAAATGCAAAGGCAAAAGAAAGTTGGGAATGAATAAGAAATTGTGTTGTTATGATTCTCTTAACTCAAGGATTTTGTGATCCAGAAAAACCAATTTTCTTGTTAGCCCAGCCACATTATAAGCCATTGAAATGTCCTTTTGATGATGCATGCTTGTGAATGTTTTTGATTATGGTAAAATGAAAGGCAAAGTTGATTCATGTAACATTGTGATAGTGGAGTGAATGAGTGAAACACTTTACCTCTTATACACTTGTGTGTTGAGTGAAACACTTTATCTAGTGAGGAAATATTCCGTAAGCACATGAACATCCATGCTTAATTGATTGATCATTCATGAAAATAACATTTGTTGGAATTTAAATGACTTTGTGAACACTAAAGCATGTGCACATCTTGATTGAACTCTTGGTCATAAGTTTGAGTGAAGTTGTTACTTATCTTGAAAAAGAGGAATTTTTGAATGAGTGAACCATCATATGAATTGGTTGGAGATTGAGTTACATTTTGTTTGCTTGAGGACAAGCAAAGTTTTAAGTTTGGGGTTGTGATAACAGTTGAAAAACTGTTATTTTCATGCTTAAAATTGATACTAAAAGCAACCTTTATACTTAAAAACTAGCTTGAAATCATGCTTTTATCTATATTTTCATAAATAAGAGAGCTGGACAGGTTTATGCTTGATTTGAGTGTTTTTGTGCAGGTTTTAAGGTGAATTTAGTGAAAGAAGTGAAGAAGGAGAGAGATGGAATCAGAAAAGGAATCAAAGAGTGCAAAAGGAGAAGCCGAAGGCACCGCTCAGCGGCAATTTACCGCTGAGCGGCACTCATGAGGTCACGGGAGGTCCGCTGAGGGGCAAACTGGCCGCTGAGGGGAAGAAAAGGGACGCGCAGTCACCGCTGAGCGGCACTTTTATGGGCTTGGGCTTTTGTAATCTTTTGTAATTCTAGAATAGTATATAAGGACTTGCACGTCCTAGGATTAGTATCTTTGGCAGAAACGAGGCAAACACTCTCTCTTTCACCCCTTTGAAGGAGGATCTTGGATGCTCAGGCTACCTCTTCACCTTTATTGGGTTTATTCTTTCATTCTTTCATTGTAATTCATCTAGGTTCACCATGAATATGGTGAACTAAACCTTGTATGTTTGTTGGGGAATCAATGTAATCTCTTGAAGCTCTCATATTTGGAATTTATGCTTGCATCTTAATCTAAGATTTATGCTTTCTTTCATCATTAGTTAGGGTTTTTCCTCTTTGCTTAATGCTTGCATAGTTTAACTCATTCAATGCATGATCATTGGTTTTGTCGATACGGGCACGTACGGGGAAGTCTAGATCCGGGGAATTTCTCCCAATATTATATTGGTTGTCGTTAAGCTCCTGCACTTATGAACTAATCATTAGGAATGCTAGGAATTGTATGAACTCGTGATTAGGGAGAAGCCATCTAGAATGGTACTTTAGAGAGTGGCACTAACAATGATGATTTGAATGTTGAATTCCTAAAATGTATGAGAGTGGATGAGATGAAATTGACCCTCAACAACATATTCATTCATATATTTCATTGAAAGTGTTTATCTTTTGTCTTTGCCATTGATCAAACTTCATGCATACATGTTTATTTTCTGTCTTGCATATTAAAATCCAAATATTTCGTTTGTAAGTCCTAGCTAATCAACAAATCACATAACTAAACTAGGCCGTGAGTCCTTTGGGAAGAACGATACTTGGTCTTACCAAGTTTATTACTTGAACGATTCGGTCATACTTGCCGATTGTGAAACAAGTTTGTGACATCATATTTTGGTGCTTACAAATTTGTCCATCAAGTTTTTGGCGCCGCTGCCGGGGACTCGTGGTTTAACTAGTTAATTTGTGTGATTATTGATTATCTTTGACTTTAATTTTGAATTTCTGTTTTTATTTTTCTGTTTTTATTTTATTTTATCTTTTTAGTTGATTAGATTAGATTTGATTTGATTTGATTTGGTTAAGTTAGATTTTATTAGATTTTATTTTATCTTTATCTTTTTAGATTAGGTTAGATTTTATTTTATTTTATTTTATTCTATCTTCTAAATCTTTATCTTCTGAATATATATCTTCTCCTATATCCTTTTGTGCTAACAAATCTTTTCTAGGGTTTTGTTTTCTTGTGCATGCAGGAGGCAATTCGAACTAGGAGTAAGAAAACAACAGAACCACTTCTTGAAGGACTAGACGAGAGTAGAAGGAGGAGAAGAATCAGAACGTCTAGAGAACTTTTCCCTTCTCCAGAAACTCTCCTACAATCATCACCACAAGGTTCTGTTCATAGCACAGGGAGTATGGAGAACAATAATGTTAGAAGAACTCTTGCAGATTACACTAATCTTGCTGGACCTCAGCACTTCAACAGCATAGCTAGACCTAGAGTCAATGCAGCCAACATGGAGGTCAAACCAACACTGATTCAACTGGTGAAGAGTAATCAATTTAATGGGTTATCTCATGAAAGCCCATATGAGCACCTTACTACCTTTAATGAGATCTGCAACACTGTCAAGATTAATGGGGTGCCAGACGAAGCTATCAAACTTAGCTTGTTTCCTTTCTCATTGGGAGGCAATGCTAAGCTTTGGTTGAACTCTTTTCCAGAAGAAAGTTTCACAGAGTGGGAAGCAGTGGTTACAAAGTTTTTAAAGAAATACTTCCCACAATCTAAAGTGACTAAAGGCAAGCAAGAGATTTCTTCATTCAAGCAGGGCATGGAAGAATCACTGGGACATGCATGGGACAGGTATAAAAGCTTGTTACGTAAAACTCCCACGCATGGTTATGAAGATCAAGAAGTAGTCTTAACTTTCCTTGGAGGGCTTGGTTCACAAACCAAGATGATGCTGGATGCCTCAGCTGGAGGCAATATCAAATGGAAGACTCCAGAGGAAGCAACTGAAATTATCGAAAACATGGCTACAAGTGATAATGAGCTGCACAGTGAGAGAGGAGCTCCTATGCAACAAAAAGGGTTTCTTCAATTACAAACACATGATGCCTTGCTAGCACAGAATAAAATTCTAACTCAAGAGCTAGAAACTCTGACGAAAACTTTGGCTCAATTACCTAAAGAGTTGAAATCTGCTGCACAGATACAAACCCAGTTGTGTGAATTATGTGGTGGTGACCATATCAATGGTCAGTGTGCTTTTCCAGTGGAAGCTGTGGAGGATGTTAATTTCATGGCTAATCAATTTCCCTACCGTCAAGGGAATTATAATCAAGGATGGAAACCACATCCAAGCATTGGCCAAGGACAAACTGGGCAGGCTAATCAATATAATAAGCAGCAGCAGCAACCAACCTTGTGGCAACAGTTATCTATGCTTAATGAAAGATCAACAAGGTTGGAAGAAACTCTTCAGCAATTCATACAGAAAACTGAATCTTCTCAAAAGAGCACTGAAGCTGCTATAAAGAATTTTGAGATTCAAATGGGTCAGATTACCAAGCAATTGGAAGAAAGGCCAACTAGAAATTTTGGGGCTAATACTGAGGTTAAACCCAGAGAAGAGTGCAAAGTGGTAAAAAGTGTGAATGAAGAGATAGTTGAGTTAGAAGAAGGAGAAACGGAAGAAAGAAGAGAAGTAGAAAGAAAGAACACTTTTCCTTTCCCAACAAATCTAGAGAAACAAATGGACTTCACAGAATTATTCAGAATGGTGGATAATGAAGCACCTTGGGAACAAATTCTACAGAAAATTGCAGTTTACACAAAATCTGATGAAGGAACCTCTACAAAGAAAAGACGTAGAGATGATGAGGAAGAAAAGTGTATAACTGTTAAGAAAGAATCATTCCCACCTAAAGCATCAGATCCAGGTAGTTTTTCTATCCCTTGTACTATAGGGAAGAAAAAGGTAAAGAAAGCTCTCCTTGATTTAGGTTCAAGTGTTAACTTGATGCCTTATTCTTTACTGGAGCAAATTGGCAATGTTAAAATGAAACCTGTAAAGGTTAATTTAGTAATGGCCGATGGATCTTCAAAGGAGCCATGTGGGATTGCGGAAGACATTGTAGTTTGTGTTGGCAAACTTCAGTTTTTGGCAGACTTTGTGGTGATGAAGATGGAGACAGAAAAAATACCTATCATACTTGGAAGACCGTTTATGAAAACGGCCAGAGCCATTATAGATGTAAATGAAGGTATAATGGTGCTCCAGGACAGAGAGGAGAGAGTGGTGGTGGATGTCTTCAAAGATGAAACGCAAGCAAAGGAGGAAGAGGCTAGTTATAAAGCTGCATTTCGAGATGCACCCATGACTAGAAGTCAAGATGAAAATCTTGAGATTTCAGGTAACCATTGTTTGTTGTTTCAGGTACCCAAGGAAGAAGAAACTGGAAGAGGAGAAGAGATTCCTAGAGACTGGAAGAAAAAAAGACTCCAACTTGGCACACCTGTGAGAATCAAGAACAAGTTGTGGGTTGTGAAGGGCTTCAAAGAAAAGGAGATAATAGAGATAGAGTCTCCATATTCTAGAAGAACCAAGACAGTTCAAAGGAAGCAGTTGAGAAGTTGGTGGAAAGACAACATCAACTATAAAGAAGATGGAACGTGAACTTTATTGGGTCAAGCTAATGACGTTAAAAGAGCGCTTGCTGGGAGGCAACCCAGTGATTGATAAACATTTAATTTTGATTTTGGTTTTATATCTGTGGACATTATTTTGTAAATATTTTGTTGAATCTAGCATCTACTGAAGGATGCTAGGTGGTTAAGTATCTACTGAAGGATACTAGGTTTGTAACACCTACTGATGGGTGTTGGTGAGAAAATTTTGCACCTACTGATGGGTGCTGGTAAGTTTGAAACACCTACTGATGGGTGTTGGTGGATTTTGGGTCAGGCTCGTGACGTTAAACAAGCGTTACCTGGGAGGCAACCCAGTTGATTGATTGTTTTTGTTTGTTTTATTTTAGTTAAGGTTGGCATAAGCATTTTTAACGTTGAATTGTAGGGAACCCATGAGGGGCATGTAGGGAAGGCACGTAGGTTAAGAAAAGAAGGAGAAGAGCAAATCACGAAAGTGCCGCTGAGCGGTATTTTACCGCTGAGCGGTACTCTCGCAGGTTGGGCTTTTGTTCCCCTTAGCGGGACCCGAGCCCATTAGGGTATTTTTAAACCCTAAGCTGCGCAAAGTCTTATATTTTCTGGCTTTTCTCTGCACAAACACTTCCACACATCTTCTCTTAGGTTTTCCACATCTTTTCACTCTTACCTCTTTAGAAAATCTCTCTTTCACTCACTTTTTCACTAGTGTGCCATCAAAGTTTGGGGTTGGAAGAGAGCATTCTAGTTTGGAAGCATTCTCATTGCATCTAGTATCTCCACCCAAGTAAGTAAAATGCATTTTATTCATTCTAGGGTTCTTGAATTTGAATGTGATTGTCAAAGCATGAATATTTAGGGGTTTTGATTTCTAGGCATGATTTCATGATATATTTGATGTTTGAACCGATTAAACTGCATGATTATGAACTGGAAAACTGAAAATTGCATTTGGGTGGAGTTAGGACAGCTTTAAAATAGGTTTTTCACAAATCTGCAGAGTTACCGCTGAGGGGTAAATTACCGCTGAGCGGCACTCTGCCAGATTTGGTTTTTTCTGGTTTTTGCGTGTTGGAATGTGGCACTGGTGGCGCTGAGGGGAAATTCTGGCCCTCAGCGGTGGTTTAGCTTCGAAAGGAGTTGTGTTCTGTGTTTGACTAATGATTAATATCATGTTCTGTGGTTTTGTTTGTGTTTTGAATGTAGGAATGGCATCCTCATCAGGGAAAAGATTGAAAACCATGGCAACCAAGAGGAAGGAAAAGGAACCAGAGCAACCCCACTCTAGCAAGTTCCTCTCTAGGAAACATGAGAAGCACTTTAGGGTGGTTCAGGACAGGAGACTTCTGATGGAGAGAAAGGTTGGAATGATACCTAACTTTGCTCCTCAATTTGGAGAGCAAGTGTTAGGGAATGATTGGGGAAAGCTAGCCACTTATCCTGCACCTGCCAACATAGCTGTGGTAAAGGAATTCTACACCAATGCAAAGAAGATTGGTGATTATCCAGCTGAGAATTATTTAGGCTATGTCAGAGGCCATGCTATCAGGTATGATCCTGATTCTATCAACAACTTCCTGGATACTGTGTGGGCTGGTGAGCAATGCCAGTTTGCTCTTAGCATGGAGGAAGGTGCTGATTTTGAGGATGTGGAGAGAGTACTGTGTATACCTGGAGGACACTTCCAAAGGAATAGATCTGGCTTAGTGGTTAACATTAGGAGGACAGATTTGACTCCTCTTGCAAAGTATTGGATGGCATTCTCTCATGCCAACATTCAGCCATGTTCACATGTGTCAGATATTACTCTCAGCAGGGCACTATTCATCTACTGTGCTATCAGAAACTTGAATGTTAATGTTGGGCAGGTGATAGCTGATGAAATTAGTGTATGCGCTAATACCTCAAACAACAAAGCACCGCTAGGACATCCTTCTTTGATCACTCACCTTTGCAAGCTAGCTGGGGTGGACACTTCTGTTCCGCCATTTGAGAGGCCAAGAAAAGCCATTGATGAGGCTTATTACAGACAGTACTGTGGAGGTGAAGATGCAGCTCAGCCAGTCCCACCACGCCATGCTCGTAGAGAGAGAGGGCCAGCACAGAGCCGGACATCTGCTGATACACATGAAGCAGAACCATTCCAGATGAGGGACATGTATATGTCTCTTATAGGTGCTCAGTTGCAGTCCATTCAGAGGGCAGGTGGCCACTGCTGAGATGATAGTAGGGATGTATGATACACCTCCAGCACACAGGTGGACTATGGATGAATTCCATAATGTAGTAGCTTGGCCAGAAGAACCATTGCATGGAGGAGGAGCTGAAGCAGCTGAAGCTTCAGCTAGAGATATGGAAGAAGATGAAGCTGATGAGGAGGATGCATTTGATGATGATGATGATGAAGAGGAAGAGGAAGATACAGAGGACAGCTCAGACTGAGGAGGAGCTGAGATAGCATTTACTGATGAATGTTATCATATGATTATGCTTTTGTGGTTTAAGTTTTCTGAACTTATTTGTTTTTGTTTTTAGATTAGGGTTTGATGTACTCTATTGAACACCTGGTTTGTTATGATGGTTTGCTATTAATTGTGATTGTTTGATAAGTAATGCTTGATGATGCTTATGATTGATTGATGTTGAGATGATGTGCACATAAAATGCTTATACAGGTGATTCACAAGCTTTGTGAACAAATGCATGATATCATGATTGTGATTGTGAAATTAAGCAGGATGTGTATGTCAAATGTGAATGAGCTTATATGTGAGGTTTTGAACTCCAGAGTTGTTATTGTTGAATGCTATTACTTTGGAAGCATGAATGATTTTGCCCAGGTTTTCTATGATTGAATCAATTGCTTATTTTGCATCATATGATCAAGGCCGTTTGTTGGAACCCTTTTTATTGGCCAAATTCATAAAGTTAGCCCACTAAAAGAGAACACGTTGTGTTCTATCCTTTGAACCATTAGCCTTGAACATACACTGAAAACCCTTGATTGAAAATCTTTACCTTGAGTTAAGTAGAAGATCTTGTGTGGTAATGTTAAATGTTCAAGTTTGGGGTTGTTGGGAAAACATGAAAAAGGAAAAGCATTGAGCTAAGAGCTAAAAAGTAAGAATATGCAAAGAAAAAGAAAAGAAAAGAAAAAGAAGAAAAGCTCAATGCAAATGCAAAGGCAAAAGAAAGTTGGGAATGAATAAGAAATTGTGTTGTTATGATTCTCTTAACTCAAGGATTTTGTGATCCAGAAAAACCAATTTTCTTGTTAGCCCAGCCACATTATAAGCCATTGAAATGTCCTTTTGATGATGCATGCTTGTGAATGTTTTTGATTATGGTAAAATGAAAGGCAAAGTTGATTCATGTAACATTGTGATAGTGGAGTGAATGAGTGAAACACTTTACCTCTTATACACTTGTGTGTTGAGTGAAACACTTTATCTAGTGAGGAAATATTCCGTAAGCACATGAACATCCATGCTTAATTGATTGATCATTCATGAAAATAACATTTGTTGGAATTTAAATGACTTTGTGAACACTAAAGCATGTGCACATCTTGATTGAACTCTTGGTCATAAGTTTGAGTGAAGTTGTTACTTATCTTGAAAAAGAGGAATTTTTGAATGAGTGAACCATCATATGAATTGGTTGGAGATTGAGTTACATTTTGTTTGCTTGAGGACAAGCAAAGTTTTAAGTTTGGGGTTGTGATAACAGTTGAAAAACTGTTATTTTCATGCTTAAAATTGATACTAAAAGCAACCTTTATACTTAAAAACTAGCTTGAAATCATGCTTTTATCTATATTTTCATAAATAAGAGAGCTGGACAGGTTTATGCTTGATTTGAGTGTTTTTGTGCAGGTTTTAAGGTGAATTTAGTGAAAGAAGTGAAGAAGGAGAGAGATGGAATCAGAAAAGGAATCAAAGAGTGCAAAAGGAGAAGCCGAAGGCACCGCTCAGCGGCAATTTACCGCTGAGCGGCACTCATGAGGTCACGGGAGGTCCGCTGAGGGGCAAACTGGCCGCTGAGGGGAAGAAAAGGGACGCGCAGTCACCGCTGAGCGGCACTTTTATGGGCTTGGGCTTTTGTAATCTTTTGTAATTCTAGAATAGTATATAAGGACTTGCACGTCCTAGGATTAGTATCTTTGGCAGAAACGAGGCAAACACTCTCTCTTTCACCCCTTTGAAGGAGGATCTTGGATGCTCAGGCTACCTCTTCACCTTTATTGGGTTTATTCTTTCATTCTTTCATTGTAATTCATCTAGGTTCACCATGAATATGGTGAACTAAACCTTGTATGTTTGTTGGGGAATCAATGTAATCTCTTGAAGCTCTCATATTTGGAATTTATGCTTGCATCTTAATCTAAGATTTATGCTTTCTTTCATCATTAGTTAGGGTTTTTCCTCTTTGCTTAATGCTTGCATAGTTTAACTCATTCAATGCATGATCATTGGTTTTGTCGATACGGGCACGTACGGGGAAGTCTAGATCCGGGGAATTTCTCCCAATATTATATTGGTTGTCGTTAAGCTCCTGCACTTATGAACTAATCATTAGGAATGCTAGGAATTGTATGAACTCGTGATTAGGGAGAAGCCATCTAGAATGGTACTTTAGAGAGTGGCATTAACAATGATGATTTGAATGTTGAATTCCTAAAATGTATGAGAGTGGATGAGATGAAATTGACCCCCAACAACATATTCATTCATATATTTCATTGAAAGTGTTTATCTTTTGTCTTTGCCATTGATCAAACTTCATGCATACATGTTTATTTTCTGTCTTGCATATTAAAATCCAAATATTTCGTTTGTAAGTCCTAGCTAATCAACAAATCACATAACTAAACTAGGCCGTGAGTCCTTTGGGAAGAACGATACTTGGTCTTACCAAGTTTATTACTTGAACGATTCGGTCATACTTGCCGATTGTGAAACAAGTTTGTGACATCATATTTTGGTGCTTACAAATTTGTCCATCAAGCATGGGTACAAAACTGTGTACACAAGACACTGAAGATTCCTTCCTCGAAATCAACCTTATCGTAGATTGAAAAAAGCCTTTAATGGATGTCTTGAGGATGATGTAGTATGCAAACCATGTAATAGGGAAGAAGTATATGACCAGGTGAGGAACATTGATGTTGTCTTCGGAAAACATAAAAAGAAGACCGTTGAGAAAAACATTTTGAAAAAGCGATCAATATTCTTCAATCTTCCATATTGGTGTAAACTTGATGTGGGACATTGCATAGACGTGATGCATGTTGAAAAAATGTATGGGATAGTGTTGTTGGGACTTTACTAAACATTAAAGGAAAGATAAAAGATGGAGTGAAAGCACGACAAGACTTGATTGACATGGGAATCCGTTCTGAGTTACATCCGCAATCCATAGGAAGACACACCTATTGAAAGATACATGAAGATCTTAAAGGGATATGTTAAGAATCAATTGAGACCAGAAGCTTCGATTATAGAGCGCTATATTGGAGAGGAAGCCATTGAATTCTGCTCAAGTTATATGCCAAGTTGTGACCCAATACGACTTCCAAAGAGAAGACATGAAAACATACGTGAAGGAAAGGGAGTTCGAGGAGCAAGGATTGAAAGTGTTAGTGGAAAAGAAGTTAATCAACACAGAGGATGTTATTCCTTACATTTCACAACACATTGATGAAATTAAGTCAACACATCCACTGATGGACGAGCGTCCAAGGAGACCACGAATGTGCGTGTCACGAGCTCCTTCAAAGCTTCCTCCAAAGATGAATGCAGCAGAAAATGATGACGAAGCTCTAAATCAAGAGCTAACTCGAAGGAAACCTACTAAACTAAAAACAGACTCAAGAAAAACCTAAGATCTAAGGTTTAAACCGTGGAAAACCTAGATTGTTCAGTGGAAAGTGGATTAAACGGTAGAAAGGAGAAAACAATCGGTGAAATCGAAAGGTAAAGTGAGAATGATAAAGGAACCCTAAGTTTGGATGAAGATGTTCGGTGTAGAGGTTTATAATGGCTGAGACGAAGCAAAGAAATGAAGGAAGAAGGAGATTCTAGGAAGAAAACTGGCTTACTATGAAGAACCCTCGAGAGGAACAACTCGCGAGGAAGGAGACGCGAGAGTGAAATGCGAATGAAGTGGTGCATGTCTGATGCACGGGAGAAAAATGAGGGAGCTGACGCGGGGCTGAAGAAGGAAATGGAGAGCGTTGACGCATGCGAGGTGGCAGCAAAGGAGAGGTAGCGTGGTGAAAAGAAGCACCGTGAAATTTGGAAAATGAAAGTGAGAGAGGTGCTTGGAAGGTGGCTAGAGGGAGTCTTTGGACTCTCTAGCATGTGACTTTCAAGAGAGAATTATTTCTGAAGGTCAGAAATTCAAATTCTCATTAAGCTTAAAAGTCTCAATACAAGAGAGGAGCTGGGTATTTATAGTAACCCATGCTCCTTAAGAGCTAAGCTATGAAAGGTAAAAATAGAAAAGGAGGACTACGTCAAGCAGGATTCCATCATCCACGTATGAGTGAAAAGTGAACACTTAATGAACATAACAAATCCTTTTTAGCTTGGTTTAAGAAAAATATTTATGCGACTCCGAATGTTTCTGAAACTCTATGGAGACTAGCTTGTGGACCTAACACTGATGTGATCACTTTCGGCGGCTATTACATAAACAATTACTTTCGGCAGCTATTATATCCCAGTCTGCTCAGGAGATATCCCAGAGAATTGCAAGTGGAAACTTTTAACTGATTAGTAGAGTTCATAAAAAATTATGTAACAAACGTTTTAATTTGTCTAGCTTCATTATGATATGCAGGATGACTTGGTTGACCAATAGAGTCAAGGCACATTTGTGGCACAAGGTAGGGAGGACCTCCTAGTAGCAGCCACAGGTCAGCTAGACCGTCCAAGTCGTGTGCGTGGTGTTGGAGGAGTTATTGCATTGAGGGACTACTTTGGCCCTAAACCAAGAAGCACAGAAGCCGTGACTCAAGAAATGGTTAGTAGCATCAGGAAATAGGTGCAAGTTGAATTAAAGGAAAGCATGGGTGAAAGCTTCAGAATGCTCGAAGAAAAACTTGCGATGATCACCCAACAACAGCAACAACAACAATAATAGCAACAACAACAACAACAGCAACAACAACAACAACAACAACAACAACAACAAGAGCAACAACAAGAGCAACGACAACAGTCACAGCAGGAGGACGCCCCTACAGATGATCCTACTACACCTCATGTGAGCACCATAGGCTCATGCTCTACTGCAGATCGTACTGATTACAATATTCAGTATGAGTTTTTTGGTGCGTAGTGGCCGTGGGACGACAGATTGCAGGAGGCCAGACCATTCATGGTGCTCCTTTATTGCCCACTCACGCGTGGGTAATGATTGATGATCCAAGAGACCCCTAGACTCGAGTGCCATTGCCTACATCTGAAATCCAATTCGTGGAGGAGGCCTTAGGCACATTTATAGCTTGGCCTAAGGCTATGATCATGCCATATTTTGGCCCACCAGCGGTATTATATTCTTCTTTTTATTATCTTATATCTTCAAGTTATAATTAAACGATTCCTAACTTTTTTAAATGTGAGTTGTAGGTCTACCGTCCTGAGAAACAACCAATTGCTCAACTTGTGAACGGGGCTCGTGAGGAAGCAGAAGACCATGATACTATAACCATATTGACCTCCAAATTAAATAAGTTGAGAAAAGGACAGGTAAAGATGTTGTGGGAGTTAAGAACATTTGGTCCTGAGTGCCATGTTCCATTGTATATTAATTACGATGATGCTTATGAGATCATTGGTGGAGAAAAAATGCTCAACATTTCATGCATACAACTATGGTGCATGTAAGTTTTTAATTTGCTATTTTCCAATTTGTATATTAGTATTATTACTTTTTAATAAATATACTTAACTTTATTCTTACAGGTACATGGACACCATCATAGTTGAATCAGGTTGGGCATCAATTTATGGATTTCTTGAACCTCAAACCATTCAACCATCTGGAAACACATTAGATTTCAGAAAATCATATATTCAAACATGGATGACTGAGTCTAATAGAGAGATATATATCGCGCCATATATTGATGCGTATGTGTTTCCCATTATTGTCAACTTTTATCAAATTTTAATCAATAAACTAACTCACTAGTTGTTGGAACATGACATGGGCCATTGGCAACTCATGGTGATCATTCCAAAAAAAGCACAAGTTGTATGGTTTTGTTCTCTTTATAGGAAGATTAAAGCGGAGTTGAAGTCCTTGATACAAACGTAAGTATTACATTCATTCTTATCAATTCATTATGATATTAATATATTAACTTATGTTTAGTGTAATAAGCAGAATGATTCCTGGGCATGTGGCTACTACATTATGTCATGGATAAAGGCAATCATCCGAGCAGAAATCAGAGGGGGATGGACTGAGGTAAAAATTTACATTTGAAAATCTTATAAATATCATTAAACTTTTGCATTAAAATGAATATAATAGTAAAGTTTCCTTGATTATGCAGTGGTTCAACACTACCTCTTCATTGTCCACTTCAGTAATAACGACGATAAGAGAGGATTGGGCATGATATTTGAATAAACATTTTAAATAGCTATAGCTTTAGGTTTTTCCTTTGATGATAGTAGCATTTGCTTACTTGTGCAACTTTTAAACTGTTAATAGTTTACTGTGAATAGATGAATACTGTGAATAAATGAATACTGTGAATAGATGAATACTGTGAATAGATGAATGGAAAACTGGGTTCTTTAAAGTTTTGATGATAGCATTAGCGTCTTTTAGTTTTACTATTTAATTGGAATTGATGAATTGATGATAGCATGGTTTAAATTAATTAATTCAGTGAATATATATGAATTGGAAAACTGGTTTTTGTATTTCAGGTTTGGTTGAATGAGCTAAACCGAATCAATGAAAGGAAAGTTGGGAATAAGTTGAAGATTTGGTTTCTCACATAAAAGGATAAAGAGAGATTATTGTTAATGTGAATAAATGAATTGTGCACTCTCTTAACTCAAGGAATTTTGTTGTTTAGAAAAACCAATTTTCTTCTTAGCCCAGCCTCAACACAAGCCTTGAAAAGTTCTTGTGATGATAACTTGCTTGTGAGTGTGTTTGATATGTGGTTAAATGAAAGGAAAAGTTGATTCATGTGACATTGTGATGGTAGAGTGTAAGAGTGTCACCTCACTATACACCTTTGGTTTGAGTGAAACACTTTTGAGTGCTTGAGTGAAACACTTTTGAGTGCTTGAATGAAACACTATCTTTGGTGAGGAATAGTTCCATGCACTTTATGATAACATTCTTGCTTGGTTGTTGATTAATCATGTGGTTTGGATCTGTTGTGTATGTCTTGATTATGTGAGCACCATAGTTGAAGCTTGATTGGCTAAAGCATCATTATATCTTGACTAATCTTTCTGTGATGAGCAAACATGAGTGATTTACTTGTTCTAGATAAAAATATTTTTTGGTGTGCTAGACCATTGTAGTTTGACTATGTTATTTAAGCCAAGTTTTGTTTTTCTTGAGGACAAGCATAGTTTCAAGTTTGGGGTTGTGATAACAGTTGAAAAATCGTTATTTTTATACTTAATTTTGATACTAAACACACCCTTTTAACTTAGAAACTTGCTTTAACTCATGTTTCTGCTTTAGTTTTGTGAATAAGAGAATTAAAGGTGAATTTAATGGTTTTGTGCTAGATTACCTTGATTTTGTAGGCTATTGGAATGATTTGAAACACGAGTTAAAGTACTGAATGGTTGGAATGCAGAAAAGTCAACCAGAATGCAAAAAAGTCAACCAGTCAACCAGAGTGAAAAAAAGTCAACCAGAGTGTAGAAAAAGTTGCGCTGAGCACCAAAGTTGCGCTTGGCGTTAGTGCCGCAGTTACCACTGAGCACCATTTTGGCATTGAGCGCCATTTTAGTGCTGAGCACCGAGGACGTGGGCTTGGAGTTGTTTTCAATTATTTTTATGGGTTTGGATCTGTTTTTTATTATTTTTAGGTTTAATGTCTCAATAGGTCCCTATTTTCGTCCCAAATTTGAAATAGGTCCCTGTTATATTTGAAGTCTTAATTAGATCCTTATTTTTGTTAATTTGATGCAAATAAATCATTTCCGTCAATTTCAGAAAACAACGTTAAGGAGTGCGTGACGTGGCGTGTGTGAATGCAAGTTTTTAATACTCAGAATTTTTGAATGAAGTAAATATAGTATAATCCATGCTGAAATTAATTAAACAGAGGGCAAATTTGGAAAAACTTAATGTTTTTTTTGCTGAAACATCTCTGGAAGGGAGAAATCAAAATCAAGTTAGGGATTTTTCTATTCTAGGGCTCGTGTCGTCTCAGAGTTGGGAAAAGTGAATGTTGTTCGAGTGAATGCGCGAGTGGGATAGGAATCAGAAAGACGTTATTGTTCGAGTGGATGCGCGAGTGTTGGTGGGTGAATTACCTGTGCATGTGCGCGTGGAAAAGGTTGAAGCACGAGGTGAACTGTGGGACCTTGTGTCCTTGGAAGCGTGACGCTGAAGCAGGTGTTGACTGGAGTGGAGGTTAATCTGAAGCAAGGTAAGTTTTTGTGGTTTATTGTCTTGCTTTTTATAGTTAGGAAAGTATAATATTTGATTGTGGTCCCCTATGGTTTGGTCTGCGTTCTTCATTGCGTTTTGGTGGTCCCCCATGTATGTTTAAAGTTATATGAGTCTTTGTGAGTATGTTTTAATATATTATTTATTTTCGTCATACTGTGTTGTGCGTGTAGATATATTGATACTGTGTTGTGCATATAATGGGCGACGTTTTTGACTATGTTTTCCACCATAGGGGGAAGTTGATTACCGATGGTACCTTGAAGTATGAAGGAGAGACAACAACTTTGTCCTTTGACCCTGATGTCTGGAGTTATTTTGTGGTTGTTAGTGTAGTGAAAAGTTTTGGATATGATAACTTTAAAGAATTATGGTACTGTGTAGGAGGGGGTTCATTTTGGAAAATAGGTTGGAAGAATTGAGGGATGACACTGGTGCCATGCATATGGCTAACTTAGGTAGGCTTAATGGCGAGGTTCATTTATATCTTATACATGTTGTTTCGGAGCCTGAAGTGATAAATATGGTTTCTGTGTTCTACTAAAGATTAACAACATGTTTTGTGGCTTTGTATCTGTGTTTGATTGTAGGAATGGCATCCTCTTCAGGCAAAAGATTGAAGACCATGACATCCAAAAGAAAAGAAAAGGAACCAGAACAACCTCATTCTAGTAGGTTCCTATCTCGCAAACATGTGAAGCATTTCAAGGTGGTCCAAGATAGGAGACTCCTTATGGAGAGAAAGGTTGGAATGATACCTAACTTTGCTCCTCAATTTGGATAGCAATTATTAGGGAATGATTGGGGGAAGCACCTGAAAAGTGCCGCTCAGCAGTATTTTACCGCTCAACGGAACTTTTTCTGTATTTTGGTTGACTTTTCAGCATTCTAGTTGACTGATTGACTTTTCTGGTTGACTGGTTGACCTTTCTGGTTTCTGGTTGACTTTTCAGCATTCCAATCATTCGATACTTCAATTCTTCTTTCAAATCATTCAATTAGCCTACAAAATCAAGGGAATCTTGCACAAAACCATTAAATTCACTTTTAACTCTCTTATTCACAAAAGTAAAGGAAAAATATGAGTTCAAGCTAGTTTCTAAGTCTTAAAGGTTGCTTTTGGTATCAATTTTAGGCATAAAAATAACAGTTTTTCAACTGTTATCACAACCCCAAACTAAGAACTTTGCTTGTCCTCAAGCAAACAAGATGTAACTCAATCTTCTACCAATCCATATAATGGTTCACTCCATTCAAAATTTCTCTTTTCAAGATAAGTACAAACTTCAATTCAACTCATGACAAAGATTTCAATCAAGACATGCACATGCTTTGGTGTTCATAAAGTCACTTAATATTCAACAAATGCTATTTTTCATGAATGATCAATCAACTAAGCATAGATGTTCATGTGGTCATGGAATATTTCCTCACTAGGTAAAGTGTTTCACTCAAACACAAGTGTATAAGAGGTAATCACTCATTCACTCTACTATCACAATGTCACATGAATTAACTTTTCATTTATCCACAATTAAAAACATTCACAAGCATGCATCATCACACGGACTTTTCAATGGCTTATAACATGGCTGGGCTAACAAGAAAATTGGTTTTTCTAGATCACAAAACTCTTGAGTTAAGAGAATCATATAAACACAACCATTCTTACTTATTCCCAACTTTCTTTTGCATTGAGCTTTTCCTTTTCTTTTCTTTTTCTTTTTCTTTTCACATTCTTATTTCTTAGCTCTTAGCTCAATGCTTTCAATTTCCCTTTCATAATTTCCCAACAACGCCAAACTTGAACATTTATCAATACCACAAAATATTTTCTACTTAACTCAAGGTAAAGCTTTTCACAAGGGTTTTCAAATTATGTTCAAGGCTAAGGGTTCAAATGATGGAACACAAAGTGCTCTCTTTTAGTGGGCTAAATTCATGAATTTGGCTAATAAAAGGGTTACCAACAAATGACCTTGATCATATGATGCAAACAAGCAATTGATTCAATCATAGAAAACCTGGGCAAAATCATTCATGCTTTCAAAGTAATAGCATTCAATCTCAAAAACTCTGGAGCTCAAAACCTCACATATAAGCTCATTCACATTCCACATATACACATCCTGCTTAGTATCATAATCACAATCAGAACATCATGCATTTGTTCACAAAGCTTGTGAATCACCTGTATCAGCATCTAATGTGCACATCTCAACATCAATCAATATCAAAGCATCATCAGGCATTACTTATCAAATAACAATCATAAGCAAACCATCATAACAGACAAAGTTTCTAATTGAGTACATCAAATCCTATTCTAAAAACAAAAGTGATTGATAAACGTGGAGGAATGAAAAACTAGTGAGAAAGTGAGTGGAAGGGAGATTTTCTAAAGAGGAATGAAAGGAAAAACATGGAGAACCTTTGCAAAAGTGTTTAGGAGTGTGTGTGCATAGAAGAATATGAAAATAGAGGCCAAAGCACGCCTTAGGGCATAAAAATACCCCAATGGGCTCGAGTTCCGCTAAGGGGCAACCTAAGCCCATTCTGCGACACTACCGCTCAGCGGTACTTTCGGGAAGTGCTCTTCTTCTTCCTAGCTTAACCTACGTGCCTCCTACTCGTGCCCCTCACTGGTTCCCTGCAATTAAATTCTCATATCACTTATGCAAATCCCTATCATGCAACTAAAGCAGAACAAACAAAAAAATATAATCAATCAACTGGGTTGCCTCCCAGGTAGCGCTTGTTTAATGTCACGAGCCTGACCCAAAATCCTCCAGCACCCTTCAGTAGATGCAAATCTTTCTTACCAACACCCATCAGTAGGTGTATACAAACATAGTATCCTTCAGTAGATACTCTTCCGCCTAACATCCATTAGTAGATGTAAACCCTGTAACAAAATTATAACAAAAACAAAAATACCCAAAAGTTCAAAATTACATCACCAAACCAAAAATTAAAAGTTCTTAAATCACTGGGTTGCCTCCCAGCAAGCGCTCTTTTAACGTCACTAGCTTGACCCAATAAAGGTCATGTTCCATCTTCTTTTTCTTCTTTCTACTGAACTTCTTCGG
This sequence comes from Vigna nakashimae, assembly GCA_034642375.1. Taxonomy (NCBI): domain Eukaryota; kingdom Viridiplantae; phylum Streptophyta; class Magnoliopsida; order Fabales; family Fabaceae; genus Vigna; species Vigna nakashimae. Next base: position 40,798,140 of record CM067765.1, read on the forward strand.
AAATTTAATAAAACCAGGAACCTGTTGCAGTGTCTCAATCATAGGAACTTTAATCTTCAATATCTTGAAGATTTCCATAAAGCGCTCAAATTCCTTCTTCCTATGATACGTCTTTGGATGAGGATGAGGTTTTTCATATGATTCTTTCTTTTTTTCTCTCGTCCTCTCTTTCTTTTCTCTCACTTTCTTTTTGCTCTTTTTCTTTTTTCTTATTTTCTCAATCTTCACACAAATTTTCTCTTCTTCTCTCTCTTTTCTCTCTTTTCTCTCTTCTCTCTCTTCTCTCTCTTCTTTTTCCAACTCAACTTTTTCAACATTTACACTTACTAGCACTTCACACTCTTCCCTGGGGTTAACCTCAGTATTAGCCCCACAATTCTTGTCAAGCCTTTCTTCCAACTGCTTAGTAATTTGACCCATTTGAATCTCCAAGTTCTTAATAGCAGCTTCAGTACTCTTTTGAGAAGATTCAGTTTTCTGTATAAATTGCTGAAGAGTTTCTTCCAACCTTGTTGATCTTTCATTAAGTATAGAAATTTGTTGCCATAAGGTTGGTTGTTGTTGTTGCTTGTTAAATTGCCCAGTCTATCCAGCTTGCCCACTTTGTCCTTGATCAATGCTTGGGTGTGGTTTCCACCCTTGATTGAAATTCCCCTGACGGTATGAAAATTGATTGGCCATGAAGTTAACATCCTCTAAAGCTTCTGCTGGAAAGGCGCATTGACCATTTATATGGTCACCGCCACATAATTCACACATTTGTGGTTGAACCTGTGCAACAGTCTTTAACTCTTTTGGTAGTTGTGCAAGTATCTTTGTGAGATTCTCCAATTGTTGAGTTACTATCTTGTTCTGAGCTAGCAAGGCATCATTGGATTGCAATTGTAGAACTCCTTTTTGTTGAATAGGAGCTTGGTGAACGGGTCACACCGCTCACAAAAGTTGATTGCACGAAAATAATGCAGTATATTTTCTAGGAAGTGACTCCTAGGTCGTCTCTCAAGGACCAAATATGGGTTAAGTCTTAGATCTAACACGAAGTGGGGGGGGGGGGGGTTTGTGGATATTTTTGGATGCGAAAAATATAAATTAAAACTGGAAATTAAATAAGACAACAAAATTGAAAATACTGAAATAAATTTAAAAGATGGTAAAACCAAACGGTAAAAGACGGTAAAAGTGAAAAATGAAAAATTCAACAGTGTTTGAATTTAAAATGCTGAAAGAATATACATGCAGAAAACATAACAGCAGTGTAAATAAATTTTACCCAAAGCAACAGTGAAAATGAATAGTAAAAACGACGTTGAAAATAAACTCAACGGTAAAATACATTGACAGAATTTAACGGTGCAGAAAAATATTAAAGGGTAAAATAAAAAGACAATAAAACAAAATAACTTGACTGAAAATGAAATTCAACTCAACATTTAAATTAAAATTATGGACCGTGAAGATAAACAATGAAAGGAGTAAATTGTTCCAAACATTCTGACATTACAGAAATAAAATTCAACATCATGAAAAGTGCTGAAAGTAAACCGTGAACGAGCTATTGGAAGAGGGAAAGAGGCAGAGCCTCTTCCAGGCCGTCTGCTATCCTAAACTAACTACTAAAATCTGATCCAAAATCCCCTTTTTTTTTTCTTCTCTTCTGCCTGCTGGTTTTTATAGCCCAAACTCAGAACATTTTTACCAATTAATGAGCAAGTGGGACCTTCATTTTGTGGTGTCCGTTTCCAGCCCAAGATTCACGTGAATTCCTTCCAACTTTCCACTTCCTCCACTGCCATGTCCGTGAATCAACACTCCATTTACCAATTTAAACTCCAAAACTTCTCTTTTCATGTGGGCCGTGATGTTTGCCAACCTTTCTACAATTCCAGAGAAACCGTGAACTCCTCTCCTTCGTTCCTCATCTCCCAAGCTCTTATGAAAACATGGTGTTCATTCCTTCCAGGTGGCGGCTGCACCTCCATGCTTGCATGCAATGCTTCCAGCCGTGATTTGTGATGTACTGCTGCATCTCCAAACGTGCTGGATCAACACGTTCCAGCTGAATGGTCCTCTTTACTAGATGCTTCATGTTGTGCTCTTGGATGAAGAACCCGTGAGCTTTGTGTAGAGTGGAAGAGCTAAAGAAATCTGCACATCCTAAGCCAAAGTGCCGTGAGTGATGTCTTTCAAGCAACTCATTCATTGTGCAGAAATTTTCCACTTTCACGTGGAACCCTTGCCAAATTCCTTTGCATTATGGTGGCCCCTTAAGACATGCAGTTTAGGCCAAAAGTGGGAGAAGATGGGGCATGTGGGCCGTGGCTCTTGAACAAAGATAAAGTGTCTGCTGCTTTCTTTAATTAAGCTTCACGTATGGAGTTGCAATATGGTCCCCTCCATCATTTCATTTGCAACGTGAATTTATACATAGGACAATGCTATTTTCTTCCAAAACATTTGATAAAACCGTGAGCTGCACTTGGAACTTGGTGGCCCCATCTTTTGTTATCTAATTGAGCTTTGGACATTCCAAAAGAATTGAGGGCCGTGTGCTATGACAATAATTCAGCATTTTGGAGTTTTAATTATGATTTGTTGCCAAGCATCACTAAATGCCAAAAATAAATGGGAGATAAGACCGTGAATGGTGGGCCCCCTATTTGGTTCCAATTTAGATGATTGCCAAATTGTGTTTAACTGTGTGGTGTCGTAGTTGCACCAATAAGTGCTTTAAAATGAATAGCTAGCTCACTTGCAGCCCCTTTATTTTTATTTCACACCACTTTTCATGTGCCGTGTTGCTCTCCTGGAGTTGAATGAAATAATCCATATTTTTCTTCCAATTAAATAGCACAGTGTGTAATCGAATAACCTTCAAATGTCCCAAATTGTATTTCCAAAATTTTCCCTGCAATTACTAATGCAAATAATTAGCTCAAATAATTCAAATTAGTTAAAATAAGAATTTCTGATCGAATTAAGCACAATTAGGAAAAATAGGAAAATAACGGACGATTAAGCACAATTCCCTGATTAATTCTAGTACAATAAACTAAGTGAAGTGAAGAAAATATTGACTCATCAAAATAGACCACACTTAGTCTTTTGCACTCCTGGGCAAAATCAAGACGCAAATCAGGGAATAGTTCACAGATCATTTAGGGAGATGACACAAAACTCAGCAGACAGAAAAATAAAAACTCACAAGAAAAAAACCAAAATTTACAAAGTTCTCAAGAATTCTGGAGAGATAAGAGAAAAGAAGTAGAAATTATCCAACACAAAACAAATAAAGCAGATACTTACAGAAATCATCCAAGCAATTCAATACATAGCAAAATGATTAATCAGTTCAAGAGGTGATTCAAAAATAACGAAACCTCACAGATGCACTAGAGTGTTTCTCTCAAGTGTTTAAGGTAAATCAATGTCACTCAATGCACTCAAGAAAACAAACACAAGTAGACTTGGCAAGTTTCTAATTATCAATACTTAAAACATATGCATGTTCAGATCAAAAGGTCTTTACTGGGTTGTAATGGGGCCAAGGACAGGGGAGGATAAATTTGGATAAGTAGCTATAGCTCAGAAGAAATAGAGGTGCACTAGGAAAAAATGTAAACACAGTGAAATCTCACCCAAACCTCTAATTCAATCCTCTTCTCGACTCCATTATTCACAAAAATTATTTTTCAATTTTTTTTTTCTTTTTCTCATCATTTTTTTTTTATCCTGTCTTCTTTCTTTCTTTTTTTTTTTTTTTTTCACACAACAGGATATAAATTATCATTTCAAAACATGATGAGGAACCAACTAGCCAATTCATCAGAATTCCCAAGGAGACCACACTTATTCACAAAATACTTCTATAGCTCCAGACTTTCCTAAGTTTAAGGTAATCATTTGTGTTTCACTTAGGATCAGTGTATGAGCTTCAACACAAAGAAATATATACAGTATAGGCTCAAAGGGGTTATCAAAGGATAATAACAAGGTAGGCTTATTTGGCTAAAGAGGCTCAAGAATAAAATTGCCTTTATCACTTCCAAAAATGCATATAAATCAAGTATATCAAAAAGAATCAAGCCAAGGCATATGTGCAAGCAATCAAGATACATATCACACAAGAAAGAAAATAAAGTGGCTCAAATCTCACACAGGGTATTTGTCGCAATCAAATGAACCTCTCAAACGTATAATCATCTTTCCAGGCAGAGAAAAGCAAGGATTACAAACTATAAGTATTAAGTAAGTGAAGGAAAAATCTACAACTTAGACCTCATCCAGAAATCAAGAGAAAAATGTAAAATTTATTGCACTCAAGACACACTAAAACAACTTAAAACAGAAAAAATTTAACACTTAAAAACAAAAAATTTAACACACGAAATAAATACTAACAGAACTAACAGAAAAATGCAGAATTTCTCCCCAATAGACCACACTTAAATCACACAATGTCCTCAGTGTGTCACAATCATCAGATTATCAATTTCAGAGCAGCAAATAATATAGACAAGTGCAATAAAAAGTTAGGAAAAATGGGAAGAAATTTTTCAGTAACATCCATCAGCAGATGTTATCAGGGACATCCATCAGCAGATGTCTTAAACACCTAGCACCCATCAGTAGATGCTAATTTTTTTTTCATTTTATTTTATTTTATTTTTTTATTTTTTTATTTTTTTATTTTTTTATTTTTTTTTATTTGAAAAAGGAGACCGGTACTGTGACAACAGTCTCGGTGGCAAAGACCGGAACTGTTGCTACAGTGGAAAGAAATCTGGCTATAAATGAGGCACTCCTCCGCGTCCAGCGCCATTTCCTGACCTAGTCTCTCTCTCTAGTCCTCTCTTCGCTCTCCTCGCTCTCCTCTCTCTCTCTACTCTCTCTGCTCTCTCCTCTCTCTCAGCGTCTGGATCTCTGCAGGGAGCCTCTCCCCCCCGCGTCCGCGTGCTCTGAAGGTGTACGAGCCCTGCAAGGAGCCTCTGCCACTGTGCCAACTGAAGAGTCTGAGTGAGATCCGCGAGGAGCCTCTGCAAGCCTACTTCCCCAGGTAAGTTCTCTGCACCTTGGATCTCTATTTCTTCTTTTTCTGCTTAAGTTTCCAGATCTTTCACTGCTTTCTTTTCCTTTCTCTGCTTTCCAGTCTTTCCCTTTCAGTATTTCCTTTATTTTTCATCTCTGCCCTGCTCTCTTTACTGCTTTCCATCTTCTTTCTGCTTTGATCTCTTGCATGCTCTCCCTCTTTTCCATTTTTTTATTTTTATTTTTTTGAAACTGAAAACACTTAAACACATAAATCACAACTGTCTAAAAACTTAAAGGGTATATCGGCTGGAAACCAGACGTTAATCTCCCTTCGATTGAAGGTATTGTAGAGACAATCGGGTAGAACAACGCCACGTACCCCACTTAAAAATAAATAAACACATAAACATAATATATAAGAACAATATGGACAAGAACAACCGGACAACTGGACGTAGATCCGTTTAGGACCCTTTTGCAAGGACCGTGAAACAGATCTGAGACCAGACACTGAAACATCAAATACAGACTGGACAAAATAAATCTAAAAGGAAACAAGAACAAATAAAGAAAACAGAGAACTAATCTAATTTTTTTTAATGCTTCTTTTTTTTAGTTCTTTTTATTATTTTTTTATGTTTATTTTTTTCTTTTTTTATGTTTTTGTTCTTTTTATTTTTATATTTTTTATTTATGTATTTGTATATTACGAGAGGAAGGATGAGTGATATGGAATCAGAGAGATATACCAGTCAACGATGGCGTCCTACAGATGATCAGATCACGATGATGACCAAAATCTACAACTATGGGGTCACACACCCAAGCCGAGCGCAAGTCGTCGAGATCGCGTCTCGACTAAGGACCTTCGGCGAAGCCACTGAATACAACGTGCACTGCTGGTTTAACAACCATGGCAATCGGGTCAGGCGCTGGCAAGCGGAGATAGACCCCACTGGCACTCTCTTTTCACAACTGCCGCTATACATGTACGGTAAGAACTCTCATCATACCTCCATTGAAATTTTTTTCACTTCCTCTTCTATTATTAACACATGTTTTTTATTTTTTATTTTTTTATTTATTATTTTTTTTTTTGTTTGAAAGAAAACAACTGGGTGATAATGAGGGCACCGAGGCTGCTGAATTTGTTTCCAGTTCCGATCATTATCGATGACGACAGAAATGAACGAGAAATTCCTCCACCAAAGCCTCCGCTCGTGACTTTTCGAACCAGAGCTCCCTCAACGGAGCTCTCCCTTAGACCACCACAACCAGCTCGAGAATTCTTCCAGTTTTAGTGTTTTTTTTTTTTTTTTTTTTTTTTTTTATGTTTTTGCTGGCCGAGTGTGGCCAGAATATGGACAAGGCATGTAATCTGAACAATTATATTTTTTTTTTGTTGTTTTTATTTTTTATGTTTTTATTTATTATGGTGTGTAATATTAACGATCAGAAATGATCGAACAACTTTATTTATGTTTTTATGTATTTTATTTTAATAATCAATGTAAGACAGAATGTTTTCTGCGAACTTGGTAAGTTACAATAAATGCACTCAGATAGTTTCACCTCTCTGCCCTTTATTTGCAAATTCTGCTCTTACGATTATTTATGTTTTAACAAAAACTAAATAAATAAATAAAAACAGAACACATATTAACGAAACAAAATACCAAATAACGAACACAAAATATCAAAGCAGATAGAACACAAATGTCAAAAACAGCAGACAAAACATATATTTACAAAACATACATTAACAAAATATCATACTTAAAACACAACACAAATTTTTATTTTTTTTTTTTTTTTTTTTGAATTTTCGAATTTTTTTTCTTTTTAGTACAAACACTAAAAATCACGAAGCAAATAAAACAAAGAACACATTTTTTTAAATTTTTTTTTTTTTTTTTTTTTTTTTTTTAAAATAATAATTCGAAAACTAAAAAGAAAAGGAAAAACAAACTTAAAAGAAAAACAAAAATCAGAAACTTCCCGAGACCATACTTAAATTACACTGTCCTAAACGTGTTCTAAGCATAAGATCATCAATTAAAACACTAAACAGATAAAGGACAAATGCAATAAAAGTAGGAAAACGGGGAAGAAAGAAAAAGAAAACTCCCCTGGTCAGGGTGGCAGTTGCCAATTTTGGATTTGTAGGGAGATGTTCTTCTCTTCAGGATCCAACATGAAATTGTTGAGGACGAACTGCTTCATCCTCCAGATTTGATCAAGCAGTGAAATGTCCTCCACCGCCGGATCTAAACCACAAATATTGTTACTGAGCGGATTCAGTAGGTGCCTGTTGATCTTCAAACTATCAGTGTCAGCACCTTTGTTTTCCACTGTGGGTGTATGTTGATCAAATTTATACGTACCTCCTGCAACATGGTTAGTGCAATGTGGCACTGCAGAAATTTCATGCAGAGGTATAACACCCCATCCCAATTCATCATACTGAGCCTTAGATAAATCCTCATAACATGAATCAATTTCTAAATTGCATGCAATATTAATCATAGACTCAGATTCATGTTCAGTGCATGAAGAATAACCATTCGAATGTGATAGTAAAAAGCGGTTCTCATCATGCACAGAGGAAAAATTAAAACCAGACTCAGCAAGAATATAGTCATTAGCATACCGATCATCATCACAATCAACATAATAATCAAATTGTGGTATGCTTACCTCCTCTTCCTTGAAGATTTCTAGAGTGTGGGAAGATGAAGGTGGTCTACCTGGTTCAGGATTACTGCTTACTTCTGCCGGGTCCCCAAAATTTTCATCAGTCTCCTCAGGTACAAGAGTGGCCATCTGCCTGATCTGATCACTCAGATTCTGCATGGCAGCTTGAGTTTCCTGCTGGAACTCCATGCTCTCTTGCTTGAACTGCATGTTCCCTTTCTGACTGAATGTTCTGCATTGTCATCTGCTCTAGTAACTCCTTTAATGTAGGTTCAGAAGTAGAAGGCTGAGGAGTTATTTGAATAGGAGAATCATACTGCTGACTCTCATATTGTGGAACTGGCTCCCAAAGAGAGCTCTCAGAAATTGGATGATGGAACATATTGTTCTCATCATAAAAATCAGCAGATTTAAAATCAAAGTAATATGCAGAATAAGAATCATAATCACAGACATTGGCAGAATAAGCATTATTCACAACATTAAAATAGGTAGACATGGAAAAATAAAAAGTAAAAACTAAAAACTAAAAATTACGAATCAGATAAAACAAAACACATTTATACATGCTACAAGCACACACAAGACAGAACATCAATAGTAAAAATTTTTAATTAATTTTTAATTAATTTTTTTTTTTTTAATTTTAAATTTTTTTTTTTAATAACAACTAAATACAGAACATAGCACAATAAAAATATAAAAGACAAAACATATATATTAACACAACATAATCGAAAAACACAACAAAAATCTAAAACAAGAACCTGGAACTGAAGTGACAACGCCGCCAAAATTTGCTGAAGGTGTCGTTGTCGCCTACAAAAATACAAAACACAAAACACACAAAAGACACATATTAACAGAACAAAAATTTACACAACAAAAATCTAAAACCAAACCTCCATTGGTCCCCGGCAACGGCGCCATTTTTGACGAACGGGTCGCACCGCTCACAAAAGTTGATTGCACGAAAATAATGCAGTATATTTTCTAGGAAGTGACTCCTAGGTCGTCTCTCAAGGACCAAATATGGGTTAAGTCTTAGATCTAACACGAAGTGGGGGGGGTTTGTGGATATTTTTGGATGCGAAAAATATAAATTAAAACTGGAAATTAAATAAGACAACAAAATTGAAAATACTGAAATAAATTTAAAAGATGGTAAAACCAAACGGTAAAAGACGGTAAAAGTGAAAAATGAAAAATTCAACAGTGTTTGAATTTAAAATGCTGAAAGAATATACATGCAGAAAACATAACAGCAGTGTAAATAAATTTTACCCAAAGCAACAGTGAAAATGAATAGTAAAAACGACGTTGAAAATAAACTCAACGGTAAAATACATTGACAGAATTTAACGGTGCAGAAAAATATTAAAGGGTAAAATAAAAAGACAATAAAACAAAATAACTTGACTGAAAATGAAATTCAACTCAACATTTAAATTAAAATTATGGACCGTGAAGATAAACAATGAAAGGAGTAAATTGTTCCAAACATTCTGACATTACAGAAATAAAATTCAACATCATGAAAAGTGCTGAAAGTAAACCGTGAACGAGCTATTGGAAGAGGGAAAGAGGCAGAGCCTCTTCCAGGCCGTCTGCTATCCTAAACTAACTACTAAAATCTGATCCAAAATCCCCTTTTTTTTTTCTTCTCTTCTGCCTGCTGGTTTTTATAGCCCAAACTCAGAACATTTTTACCAATTAATGAGCAAGTGGGACCTTCATTTTGTGGTGTCCGTTTCCAGCCCAAGATTCACGTGAATTCCTTCCAACTTTCCACTTCCTCCACTGCCATGTCCGTGAATCAACACTCCATTTACCAATTTAAACTCCAAAACTTCTCTTTTCATGTGGGCCGTGATGTTTGCCAACCTTTCTACAATTCCAGAGAAACCGTGAACTCCTCTCCTTCGTTCCTCATCTCCCAAGCTCTTATGAAAACATGGTGTTCATTCCTTCCAGGTGGCGGCTGCACCTCCATGCTTGCATGCAATGCTTCCAGCCGTGATTTGTGATGTACTGCTGCATCTCCAAACGTGCTGGATCAACACGTTCCAGCTGAATGGTCCTCTTTACTAGATGCTTCATGTTGTGCTCTTGGATGAAGAACCCGTGAGCTTTGTGTAGAGTGGAAGAGCTAAAGAAATCTGCACATCCTAAGCCAAAGTGCCGTGAGTGATGTCTTTCAAGCAACTCATTCATTGTGCAGAAATTTTCCACTTTCACGTGGAACCCTTGCCAAATTCCTTTGCATTATGGTGGCCCCTTAAGACATGCAGTTTAGGCCAAAAGTGGGAGAAGATGGGGCATGTGGGCCGTGGCTCTTGAACAAAGATAAAGTGTCTGCTGCTTTCTTTAATTAAGCTTCACGTATGGAGTTGCAATATGGTCCCCTCCATCATTTCATTTGCAACGTGAATTTATACATAGGACAATGCTATTTTCTTCCAAAACATTTGATAAAACCGTGAGCTGCACTTGGAACTTGGTGGCCCCATCTTTTGTTATCTAATTGAGCTTTGGACATTCCAAAAGAATTGAGGGCCGTGTGCTATGACAATAATTCAGCATTTTGGAGTTTTAATTATGATTTGTTGCCAAGCATCACTAAATGCCAAAAATAAATGGGAGATAAGACCGTGAATGGTGGGCCCCCTATTTGGTTCCAATTTAGATGATTGCCAAATTGTGTTTAACTGTGTGGTGTCGTAGTTGCACCAATAAGTGCTTTAAAATGAATAGCTAGCTCACTTGCAGCCCCTTTATTTTTATTTCACACCACTTTTCATGTGCCGTGTTGCTCTCCTGGAGTTGAATGAAATAATCCATATTTTTCTTCCAATTAAATAGCACAGTGTGTAATCGAATAACCTTCAAATGTCCCAAATTGTATTTCCAAAATTTTCCCTGCAATTACTAATGCAAATAATTAGCTCAGATAATTCAAATTAGTTAAAATAAGAATTTCTGATCGAATTAAGCACAATTAGGAAAAATAGGAAAATAACGGACGATTAAGCACAATTCCCTGATTAATTCTAGTACAATAAACTAAGTGAAGTGAAGAAAATATTGACTCATCAAAATAGACCACACTTAGTCTTTTGCACTCCTGGGCAAAATCAAGACGCAAATCAGGGAATAGTTCACAGATCATTTAGGGAGATGACACAAAACTCAGCAGACAGAAAAATAAAAACTCACAAGAAAAAAACCAAAATTTACAAAGTTCTCAAGAATTCTGGAGAGATAAGAGAAAAGAAGTAGAAATTATCCAATACAAAACAAATAAAGCAGATACTTACAGAAATCATCCAAGCAATTCAATACATAGCAAAATGATTAATCAGTTCAAGAGGTGATTCAAAAATAACGAAACCTCACAGATGCACTAGAGTGTTTCTCTCAAGTGTTTAAGGTAAATCAATGTCACTCAATGCACTCAAGAAAACAAACACAAGTAGACTTGGCAAGTTTCTAATTATCAATACTTAAAACATATGCATGTTCAGATCAAAAGGTCTTTACTGGGTTGTAATGGGGCCAAGGACAGGGGAGGATAAATTTGGATAAGTAGCTATAGCTCAGAAGAAATATTCACAAAAATTATTTTTCAATTTTTTTTTTTCTTTTTCTCATCATTTTTTTTTTATCCTGTCTTCTTTCTTTCTTTTTTTTTTTTTTTTCACACAACAGGATATAAATTATCATTTCAAAACATGATGAGGAACCAACTAGCCAATTCATCAGAATTCCCAAGGAGACCACACTTATTCACAAAATACTTCTATAGCTCCAGACTTTCCTAAGTTTAAGGTAATCATTTGTTTTTCACTTAGGATCAGTGTATGAGCTTCAACACAAAGAAATATATACAGTATAGGCTCAAAGGGGTTATCAAAGGATAATAACAAGGTAGGCTTATTTGGCTAAAGAGGCTCAAGAATAAAATTGCCTTTATCACTTCCAAAAATGCATATAAATCAAGTATATCAAAAAGAATCAAGCCAAGGCATATGTGCAAGCAATCAAGATACATATCACACAAGAAAGAAAATAAAGTGGCTCAAATCTCACACAGGGTATTTGTCGCAATCAAATGAACCTCTCAAACGTATAATCATCTTTCCAGGCAGAGAAAAGCAAGGATTACAAACTATAAGTATTAAGTAAGTGAAGGAAAAATCTACAACTTAGACCTCATCCAGAAATCAAGAGAAAAATGTAAAATTTATTGCACTCAAGACACACTAAAACAACTTAAAACAGAAAAAATTTAACACTTAAAAACAAAAAATTTAACACACGAAATAAATACTAACAGAACTAACAGAAAAATGCAGAATTTCTCCCCAGTAGACCACACTTAAATCACACAATGTCCTCAGTGTGTCACAATCATCAGATTATCAATTTCAGAGCAGCAAATAATATAGACAAGTGCAATAAAAAGTTAGGAAAAATGGGAAGAAATTTTTCAGTAACATCCATCAACAGATGTTATCAGGGACATCCATCAGCAGATGTCTTAAACACCTAGCACCCATCAGTAGATGCTAATTTTTTTTTTCATTTTATTTTATTTTATTTTTTTATTTTTTTATTTTTTTATTTTTTTATTTTTTTTTATTTGAAAAAGGAGACCGGTACTGTGACAACAGTCTCGGTGGCAAAGACCGGAACTGTTGCTACAGTGGAAAGAAATCTGGCTATAAATGAGGCACTCCTCCGCGTCCAGCGCCATTTCCTGACCTAGTCTCTCTCTCTAGTCCTCTCTTCGCTCTCCTGGCTATAAATGTGGGAAGTATTTGTTCAAGAACTTTGTCACCATAACTTCCCACTCTGTAAAGCTCCCTTCTGGAAAAGAGTTCAACCAAAGCTTAGCATTGCCTCCTAATGAGAATGGAAACAGGATAAGTTTGATTGCTTCGTCAAGCACCCCATTTATCTTCACTGTATTGCAAATTTCATTAAATGTTGTGAGGTGCTCATATGGGCTTTCATGAGACAACCCATTAAATTGATTACTCTTAACCAGCTGGATCAACGCCGGTTTCACCTCCATCTTGGCTGCATTGACCCTCGGTCTTGCTATGCTGTTAAAATGTTGAGAGCCAACCACATTGGTGTAATCTGCAAGAGTCCGTCTAACATTATTATTCTCCATCTCCTCAGTGCTATGGTGAGAACCTTGTGGTGAAGGTTGTGAAAGATCTTCCGGAGGAGGGAAAAGCTCTCTAGATGTACGAATTCTGATGTACGGATTCTTCTCCTCCGTCTACTCTCGTCTAAGCCTTCAAGAAGAGGTTCCGAGGTTTTCTTGCTTCTAGTTTGAATTGCTTCCTGCATACACAAGAAAACAAGTCCCTAGAAAAATTTGTTAGCACAAAAAGATATAGAAGAAGATATAAAATAAGAGATAAGAAGAAAAAATAAAAACAGAAAAATAAAAATAAAAACAGAAAACAGAAAAAATAAAATAAAATAAAATAATAACTGAAAAAAAATGAAAACAGAAAATAAAATAAAATAAAATAAAATAAAATAAAATAAAAACTGAAAAATAAAAACAGAAAATAAAAACAAAAATTCAAATTTCAAAATTCAAAATTCAAGTCAAAGATAACCAATAATCACACAAATAAACTAGTTAAACCACGAGTCCCCGGCAACGACGCCAAAAACTTGATGACAAATTTATGAAAACCGAAAAACAGTGCCAAAAACTTGTTTAACAATCGGCAAGTGTGACCGAATTGTATCAAGTAATAAAACTCGATAAGACCAAGTATTGTTCTCCCAAAGGACTCACGACCTAGTTAGTTATATGATTTGTTGATTATTTAAGACTTATTAACAATTGATTGTAGGTTTTAAATGCAAGAGACAATAATTAAACATGTATGCATGAATTTGATCAATGGAAAAGAGGAATACAAACACTTTAATGAATTAGATGGATGAGTATGTTGTTGGGGTTATCAATTTCATCTTATCCACTCTCGTATACTTTTAGGAATTCATCATTCTTTCCATCAATGCTAATGCCACTATCTAAATCACCTTGCAAGAAGGCCTATCCTTAATTACGAGTTCATACAATTCCTAGCATTCCTAATAATTAATTCTTAAGTGCAGAAGCTTAACGGCAACCAACCCTCATATTCCTATGTCTAGGCAATATGCTATCGGGATAAATTCCCCGGATCTAGATTTCCCCGTACGTTCCCATATCGACAAAATCAATAATCATGGCATTGAATGAGTTAAACAATGCAAGCTTTAAGCAAAGAGAAAAAAACCTAACTAATGATGAAAGAAAGCATGTATCTTAAAATAAGATGTTAACACAAATTCCATATATTAGAGTTTCACAAGACTACATTGATTCCCCAACAACAATACAAAGTTTAGTTCACCATATTCGTGGTGAAACAAGATGAACAATAATGAAAGAATGGAAGAGATAGAAAAACCCTAGAAAGAGAAGAGGAGAGTCGTCACCATCTCCCAATCTACCCCTAAGGGGTGAAAAGTGTGTTTCTGCTTCCTCCCAACCAAAGATACAAACCCTAGGACGTCCTAAAGCTTATATACTATTCTAAAAATACAGAAAATTAGGCCCAAGCCCATAAAAGTAACAGAAAACTGGTCCAAGCCCACTTAGAATGGCGCTCAGCGGTATTTTACCGCTGAGCGGTAATAGCGCATGATCCATTTTGCCCCCAGCTGCTATTTTTGCCCCTCAGCGGTGATTTTGGCACCTGAAAAGTGCCGCTCAGCGGTATTTTACCGCTCAACGAAACTTTTTTTGTATTCTTGTTGACTTTTCAGCATTCTGGTTGACTGATTGACTTTTCTGATTGACTTTTTTGGTTTCTGGTTGACTTTTTAGCATTCCAATCATTCGGTACTTCAATTCTTCTTTTAAATCATTCAATTAGCCTACAAAATCAAGGGAATCTTGCACAAAACCATTAAATTCACTTTTAACTCTCTTATTCACAAAACTAAAGCAAAAATATGAGTTCAAGCTAGTTTCTAAGTCTTAAAGGTTGCTTTTAGTATCAATTTTAGGTATAAAAATAACAGTTTTTCAACTGTTATCAGTACACAAAGGAGTTTGCTTCGCTAAAGTATTGTCCAACATGTGGTTTATCCCGTTTTAAAAAGAAATCTGACAGAAACACTGCTGATGAAGGTAATGATGGTGCACTTGCTAAGGTGATGTGGTATTTGCCTATAATACCTATGTTCAAGCGTATGTTTTTTGTTAAAGAAGATGCAAAGAACCTTAAATGGCACTTTGACGAAAGAAAGTGCGATAATCTTCTTCGACACCTTGCTGATTCACCCCAATGGAAAAAGATTGATGAACAATTTCCGTAATTTGGTGCAGATCCAAGAAACTTAAGACTTGCACTTGCAACTGATGGTATGAATCCTTATGGAAAATTAAGTAGCAAACACAATTCATGGCCAATTATGTTGATGATTTACAATCTTTCTCCTATGTTGTGCATGAAGAGAAAATATGTGATGTTGTCCATGATGATATCGGGTCCTAGACAACCTGGAAATGACATTGATGTTTACTTAAAACCTTTAATTGATAATTTGAAATTCTTGTGGGAAGAAGGGGTCGACGTGTTTGATTCACATGTTCAACAACAGTTATGTTTGCGTGCAATGTTGTTTTGCACTATAAATGATTTCCCAGCGTATGGAAACTTGAGCGATTATAGTGTTAAAGGTCATTTTACATGTCCCATATGTGAAGAAAACACTAGTTACCTTCAATTGAAGCATGGACGGAAGACGGTATATACAAGACATCAAAAATTCCTTCCTTGTAATCACCCTTATCGTAGATTGAAAAAAACATTTAATGGAAGTGCTGAGGATGAGGTTGTGTGATGCATGTTAGACATTGTATTGATGTGATGCATGTTGAAAAAAAATTTTGTGACAGTGTCATCGGAACTTTATCAAACGTCAAAGGGAAGAGCAAAGACGGAATAAAAGTGTGACAAGATTTGGCTGACATGGGAATCCGATCTGAGTTACATCCACAAATAATAGGAAGACGCACCTATCTGCCCCTAGCCTGTCACACACTTTCTAAACAAGAAAAACAAAGTTTTTGTAACTGTTTAAGAAGTTTGAAGGTTCCACAAGGTTATTCTTCAAATATTAGTAACCTTGTTTCTATACAAGAGTTAAAGTTAGTTGGTTTAAAGTCTCACGATTGTCATGTATTGATGCAACAATTGTTACATGTTGTTAATAGAGGCATATTACCTCCTTCTGTTAGGGGTATTCTGACACGCCTGAGTTTGTTCTTTAATGCCATTTGCAAGAAAGTTGTTGACCCTCGAGGTTTAGATGAATTGGAAAATGAAGGAATAAGCCTACTGATGGCAACCCCTTTAGGGACTTCCCATCCAAAGAAGTATCAACTTCATTCTAAGACCAAGAAAGGGAAGTTGAATAAAGGACTTAATCTTTTCTTTCTAAGTCTTAGCTTGTTCTTCTTTAACTAAATATCTTTACCTTGTTTTGTTGGCCAAATAATAAAGACTTGGAATCATATAATGATGCTGCCAAAGAAGCCTTGCTACTGCACATGAATTAGCCAAGTTAGAAACACATTTTACATGTGCATCATGTGGAACACAAGTCAACCGTGTGGCTTCCCTAATTCAGCACATGTTCAATAAAGTGCACATTAAACACATGGCCTGGAAGGAGCTCCTGCACGTTTGGATTCTGCACGTTTTAAATATAGCTGATGTAGCTTTCATAGCACACTTCCAAAGCTCATCTTTGCCTATAAAAAGAGAGCTCATCCATTGTAAATTCAACTTGATTTGTAGTAAAGAAATGCTGCCAATTTTCAGCTTTTACTCTCAAGTTCAACCTTGTGCATTGTTATCTTGCACCTCCTCTAGCTTCTTTCCCCTTTGGAAAGCCTACTGAGTTAGAAATCTACCAAAACATCCATTCAAACACCACCAGACAATTTCACAAACACCTTGAGTGCGCTCCGAACTTCCACTGTTTTCTCTCAGTCCGCTGCTACTTCTCTGAGTTTTGGAGCTTCTTCTGCATGTCTAGGAGTAGCTTCCATCATTTGGTATCAAGAGCTAGCACGTCCACGCTTTTCTTCAAGAGATAAGCCTCTCTTTTGTTCAATTTTCGTTTCTGTCATGTGCTGTCAAACTCTGTCACTGTTTTAGAATTTTTTTTTATTCTGTTTTGGTTTAATTCGTGTCTGTGAGTGCTGTAATCATGCATTTGCTTTTCCTTAGTGTTTGTTGATCATTTTAAACGGTGAAAATTGTTTGTATGAGTTCATTCCAGCTTTCAAAGTCATTTTCTAGTTTTGTCTAATGTCATGTGCCTATGTGCAGTTTTAACTTCTGTCAGCATGCGTTTGAATCTGTTCTGCTGTAAATTTTTCGTTTAATTTGAGTTCCAGTGCATGTGTAGCCATAGATGAATCATATAAGGCAATGACACAATGTCTAGCCTTGATTATATGTGCTAAATCAGTCCACACATGATTCTGTAATCACAAATCTGCATCAAATTTGCTTCTCTGGTTTGATCACGTGCAATCTGTTTTGTCTAGATTTCTTTGCATCTAAAGCTTTGAACAGGTTTATTTGGTGATGTTAAACATGTTCCAGGCAGTGCCAACCAGTATTAATCACTACAATGCAATAAGCATAGTTGAGTTCCTCAAAAATCTGGTTTTAAGTGCTATCACAGTTTTCATTCAATCTTTTTCACCGTGATTGTTGTCTTTGATGTGTCTTAGGTGTTTAAAATTCTTCTAGCTGATATTCTGCAGTTAAATCTAGTGTTAGGACTTTCCTAGAGTCATTGTGTGTGGTTTCAAATTGTTATTTCCATGCTTTCAAAATCTGATGCAGTTTTGGTCCAATGTCTTGAATTTTGGCAACTGCTACTGTCATACAAAGCTGCTAGCTGCTTCTATGCATTATGAACAATTGAACAAGTGTATTTTGTCATTTTCAACTTGTGTGCACTGTTCAAATGGTCATTAAGTTTTTGTAACTGCTTAAGAAGTTTGAAGGTTCCACAAGGTTATTCTTCAAATATTAGTAACCTTGTTTCTATACAAGAGTTAAAGTTAGTTGGTTTAAAGTCTCACGATTGTCATGTATTGATGCAACAATTGTTACATGTTGTTATTCGAGGCATATTACCTCCTTCTGTTAGGGGTATTCTGACACGCCTGAGTTTGTTCTTTAATGCCATTTGCAAGAAAGTTGTTGATCCTCGAGGTTTAGATGAATTGGAAAATGAAGGAATAAGCCTACTATGTCAATTGGAGATGTATTTTCCACCTTCTTTTTTTGATATCATGGTACATTTGATTGTTCATCTAGTAAGAGAAATTCGAATATGTGGGTCGGTCTTCTTAACATGGATGTGCCCAGTTGAAAGATACATGAAGATCTTAAAGGGATATGTCAAGAATCAGTATAGACCATAAGCTTCAATCATAGAGCGATACGTTGCAGAGGAAGCCATTGAATTTTGTTCAAGTTATATGCCATTGATGACAACTTTATGAACACCGAAAAACGGCGCCAAAAACTTGTTTAACAATCGGCAAGTGTGACCGAATCGTATCAAGTAATAAAACTCGGTAAGACCAAGTATCGTTCTCCCAAAGGACTAACGGCCTAGTTTAGCTATATGATTTGTTGATTATTTAAGACTTAGAACAAATTGATTGTAGGTTTAAATGCAAAAGACAGTAATTAAATATGTATGCATGAATTTGATCAATGGAGAAAAATAGAATACAAACACTTCAATGAATTAGATGGATGAGTATGTTGTTGGATGAATATGTTGTGCGTGAGTTGTTTTCTTCCCCTCAACGGCCTTTTCACCCCTCAGCGGATCCACCATGATTGCTTGAGTGCCGCTCAGCGGTAAACTGCCATTGAGCGGTAATTTCGACTTCTCCTTTTGCACTTTTTGATGTCTTTTTTGATTCCATTTCTATCCTTCTTAACTTCTTTCACTAAATTCACCTTAAAACCTGCATAAAACACTGAAATCAAGCATAAACCTGGCCAACTCTCTTATTTCTGAAAATATAACCAAAAGCATGATTTCAAGCTAGTTTCTGAGTATTAAAGGTTGCTTTTAATATCAATTTCAAGCATGAAAATAACAGTTCTTCAACTGTTATCACAACCCCAAACTTAGAACTTTGCTTGTCCTCAACCAAAGAAGATGTAACTCAATCTTCTACAAATCCATACAATGGTTCACTCCATTCAAAATTTCTCTTTTCAAGATAAAGTACAAACTTCAATTCAACTAATGCAAAGATTTCAATCAAGACATGCACATGCTTTGGTGTTCACAAAGTCACTTAATATCCAACAAATGCTATTTTTCATGAATGATCAATCAACTAAGCATAGATGTTCATGTGCTCATGGAATATTTCCTCACTAGGTAAAGTGTTTCACTCAAACACAAGTGTATAAGAGGTATTCACTCATTCACTCTACTATCACAATGTCATATGAATCAACTTTGTCTTTCATTTAACCACAATAAAAAACAATTACAAGCAAGCATCATCACAAGGACTTTTCATTGGCTTATAACGTGGCTGGGCTAACAAGAAAATTGGTTTTTCTAGATCACAAAACCCTTGAGTTAAGAAAATCATATAAACACAACCATTCTTACTTATTCCCAACTTTCCTTTGCATTGAGCTTTGCTTTTTCTTTTCTTTTCTTTCTCTTTTTCTTTTTCTTTTCACATACTTATTTCTTAACTCTTAGCTTAATGCTTTCAATTTCCCTTTCTATTTTCTAACAACCCCAAACTTGAACATTTGTCAATACCACAAAATATTTTCTACTTAACTCAAGGTAAATCTTTTCAACAAGTGTTTTCAAATCATGTTCAAGGCTACGGGTTCAAAGGATAGAACACAAAGTGTTCTCTATAGTGGGCTAACTTCATGAATTTGGCTAATAAAAGGGTTACCAACAAATGGCCTTGATCATATGATGCAAACAAGCAATTGATTCAATCATAGAAAACCTGGGCAAAATCATTCATGCTTTCAAAGTAATAGCATTCAATCTCAAAACCTCACATATAAGCTCATTCACATTTGACATACACATCCTGCTTAACATTACAATCATAATCACAACATCATGCATTTGTTAACAAAGCTTGTGAATCACCTGTATAAGCATTTAATGTGCACATCTCAACATCAATCAATCTCAAAGCATCATCAAGCATTACTTATCAAACAATCACAATCATAAGCAAACCATCATAACAGACAAAGTTTCCAATTGAGTACATCAAACCCTATTCTAAAAACAAAAGTAAATAAGTTCAGAACACTAAACCAAACAAAAGCATAAGTCTTGCTCTAGTTATGATAGCATTCATCAGTAAATGCTATCTCAACTCCTCCTCAATATGAGTTGTCCTCTGTATCCTCCTCTTTTTCCTGATCTTCAGCATCCTCAAATGCATCATCTTCATCATCATCTTCATCCATCTCCATAGCTGAAGCTTCAGCTGCTTCAGCTCTGCCTCCTTGTACCTGCTCTTCTGGCTAAACTACCACATTATGAAACTCCTTCATAGTCCACTTGTGAGCTGGAGGTGTATCATACATTCCAACAATCATCTCAGCAGTGGCCACCTGCCCTCTATGGATAGACTGTTGCACCTATAAGAGACATGTACATGTCCCTCATTTGGAAAGGTTCTACTTCATGTGTCTCAGCAGATACCCGACTCTGTGCTTGCCCTCTTTCTTTGCGAGTACGGCGTGATGGAACTGGCTGAGCTGCTTCCTCACCTCCACAGTATTGTCTATAATAGGCCTCATCAATTGCTTTCCTTGGCCTTTCAAATGGTGGAGCAGAAGTATCCACCCCAGCTATCTTGTAGAGGTGTGTGATTAAAGAAGGATGTCCTAAGGGTGCTTTATTATTTGTTGTGTTAGCGCACACCCTGATCTCATCAGCTATTACCTGCCCAATATTAACATTCAAGTTCTTGATTGCACAGTAAAGGAGGAGTGCCCTGCTAAGAGTGATGTCTGACACATGAGAACATGTCTGAATGTTGGCATGAGAAAATGCCATCCAATACTTTGCAAGAGGAGTCAACTCAGTCCTCCTAATGTTCACCACAGAGCCAGTTCTATTCCTTTGAAAATGTCCTCCAAGTACACATAGAACTCTCTCCACATCATCAAAATCAGCGCCTTCTTCCATACAGAGAACAAACTAGCATTGCTCACTAGCCCACATAGTATCCAAGAAGTTGTTGATGGAATCAGGATCATACCTAATAGCACGGCCTCTGACATAGCCTTGGTAGTTCTCAGGTGGATAATCACCAATCTTTCGTGCATTAGTGTAGAATTCTTTCACCACAGCTATATTGGTAGGTGTAGGGTATGTGGCTAGCTTCCCCCAATCATTCCCTAACAATTGCTCTCCAAATTGAGGAGCAAAGTTAGGTATCATTCCAACCTTTCTCTCCATAAGGAGTCTCCTATCTTGGACCACCTTAAAGTGCTTCTCATGTTTGCGAGATAGGAACCTACTAGAATGGTGTTGTTCTGGTTCCTTTTCTTTTCTTTTGGATGCCATGGTCTTCATTCTTTTCCCTGAAGAGGATGCCATTCCTACATCAAACACAGATACAATTTGCTTTGCCCTTGAACGTTGTTACGGAAATGAATGAAAGAGCTTCACTTTAATTTCGATGATTTACTCATTGGCCTTTTCATTTTTTCTGGTTCATACACTTGTTATTGATGTTTAAGTCTATCTTTGCATTGTCCAACGTTGCACGGTGATTGATAGGAGAAATGTATAAGCACACAGTTGCACGTTCATGAGGGGTTAGATCCAAAGATTTTATTTTCTTTATTAGCTTCAAGCTTGCACCGAACTCATTTGGTTGTTTTTGAGATTGAAGACAAGCTTTCCCATAGACTAATTGAAACGGTGATAATCCCATAGACGTCTTCATTGCCGTCCTGTAAGCCCAAAGAGCATCATCTAATTTAAGTGACCAAACTTGAACATTTAACAATACCACACAAGATCTTCTACTTAACTCAAGGTAAAGATTTTCAATCAAGGGTTTCAGTGTATGTTCAAGGCTAAGGGTTCAAAGGTTAGAACACAAAGTGTTCTCTTTTAGTAGGCTAACTTTATGAATTTGGCCAATAAAAAGGGTTTCAACAAAAACGGCCTTGATCACATGATGCAAAACAAGCAATTGATTCAATCATATAAAACCTGGGCAAAGTCATTCATGCTTTCAAAGTAATAGCATTCAACCAATAACAACTCTGGAGCTCAAAACCTCACATATAAGCTCATTCACATTTGACATACACATCCTGCTTAATTTCACAATCACAATCATGATATCATGCATTTGTTCACAAAGCTTGTGAATCACCTGTATAAGCATTTTATGTGCACATCATCTCAACATCAATTAATCAATAAGCATCATCAAGCATTACTTATCACACAATCACAGTTAATAGCAAACCATCATAATAAACCAGGTGTTCAATAGAGTACATTAAACCCTAATCTAAAAACAAAAACAACTTACAAAATACTGGGTTGCCTCCCAGTAAGCGCTTGTTTAACGTCCCGAGCTTGACCCAAACCTTCAAGGATCAACCAACAACATCATTGTGGAACATTGTTGCACCTCTCCCCCTAGATAGGGCTTGAGACGTTGACCATTTACCACCCAACTTCTCTGTGGATCATCAGCAGATGGATTAAATATTTCAATTGCTCCATGTGGATGCACTTCTTTGATCACAAATGGTCCTGTCCATTTTGACTTCAGCTTCCCAGGAAATATCTTCAATCTTGAATTGAACAATAGTACCTGTTGTCCTGGATTGAAAACTCTATTCACCAACTTCCTGTCATGATAAAATTTCATTTTGTCTTTGTAAGCCTTGGATGAATCATATGCATGTAAGCGCATTTCTTCAAGCTCCAAAATCTGCCGTCTGCGTGTACATTGAGTGTCATAAGGATCAAAATTCAAGAATTTCAAAGCCCATAATGCTCTATGCTCCAATTCGACTGGCAAATGGCATGCTTTCCCATAGACTAATTGAAATGGTGATAATCCCATAGAAGTCTTCATTGTTGTCCTATAAGCCCAAAGAGCATCATCCAATTTGAGAGACCAATCCTTCCTTGATGAAGTCACTATTTTTTCCAGGATTCTTTTTATCTCCCTGTTGGATACCTCAGCTTGTCCATTGGTTTGTGGATGATAAGGTGCAGCTACCTTATGCTTTACTCCATAGTGTTTGAGTACTTTCTCTAGCTGATAATTGCAAAAATGAGATCCTCCATCACTAATCAACACTCTTGGAGTGCCAAATCGTGAGAATATCTGCCTCTTCAAAAATTTAATTACCGTGCTAGCATCATTTTTAGGACAAGCTAATGCTTCCACCCATTTACTCACATAATCCACCGCTACCAGAATATATTCATTGTTGAAAGATGGAGGGAAGGGTCCAACAAAGTCAATACCCCAGCAATCAAAAACCTCAACCTCTAAAATACCTTGTAAAGGCATCTCATGACGTTTAGTGATTGTCCCTGCTCTTTGACATTTATCACAATTCCTAGCATGGTTATGAGCATCTTTAAACAAAGTTGGCCAATAAAATCCTGATTGAAGGACTTTTGCTGTTGTTCTTTCTCCATTAAAATGTCCTCCATAAGGTGAATCATGACAATGCCAGAGAATTCCTTCTGCTTCTTCATTTGTAACACATCTCCTCAGAAGATTATCTGCTCCAATTTTGAACAAATATGGATCGTCCCACACAAACTGCTTGGCATCATGCAGAAATTTCTTTCTCTGTTGCCAAGTTAAATCTTCCGGCATGACTCTTGCAGCTTTGAAATTTGCCATATCAGCAAACCAGGCCCTCTGCTGAATATACATGAGTGATTCATCTGAAAAAGATTCCCAGATTGCAGGCTCCTTGCTAGTGACCTCATTGTTGACTAACCGTGACAAATGATCAGCAATTAAGTTCTCACTTCCTTTCTTATCACGGATTTCTACATCAAATTCTTGCAACAGTAATACCCATCTAATCAGACGTGGCTTAGAATCTGGTTTTGTCAACAAATATTTGATAGCTGCATGATCTGTGTAGACAATCACCTTAGACCCAATAAGATAAGGTCTAAATTTCTCTAGAGCGTATACAATGGCAAGAAACTCTTTCTCTGTGGTAGCATAATTCAATTGAGCATCATTCAGCACCTTGCTAGCATAATAAATTGGGTGAAACTTTTGTTCTTTCCTTTGGCCAAGGACAACTCCTATTGCATAATCACTTGCATCACACATCAATTCAAAATTTTGATTCCAATCTGGTGCTACAATTACTGGAGCTGATACTAGTTTCTGCTTCAATATATCAAAAGCTTTCAGGCAGTCTTCATTCATCACAAAAGGAGCATCCTTCATCAAAAGATTACTCAATGGTTTAGCAATTTTTGAGAAATCTTTGATGAATCTTCTATAGAACCCAGCATGACCAAGAAAACTCCTAATTCCCCTTACATTTGTTGGTGGAGGCAGTTTCTCAATGACTTCTACTTTGGCTTTATCCACCTCAATTCCTTTAGCAGAAATTTTATGCCCCAGTACAATCCCTTCAGTTACCATGAAATGACATTTCGCCCAATTCAAAACCAGATTTGTCTGAACACATCTTTTGAGGACCGTGTTCAAATTAGCTAAACATCTTTGGAAAGAATTTCCAAAAACTGAGAAGTCATCCATGAATACTTCAATGCATTTTTCTAGAAGATCAGAAAAGATTGCCTGCATACACCTCTGAAACGTAGCTGGAGCATTACATAATCCAAAAGGCATCTTTCTATATGCAAAGATACCAAAAGGACAAGTAAAAGCCGTCTTCTCCTGGTCTTTTGGATCTACCACAATTTGATTATATCCAGAATATCCATCTAGAAAACAATAGAAAGCCTGCCCTGATAACCTTTCTAGCATCTGATCCATGAAGGGAAGAGGAAAATGATCTTTCCTAGTAGCTTTATTTAGCTTCCTATAATCAATGCACATACGCCAGCCAGTAACCGTCCGAGTAGGAATAAGCTCATTCTTATCATTATAAATTACTGTCATCCCACCTTTCTTTGGAACCACCTGTACTGGACTCACCCATTCACTGTCAGAGATTGGATAGATGATACCAGCTTCTAGCAGTTTCAACACTTCTTTTCTGACCACCTCCTTCATGACAGGATTTAACCTTCTCTGCGGTTGAGCACTTGGTTTATAGTCCTCTTCCATAAAAATCCTGTGCATGCAATAAGTTGGGCTTATACCTTTGAGATCTGATATTGACCACCCAATTGCTTCTTTGTTGGCTTTCAGAATTTCTATCAACTGCTCTTCTTCTTGTAAAGATAAAGAGTTATTGATGATGACTGGCTTTGTATCACCCTCTTCTAAAAACACATATTTCAGATGTGATGGCAATCTTTTTAATCCTGGTGACTGTGCTTTGATTGTTTCTTCCTTATCAATTGTTTCAAATATTGGATCTTCTTCTGGACTCTTTTTCAATGTTTCCAAGTCCATCAGACATTCATCAATCAATTTCTCTTCTTCTTCATCCAAATCTTCACATGCATCAATGAGAGTTTTTTCCAATGGTGCAATATTACGCACCATTCTTTCTTGAACCATACAAACTTCATCAAGTTCATCAAATTGAAAGCATGCTTTATCATCATTTGGATATGTCATGGCCTTGGATACATCAAAAGTGACCTCTTCATCATCAACTCTCAGTTTAAGCTTACCATTCTCTACATCAATCAGAACTCTAGCAGTCTTCATAAAAGGTCTCCCACGAATAAGAGGAACATCACTAGTTCCTTCCATCTCCATCACAATAAAATCCACTGGAAATACAAATTTGTCAACCTTCACTAGAACATCTTCAACCACTCCATATGGATATTTAAGAGACCTGTCTGCCAATTGAAGAGCCATTCTGGTTGGTTTAATTTCCAACCCCTGAATTGTTCTGCACATGGATAACGGCATTAGATTAATGCTAGCTCCCAAATCAATCAATGCTCTTCCAACTTTCACATCTCCTATGGTGCATGGAATGGTGAAGCTTCCTGGGTCTTTAAGTTTAGGAGGTAGTTTCTGTATGATTGCACTGCAATTGCCCTGTATATTGATAGTTTCCTTCTCAGTGTACTTGTGTTTCTTTGTGAGAAGTTCCTTCAAAAATTTTGCATATGCTGGCATCTGTTGCAATGCTTCAGAGAATGGTATAGTAATCTCCAGCTTCTTAAACAGTTCCATGAATCTTTCCAACTGCTTTTCTTTCTCCTTCCTTGAATAACCCTTTGGATAAGGAAGTGGCTTTTCATACTCTTTTTCTCTCTCTCTCTCTTCTCTCTCAATTTTTTCTCTCCTCTCCTCTTCTTCTTTTCTCTTTTTCTCTCTCTCAACTCTTTCTTTCCACTCACATGATTCTTTTTCACTCTCACTCTCATTTTTTTCTTTCTCTCTCTCTTTTTGTCTCTCCTCTAACACTCTACCACTTCTGGTCACAACAGTTTTACAATCCTTTCCAAGGCTATCATGTTTAATCACGTCAACTATTCTCTCAACATGACCCTCCATTTTTTTAAATGCAGCATCCACATTATGACAATAAGACGCATTTGTCTTCAAGAATCTCTGGAAAGTCTCTTCAAGCTTTGTTGTTTTCTCAACTGAAGTAAATTGCATCTGCCATTTTTGTTGCTCTTGAACCATTGAGACCTGTTGTATTTCCTGTGGTATTTGAGAAAGTTTCATGGTTACTTCCTCAAGCTGTTGAGAGAGAGTTCTATTTTGGACAAGCAGAGCCTTATTTAATTTTGACAACTCCTTCTGATTAGGATCTCCTGTGTCAATATTGAGTTCGTTGTCACTAGTAGCCATATTTTCAATAATTTCAGTTGCTTCCTCTGGAGTCTTCCATTTGATATTGCCTCCTGCTGAGGCATTCAACATCATCTTGGTTTGTGAACCAAGCCCTCCAAGGAAAATTAAGACTACTTCATGTTCTTTAAAACCATGCATGGGAGTTTTACGTAACAAGCTTTTATATCTGTCCCATGCATGCCCCAGTGATTCTTCCATACCCTGCTTGAATGAAGAAATCTCTTGCTTTCCTTTAGTCACCTTAGATTGTGGGAAGTATTTGTTTAAAAATTTTGTGACCACTGCTTCCCACTCTGTGAAACTTTCTTCTGGAAAAGAGTTCAACCAAAGCTTAGCATTGCCTCCCAATGAGAAAGGAAACAAGCTAAGTTTGATTGCTTCGTCTGGCACCCCATTAATTTTGACTGTATTGCAAATCTCATTAAAGATAGTGAGGTGCTCATATGGGCTTTCATGAGACAACCCATTAAATTGATTACTCTTCACCAGTTGAATCAGTGCTGGCTTGACCTCCATGTTGGCTGCATTGACTCTAGGTCTAGCTATGCTGTTGAAGTGCTGAGGTCCAGCAAGATTAGTATAATCTGCAAGAGTTCTTCTAACATTATTGCCCTCCATACTTCCTGTGCTATGAACAGAACCTTGTGGTGATAAGTGTAAGAGAGTTTCAGGAGAAGGGAAAAGTTCTCTGGACGTTCTGATTCTTCTCCTCCTTCTACTCTCGTCTAGGCCTTCAAGAAGTGGTTCTGTTGTTTTCTTACTTCTAGTTCGAATTGCTTCCTGCATACACAAGAAAACAAACCCTAGAAAAGATTTGTTAGCACAAAAAGATATAAGAGAAGATATATATTCAAAAGATAAAAAGATAAAAGATAAAATAAAATTTAAAAATAACATCTAATCTAATAAAATAAAAGATAAAATAAAATAAAAACAGAAAAAATAAAAACAGAAATTCAAAATTAAAATCAAAGATGATCAATAATCACACAAATTAACCAGTTAAACCACGAGTTCCCCGGCAACGGCGCCAAAAACTTGATGGACAAATTTATGAGCACCAAAATATGATGTCACAAACTTGTTTCACAATCGGCAAGTATGACCGAATCGTTCAAGTAATAAACTTGGTAAGACCAAGTATCGTTCTTCCCAAAGGACTCACGGCCTAGTTTAGTTATGTGATTTGTTGATTAGCTAGGACTTACAAACGAAATATTTAAATTTTAATATGCAAAGACGAAAATAAACATGTATGCATGAATTTGATCAATGGCAAAAGCTAAAGATAAACACTTTCAATGGAATATATGAATGAATATGTTGTTGGGGGTCAATTTCATCTCATCCACTCTCATATATTTTAGGAATTCAACATTCAAATCATCATTGTTAATGCCACTCTCTAATGTACCATTCTAGATGGCTTCTCCCTAATCAAATAGTTCATACAATTCCTAGCATTCCTAATGATTAGTTCATGAGTGCAGGAGCTTAACGGCAACCAATATAATATTGTCAGTATAATATTGGGAGAAATTCCCCGGATCTAGACTTCCCCGTACGTGCCCGTATCGACAAAACCAATAATCATGCATTAGAATGAGTTAAACAATGCAAGCATTGAGCAAAGAGGAAAAACCCTAACTAATGATGAAAGAAAGCATATGTCTTAATTAAAAGATGTACTCAACAAATCCATATATGAGAGCTTCAAGAGATTACATTGATTCCCCAACAAACATACAAGTTTTAGTTCACCATATTCATGGTGAACCTAGATGAACAATGAAAGAATGAAAGAATAAACCCAATACAGGTGAAGAGGTAGCCTGAGCATCCAAGATCCTCCTTCAAAGGGGTGAAAGAGAGAGTGTTTGCCTCGTTTCTGCCAAAGATCCTAACTATAGGACGTGCAAGCCCTTATATACTAATCTAGAGTTACAAAAGATTACAAAAGCCCAAGCCCAAAAAGTGCCGCTCAGCGGTGGTTGCGTGACTCGTTTCTTCCCCTCAGCGGCCATTTTGCCCCTCAGCGCGACTCCCGCAACCTCCTGAGTGCCGCTCAGCGGTAAAATGCCGCTGAGCGGTGCCTTCGACTTCTCTTTTTGCACTCTTTCTTGTCTTTTCTAATGTCATCTCTCTCCTTCTTCACTCTTTTCACTAAATTCACCTCAAAACCTGCACAAAAACACTTAAATCAAGCATAAACCTGTCCGGCTCTCTTATTTCTGAAAATATGGATAAAAGGCATGATTTCAAGCTAATTTCTAAGTCTAAAGGTTGCTTTTAGTATCAATTTCAAGCATGAAAATAACAGTTTTTCAACTGTTATCAGTAGGTCAAGAAAAGAAGGAGAGGAGCACTTCACGAAAGTGCCGCTGAGCGGCAATTACCGCTGAGCGGTACTCTCGCAGATGGGCTTTAGTTCCCCTTAGCGGAACCCGAGCCCATTAGGGTATTTTTAAACCCTAAGCTGCGTAATTTCTCAGTCTTTCAAGCTCTTCTCTGCACAAACACTCCCACATACCTTCTCTTAGGTTTTCCACATCTTTTTACTCTTCCCTCTTAAGAAAATTTCTCTTCCACTCACTTGCTCACTAGTTTTCCATCTAAGTTTGGGGTTGGGAGAGAGCATCATTGAAGGGGCTGATTTCTTCATTATGGTTTACTAATGCTTAACAATGTATCTTTTGGTTTTGTGAATTATGTTTGATGCAGGGATGGCCTCCTCATCGGGCAAAAAGAATCAAGACTATAAGATCCAAGAAGAAGGAGGATACAGAGGACAGCTCAGATTGAGGAGGAGTTGAGATAGCATTTACTGATGAATGCTATCATAACTAGAGCAGGACTTATGCTTTTTGTGGTTTAAGTTTTCTGAACTTATTTGTTTTTGTTTTTAGATTAGGGTTTAATGTACTCTATTGAACACCTGGCTTCTTATGATGGTTTGCTATTAACTGTGATTGTGTGATAAGTAATGCTTGATGATGCTTATTGATTGATTGATGTTGAGATGATGTGCACATAAAATGCTTATACAGGTGATTCACAAGCTTTGTGAACAAATGCATGATATCATGATTGTGATTATGAAATTAAGCAGGATGTGTATGTCAAATGTGAATGAGCTTATATGTGAGGTTTTGAGCTCCAGAGTTGTTATTGTTGAATGTTATTACTTTGAAAGCATGAATGATTTTGCCCAGGTTTTCTATGATTGAATCAAATGCTTGTTTTGCATCATGTGATCAAGGTCGTTTGTTGAAACCCTTTTTATTGGCCAAATTCATAAAGTTAGCCCACTAAAAGAGAACACTTTGTGTTCTATCCTTTGAACCCTTAGCCTTGAACATACACTGAAACCCTTGATTGAAAATCCTTACCTTGAGTTAAGTAGAAGATCTTGTGTGGTATTGTTAAATGTTCAAGTTTGGGGTTGTTGGGGAAACATGAAAAAGGAAAAGCATTGAGCTAAGAGCTAAAAAGTAAGAATATGCAAAAAGAAAAGAAAAGAAAAAGAAGTAAAGCTCAATGCAAATGCAAAGGCAAAAGAAAGTTGGGAAAGAATAAGAAAAATTGTGTTGTTATGATTCTCTTAACTCAAGGATTTTGTGATCCAGAAAAACCAATTTTCTTGTTAGCCCAGCCATATTATAAGCCATTGAAAAGTCCTTGTGATGATGCATGCTTGTGAATGTTTTTGATTATGGTAAAATGAAAGGCAAAGTTGATTCATGTGACATTGTGATAGTGGAGTGAATGAGTGAAACACTTTACCTCTTATACACTTGTGTGTTGAGTGAAACACTTTACCTAGTGAGGAGATATTCCATAAGCACATGAACATCCTTGCTTAATTGATTGATCATTCATGAAAAATAGCATTTGTTGGAACTTAAATGACTTTGTGAACACTAAAGCATGTGCACATCTTGATTGAACTCTTGGTCATAAGTTTAATTGAAGTTTTTACTTATCTTGAAAAAAGGATTTTTGAATGAGTGAACCATCATATGAATTGGTTGGAGATGGAGTTACATTTTGTTTGCTTGAGGACAAGCAAAGTTCTAAGTTTGGGGTTGTGATAACAGTTGAAAAACTGTTATTTTCATGCTTAAAATTGATACCAAAAGCAACCTTTAGACTTAGAAACTAGCTTGAAATCATGCCTTTTATCCATATTTTCAGAAATAAGAGAGCTGGACAGGTTTATGCTTGATTTAAGTGTTTTTGTGCAGGTTTTGAGGTGAATATAGTGAAAAGAGTGAAGAAGGAGAGAGATGACATTAGAAAAGACAAGAAAGAGTGCAAAAAGAGAAGTCGAAGGCACCGCTCAGTGGCATTTTACCGCTGAGCGGCACTCAGGAGGTTGCGGGAGTCACGCTGAGGGGCAAAATGGCCGCTGAGGGGAAGAAACGTGACGCGCAGTCACCGCTGAGCGGCACTTTTTGGGCTTGGGCTTTTGTAATCTTTTGTAACTCTATATTAGTATATAAGGGCTTGCACGTCCTATAGTTAGGTATCTTTGGCAGAAACGAGGCAAACACTCTCTCTTCTCACCCCTTTGAAGGAGGATCTTGGATGCTCAGGCTACCTCTTCACCTTTATTGGGTTTATTCTTTCATTCTTTCATTGTTATTCATCTAGGTTCACCATGAATATGGTGAACTAAACCTTGTATGTTTGTTGGGGAATCAATGTAATCTCTTGAAGCTCTCATATATGGATTTGTTGAGTACATCTTTTAATTAAGACATATGCTTTCTTTCATCACTAGTTAGGGATTTTCCTCTTTGCTCAATGCTTGCATTGTTTAACTCATTCTAATGCATGATTATTAGTTTTGTCGATACGGACACGTACGGGGAAGTCTAGATCCGGGGAATTTCTCCCAATATTATACTGACAATATTATATTGGTTGTCGTTAAGCTCCTGCACTCATGAACTAATCATTAGGAATGCTAGGAATTGTATGAACTCGTGATTAGGGAGAAGTGATGAGTCAATATTTTATTCACTTCACTTAGTTTATTGTACCGAATTTAATCAGGGAATTGTGCTAAAATGTCCGATATTTTTCCGTATTTGCTGAATGAGCTTGATTTGATCAGAAATTCTAATTTCAGTTAATTTGAGTTATCTGAGTTAATTGTTTGCATTAGCAATTGCAGAAAAATTTTGGAAATACAAATTTGGACATTTAGATCAACACTTCCACACTGTGTTTAAAAGAAGCTACACTGCATTTAATTATTCTGTGTGTTGATCCGTATAACTGATGGAATATTTTCTCTTGAGATTGTAGAAGCAAAAAAATTTGATTTGGGACTCTCATATCTCACACGGCCAATTCAATTTGGTTACACATAGCAAAATAAAATTCTTTTGGAAAAGCACCATTCAACTATTAGAACATTCTGATCAAGAGGTGAAAGTGGAAAATTATTGAACACTTGTCTGCATTCCACACGTCCTACATCAACCAAAAGAAAGGAATCTCATTTCTTTAAGAAATAGAAGACATGGCCCCACTAGCTTTGATAAAGATTCTGTGATTGGATATGGTCTACATCTTTTCTCTGTCTAGATTTCTTGAGAACTTTGTAAATTCTGTTTATTTTCTCTTGAGTCTTTGTTTTCTGTGTGCTGAGTTAGTGTCGTACACCCGATGTCCTTTGAATTATTCCCTGATTTGCGTCTTGATTTTGCCCAGGAGTGCAAAAGACTAAGTGTGGTCTATTTTGATGAGTCGATATTTTCTACACTTCACTTAGTTTATTGTACTAGAATTAATCAGGGAATTGTGCTTAATTGTCCAGTGTTTTCCCATTTTGCTTGATTGTGCTTAATTCGATCAGAAATTCTTATTTTAATTAATTTGAATTATCTGAGCTAATTATTTTACAAGGAAAATTTGGAAATACAATTTGGGACATTTGAAGGTTAAATGAGAAATGGAAATAGAGACCAATGTATTTCAGCCATTTCAGTTTTCGCTGGTTGCTGCGTGAATTTTGTGTCAACTTGTTTGTCCCCGTTCAGGTTCAATTCTTATCCGTTTTCCATGCAATTTTTTTTCATAGTTTCGTATGGATGTCTATTTTCACGTATAGTTTTTCGTTTGTTAAAATTCTTTTTGTGTTGTTTCCAGTATTTTCTTTACTCCACTATGTCAGTCCAATGCTTACTATTTGAGTGATTTCTAATCTGTTTGCATTGTTTGCTTGTTGTTTAGTACTTGTGGTGGCTGGAATTGATCATTGGACAGTGTTAAGACCTCTTAACACTCTTAAGGAATGTTTATGCCACATTGACATACAAAAGAATTTTTAAACAAACCATCTTTGTTGGAATGCAAAAGTGCTGGAAAATGATTTTACGTGATGGAATAAAAGAGTGTGACACTTTGGTTTAATTTATTTGGTTTAAGACCCATTTGTTCACTCATTTCAGAAAAATAAGCTTGCAACCACTTCACACCATACGGCAACATAGAAGAATAGCATGGACTTGAAGTGGAATCAAAAGAAGGGGGCCACACCATGTTGAAAGCAAAAGGTTTTGCTTGAAAGAGGCATGCCAACACTTATACGTAAGAAAGAAGAGGATGTGCTTCACCACGTGAAAACAATTCAATTCTTGAATTGTGAGAAGCACTACACCACACGGCCATACCACCTTGCACAAGCCTAGGGCCCATTGAAAACTTATTTTGGCCTATGTTGGAATCAAAGTGGGAGCCGCACCCTTTCTTGGTTTGGAGCGTGAATTCCAATTGGCTTGGCCATTAAATGGGGAAAAGCATACGGAACAGAAGCTTAATATTCCAGCATATGGGAAGCTTGGATCCACTTTTGCTATTAAAGAACCGTGACTGAATTTGCTAGAAAGAAAGTGCAAATGGTCAAGCAAAATAGGGGTCTCTCTCTTTATATTCGAGCTGCAAGAAGTGGTGCTGATGGGAACGCTGTTGGCTGAAAGAAAAAGCACATCACCATCCAGGAAGGCCTAGGAGCAGCCACACGCAAAGAGCACAGAAGGTGTAGCAGCTGGTCCATCTTGGAGAAGTGCAGCTCATGGAAGATCACGGTCCAGCAACAAGGAGTCCAGCACGTCTAGCAAAGGAAATGGCCTTCATGCATCCAGCAGCTAGGAAGCATGTGGAGGCTACATGCGAAGGGAGAAGATGAAGATGGAGGTCTCTCGGCTTGGATAAGCTCTTGTTTTCTTTCCCTTACAGTAACTCTCGGGATTGATGGAAGGGAGGTAGCATCCAACTTGGAGTGGGAGCCATTTCCATGAAAGAGGAAGAAGATGCAACTCACGTAAAGAAGGGGCTGGAAGTGTGCTGCAACAATTTGAAGAAGACAAGGTGAGGTGGAAAATGGAGGACCCCACCCTATTTGCTTGGCACGTCTAGGAGTAGAAGAATGGCACGGTGATTGGGAGTTGCTGCACTCACGGTCTGGCAAGGAGAATGAAGATGCAGCATGGTGA
The DNA here is from genome assembly GCA_034642375.1 of Vigna nakashimae. Taxonomy (NCBI): domain Eukaryota; kingdom Viridiplantae; phylum Streptophyta; class Magnoliopsida; order Fabales; family Fabaceae; genus Vigna; species Vigna nakashimae. The sequence continues at coordinate 40,832,481 of CM067765.1, forward strand.
TTAATGGAGCAAAGGAAGCAGCAACAACACCAAGGAGAGGCACATGATCATGGAGTAGCATCATCCAGCACACATGAAGGAAGCTCCAGCTGCAACAAAGAAGGAGCTACAGTAGCTTGGGGTTGGGCAGTCACTACCAAGAAGACTTCTTCATTTATCTTAATTGGTTCACGCTTGGAAGCAGCTGGATAAGAAGGGTGTCTCAGCTTTGGGCATCCAGCCACCACTCTCTCGGATGATGCATGAACGAGAGTGTGAAGATGAAGGGAAGATTGGTGTGTCATGGCTGAAAGACGAGGATCCACTACAGAGGAGAAGGTCACGGTTCTGCAGAAGGAGCTACAGGAGTTTGGAGTGGGGCACAAGGTTGAAAGGAATTTCAAAGCCTAAGCAAACAGACACAATAATAGAGGGCCCACCCTATTTCTTTTGTAAGTTTAGGAGTACAAGGAAGTCAAGAAAGATGCTACGGGGGCAACAAAAACAAAACGCAAATTCCTGAATTGAAGGAGGGACTACAACAGTGTGTCAGAGAATTTTGGCTATAAAAGAAGGACCAGCCAGGGAGATTGAAGTAGATTTTAGTATCAGATTTAGGATAGCAGACGGTATAGGAGGAGGCTCTCGCCTCTTCCTCTTTGTTTTCCATTTTAACAGTAAAATAATGTAGTGTTTTATTCCTGAAAGCGTGTAATCTGTCACACCAATTGGAGCAGTTTGATCGGTTTGATTTTTATTGTCATTTTATTTTAATGTTGAATCTTTGATAAATTTCATTTTCAGTCAAGTGCTTTTATTTTTACTGTCTCTTTTATTTTATTGTTTATTGTTTTATGCATCGTTAAATTTTACCGTTTCTGCATATTTACTGTTGCATTTTTACCATCTTTTACCGTTCAGTTTTTACCACCTTTAAAATTTATTTCAACATTTTTAATTTTAGTCGTGTTTTCCAATTTTAAATTTACCGCATTCAACCAAAAATTACAAACCCCCCCACTTCGTGTAAAAATCTGAGACTGAACCACTAAAATTGGTCCTTGAGAGACGACCTAGGAGTCACCTCCTAGTCTATACTGCATTCTTTTATGCACAAACTTTTGTGAGCGGTGCAACCCGTTCATCAAAATGGCGCCGTTGCCGGGGACCAATCAAAAGACGGTTTGGTTTTAGATTTTTGTTGTGTAAATTTTTGTTCTGTTAAAATGTGTATTTTGTGTGTTTTGTGTTTTATATGTTTGTAGGCGGCAACGACACCTTCAACAAATTTTGGCGGCGTTGTCACTTCAGTTCCAGGTTTTTGTTTTAAGATTTGTACTGTGTTAATATATATTGTGTATATATATGTTTAATTGTTGTGTTTTATCTTGCGTTATGATGTGATGTTCTATTTTCTGTATGCGTGTCATATGTATTTTGTTTGTTAATTAAAAAAAAAAAAATTTATGTGTTGTGTGTTCCTGTAGCATGTATAAATGTGTTGTGAATTATCTGTTTCGTAATTTTTAGTATTTACTTTTTATTTGTTTTATTTTTATTTTTCGATGTCTACCTATTTTAATGTTGTGAATAATGCTTATTCTGCCAATGTCTGTGATTATGATTCTTATTCTGCATATTACTTTGATTTTAAATCTGCTGATTTTTATGATGAGAACAATATGTTCCATCATCCAATTTCTGAGAGCTCTCTTTGGGAGCCAGTTCCACAATATGAGAGTCAGCAGTATGATTCTCCTATTCAAATAACTCCTCAGCCTTCTACTTCTGAACCTACATTAAAGGAGTTACTAGAGCAGATGACAATGCAGAACATTCAGTTTCAGAAAGGGAACATGCAGTTCAAGCAAGAGAGCATGGAGTTCCAGCAGGAAACTCAAGCTGCCATACAGAATCTGAGTGATCAGATCAGGCAGATGGCCACTCTTGCACCTGAGGAGACTGATGAAAATTTTGGGGACCCGGCAGAAGTAAGCAGTAATCCTGAACCAGGTAGACCACCTTCACCTTCCCACACTCTAGAAATCTTCAAGGAAGAGGAGGTAAGCATACCACAATTTGATTATTCTGTTGATTGTGATGATGATCGGTATGCTAATGATTATATTGTTGCTGAGTCTGATTTTAATTTTTCCTCTGTGCATGATGAGAATTGCTTTTTACTATCACATTCAAATGTTTATTCTCCATGCACTGAACATGAATATGAGTCTGTGGTTGATAATGCATGTAATTTTAAAATTGATTCATGTTCTGAGGATGTATCTGAGGTTCAGCTTGTTACACTGGATTTGGGTGTTTTACCTCTGCATGAAATTTCGGTGGAACCATTTTGCACTAACCCTATTGCAGGAGGTACAATTGAATTTGACCAATATGCACCCACAGTGGAAGACAAAGGTGCCACCGCTCACCAAAGTTTCAACAACAATAGGCACCTGCTGAACCTGCTCATCAACAATAACTGCATAAATCCAGCAGTGGAAAACATTTCACTGCTTGATCAAATTTGGAGGATGAAGCAGTTCGTCCTCAAAACTTCCTTGCTGGATTCTGAAGACATCTCCCTGAAAGTCCAAAATTGGCAGCTTCCACCATAACCTGCGGGAGTTTGCATTTTCTTTCTCTCCCTTTTTCCTTACTTTTATTGCACTTGTCCATAATATGTTTCCTGTTTTGATTGCTGATGTATGCTTAGAACACATTGAGGACAATGTGTAGTTTAAGTGTGGTCTATTGGGAGAGATTCTGATTTTTCTTTGTTTTGTGTGTGAAATTTTTTCTGTTTTGAGTGTTAAAGTTTTTTCTATTTTAAGTTGTTTTTAGTGTGTTTTGGGTGAAATAAATTTTACATTTTTCTCTTGATTTCTGGATGATGTCTAAGTTGTAGATTTTTCCTCCACTTCATTGATACTTAGTTTGAAATCCTTGTTTTTCTCTGCTTGGAAAGATGATTATGCGTTTGAGAGGTTGATTTGATTGTGACAAACACCCTGTGTGAGATTTGAGCCACTTAATGTTCTTTCTTGTGTGATATGACTCTTGATTTCTTGCACATATGTCTTGGCTTGATTCTTTTTGATATACTTGAATTATATGCATTTTTTTTGGAAGTGATAAAGGCATTTTATTTGTTGAGCCTCTTTAGCCAAATAAGCCTACCCTGCTATTATCCTTTGAAACCCCTTTGAGCCTATACTGTATTTATTTCCTTGTGATTGAAGCTCATACACTGAACCTAAGTGAAAAACAATGATTACCTTAACCTTGGGAAAGTCTGGAGCTATAAAAATGTTTTGTGAATAAGTGTGGTCTCCTTGGGAATTTTGATGAATTGGCTAGTTGGTTCCTCATCTTGTTCTGAAAATATGAATTATATCCTGTTGCGTGATAAAGAGAAAAAAAAGAAAAGAGACAGGATGAACAAAAAATGATGATGAGAAAAAGAGAAAAATGAAAAACAATTTTGTGAATAATGGAGTCGAGAAGAGGATTGAATTAGAGGTTTGGGTGAGATTTCACTGTGTTTACACTTTTTCCTAGTGCTCCTCTATTTCTTTTGGGCTATAGCTACTTATCCAAAATTATCCTCCCCTGTCCTTGGCCCCATTACAACCCAGAAAAGACCTTTTGATCTGAACATGCATATGTTTTAAGTGTTGATATTAGAAGCTTGCCAAGTCTACTTGTGTTTGCTTTCTTGAGTGCATCGAGTTGAAAATTCTTTACCCTAGACACTTGAGAGAAATACTTTGAGTGCATCTGTGAGGTTTTGTTATTTTTAAATCACCTCTTGAGCTGATTAATTATTTTACCAAGTTTTGAATTGTTTGGAAGATTTCTATAAGTATTTGCTTTTCAGTGATTCTGTGATTGGATATGGTCTACATCTTTTCTCTGTCTAGATTTCTTGAGAACTTTGTAAATTCTGTTTATTTTCTCTTGAGTCTTTGTTTTCTGTGTGCTGAGTTAGTGTCGTACACCCGATGTCCTTTGAATTATTCCCTGATTTGCGTCTTGATTTTGCCCAGGAGTGCAAAAGACTAAGTGTGGTCTATTTTGATGAGTCGATATTTTCTACACTTCACTTAGTTTATTGTACTAGAATTAATCAGGGAATTGTGCTTAATTGTCCAGTGTTTTCCCATTTTGCTTGATTGTGCTTAATTCGATCAGAAATTCTTATTTTAATTAATTTGAATTATCTGAGCTAATTATTTTACAAGGAAAATTTGGAAATACAATTTGGGACATTTGAAGGTTAAATGAGAAATGGAAATAGAGACCAATGTATTTCAGCCATTTCAGTTTTCGCTGGTTGCTGCGTGAATTTTGTGTCAACTTGTTTGTCCCCGTTCAGGTTCAATTCTTATCCGTTTTCCATGCAATTTTTTTTCATAGTTTCGTATGGATGTCTATTTTCACGTATAGTTTTTCGTTTGTTAAAATTCTTTTTGTGTTGTTTCCAGTATTTTCTTTACTCCACTATGTCAGTCCAATGCTTACTATTTGAGTGATTTCTAATCTGTTTGCATTGTTTGCTTGTTGTTTAGTACTTGTGGTGGCTGGAATTGATCATTGGACAGTGTTAAGACCTCTTAACACTCTTAAGGAATGTTTATGCCACATTGACATACAAAAGAATTTTTAAACAAACCATCTTTGTTGGAATGCAAAAGTGCTGGAAAATGATTTTACGTGATGGAATAAAAGAGTGTGACACTTTGGTTTAATTTATTTGGTTTAAGACCCATTTGTTCACTCATTTCAGAAAAATAAGCTTGCAACCACTTCACACCATACGGCAACATAGAAGAATAGCATGGACTTGAAGTGGAATCAAAAGAAGGGGGCCACACCATGTTGAAAGCAAAAGGTTTTGCTTGAAAGAGGCATGCCAACACTTATACGTAAGAAAGAAGAGGATGTGCTTCACCACGTGAAAACAATTCAATTCTTGAATTGTGAGAAGCACTACACCACACGGCCATACCACCTTGCACAAGCCTAGGGCCCATTGAAAACTTATTTTGGCCTATGTTGGAATCAAAGTGGGAGCCGCACCCTTTCTTGGTTTGGAGCGTGAATTCCAATTGGCTTGGCCATTAAATGGGGAAAAGCATACGGAACAGAAGCTTAATATTCCAGCATATGGGAAGCTTGGATCCACTTTTGCTATTAAAGAACCGTGACTGAATTTGCTAGAAAGAAAGTGCAAATGGTCAAGCAAAATAGGGGTCTCTCTCTTTATATTCGAGCTGCAAGAAGTGGTGCTGATGGGAACGCTGTTGGCTGAAAGAAAAAGCACATCACCATCCAGGAAGGCCTAGGAGCAGCCACACGCAAAGAGCACAGAAGGTGCAGCAGCTGGTCCATCTTGGAGAAGTGCAGCTCATGGAAGATCACGGTCCAGCAACAAGGAGTCCAGCACGTCTAGCAAAGGAAATGGCCTTCATGCATCCAGCAGCTAGGAAGCATGTGGAGGCTACATGCGAAGGGAGAAGATGAAGATGGAGGTCTCTCGGCTTGGATAAGCTCTTGTTTTCTTTCCCTTACAGTAACTCTCGGGATTGATGGAAGGGAGGTAGCATCCAACTTGGAGTGGGAGCCATTTCCATGAAAGAGGAAGAAGATGCAACTCACGTAAAGAAGGGGCTGGAAGTGTGCTGCAACAATTTGAAGAAGACAAGGTGAGGTGGAAAATGGAGGACCCCACCCTATTTGCTTGGCACGTCTAGGAGTAGAAGAATGGCACGGTGATTGGGAGTTGCTGCACTCACGGTCTGGCAAGGAGAATGAAGATGCAGCATGGTGATTAATGGAGCAAAGGAAGCAGCAACAACACCAAGGAGAGGCACATGATCATGGAGTAGCATCATCCAGCACACATGAAGGAAGCTCCAGCTGCAACAAAGAAGGAGCTACAGTAGCTTGGGGTTGGGCAGTCACTACCAAGAAGACTTCTTCATTTATCTTAATTGGTTCACGCTTGGAAGCAGCTGGATAAGAAGGGTGTCTCAGCTTTGGGCATCCAGCCACCACTCTCTCGGATGATGCATGAACGAGAGTGTGAAGATGAAGGGAAGATTGGTGTGTCATGGCTGAAAGACGAGGATCCACTACAGAGGAGAAGGTCACGGTTCTGCAGAAGGAGCTACAGGAGTTTGGAGTGGGGCACAAGGTTGAAAGGAATTTCAAAGCCTAAGCAAACAGACACAATAATAGAGGGCCCACCCTATTTCTTTTGTAAGTTTAGGAGTACAAGGAAGTCAAGAAAGATGCTACGGGGGCAACAAAAACAAAACGCAAATTCCTGAATTGAAGGAGGGACTACAACAGTGTGTCAGAGAATTTTGGCTATAAAAGAAGGACCAGCCAGGGAGATTGAAGTAGATTTTAGTATCAGATTTAGGATAGCAGACGGTATAGGAGGAGGCTCTCGCCTCTTCCTCTTTGTTTTCCATTTTAACAGTAAAATAATGTAGTGTTTTATTCCTGAAAGCGTGTAATCTGTCACACCAATTGGAGCAGTTTGATCGGTTTGATTTTTATTGTCATTTTATTTTAATGTTGAATCTTTGATAAATTTCATTTTCAGTCAAGTGCTTTTATTTTTACTGTCTCTTTTATTTTATTGTTTATTGTTTTATGCATCGTTAAATTTTACCGTTTCTGCATATTTACTGTTGCATTTTTACCATCTTTTACCGTTCAGTTTTTACCACCTTTAAAATTTATTTCAACATTTTTAATTTTAGTCGTGTTTTCCAATTTTAAATTTACCGCATTCAACCAAAAATTACAAACCCCCCCACTTCGTGTAAAAATCTGAGACTGAACCACTAAAATTGGTCCTTGAGAGACGACCTAGGAGTCACCTCCTAGTCTATACTGCATTCTTTTATGCACAAACTTTTGTGAGCGGTGCGACCCGTTCATCACTAAAACTCTTGCACAATCACCCAAAGAGTTGAAAATTGCTGCACAGGTACAAACCCAGTTGTGCGAATTGTGTGGAGGCGACCATATCAATGGTCAATGTGCCTTTCCAGTTGAAGCCGTAGAGGATGTAAACTACATGACCAATCAGTACCGTCAAGGAAGCTACAATCAGGGGTGGAAACCACACCCAAGTATTGGTCAAGGGCAAACTGGGCAAGCTGGTCAATATAATAAGCAGCAGCGGCAACCCACCTTATGGCAACAGTTATCTATGCTTAATGAAAGGTCCATGAGGATGGAGGAAACTCTCAACAATTTCATACAGAAGATTGAGTCTACACAGAAGAGCACTGAAGCTGCTATTAAAAATTTGGAGACTCAGATGGGGCAGATCACCAAACAGGTGGAAGAAAGGCCAAATAGAAATTTTGGGGCTAATACTGAGGTTAACCCCAGAGAAGAGTGCAAGGTGGTAGAGAGTGTTGATGATGAGAAAGTTGAATTAGAAACAGAAGAGAGAAGAGAAATAGAGAGCAATAGCACTTTTCCTTTTCCAATCCATCAAGGGAAACAATTGGACTTCACAGAATTATTCAACATGGTGGATAATGATGCACCTTGGGAACAAATTCTGCAACAGATTACGGTTTAAACTAAATCTAATGAAGAAATATCTACAAAGAAGAGACGTAGAGATGATGAGGCAAAGGAGTGTATAACTGTTAAAAAAGAGCCATTCCCTCCTAAAGCAACAGACCCAGGCAGTTTTTCTATCCCTTGTACCATAGGGAAGAAAAGGGTGAAGAAAGCTCTTCTTGATTTAGGTTCAAGTGTTAACTTGATACCTTACTCTTTACTGGAGCAAATCGGCAATGTTAATGTGAAACCTGTAAAGGTTAATCTAGTAATGGCTGATGGATCTTCAAAGGAGCCATATGGGATTGCAGAGGACATTATAGTTTGTGTTGGCAAACTTCAGTTCTTGGCAAACTTTGTGGTGATGAAGATGGAGACGGAGAAGATACCTATCATACTTGGAAGACCGTTTATGAAAACAGCCAGAGCTATCATTGATGTAAATGAAGGTATAGTGCACTAGTGGAAAAATGACTTTTTATAACGTACAAAAATGATCTTTTATATCGTAGTTACTGGGGACATAGTTCTGGGCGATATAGTAAGTCTGCGCATTTTATAACGTAGCAAAAATTTACGTTATAATATGTTCAACATATTACAACGTAGTTTCTGAAGTACGTTATAATATACGATCAACCTACCATATCATACATTCTGAAGTACGTTATAATAAATGTTTTTTTAAAAAAAATTGATTATTAAATTTGACCATCCAATGAAATTATCATACAGCATCCCCTGATTATAGTTGAAGAGCATTCCATCAATGGTTAAGATTCATTTAATTAGTGAAAACAATTAAACAGGAAAAATTCTTTTCTTCCTTCCTTCTTTGCCATAAATTCATTTATTGTGTATATGAGAAACAATGTGAAGGACACAATGTTGGGATTCCCTTTATTGATCAAAGGTAGATGATGATACAAACAGAACAGAACAAAACAGAACAATTCTGTTATTACTTAATCACATTGTCCACAAGGACTCCAAAACTCAAGCTCCAAACTACTTGTTCTTCAAAACAACGAAAATCATACTCATCAAGCGTTTACCTCAGGTTTGGATTCTGCTCCAGATCAGTTTCAGAACCTTCAACTGAAATGTCCTTGGAAGTCTTTTCTTGAACTTTTTCACCTTGGCTTGCCTCATTTGTTGGCTCAGTTGGTGGTACTGTTAAGCCAGGTACAAGAATAGGACCACCTTCAAACTGATTCTTCACTATCAGCTGATTCTTCACTCCGTTCAATCTTTTCATTCAATTCTTCACTCCGTTCAATCTTTTCATTCAATTTACTGCTAGTATTCTTCATGAGATCCTCATGGAAAATTATATTTTCTGCAACAATAACATAACGAATTTCTGTGGAGAAAGAACTACTATTATCAGTGACTAGTACAGTAAGTGGTATCTCAAAAGCCTTTATTTCAGATGCATTGGAATCCAGTTCGTTGTGAGGATTATCCAAAATTTCAGCAGAAGCAGACACTTCAGAGTCAATCTGGGGTTCCTTATTCGGTTCAGCAAGTCGTTCTTCCTCTGTTATTTTCTGAAGTTTTTCATTCTCCCAATCTTCACAAACAGTTATTGTATTCACGGTTTCCCAAGTGTGGATGACTCTATCTGATCCTGGCTGCCAAATAATATCACCTTCTTTTCCTTTCAATATGAACTTGAACTGGATTGACTTCCCAACAAGCATATCCTGATTACATAAGGGAAAGCACAAACAAAATTTCTTTGTGTTCTCTCTATCAGAAAATACTTTCAAATTCTGATCAGATTTTACTCACCTTCTCAGCAGTCCATATATGTCCTTCAGACCATGTCATCGGCAATGCTTCTAAAGGGTCCCATGAACCAAGCGTAGGATCATCTCCAACTATAAGAAACTGTTCTCCGAAGTCACAATTCTTTTGCAACTAAAATGCTACACGAACAAACTTCGATTCATCTACGCAACAAATTACAATGTTTGGATTTTGAATTCCACAGGATATAGTACACAAATTTAAAAGACCATTCCAACCCACTTGTTTGTTCATTGTTTTTAGCTTCAGGTTCTACAGTTTCCAAGTCCACCTGCAGCATTTCATCCAGGAAATTTTTAAAAACTAAATGAAATTAAAGCAAAAGATTGTGCAGGTGCCAAATGGTAAAGGAAAAAGCAAACAAAAACAGAATTGATGTTGAAGCCATCAAACGTATCAATAAACAATCTTTTCTTAAAAAGGGCAAGAAAAAAGAAAGTCACAAGGAATCAGAACCAAGAAGTATAGAAGTAAAACGAAATGGTCAGCAGCAAGTTTTGGATCTACACAAACTCTCCTCCTCTCTCATGTTAACGCCGCTAATTTCTCCACCAATCGAAACACAATCCCCACCAATCTAAGAAATTAGTGAAATTAATAGAAGAAAAACCTAACAAATTAGGGAAAAACAAATAGTAGAATGTGAACCGTGAATCATAAAACCTACTTGGTCAAACTTCAAAGATTTCGAGGAAGAGGCAGCAGAGGCACAAGTAGTCTTGCGGAGGAAGGAGTGTTCTCGGAGCCGAGAAGAACACGGGCACATAGGAGTGTCGAGAAATGCGAGTGAGGAGTGCCGAGAAATGCAACTGAGAGGGATGAGATGAAGAGGAAGAGAGGAATGAGAGTGAGAGGGAACGTGAAGAGAGGAATGAGAGTGAGAGGGAACGATGAAGGGAGGAACGAGAGTGAGAGTGAGAGGGAACGTGAAGAGAGGAATGAGAGTGAGAGGGAACGTGAGATATTATAACTGATTTCTAAAACTCCGTTATAATACATCAATAATAGGTTTTCAACTTATTTACAAGTTTGCCACCGCTTTTTATATTATAACTGATTTTCAAAACTACGTTATAATATGTTTTAAACTTATTTACAAGTTTGCCACTGTGTTTCATATTATAACTTATTTTCAAAACTACGTTATAATATGTCTTAAACTTATTTACAAGTTTGCCACCGCGTCTCATATTATAACTGATTTAAAAAACTACGTTATAATATCTCCCTATTATGATGGATAATTTTTATCCGTTATAATAAGTTTGTTATAAAATGTCATTTTTCTACTAGTGGTGGTGCTCTAGGATCGAGAGGAGAGAGTGGTTGTAGACGTCTTCAAGGATGAGACGCAAGCACAGGAGGAAGAAGCTAGTTATAAAGCTGCATTTCAAGATGCACACATGACTAGCCATAAAGATGAAAAGCCCAAGGTTGCAGGTAACCATTGTTTGTTGTTTCAGGTACACAAGGAAGAAAAGATTGGAAGAGGAGGAGAAATTCCTGATGACTGGGAGAAAAGAAGACCCCAACTTGGCACACCTGTAAGAATCAAGAACAAGTTGTGGGTTGTGAAGGGCTTTAAAGAGAAGGAGATGATAGAGATAGAGTCTCCACATTCTAAAAGGACCAAAACAGTTCACAGGAAACAGCTGAGGAGTTGGTGGGATGACAACATCAACTATAAAGCAGGAACTTGAGCTTACTGGGTCAAGCTAATGACGTTAAAAGAGCGCTTGCTGGGAGGCAACCCAGTGATTTTAGAACTTTTAAATTTTACTTGGGTTTGTAATCTTTAAATCTGTTGAACATTATATTGCTGAACATAGCATCTACTGAAGGATGCTAGTTGGATATAGCATCTACTGAAGGATGCTAAGTGGTAACACCTACTGATGGGTGTTGGTAAGTTTGAAGCACCTACTGATGGGTGTTGGTGAGATTTTAAACACCTACTGATGGGTGTTGGTGGATTTTGGGTCAGGCTCGTGACGTTAAACAAGCGCTACCTGGGAGGCAACCCAGTTGATTGATTGTTTTTGCTTGTTTTACTTTAGTTAGGGTTTGCATAAGTATTTTAAACATTGAATTGCAGGGAACCAGTGAGGGGCATGTCTAGGAGGCACGTAGGTTAAGAAAAGAAGGAGAAGACCACTTCACGAAAGTGCCGCTGAGCGGCAATTTACCGTTGAGCGGTACTCTAGCAGAATGGGCTTTAGTTCCCCTTAGCGGGACCCGAGCCCATTAGGGTATTTTTATACCCTAAGCTGCGCATATGCTCATACTTTCAGGCTCTTCTCTGCACAAACTCTCCCACATACCTTCTCCAAGGTTTTCCACATCTTTTCCCTCATCCCTCTTTAGAAAATCTCCCTTCCACTCACTTTCTCACTAGTTTTCCATTTAAGTTTGGGGTTGGGAGAGAGCATCACTGAAGGGGCTGATTTCTTCATTGTGGTTTATTAATGCTTAACAATGTATCTTTTGGTTTTGTGAATTATGTTTGATGCAGGGATGGCCTCCTCATCGGGCAAAAAGAATCAAGACTATAAGATCCAAGAAGAAGGAAGATACAGAGGACAACTCAGACTGATGAGGAGCTGAGATAACATTTACTGATGAATGCTATCATATGCTTATGCTTTTGTTGGTTTAAAGTTTTCTGAACTTATTTGTTTTTGTTTTTAGATTAAGGTTTGATGTACTCTATTGGACACTTGGTTTGTGTGATGGTTTGCTATTAACTGTGATTGTGTGATAAGTAATGCTTGATGATGCTTATTGAGTGATTGATGTTGAGATAGATGTGCACATAAAATGCTTATACAGGTGATCCACAAGCTTTGTGAACAAATGCATGATATCATGATTGTGATTGTGAAATTAAGCAGGATGTGTATGTCAAATGTGAATAAGCTTATATGTGAGGTTTTGAGCTCCAGAGTTGTTATTGTTGAATGCTATTACTTTGGAAACATGAATGATTTTGCCCAGGTTTTCTATGATTGAATCAATTGCTTGTTTTGCATCATGTGATCAAGGCCGTTTGTTGGAACCCTTTTTATTGGCCAAATTCATAAAGTTAGCCCACTAAAAGAGAACAGATTGTGTTCTATCCTTTGAACCCTTAGCCTTGAACATACACTGAAAACCCTTGATTGAAAATCTTTACCTTGAGTTAAGTAGAAGATCTTGTGTGGTATTGTTAAATGTTTAAGTTTGGGGTTGTTAGGAAAACATGAAAAAGGAAAAGCATTGAGCTAAGAGCTAAAAAGTAAGAATATGCAAAGAAAAAGAAAAAGAAAAAGAGAAAGAAAAGAAAAGAAAAGAAGAAGCAAAGCTCAATGCAAATGCAAAGGCAAGTTGGGAATGAATAAGAATAATTGTGTTGTTATGATTCTCTTAACTCAAGGATTTTGTGATCCAGAAAAACCAATTTTCTTGTTAGCCCAGCCACGTTATAAGCCATTGAAAAGTCCTTGTGATGATGCATGCTTGTGAATGTTTTTGCTTGTGGTTAAATGAAAGGCAAAGTTGATTCATGTGACATTGTGATAGTGGAGTGAATGAGTGATTACCTCTTATACACTTGTGTTTGAGTGAAACACTTTACCTAGTGAGGAAATATTCCATGAGCACATGAACATCCATGCTTAATTGATTGATCATTCATGAAAAATAGCATTTGTTGGATATTAAGTGACTTTGTGAACACCAAAGCATGTGCACGTCTTGATTGAAATCTTGGTCATAAGCTTGATTGAAGTCTTTACTTATCTTGAAAAGAAGATTTTTGAATGAGTGAACCATTATATGAATTGGTAGAAGATTAAGTTACATCTTGTTTGCTTGAGGACAAGCAAATTTCTAAGTTTGGGGTTGTGATAACAGTTGAAAAACTGTTATTTTTATGCTTAAAATTGATACCAAAAGCAACCTTTAAGACTTAGAAACTAGCTTGAACTCATATTTTTGCTTTAGTTTTGTGAATAAGAGAGTTGAAAGTGAATTTAATGGTTTTGTGCAAGATTCCCTTTATTTTGTAGGCTAATTGAATGATTTGAAAGAAGAATTGAAGTACCGAATGATTGGATTGCTGAAAAGTGAACCAGAAACTAGAAAAGTCAACCAGTCAACCAGAAAAGTCAACCAATCAACCAAAAAAGTCAACCAGTCAACCAGAATACGAAAAAGTCAACCAGACGAGTTTTGGGCCAGTTTTATGCGATTTTATGATCTGTTTGGGCCTGGACCCGTTTTCTATTATTTTTATGTCCTATTTAAAGACCTAGATGTCTTAGGGTTGGTATCTTTGGCAGAAACGAAGCAAACACTCTCTCTTCCACCCCTTTGAAGGAGGATCTTGGATGCTCAGGCTACCTCTTCACCTTTCTAGGGTTTTATCCTTCATTCTTTCATTATTGTTCATCTAGGTTCACCATGAATATGGTGAACTAAACCTTGTATGTTTGTTGGGGAATCAATGTAATCTTTTGAAGCTCTCATATATGGAATTTATGCTTGCATCTTAATCTAAGATTTATGCTTTCTTTCATCATTAGTTAGGGTTTTTCCTCTTTGCTTAATGCTTGCTTTGTTTAACTCATTCAATGCATGATTATTGATTTTGTCGATACGGGAACGTATGGGGAAGTCTAGATCTGGGGAATCTTTCCCAATATTATATTGGTTGTCGTTAAGCTCCTGTGCTAAGAGAACTAATTATTAGGAATGCTAGGAATCGTATGAACTCGTAATTAGGGATAGGCCTTCTTGACAAGGTAATTTAGAGAGTGGCATTAACAATGATGATTTGAATGTTGAGTTCCTAAAATATATGAGAGTGGATAAGATGAAATTGACCCCCAACAACATATTCATCCATATATTTCATTGAAAGTGCTTGACTTTTGCTTTTGCCATTGATCAAAACTCATGCATACATGTTTATTTTCTGTTTTGCATATTAAACTCCAATTATTTCGTTCTTAAGTCTTAGCTAATCAACAAACCACACAACTAAACTAGGCCGTGAGTCCTTTGGGAGAACGATACTTGGTCTTACCAAGTTTATTACTTGAACGATTCGGTCATACTTGCCGATTGTAAAACAAGTTTGTGACATCATATTTTGGTGATCATAAATTTGTCCATCAGTGAACACAAAATCAAACAAACAAAACACTTAAGAAACTAGCGGACTCTAATGACCCCTACGAGATACACAAATCAAGTCAATATTAAAGTCTACTCCTATGGTGAAGCTTGTAGCTTTGGCTAACAAGACACATTCACCTGTCTAGCTATGCTAAAAAAAATCAAAGCAATCAAGAAAAGTTGCCAAGAGTTTGAAAGAGCACCAAGGACTCTTCCAAAGAACTTGGACTTTATAAAAGGCCCTTTTACAAAACCAAAAGCTAAAACTATCAGTAGGCTAACACAAGCCTATTACAAACAAATTGAAGAAAAACAATTACAAAAGAAACAATCCTATGCTACGGTCCTGTTCATCCTGCAGGAAAACCACGTGCCCAATCTGGCTTCTTGACATCTTAGTCTTGGTTCAACTTTGTTGCTTCTTGACAACTTCTGGAATCAATTCTTTTGAATCTTCTGGCCAGTATAATCCTACAATCACAAAGCTGCTATAAGTATTCACTTGGTTAAAAACAGATTGCAAAAGAGGATATAGGATAGTAATAACTCCCCTTTCTCTTGGCTGCACAAGCTTTCCAAGCTTTCCACTAAGATTCTGCTGCTGCTCAATTAATGGTCTCAACTTATATTGCACAAACAATTCCAACTACATCAGCAGATTAAACAATTCTAATCCCAACGATTGCAGGCCATACAAAACAATTTAAGGATATCAAAAGCAGTTTGAGATAAAAAAAACTCCTTCAGTTCAGATGGCTGCTACTGGTTCCTCAAGCTATACTCATGCTCATTCTAAACTAATCTCAACTTCTATTGGACACCCTGCACTGGTTCATTTCTGCATACAAAATCAAACCCAAATCCATAAAATACAAATAGGAATGGACATTAACCAGATGCAATGGGTGTAATTCAAAGCTGAACTAAACTGATTTAAACAACCATTCAACTCTAATTTAAAATCTGATAAATCCAATGGGTAAAACGAATGATGTGCTTAATTCAACCAGGAAGTCAGAATTGGAAATTAAGTGCTTTAGTCACTTCTTAAAAAAATGGAATGATGCTTTAGCAGATAAAACAAGTTCATGCACAAGCCTAATTACTCCAAGCAAAATCAATTCATGCATAAATCTGTCCATGAAATCCTAACTAGGTGGCATGCAAGGGTATGCAATCAATCAATCTGACAAAAACTGAAAGCTGCATGTGATTAATACCAGGAAACTATTTTCTATATGCATTTGGAAAAAATGATCTCAACAAAGAAAGAGTGATGGTGCTAATAAGGACTCAACAGATTTCAACAATTGTAAGCAAACCATGAAATCAGTAATCACATTCAGACATATAATATCTCAATGATTTCAACAAACATTTTATAAGCCAAAATGAATGCAATGTCAGTTTAAGCAAATCACAACTGCTCCAATCTAAATGATCCAATTTCTTTTCCTGCACAATGAACAATCACAAAACAGTTAGATTAACAATGAATTCTCTATTTCAAAGTGCCAAGGAATTAGGCCAAGTCAGCCTTACAAAACTCACAACACTCAGGTTTCTCTTTTGAAATTTAAAGCACATAAAGGAAAAGGTTTGGAAAGGAGATTCTCCCTTGGCAGTTCAAAGCTGGAGAATCTTTCAGACCACCACCACCTAAGATACTACCAAGCACACAAACCTTCTTTCAAATTCCAGAAACCAAAGTGTAAAAGCTTCTCAATCAAGAATGGCTAGGCTAAGGTCAAAATCAGAAACCAGAACAAAACAGGACAACCACAAGCAATGGAATGACAACACAGAAGAGCAACTGACTCAAGATCAACTCTAGACCAGATTACGAAAGCAAACAAAAGCTCAATTAAAGAACAACAGAATAGAATGCACATGCATTGAGACAAAACCAGGAAATTCAATCAAGACAAACGAGAAACAAAGCTTTGATCAAAGTAAGCACAACAAATAGAACCTAAGGAATAGAACTAGAACAGATTTTAAAAACAATAAAAAGGACTTAAGTTGAACCAGTTATGATTGAAGAAAGTTATATCTGATTTGATTTTGGCAGAGATAGTTTACTGAAAACGGTGAACAATATTGTGAATTGCACCAATTCTCTTTGCTCTTTTTTTTTTACAATTTGATAGCCAAATCTGAGTTGGATAACACTTTAGAACTTGCTATTTTCAGTCACAATTCACAACAGATCACCTAATCAGTTTTGCAACTTAATCAAATTTTTTCCAAAGGAAAGTGAACATGGTTCAACTCAAAATAAAAAAAAATCCAAAGGAAAACAAGAGGTTAATCACTCTCAGCCACAGTTATAGTTTCAAATACCACTGGTTTAGGCTTCCTTCAGTGACCAAAAATTTATTCTCAATTGTAGAATTGATAGCAAAGTGAAAACAGTGAATGCACACTATGGATCACAAACTCAGAAGTTCAAACTAAGTTCAATCACTGTTGTAAACAGTTTTAATGCAATTCTGTAGATTCATATAGCTCAATAGATGCCAATGAAACAAAGTAAATACTGGAAAAATTTTAATCAGAACTCGGCAAAGATTTTAAAACCAAGTATAAATGACTCACAGACTCTTCAAAGAAAAACCAGTTCGGTGTAGCTGGCCAAAAGAGAGACTGATGCTGCTGTAAGCATCTTGCACCCAAGCTCAATGCAACATTTCATAGCTTAATTGGTGTACATTTGCTATCCACAAGCAGATTCAACTTTCAGCTCACAGAATTTCAAAAGTGCAATACAATTACATGTAATGGTCAGCATCAAAAACTCAAGACAGCTTCAGATAAATGAAATGACATTAAAACTGCTGTTGAAGTCTGCATCAAGCTCATTCAATTGAATGTCACTACTTATGATGATGGACAGATCTTACTCAAAGCAAAAACTCAATTGAATCAGTTAAACTCAGATTTAATTGACAATTAAAACAAAGCAACATGACATATACAAAACAGAAATGGATTTAGAAATTAAAACTCAAACAAAGAAGATTCACCGAATTTAAATGAACTAAGACTCAATATAATGACTCAAACACAAAACAAGCAACCTTATCAGAATTTGGAAACCTAAACACATGAACACAAATTTCACTAAATGAATATGCACGAACAAAAGTTAAACACAAGACAGTAAAGAATTTAACTAACAACGCAAAAATGAAAGAAATTCAACGCACATCGTTAAACTAGAACATGAATCAAGCAGCGGAATGGAAGAACAAACTCAGGATCAAGACAGAATCAAAACACAAAACTAGAACAAAGACAGAGACGCGAATCAAACTGAAACAAGAATCGAAACAGAGATACTTACCTTTGACGCGTGAAGCACGGACAAAACCTGGCTCTGATACCAACTGATGAACGAGCATCCAAGGAGATGACGAATGTGCGTGTCGCGAGCTCCTTCGAAGCTTCCTCCAGAGATAAACGCAGCGGAAAGTAAACGAAGCTCTAGATTGAGAGATGACTCGAAGGAAACCTACTAAACTAAGAACAGACTCAAGAAAACCCTAAGATCTAAGGTTTAATCGGGAGATAACCCTAGAGACACGAAGGAACCCCAAGAAAAGGGGGAAAGCTCAAAATGAACCGATGAATCGGTTCAAACTCAAGATTAAACGGTAGGAAAGCTAGATTGCTCAGAGGAAAGTGGATTAAAAGGTAGAAAAGGGAAAACAATCGGTGGAAAGTCTAGATCGAAGGTGAAACAAGGTTTTAATCGGTGGAAATCAAAAGAAATGGTGGAAGAAGATAGATCTGTGAGGAAAAAAGAAGATTACCGTGATGGAAGCAATGGCTCATGACGAAGAGAGCTCTCGAGAGAGAGTGAGATGCTCTGTGATGTGCAAGGAATGCGCGAGAGTGAAATGCGAAATGAAATTTCGTTTCTGATGCGCGAGAGGAATAGCCAATGACGTGGAATGGTGGAGCAGACGCGTGCGCTATGGAAACGTGGCTGAGGCGCGCACGAGAAGCTAAAAATGTTGTAGCAGAGTAATGGTTTATAGTGGAGGATGACGTCGTGGATGAGAGCAATAAGGTGGAGCACGGTGGAATTCAAGGAAAATGAGAATGGAGGCAGTGTGCAAGGAAGGTGGCTAGAGGGAGTCTTTGGACTCTCTAGCATGTGACTTTCACGAGAGAATAATTTCTGATTTTAGAAAATTGATTTCTCATTAAGCTCAAAAGTCCCAATACAAGAGAGGAGCTGGGTATTTATAGTAACCCATGCTCCTTAAGATCTAAGCTATGAAAGGTAAAAATATAAAAGGAGGACTACGTCAAGCAGGATTCCATCACTTCCACCTAACATCCATTATCACCAAATAACAAAAATCAAAGTTCTTAAACCACTGGGTTGCCTCCCAGCAAGCGCTCTTTCAACGTCATTAGCTTGACCCAATAAAGCTCAAGTTCCAGCTTCAATGTTGGTGTTCTCCTTTCTGGATATTCTATTTTTTCCTTCTTTTTGCTGAATTTCTTCAGGTATTTGATAAAACCAGGAACCTATTTCAATGTCTCAATCATAGGAACTTTAATCTCCAATTTCTTAAAGATTTCCATAAAGCGCTCAAATTCCTTCTCCTTCCTATGATACTTCTTTGGATGAGGAAGGGGTTTTTCATATGATTGTTTATTTTTTCCTCTCGTCCTCTTTTTCTTTTCTCTCACTTTCTTTTTCCCTTCTCTTTTTCCACTCACTTTCTTCAGCTTCACAAGGTTACATCATCCCCCAACAACAAATAGAGTTTAGTTCACCATAGACATTGTGAAACTAGATGAAGAATGGAAAAGCATGAGATCACAAAACCCTAAAAGTAGAGGATGGAAGCTCCTGCATCCAAATCTGCCTTCAGAGAGTGGAAGAGTGTGCTGTTGCGCTGCTCCAGCCAGAGATACCAAACCTAGGATGCTTGAGTCCTTTAAATAGAGTGAAGACAGAACGGAAACAAGGCCCAGGCCCGTGTCACTTGCGCTCAAGCGTCCCACTTAGGGTGCCCGGGCGGTGAGCTGTGGTTTCCTATGCTTAAGCTTCACAAATGATGCCCAAGCTTTGTGCTTCTAGCGCTCAAGCGTCCAAAAAGGGGCGCCCGGGTGGTGAGTGGCACTCTTCTGTCCTTAAGCCTCCAAAAAGGGCGCCCAAGCTTCGAGCATTCCTCCCTTCTGGTGCTTGTCCAGGCCTTTCTAAGCTCCATCTCCTTAGCACTTCATCCCTCCTTTCTATTGTTGGTATCGGAGAGGGTATTTTTCGAAGAGTATAGCGCAGCGGAATTAAAACTTAGAGAGCGGAAAGCATGTTCGATCACAATTAAAATTAATTTGGTCCTTTTAGTAAAAATAATTTTCTTTCAGAAAATTAATCAAACAGTTGATATACGTAAAATAATATGAGTGTAGGGAATAGAAAAATCACACAGATATTTTTATACTGGTTCGATTCAATAGAATCTACGTCCAGTCGTTAATCACTATAAATAGTGATTAACAGTTTCACTAAAAATGGTTTAACAAATTACAATCAAATGAACATGAATAAAACGAAAAGAACCACTCTACCAACTTGAAGAGAACCGCTCCGGCAATCGATCAACGATTCACAAGCTTCTCCTTTCACAAGACCAGGCAGAGTACCTTGCTAACTTGAAGAGAGTCTGCTCCGACTATCGACACACGATACGCGAGCCTCTCCTTTCAAAGGACCAAGCAAGGGAACAATGAACAAAAAGCTCTCTAAGAACGTTTCTCTGACACATAGTGTTCTAAGCTTTCTCAGTTCAAAAAAAAAGTTACCTTCTGATTTCTCCAAATCAAATTATATAGCCAAGTACACTGAATGCCAAAGGTCAGCTCCCAACTGCCATGAATAATCGATTATTGTAAGTGATAATCGATTATTCAAGTCCATTACAGAATTTTCAAAAAAAGTGATAATGGATTATATGAAGTGATAATCGATTATTCAAGTATGACTTGTGATAATCGATTATTGCTTAACCATAATCGATTATACTAGTAAAAATTACAATGTTTAACATTTTCCTACTACATTCAAAATCTACAAGTTGCTTTTTTTAAATATTTTCCTACTACATCCAAAATCTATAAGTTACAGCATCATCAAAATACATCTTCAGGTTTTACCAATACTCCGTATTGGTAACATCCATATTATCTCATTTTCTATCAAAACGAGGAGAATTAGTCATAAAACCATCAAATTAAACCTCAACTCTCTTATTCACACAAATTAATAGAAACTCATGATTCCAAGCTAGTTTCTAAGTAGAAAAGGGTGCATTTAGTATCAAAATTACATCACAAATAACAGTATTTTCAACCGTTATCACTTTACCCAGCATTTTATTGAATTTGTTGTGCATTGGAGATTAGAACACGCTTAGTGGTCTAATTTGGGTTGATTTTTGCTTAGTTAATTAATCTGTTTGGTGCAAGATTGATCAATATGTGCAATTCGTTTGCTTAATTTGATTGTAGGAAAACCCAATTAATCTTCACTTAGTTGATTGATTGGTGTTGGAATAAGGTATTTGCAGCGTTTAATTGATTGATAATTGATATCAGTTGAAAAACTGTTATTTTCATGCTTAAAATTGATACTAAAAGCAACCTTTATACTTAAAAACTAGCTCGAAATCATGCTTTTATCTATATTTTCATAAATAAGAGAGCTGGACAGGTTTATGCTTGATTTGAGTGTTTTTGTGCAGGTTTTAAGGTGAATTTAGTGAAAGAAGTGAAGAATGAGAGAGATGGAATCAGAAAAGGAATCAAAGAGTGCAAAAGGAGAAGCCGAAAGCACCGCTCAGCGGCATTTTACCGCTGAGCGGCACTCAGGAGGTCACGGGAGGTCCGCTGAGGGGCAAACTGGCCGCTGAGGGGAAGAAAAGGGAAGCGCAGTCACCGCTGAGCGGTAGTTACCGCTGAGCGCCATTCTTAATGGGCTTGGACTTGTTTTCTGGCACTTTTATGGGCTTGGGCTTAGATCCTTTGTAATTTTAGAATAGTATTTAAGGACTTGCCCGTCCTAGAGTTAGTATCTTTGGCAGAAACAAGGCAAACACTCTCTCTTTCACCCCTTTGAAGGAGGATCTTCGATGCTCAGGCTACCTCTTCACCTTTCTAGGGTTTTATCCTTCATTCTTTCATTATTGTTCATCTAGGTTCACCATGAATATGGTGAACTATACCTTGTATGTTTGTTGGGGAATCAATGTAATCTCTTGAAGCTCTCATATATGGAATTTATGCTTGCATCTTTTAATTAAGACTTATGCTTTCTTTCATCATTAGTTAGGGTTTTTCCTCTTTGCTTAATGCTTGCATAGTTTAACTCATTCGATGCATGATCATTGATTTTGTCGATACGGGCACGTACGGGGAAGTCTAGATCCGGGGAATTTCTCCCAATATTATATTGGTTGTCGTTAAGCTCCTGCACTTATGAACTAATCATTAGGAATGCTAGGAATTGTATGAACTCGTGATTAGGGAGAAGCCATCTAGAATGGTACTTTAGAGAGTGGCATTAACAATGATGATTTGAATGTTGAATTCCTAAAATGTATGAGAGTGGATGAGATGAAATTGACCCCCAACAACATATTCATTCATATATTTCATTGAAAGTGTTTATCTTTTGTCTTTGCCATTGATCAAACTTCATGCATACATGTTTATTTTCTGTCTTGGATATTAAAATCCAAATATTTCGTTTGTAAGTCCTAGCTAATCAACAAATCACATAACTAAACTAGGCCGTGAGTCCTTTGGGAAGAACGATACTTGGTCTTACCAAGTTTATTACTTGAACGATTCGGTCATACTTGCCGATTGTGAAACAAGTTTGTGACATCATATTTTGGTGCTCATAAATTTGTCCATCAAGTTTTTGGCGCCGTTGCCGGGGACTCGTGGTTTAACTGGTTAATTTGTGTGATTATTGATTATCTTTGACTTTAATTTTTAATTTCTGTTTTTATTTTTCTGTTTTTATTTTATTTTATCTTTTTAGTTTATTAGATTAGATTTGATTTTATTTTATTTGGTTAGGTTATATTTTTATTTTATCTTTATCTTTTTAGATTAGGTTAGATTTTATTTTATTTTATTTTATTCTATCTTCTAAATCTTTATCTTCTGAATATATATCTTCTCCTATATCTTTTTGTGCTAACAAATCTTTTCTAGGGTTTTGTTTTCTTGTGTATGCAGGAAGCAATTCGAACTAGGAGTAAGAAAACAACAGAACCTCTTCTTGAAGGTCTAGACGAGAGTAGAAGGAGGAGAAGAATCAGAACATCTAGAGAACTTTTCCCTTCTCCAGAAACTCTCTTACAATCATCACCACAAGGTTCTGTTCATAGCACAGGAAATATGGAGAACAATAATGTTAGAAGAACTCTTGCAGATTACACTAATCTTGCTGGACCTCAGCACTTTAACAGCATAGCTAGACCTAGAGTCAATGCAGCCAACATGGAGGTCAAACCAGCACTGATTCAACTGGTGAAGAGTAATCAATTTAATGGGTTATCTCATGAAAGCCCATATGAGCACCTTACTACCTTTAATGAGATTTGCAATACAGTCAAGATTAATGGGGTGCCAGACGAAGCTATCAAACTTAGCTTGTTTCCTTTCTCATTGGGAGGCAATGCTAAGCTTTGGTTGAACTCTTTTCCAGAAGAAAGTTTCACAGAGTGGGAAGCAGTGGTTACAAAGTTTTTAAATAAATACTTCCCACAATCTAAGGTGACTAAAGGCAAGCAAGAGATTTCTTCATTCAAGCAGGGCATGGAAGAATCACTGGGGCATGCATGGGACAGATATAAAAGCTTGTTACATAAAACTCCTATGCATGGTTTCAAAGAAGAAGAAGTAGTCCTAACTTTCCTTGGAGGGCTTGGTTCACAAACCAAGATGATGCTGAACGCCTCAGCAGGAGGCAATATCAAATGGAAGACTCCAGAGGAAGCAACTGAAATTATTGAAAATATGGCTACTAGTGACAACGAACTCAATATTGAAAAAGGAGATCTTAGTCAGAAGGAGTTGTTACAATTAAATGAGGCTTTGCTTATCCAAAATAGAACTATCTCTCAACAGCTTGAAGAAGTAACCATGAAACTTTCTCAAATACCACAGGAAATACAACAGGTTTCAATGGTTCAAGAGCAACAAAAATGGCAGATGCAATTTACTCCAGGTGAGAAAACAACAAAGCTTGAAGAGACTTTCCAGAGATTCTTGAAGACAAATGCGTCTTATTGTCATAATGTGGATGCTACATTTAAAAAAATGGAGGTTCATGTTGAGAGAATAGTTGACGAGATTAAACATGATAATCTTGGAAAGGAGTGTAAAACTGTTGTGACTAGAAGTGGTAGAGTGTTAGAGGAGAGACAAAAAGAGAGAAAGGAGAAAGAAAATGAGAGTGAGAGTGAAAAAGAAACATGTGAGTGGAAAGAAAGAGTTGAGAGAGAGAAAAAGAGAAAAGAAGAAGAGGAGAGGAGAGAAAAAAATGAGAGAGAAGAGAGACAGAAAGAAAAAGAGTATGAAAAGCCACTTCCTTATCTAAAGGGTTATTCAAGGAAGGAGAAAGAAAAGCAGTTGGAAAGATTCATGGAACTGTTTAAGAAGTTGGAGATTACCATACCATTCTCTGAAGCATTGCAACAGATGCCAGCATATGCAAAATTCTTGAAGGAACTTCTCACAAAGAAACACAAGTACATTGAGAAGGAAACTATCAATATACAGGGTAATTGCAGTGCAATCATACAGAAACTACCTCCTAAACTTAAAGACCCAGGAAGCTTCACTATTCCATGAACCATAGGAGATGTGAAAGTTGGAAGAGCATTGATTGATTTGGCAGCTAGCATTAATCTAATGCGGCTATCCATGTGCAGAACAATTCAGGGGCTAGAAATTAAACCAACCAGAATGGCTCTTCAATTGGCAGACAGGTCTCTTAAATATCCATATGGAGTGGTTGAAGATGTCTTAGTGAAGGTCAACAAATTTGTATTCCCAGTAGATTTCATTGTGATGGAGATGGAAGGAACTAGTGATGTTCCTCTTATTCTTGGGAGACCTTTTATGAAGACTGCTAGAGTTTTGATTGATGTAGAGAATGGTAAACTTAAATTGAGAGTTGATGATGAAGAAGTCACTTTTGATGTATCCAAGGCCATGACGTATCCAAATAATGACAAAGCATGCTTTCAATTTGATGAACTTGATGAAGTTTGTATGGTTCAAGAAAGAATGGTGCGAAATATTTCTCCATTGGAAAAAACTCTCATTGATGCATGTGAAGATTTAGATGAAGAAGAAGAGAAATTGATTGACGAATGCCTGATGGACTTGGAAACAGTGAAAAAGAGTCCAGAGGAAGATCCAATATTTGAAATAATTGATAAGGAAGAAACAATCAAAGCACAGCCACCAGAATTAAAAAGATTGCCATCACACCTGAAATATGTGTTTTTGGAAGAAGATGGAACAAAGCCAGTTATCATCAATAAGTCTTTATCTCTACAAGAAGAAGAGCAATTGATAGAAATTCTGAAAGCCAACAAAGAAGCAATTGGATGGTCAATATCAGATTCTTAAAGGTATTAGCCCAACTTATTGCATGCACAAAATTTTTATGGAAGAAGACTATAAACCAAGTGCTCAACCACAGAAAAGGTTAAATCCTGTTATGAAGGAGGTGGTCAGAAAAGAAGTGTTGAAACTGTTAGAAGCTGGTATCATCTATCCAATTTCTGACAGTGAATGGGTGAGTCCAGTACAGGTGGTTCCAAAGAAAGGTGGGATGACAGTAATTTATAATGATAAGAATGAACTTATTCCTACTCGGACAGTCACTGGTTGGCGTATGTGCATTGATTACAGGAAGCTTAATAAAGCTACTAGGAAAGATCATTTTCCTCTTCCCTTCATGGATCAGATGCTAGAAAGGTTATCAGGGCAGGCTTTCTATTGTTTTCTGGATGGATATTTTGGATATAATCAAATTGTGGTAGATCCAAAAGACCAGGAGAAGACGGCCTTTACTTGTCCTTTTGGTATCTTTGCATATAGAAAGATGCCTTTTGGATTATGTAATGCTCCAGCTACGTTTCAGAGGTGTATGCAAGCAATCTTTGCTGATCTTTTAGAAAAATGCATTGAAGTATTCATGGATGACTTCTCAGTTTTTGGAAATTCTTTCCAAAGATGTTTAGCTAATTTGAACACTATCCTCAAAAGATGTGTTCAGTCAAATCTGGTTTTGAATTGGGAGAAATGTCATTTCATGGTAACTGAAGGAATTGTATTGGGGCATAAAATCTCTGCTAAAGGAATTGAGGTAGACAAAGCTAAAGTAGAAGTTATTGAGAAACTACCTCCACCAACAAATGTAAAGGGGATTAGAAGTTTTCTTGGTCATGCTGGGTTTTATAGAAGATTTATCAAAGATTTCTCAAAAATTGCTAAACCATTGAGTAATCTTTTGATGAAGGATGCTCCTTTTGTGATGAATGAAGACTGCCTGAAAGCTTTTGATATACTGAAGCAGAAGCTAGTGTCAGCTCCAGTAATTGTAGCACCAGATTGGAATCAAAATTTTGAATTAATGTGTGATGCAAGTGATTATGCAATAGCAGTTGTCCTTGGCCAAAGGAAAGAACAAAAGTTTCATCCAATTTATTATGCTAGCAAGGTGCTGAATGATGCTCAATTGAATTATGCTACCACAGAGAAAGAGTTTCTTGCCATTGTATATGCTCTAGAGAAATTTAGACCTTATCTTATTGGGTCTAAGGTGATTGTCTATACAGATCATGCAGCTATCAAATATTTGTTGACAAAACCAGATTATAAGCCACGTCTGGTTAGATGGGTACTACTATTGCAAGAATTTGATGTAGAAATCCGTGATAAGAAAGGAAGTGAGAACTTAATTGCTGATCATTTGTCACGGTTAGTCAACAATGAGGTCACTAGCAAGGAGTCTGAAATCTGGGAATCTTTTTCAGATGAATCACTCATGTATATTCAGCAGAGGCCCTGGTTTGCTGATATGGCGAATTTCAAAGCTGCAAGAGTCATACCGGAAGACTTAACTTGGCAACAGAGAAAGAAATTTCTGCATGATGCCAAGCAGTTTGTGTGGGACGATCCATATTTGTTCAAAATTGGAGCAGATAATCTTCTAAGGAGATGTGTTACAAATGAAGAAGCAGAAGGAATTCTCTGGCATTGTCATGATTCACCTTATGGAGGACATTTTAATGGAGAAAGAACAGCAGCAAAAGTCCTTCAATCAGGGTTTTATTGGCCAACTTTATTTAAAGATGCCCATAATCATGCTAGGAATTGTGATAAATGTCAAAGAGCAGGGACAATCACTAAACGTCATGAGATGCCTTTACAAGGTATTTTAGAGGTTGAGGTTTTTGATTGTTGGGGTATTGACTTTGTTGGACCCTTCCCTCCATCTTTCAACAATGAATATATTCTGGTAGCAGTGGATTATGTGAGTAAATGGGTGGAAGCATTAGCTTGTCCTAAAAATGATGCTAGCACGGTAATTAAATTCCTGAAGAAGCAGATATTCTCACGTTTTGGCACTCCAAGAGTGTTGATCAGTGATGGAGGATCTCATTTTTGCAATTATCAGCTAGAGAAAGTACTCAAACACTATGGAGTAAAGCATAAGGTAGCTGCACCTTATCATCCACAAACCAATGGACAAGCTGAGGTGTCTAACAGGGAGATAAAAAGAATCCTGGAAAAAACTGTGACTTCATCAAGGAAGGATTGGTCTCTCAAATTGGATGATGCTCTTTGGGCTTATAGGACAGCAATGAAGACGTCTATGGGATTATCACCATTTCAATTAGTCTATGGGAAAGCATGCCATTTGCCAGTTGAATTGGAGCATAGAGCATTATGGGCTTTGAAATTCTTGAATTTTGATCCTTATGAAACTCAATGCACACGCAGAAGGCAGATGTTAGAGCTTGAAGAAATGCGGTTACATGCATATGATTCATCCAAGGCTTACAAAGACAAGATTAAATTTTATCATGATAGGAAGTTGATGAATAGAGTTTTTAATCCAGGACAACAGGTACTATTGTTCAATTCAAGATTGAAGATATTTCCTGGGAAGCTGAAGTCAAAATGGACAGGACCATTTGTGATCAAAGAAGTGCATCCACATGGAGCAATTGAAATATTTAATCCATCTGCTGATGATCCACAGAGAAGTTGGGTGGTAAATGGTCAACGTCTCAAGCCCTATCTAGGGGGAGAGGTGCAACAATTTTCCACAATGATGTTGTTGGTTGATCCTTGAAAGTTTGGGTCAGGCTCGGGACGTTAAACAAGCGCTTACTGGGAGGCAACCCAGTATCTTGTAAGTATTTTATGTTTTTAGATTAGGGTTTGATGTACTCTATTGAACACCTGGTTTGTTATGATGGTTTGCTATTAACTGTGATTGTGTGATAAGTAATGCTTGATGATGCTTATTGATTGATTGATGTTGAGATGATGTGCACATAAAATGCTTATACAGGTGATTCACAAGCTTTGTGAACAAATGCATGATATCATGATTGTGATTGTGAAATTAAGCAGGATGTGTATGTCAAATGTGAATGAGCTGATATGTGAGATTTTGAGCTCCAGAGTTGTTATTGTTGAATGCTATTACTTTGAAAGCATGAATGACTTTGCCCAGGTTTTCTATGATTGAATCAATTGCTTGTTTTGCATCATGTGATCAAGGTCGTTTGTTGGAACCCTTTTTATTGGCCAAATTCATAAAGTTAGCCCACTAAAAGAGAACACTTTGTGTTCTATCCTTTGAACCCTTAGCCTTGAATATACACTGAAAACCCTTGATTGAAAATCTTTACCTTGAGTTAAGTAGAAAATCTTGTGTGGTATTGTCAAATGTTCAAGTTTGGGGTTGTTGGGAAAACATGAAAAATGAAAAGCATTGAGCTAAGAGCTAAAAAGTAAGAATATGCAAAAAGAAAAGAAAAGAAAAAGAAGTAAAGCTCAATGCAAATGCAAAGGCAAAAGAAAGTTGGGAATGAATAAGATGATTGTGTTGTTATGATTATATTAACTCAAGGATTTTGTGATCCAGAAAAACCAATTTTCTTGTTAGCCCAGCCACATTATAAGCCATTGAAAAGTCCTTGTGATGATGCATGCTTGTGAATGTTTTTTATTGTGGTAAAACGAAAGGCAAAGTTGATTCATGTAACAATGTGATAGTGGAGTGAATGAGTGAAACACTTTACCTCTTATACACTTGTGTGTTGAGTGAAACACTTTATCTAGTGAGGAAATATTCCATGAGTACATGAACATCCATGCTTAATTGATTGATCATTCATGAAAATAGTATTTGTTGGAATTTAAATGACTTTGTGAACACTAAAGCCTGTGCACATCTTGATTGAACTCTTGGTCATAAGTTTGAGTGAAGTTGTTACTTATCTTGTAAAAGAGGATTTTTGAATGAGTGAACCATCATATGAATTGGTTGGAGATTGAGTTACATTTTGTTTGCTTGAGGACAAGCAAAGTTTTAAGTTTGGGGTTGTGATAACAGTTGAAAAACTGTTATTTTCATGCTTAAAATTGATACTAAAAGCAACCTTTATACTTAAAAACTAGCTTGAAATCATGCTTTTATCTATATTTTCATAAATAAGAGAGCTGGACAGGTTTATGCTTGATTTAAGTGTTTTTGTGCAGGTTTTAAGGTGAATTTAGTGAAAGAAGTGAAGAAGGAGAGAGATGGAATCAGAAAAGGAATCAAAGAGTGCAAAAGGAGAAGCCGAAAGCACCGCTCAGCGGCATTTTACCGCTGAGCGGCACTCAGGAGGTCACGGGAGGTCCGCTGAGGGGCAAACTGGCCGCTGAGGGGAAGAAAAGGGAATCGCAGTCACCGCTGAGCGGTAGTTACCGCTGAGCGCCATTCTTAATGGGCTTGGACTTGTTTTCTGGCACTTTTATGGGCTTGGGCTTAGATCCTTTGTAATTTTAGAATAGTATTTAAGGACTTGCCCGTCCTAGAGTTAGTATCTTTGGCAAAAACAAGGCAAACACTCTCTCTTTCACCCCTTTGAAGGAGGATCTTGGATGCTCAGGCTACCTCTTCACCTTTCTAGGGTTTTATCCTTCATTCTTTCATTATTGTTCATCTAGGTTCACCATGAATATGGTGAACTAAACCTTGTATGTTTGTTGGGGAATCAATGTAATCTCTTGAAGCTCTCATATATGGAATTTATGCTTGCATCTTTTAATTAAGACTTATGCTTTCTTTCATCATTAGTTAGGGTTTTTCCTCTTTGCTTAATGCTTGCATAGTTTAACTCATTCGATGCATGATCATTGGTTTTGTCGATACGGGCACGTACGGGGAAGTCTAGATCCGGGGAATTTCTCCCAATATTATATTGGTTGTCGTTAAGCTCCTGCACTTATGAACTAATCATTAGGAATGCTAGGAATTGTATGAACTCGTGATTAGGGAGAAGCCATCTAGAATGGTACTTTAGAGAGTGGCATTAACAATGATGATTTGAATGTTGAATTCCTAAAATGTATGAGAGTGGATGAGATGAAATTGACCCCCAACAACATATTCATTCATATATTTCATTGAAAGTGTTTATCTTTTGTCTTTGCCATTGATCAAACTTCATGCATACATGTTTATTTTCTGTCTTGCATATTAAAATCCAAATATTTCGTTTGTAAGTCCTAGCTAATCAACAAATCACATAACTAAAGTAGGCCGTGAGTCCTTTGGGAAGAACGATACTTGGTCTTACCAAGTTTATTACTTGAACGATTCGGTCATACTTGCCGATTGTGAAACAAGTTTGTGACATCATATTTTGGTGCTCATAAATTTGTCCATCAATAATCGAAGATTGGTAGTGTTGTAACGGAGCTAATGACCAACTTGTCTTTCAATTGTGTGAAATTCGTCCTTTGGTTTGTTAATTTTTAGTTCAAAACTGTCCACAAAACACCCTCCCCCACCAAGTGTTTGACCTATTGCTTGAACCACAGTTTGGTCGTTGATAAACGACCTAGGGGTCATTCTCCCAACATACAAGAGCATGCAAAAAGACTCTTAGCAAGTGCAATTTGAAGAAAAAATTTCTAGAAAACTCTTAAAGAAGAAACACATATGACTCAAAGAAAAGGCTAAGAAATCAATAAAAGACTCAAACAGTTCAGCTAAGACAACAATTAGAAGCTGGAAAAAGGCACACATAAAGAAATTAGAAGCCTACTTGTTGAAGACCTCCAAAGATGCTAGTTGCTTGTGTTGTAAGGGGATGGTTGTAGCCTCTGGACAATAGCAATTGAACCACTTGATTTGATTCTTTGGATCATCCTTAATGCTTTGTTCACTTGAGGGTATTTGGAGGAGATGATTTGGGGGAGAGTGATTGAATGGATTTAAGGGGATTTGAGGGTAAATTTTTTGTTGTTTGTTTGAGTGGATTTGGAGGTAATTGAGAGTGGATTTAGAAGTAAAGTTAGTACACCTCCAACATATCTCATTTCAGTCATTGTTCTTCATCTTCAACAATCATCTTCATATGGCCATTAACATTGCTCGTGAATCTACATAGCCATAGTAAAATCGTATTCAACTATTCTTCTTCACATCTTTTTAGTTTTAACTTGTTCGAATCGGTTCTAAAGTTTTGTGAATCGATTTCCTATGTTAAGCTCATATACACACAAGGAATTGTATAATAGGTTGAGGGTACATGTGACATTTCAGTAACAAACCCTCCAAATCTCTTCACTTTCACGGGTGATGAAAAACCATGGCATCCTGCAAATCTGTCTTCAGTGTTCCTTGCGTTTCCTCTCATTCGAACACGACTTCATTTTCAAATCGTCGCTCGCATTCACCTCTGAACAGTATAATATGTTCAAGCAAACACTGCGTAAGAGTTGCTTGATGGTGTACAACGTCCAGCCACCAAAAGCACAAAAACAACAAACACAAAGACAGCAAGCATAAAGAGCAAACAAATTAGAAATAATGAAACAACAAGCACTAGATGGAATAGCGACTAAAGTAGCACCAAGTTGACATAGTAAACGAATTAATTAAAATGAAATAAGAACTGGATATCTTTATTGACGTGTAGAGGAAAATTTAGAAACAAATTTCACTCAATTTGGATTTGAAATGAGCAAGATATGATACAAACAATATGAACACGAAATCAGCGTTTCTTGAGCACAGATGTTAGCGAAAATGAAAAAAAGGCTTTTTCTAATACGTATTCTTAAAATTATCAAACCAATGGCTCTAGATACCACATGACATGAAATAGCATGCTTAGAAAGAGTTAAGCCTGAGACTAAACAAAATAGAGAAGCAATGGAATTAAAAGATTAAAATGGAAGAGAGAAAGGATAGGAAAACTTAGGAATTTGAAGACACGCCATTTGAAATGATCCAAGATAAGTGCCAAGGTTGGATCGGCACTTGCTTCTCACAAGAAGAGACCCAAAAGATGACTAAGAGACAAAATTCTATCTCAAAGAAGATAAGCAAATCAATACAAATCACTCTTGTTTCATTGAATCAAAGGTGTGTACAAAAGGAGATCCTTAGGTTGCTTATATAGCCTTAAGTATGGAGTAAGTGAAGAGAATTACACTACAAGAAAAATCGCAATTATATACGGCCGAAATCCGTATATAACCTACAAAATCCGTATAAAAAATGGTGTTATATACGGATTACATACAGCCATAAATCCGTATATAAAAAGGGTGTAGATAACATTATATACGGATTATCCGTATATAAGTTATATACGAAATATCCGTATATAACTTATATACGGATAATCCGTATATAAGTTATATACGGTTAAACAGATCAATTTGAATAGCATACCTGCTCATCCAAATAGACAATTTACAAGACATGCCCATACCACACAGACAATTCACAAGACCTGCACATTATATCCATTCACAAATTTGACAAATAAATTAAGTCTTAAAACCTACAAACAAGCGTTTCACATTAATCCTAATAAGAAAGTTGACATAATTGTGAATTATAATAAGTTAAAATAAGATGAAATAAGTTATTGAGGAATAAGTTTGAGCCATAGATGGCCTACTTCTAAAAACATAACTAGTAATCTCCATAAACATTATCATCTTGTGGTTGATATGTTGGTTGCTGTGGTTGTTGTGGTTGCTGTGGTTGAACATTAGTTTGTGGCAGATTTTGGGATTGAAAAAATTGTTGTGCAATTGCGACTGCAGGAGGCGGAAGGTACTGCATTATGACGCCAATAAAGCCTTGCAATTGAGAGTTCATCTGTCGAAGTTGGTCATCATGGGTTGATACTCGTGTGTGGAGGTTAACAATGTCCTCTACCATCGGTTGCTGAGAAGAAGATGCTTATGTCTGTTATATGTAACTATCAACACAGTCATCTTGAGTAATGACATTTCCGATGCCGTATACGCGTCCCTTGTACCTTCCACCAGCAACGTCCAACCAACATTGGTTCCTCAATCTTTCCTCATCTGCAGGGTCTAGGGGAGCACATGTTGAAGCACCAACAGATGCTGTCTCAGATCTTATTTGAGAAAATTTTGCTTCAAACTGTTCCTGTTAAATGAATACATGATTATCATTAAATAGATAGACCTAAGAATTAGAACCTAATAAAGAATATAATAGAGCTAGTAGAAACTAACATGTGTCCGCCTAGACCTTTCATCGACAAATTCTCCTGTTGATGCTCGAATATATGTCTACTGAAATATTTCATCAACATGCATTGACCGACCAAGCTCCTGTGACTGCAAGCAAAGAAGATGTAAGTTGTTAACATCAAATATTTGTAAAGTTTATGAGTAGAAATGTACAAATAAATTTATATGTACCAGACGAATTGCATGCTCATGCACGCTAATGGAACCCCCAGGGTGCAAACAACCACCCTTGTCATATGTCCTGTTCTTTTTGGCCGTTTCACATTTTTGTCTATAAAGTGGCATGTTCCACTTCTCCAAAAGACCATTCCAAACAATATCCCCCATCCAATTAGGTTTTTTTCCTTCTCATCTAGCCTTTTTAAACATCTCAGATAATCTATGAGATGCTTTGGTGTGGAAATTTTTTTTCACCTTTTCTTCATGGTTAGAGCTCCATGAAACCTTTCTTTGTTGAGAAAAAAGATTAACATTGGATAAGATAATTGAGGACCTTAACATTTAAAACTAATTGTTGTATATATTGTAAATAAACACAAGTGTACCTTAAAACTCTCAAAGAAATCATCTCTTTGTGTTTGAGGTATCTGTCCCCATGTCACCCATGGCTCATCAAACTGTTGCTTGATGGTGGCTGTGATTGCTTTGGATGTTGTTTTTGTTGGATAAAACCTATACCAAAATAAAAGTCAAATATTAGAATAATACAGTATATGCTTGGAACATTAAATTGATGTTTTCTTACCCTCCTCCAATAGGTGTAATGATTGGACGATTGTTGGAAACATCTTCAAAGTCATTGGCTGCTGAACTTGAATTTGGAGGGTTATCCCCTATAGGAGGTGGTGATGGCATATTTGTGGGAGTTGTTGGGTTAGAACCAACATGGGGGGAGGGAGTTGTTGGGTTAGAACCAACATGGGGGGAGGGTGATCTCCATTGATCAGCAGCAAATTGTTGTGGACTAGGTGTGAAGGCAGGAACTTCCAACGAATGTGGAATTGATAGTGGAGTAGGTGTCAAACCAAGAACTTGTAATGGTGGTGGAACAAATCTAGCAGTGGAGGTAGGGTAGGTGTAGATGGTTGACTACTTGAAGCATTTACATTATTGAAACGATTTAACAACTTCACCATATAAGATTTCTTCTTCCCCTTCTCCTTATCTGATTTTGCTAAAGGTGGAATAGGAGGGTCACAACCATCTGATGCCATATTCTTGAACAAAAAACAAAATTGTTGGGTCAATATATTTTTACAATTGAATGGAAAGGAAAAGTAAGAAAAGAATATGATGATGATGTTCTTGTTTGCCAATACTACACATGGAAGCAAAAGATAAGAATGCAAAACTTTAATCTACACAAAACCATTGGAGCAAAACTTATAATTAACAATATAAGTACTCAAACACAAAGGGTATCGAAATAACATGCAAATTGAAATTACATAAATGATTTCATCACTTCTTCTTTCTCCCCTCTAAAAGAATGGGTTTATGATCACCCATGGGTACACCAACACATCGTAACTCTATTCACTGCTAGAATTGTGAAAGGAATCTTCATCCTCATCTTCACTTTGTCCCTCTTCACTGCATTATTCTTTCGATTCACTTCTTTCTTCATCCATATAGCCTTCAACTGATGGTACATTGTTGGGGGGTCCACTTCTTCAAGACCGGCTTCTATATCTTGCAATCGGATAACTTCTTCAACTTGAATGATGTCATTAACATGTGACATTTCCTCCACTTGGTATGGCTCAATGGCATCTACCTCATTGGAATCTATACGACCTCTAGGTTTGGTCTTTATTGCAACACACCAACCCCGTTTGTCGGTGCGCGATGCAGGATATGGTACATAATACACTTGTTCTACATTATGTGCAATTATAAAAGGATCAAACAAGACATATATTTTATCCATTCGAATATCCACAATGCCATACTTTGAATCCACTCTTGTCCCTATTCTTGATGGATCAAACCAATCATAATAAAATAATACAACCTTCTTTTCAATGGTTGAGGTATTGTACTCGAGCTCATATATGTGCTTAATGACACCATAGAAATCATCTTCACCCCCTTCTGTAAGGCCTTTAACATGAACCCCACTATTTATAGTCCTTTTGCCCTGGCTCCATGCATGGGTATGAAATTTATATCCATTGACAAAGTAGGTATGCCATTCCTTTACACATCTTAAGGGACCAAGTGATTAATCTCTAGGGTGTTGGTTTCTGACACTTAAAGGATCGTTATGAACCTACAACCACAAAATATATGAACCTATTCAATATAATTAAAAATGAATAAAAATGTGAATAACAAATTAAAGTGGAAGAATTTGACCAGTTGTACTTGATCTTTGAACCACAATGGGAAATTTGCATGTATATGTGTCAAACTGTTTGACTCTGAAAGTTGATAGGTATGTAAGAATGAGCTGTCCATAGGTATGACAATTCGGTCAATATCAATTTAATACATAAAAACAAAATCCAAAGACAAAAGCAATTTATTTGGAGCCTTACTCAAGATAAGGTTGAACTTCATTGCAATTGATCAAGAGATGAACATGAGTTGATCTCAATTCTTCGTCACTTAGCCAATGAGTTGATTCCCTCCCAAAATGACGACCACCTTCGTCAAACACTGATAATGTTGTCCTTTCAATTTCAGTGTCTACTTCATTTCTATTGCTTTGTGGTGTTAACATAAAGTTCTTGAAGTAGTGTGACCAAAAATGAGTTATTTCTTTGTGCAAATATGATGCCACTATTGATCCTTCAACCCTAGCTTTATTCTTAACTGAACGTTTAACATATCCCATGAACCTACAATTTAAGAAAGTGGTATGTTAGTTTCAATATGTGTGACATCTAAATTCAACAATTGAATGAGATATTGTCACCTTTCAAATGGGTACATCCACCTATATTGGACCGGTCCACCAAGTCTTGCCTCATATGGAAGATGTACAGGGAGATGTTCCATACAATCACAGAATGAGGGGGGGAATATTCTCTCCATCTTGCAAAGAATGATTGGAATGTTTTCTTCCATCTTCCGAAGGTTGACCTCATTCAATGTTGTACAACATAAATCTCTAAAGAAATGACTTACTTCTATAATGGGATTGAGAACATGAGTCGGTAAAGAACTAAACGCCATAGGAAGTAAGCATTCCATAAACACATGGCAGTCATGGCTTTTCATCCCAATGACCTTTCCCCTATTCACATCAACACACCTTGACAAGTTAGAAGAATATCCGTCAGGCATCCTAAGATCTTTCAACCACTGACAGACCTGTTTTGATTGGTCTACTGAGAGTGTATAATTAGCTTTTGGCTTGTACATCTTTCCATTAGTATGAGTTTTGAGCTCCAAGTCTTTTCGTTTACAATACAAGCCTAAATCCATTCGGGCCTTTTCATTGTCTTTTGATTTTCCACTGACATTCATCACGGTATTAAAAATATTGTCAAAGAAATTCTTCTCAATATGCATGGAATCAAGATTATGCCTTAACAAATTATCCTTCCAATATGGTAGATCCCAAAAGATGTTTTTTTTCGTCCAGTTATGCCACTCACCGTATCCATCTATTCTTGGTGCACCATTTTCAGTTACTTTAGGATAGCCATTAACTCTATTCCAAACTTCTGTTCCCGTCAAATATGGTGGCGCATCTTCCATGTCCACTTCCCCCTTTTTGAAAGCATGCCTATTTCTCCTAAAGGCATGTTCATTTGGTAAAAGCCTCCGATGGGAGTCAAACCACGAATTTTTTCGCCCATTATATAATCTAAAAGCCTTTGAATGCTCCATGCAATGTGGACATGCCAATTTACCATGGGTGCTCTATCCAGACAGCATACCATAAGCAGGAAAATCATTAATTGTCCACATTAGCATCGCTCTCATGACAAAGTTTTGTCACCTTGAAATATCATATGTTATGACACCACTCCACAACTTTTTCCAGTCATCTATCGAGGGCTCTAGGTATACATCAATGCGTACTTTTGGATTGAATGGCCCCGGAATGAGATATGTCAAAAACATGTAGGGTTTAGACATGCACATTTCTGGAGGAAGGTTGTTGATAACAGTTGAAAAACTGTTATTTTTATACTTAAAATTGATACTAAAAGCAACCTTTAACACTTAGAAACTAGCTTGAAATCATGCTTTTGGTCATATTTTCAGAAATAAGAGAGCTGGACAGGTTTATGCTTGATTTCATTGTTTTTGTGCAGGTTTTAAGGTGAATTTGGTGAAAGAAGTGAAGAAGGAGAGAGATGAAATCAGAAAAGACATCAAAAAGTGCAAGAGAAGAAGCCGCAACTACCGCTCAGCGGCAGTTTACCACTGAGCGGCCCTAAAGACATCACGGTGGATTCGCTGAGGGGCAAAATGGCCGCTGAGGGGAAGAAACCAACTCACGCACTTACCGCTGAGCGGCACTTTACCGCTGAGCGGCACTCTTGTGGGCTTGGGCCTAAATTTTCTGTATTTTTAGAATAGTATATAAGCTTTAGGACGTCCTAGGGTTGGTATCTTTGGTAGAAACGAAGCAAACACTCTCTCTTCCACCCCTTTGAAGGAGGATGTTGGATGCTCAGGCTACCTCTTCACCTTTCTAGGGTTTTATCTTTCATTCTTCCATTATTATTCATCTAGTTTCACCATGAATATGGTGAACTAAACCTTGTATTGTTGTTGGGGAATCAATGTAGTCTTGTGAAACTCTCATATATGGAATTTGTTTTTACATCTTATTTTAAGACCTATGCTTTCTTTCATCATTAGTTAGGGTTTTTCCTCTTTGCTTAATGCTTGCTTTGTTTAACTCATTCAATGCATGATTATTGATTTTGTCGATACGGGAAGGTACGGGGAAATCTAGATCCGGGGAATTTCTCCCAATAGTATATTGGTTGCCTTTAAGCTCCTGCACTTAAGAACTAATTACTAGGAATGCTAGGAATTGTATGAACTCTTAATAAAGGATAGGCCTTCTTGCAAGGTGATTTAGAGAGTGGCATTAACAATTGATGAAAAGAATGTTGAATTCCTAAAGTATATGAGAGTGGAAAAGATGAAATTGATAACCCCAACAACATACTCATCCATATATTCCATTGAAGTGTTTGTATTTTGTTTTAGCCATTGATCAAATTCATGCATACATGTTTATTTTCTATCTTTTGCATATTAAACTCCAATTATTTCGTTCTTAAGTCTTAAATAATCAACAAATCACATAACTAAACTAGGCCGTGAGTCCTTTGGGAGAACGATACTTGGTCTTACCGAGTTTTATTACTTGAAACGATTCGGTCACACTTGCCGATTGTAAAACAAGTTTTTGGCACCGTTTTCGGTGTTCATAAATTTGTCATCAAGTTTTTGGCGTCGTTGCCAGGGACTCGTGGTTTAACTGGTTAATTTGTGTGATTATTGATTATCTTTGACTTGAAATTTGAATTTTTGTTTTTATTTTTCTGTTTTTATTTTTCGGTTTTTATTTTATTTTATTTTATTCTCTGAATCTTATATCTTCTCTTATATCTTTTTTGTGCTAAGCAATTTTCTAGGGTTTTGTTTTCTTGTGTATGCAGGAGGCAATTCGAACTAGGAGCAAGAAAACTGCAGAACCTCTTCTTGAAGGTTTAGACGAGAGTAGACGGAGGAGAAGAATCCGTACATCTAGAGAACTTTTCCCTCCTCCGGAAACTCTGTTGCAACCATCACCACAAGGTTCTGACCATAGCAAAGAGAACATGGAGAACAACAATATCAGAAGAACTCTTGCTGATTACACAAATACAGCTGGACCTCAGCACTTTAACAGTATAGCTAGACCAAGAGTCAATGCAGCTAACCTGGAGGTCAAACCAGCGTTGATCCAACTGGTGAAAAGCAATCAATTCAATGGGTTATCTCACAAAAGCCCATATGAGCACCTCACTACATTTAATGAGATCTGCAACACAGTGATAATAAATGGGGTGCCAGATGAAGCGATCAAACTTAGCTTGTTTCCTTTCTCATTAGGAGGCAATGCTAAGCTTTGGTTAAATTCTTTTCCAGAGGGAAGCTTCACAGAGTGGGAAGCAGTGGTAACAAAGTTTCTAAATAAATATTTCCTACAATCAAAGGTGAATAAAGGCAAGCAAGAGATTTCTTCATTCAGGCAGCGCATGGAAGAATCACTAGGTCATGCATGGGATAGATATAAAAGCTTGTTAAGAAAAACACCTACGCATGGATTCAATGAAGTGGAAGTAGTCCTAACCTTCCTTGGAGGTCTTGGTTCATAAACCAAGATGATGCTTGACGCCTCAGCAGGAGGAAACATCAAATGGAAAACTCCAGAGGAAGCAACAGAAATCATTGAAAATATGGCTACTAGTGATAACGAGCTAAACACTGAAAGAGGAGCTCCTATGCAACAAAAAGGAGTTCTACAATTACAAACAAATGATGCCTTGCTAGCACAGAATAAAATTCTAACTCAACAGCTGGAGACTCTAACTAAAACACTTGCACAATTGCCTAAAGAGTTAAAGACTGCTTCACAGGTACAATCTCAGTTGTGTGAATTATGTGGAGGCGACCATATCAATGGTCAATGTGCCTTTCCAGCAGAAGTCGTAGAGGATGTGAATTACATGACCAATCAATACCGTCAGGGGAACTACAATCAAGGGTGGAAACCACACCCAAGCATTGGTCAAGGGCAGATTGGGCAAGCTGGTCAATTTAACAAGCAGCAGTAGCAACCAACCTTATGCACTAGTGCAAAAAGGGGCATAGACGTCCGTTTTTTAGGCCTTTTAACGTCTGACCTCCAACGGACGTCTATTCGGGTGACGTCTATGTAGACGTCCGACCTGACACAACGGACGTCCATATAGACGTCCGACCTGACACAACGGACGTCTATATGGACGTCCGCTGTGTCAACCCGGATGTCTATATAGACGTCCGCTGTGAACCTCTCGGACGTCTATATACTACTGCAGAAAGGGCTTTATTAGACGGCTTATTTAGGGTTATTTAGGATTACAGGTTAGGGTTATTTAGGATTACGGGTTCGAACGTTTGTTTGTGCACTGCAACACGTCTGAAGAACAGATTCAAAATGAAAATGGAGGAGTAAACGACCTAAAAATGTAGGTCAAAAAACGCCGCCCAAGAACACGTAACAAACTGCACCAAAATACACCGAAAACGAATTTTAATCGGTCCAAATGAAAGATATGTCATCACTGAACAATTTAATCGGACGTCCGTCCCCCTCCAGGACGGACGTTCAAGAGGCTGATGGGTTCACTACCTGTCAGCCTCTTGAACGTCCGTCCTGGAGGGGGACGGACGTCTACTATATTATAGACGTCCGGCTCCCTCTAGGACGGACGTCTCCACACTCAATTATTTACATTTATGCCACCGGTCAATTATTTACTTTGGAGTTTTCGTGGACGGACGTCTATGGAGTGACGTTAAAGGTCAATTCTGCACTAGTGATGGCAGCAGATTTCTATGCTTAATGAAATGTCCATGAGGATGGAAGAAACTCTTAACCAATTCATACAGAAAACTGAGTCTACCCAAAAGAGCACTGAAGCTGCTATCAAGAATTTGGAGATTCAGATGGGGCAGATCACTAAGCAGGTGGAAGAGAGGCCAGATAGAAATTTTGGGGCTAATACTGAGGTTAACCCTAGAGAAGAATGCAAAGTGTTAGAGAGTACTAATGAAGAGATAGTTGAGTTAGAAAAAGGAGAAACAGAAGAGAAAAGAGAGAAAAGAGAAATAGGGAGTAAAAATACTTTTCCTTTTCCAATGAATCAAGGGAAACAACTTGATTTCACAGAATTATTCAAGATGGTGGATAGTGATGCACCTTGGGAGGAGATTCTACAACAAATTATAGTTTACACTAAATCTGATGAAGATGTCTCTATAAAGAAAAGACGTAGAGATGATGAGGCAAAGAAGTGTAAAACTATTAAAAAGGAGTCATTCCCTCCAAAAGCGAAAGATCCAGGAGGCTTTTCTATTCCTTGTACCATAGGAAAGAAAAGGGTTAAAAAAGCTCTTCTTGATTTAGGTTCAAGTGTTAACTTGATACCTTATTCGTTACTGGAGCAGATCGGTGATGTTAATGTGAAACCTGTAAAGGTTAACTTAGTAATGGCCGATGGATCTTAAAAGGAACCATGTGGGATTGCAGAGGATATTGTAGTTTGTGTGGGCAAACTCCAGTTCTT
The DNA here is from genome assembly GCA_034642375.1 of Vigna nakashimae. Lineage (NCBI taxonomy): Eukaryota > Viridiplantae > Streptophyta > Magnoliopsida > Fabales > Fabaceae > Vigna > Vigna nakashimae. The sequence continues at coordinate 40,874,183 of CM067765.1, forward strand.
GGCAGACTTTGTGGTGATGTTAATGTAAAACAAGTTTGTGGCGCCGTTTTCGGTGTTCATAAATTTGTCATCAGTTGTACGGCATGACAATTACTGGCCAACACGAATATGGTATATTTGATGCCTGCACATATGGATTAAAACCATCCGAGCATAAACCAAGTCGAACATTGCGTGGCTCAATGGAAAAATCACGATGTACTCTATCAAAGTGCTTCCACGCCTCTCCATCACATGGATGACGCAAAACACCATTTGACGACCTGTTGTGATGGTGCCATGTCATTCTATTGCAGTTTCTTTTGAGGCATACATTCTTTGAAGTCTTGGAATTATTGGCAAATAAAACATGGACTTAACGGGAACTTTCTTTTTAGAACTTGCTCCTGTCTTGTGTTGTTGATACCTTGGCTTCCCACAAAATTTGCATTCAACTAACGCTCCATCATTCTTACCATATTCATTATCATAGAATAGCATGCAACCATCCACACAACAATCAATCCTCTGCGACTGTAATCCCAACTTTGACACTATCTTTTTTGCATCGTAGTAAGTTTCCGGTAAACCACATTTGTGTGGTGTTACATCCAAAAGCATTTTTGCAAAAAAATCTATGCATTGGTTATGAATATTCCAATTCGACTTGCAAGCTAAAAGCCTCACACACATTGATAATTTGGAGTCTGATGCTCCTTCATACAAAGGCGTATTTGCCTCCAACAAAAGGTTATAAAACCTTTGAGTTTCTTCATTTGGAGCCTCTTCTATGTTAGAAGAATTTGATGCTTGGAATGGTTGTCTTTGCATAAGAGCATCATACACCATGTCTTCCATCGTCATAACTTGTTCATTTGGTTCATCTTCTGTCTCCACACCCCTAAAAGTGACATCATTAACTAAATCAGCTTCTTGCATGGTTTCCCCATGATCCTCCCAAATGAAATAATTAGGCTTGAAACCGTTTTTATATAGGTGAACCTTCACAACTCTTTCGTTCAAAATCTTTGTACAATCGCACTTTAAACATGGACATCGAAGCCCCCCATCTCTTTGATAACGGTCTTGTTCACAAGCTTTAATAATAAACTCTTCAACACCCAATACAAATGACTCTTTCAACGCACCTCTTCCTCTATAACACCTATCGTACATCCATGAACGATTTGGTGGAACTTGATCCATGTTCTGTATACATACCAATTAACGACAAATTAGCCACTAGTTAATACAAGGCTAAATTAATTATGTATTACAAGTTTTCCTTCAAGGAAAACTATTAAGAAAGTTCAATACTAAACAATCAGTAATTGAATTTCCATCACTATAGACCCCTATAGGAGGTGGTAATGTTAGGTAAGTACTTACTCATGTTATGTAAGTACTTAGTCATGTTATAATGAGTACACATGGTTGGATACTTTGGGGTGTTGTTTGTGTACGTTAAAGTGTCATGGATACACTTTAAAATCATGTATATTGTGGGTATGTTGTTTCTTATTATCTTCCATTCATTATACATTGTTGGGGGAACTTATCTATACTGTTTGACCAAGAGTGCGGTTAAGAGGGTTTGAAGTATTCTCTTTCATTGTTTGAAGAGAAAAGAACTAGTTTTCACTATGAGAGGAGTGAAAGTGAGGTTTTAGTGAGTTGGGGTTGAGAAGGAGAACAAAATGTGGGACAACTTTGGCTTCAGTAGGAAAATGTAAGAGATAAACAAAAGAAAAAAAAGGAGATGGTAAAGATGTTGTAGTGCTTGACGTTAAAAGAGGAAGGAAGATGGGTGCTTGCTTTTGACGTGAAATGGGAGAGGAGAATGAGAGAGCTTTTGAGATTGAGAAATGGTGATGTACAGCTGCACATAAATAGCTATGTGCATAAGGACAAAGGTATACAGCTGCACATAATTAATAATTTAATCTTATAACACTAATAAAACTCTTTTTATGAGGTCTTCCCATTAAATGGATTTTATTTTCATTAAAAAAGTTGATTCAATACCATTGTAATCAAATTACAAGGAGGTAAAAAAATAAAATGAAAAAATAATTGTGCAGATTGTTAATTTAGAGGCACTATTTCAGTGGTCAGGTAAGTTTGATTTGTATTTGGATTGTTTGGAGCAGCACTGACGTTAACAGAAGAAAGCATAAGGACAAATGAGACGAGTATACGTCACATACAAAAAGAAAGACAAGAGAAGTAACCTTTGTGGGTGGCAGGAAGAACAAAATAGAACAAGTGACTAAGAAGGATGAAAAAATTAACCAAAAAAAAGACAAAAATGAGAATAAGATGCATATCTTGTTCATCACAAAGGGAATCCACCCACAGTGTAACATCAAACTACAAATTAACTAAAATAGAAACAACACATGTTAAAATTAACATACTTTACTACATCCATAACCAAATTTAAGAGACTAACGACAATGACACAATGCAATTGAACATCAAACAATCACAAGGAAAATTTACCTCCACATACTAAATACAAATAAAAGGTTAGAACCACTTACTTGAGTGTTGATGTCACTGTTTTTGCTACAAAATTGGTGGAAATTTTTACCTAATAATTAACATACTTCAGAGTCAATAAAAAATAGGAGAGACTGACTAAAATAATAATCATTAAAACTATTTATTACTTCAAAGATGGTAGGACTATAATATTAAGCATACCTTTCAAAAATTGTGGACAATCTTCTTTGCTTGTTGCCTTTTCCCTAATCACACCTTTGTACACTACCACCTCCAAATCACAATTGAAAAAGAATGTAAGACAAAAGCAAACGGAGGAGCCTTTGCAAGATGGATTGTGCCTAAGGAAAAGATTGAGAGAAACTAATATAAGGGCCATAGTGTGAGCTGCACAACTATAAGAGAACACTATGACTAATGATTACATGACCTAACCAGGATACAACTTCAAACAGAGGATGACAAACTGAAACCATGTTACCAATTTTTTGACAAAATAGGATGAACTAAAAAACAAATCTGAATTGTGGTTCACTTTGAAGAGAGAACTATCTAAATGCATGAAGGTCTGTCAAATTCATGAAGTTTGTAAAGGAACTTATCAAATGGGCTTTACTGAATCTAATACATAAGTTTCATACAAGTGGTAAATGCCTAAGTGGAAGTAACACATCTTTTATAATCGTCATCCATAAGGTTTGGAAAAGTAAAAACCTATACCAATGTTGGGTAGTATATACAAGATCATAGAATATCCTACCAAAAGACTGAATATTGTACTATATAAAACAGTAGACCAAAATTGGTTTCCATTTATAAAGGGTAAATAAGTGATTGACAGTGTGATAATAGTTAATGATGTTGTGGATGAAGTAAGAAGACAAAATAATAACAAATAAAGTGTTGTAAAGGTTGATTATGAGAAATATGATAGAGTTAGATGAGATTTCCTACATCACATGATTGAAAAAGTAAGCTTGTACTCTAAATTTATAAACTGGACAAGGAATGTTTCGGGTATTGTTTACTAAAGAGTCAAAGTAATAAGTAAGGATTCCAAACCAACCAGTGGGTGCTGCTTGCAACACTCATTCTAATGTGCAAGAATTTTTGAAACATGTCATATATTGAGCACAAAACAAAATTCAACCAAGGTTATAAATTGTTGATGACGACCTATGGTGATGAGCCAAAAAAAATACAATAACAATATGGCAGAAGGCATTATAGCCAACAACAGACAAAAAGAATAATAAATATATCTATAAAAGCTAAATATAGAAAATAGAATAAAAGAAACATAAATAAATTAAAGAAGACAAAATCATTTACTAAAGTCCAAGAAAACTTCACAACTCCAACATTACTTTGGGTACTTGACCTTGTAGCTTTGATAAAATAAAAAACACTCACACACACACAACATGATTCTGAACTTCTAAAATCAGAAACATAAATTTAAAGAAAAACAAGACCACAAAAGCATGAAACAGATCAAGAATCAGAATAGCCACCATGGGAATGAGAGAAACCGAAATGAGGACCATCTAAAGAAATGAAGTACAGATGAATAATAGGCAGAGAATAATGCAAGAAAGAAAAGCCACAATTAAAAGGGTTTTCTAAAGTAAAAAACGAAAGGGAGACAGAGAGACTTGTTTAACAACATTGAAAGGAACATTGAAAGCAACATTAGACAGAAAATAGAACATCATTTCAAACAACTAAATGGAATCTCACAACAACTCAATAAATTCCAAAAAAAATTATTAATCTCTTCATTGCAGATTAACAAAAGAAACAATATATAGCACTCTATCTCCTTAGATATCAATACTACATTATCCTCTGCTCATACTAAGGTCAAATTTTAAAGGATTTCATGACTATTTTTGTATTCATTTGGTGAATATATATATATATATATATATATATATATATATATATATATATATATATATACATATAGATATATATACATATACATATATATATATATATATATATACATATAGATATATATACATATACATATATATATATATATATATACACACACACCTACACATATAAGTAATATTAATTTTAATTTAGATATTGGTCATGCAGAATATATTGTTTTGGTTTTGTAAAATTTAGGTTTAAGTTGTGTTAAACAATCAAGGTGAAGAGAAGAGAGGGATGCATTATCTTGAGGAATCATTACTCAGGCTCTTTTCTTTGCTTTGAGATATCATATAACAACATAGTATTAATTTGCCTGCTGTAATGGACAAACAATGATTGATTAGCATAATGAATAGATGAGCAGTACAGTGTGACTTAAGGAAATTTACCCTTCATCTTTTGACAAAATTCTTTTGTTTTGGGCAAAAATACATGCCCTGTGGCAGCAGATTTCCAGACTCAAAGTTTTGAATTTATACCAGTCCACCCAATTCTACCCACATGATCAGGAAATGAATTATATCCTAGTTAGGAAATGAATTATATCTTATTTTAACTTATGCTTCGGCAAGGTTGAGGACATTGTTAGTATACATTTTGCGTGTTAGTGGTCTACTGTTAAGAATATTTGTTCATGTCATCTTTGGTATTCTATATGATCTACGAAGCATAAATTTTGCTAATATTTTTGTGTGGTTATTATGTCAGTGTTGTCTCTGTTTGTGTTCCAACCTCGTCACATTCAACAACTTCAACTTCATCTCTGGCTTAATATTATTTTGCTTAAATTTTGTATTACTTTCTCCATTATCCTCTATATATTCTTAATCACTGAAATCTTTTACCTTTGTCATTGTTGGACTGCTTTATTATTAGTAAATTTGTTGATTATTGGGAAGTTATTTGAGACATTGGATTCGGCATATTGATAGTACGTTATTTTTCTTGTTATATGTGGTTATTTGACTTCAAATTGTTATGACAGGTTTCTTACTGCTAATCGGAACCCAAATACAGACTCTAGACATCTTGCGCGTGATACAATATCCAGCTTGTACAACTTTCAATCACTCTCTTGTTAGGGATTTTTTATGTTGGTCTTGATGAGGATGTGTAATGTTATTATTCTACTAAAATCTGAGCATTGGACCATAGAAGTCCCCGTGTAGCTTTTCAGGGGAAAAATGCCGGATCGTGTAGACAGAGAGTACTGTGTAATTTGTATTTTGAACACACATGAGGATTCTATTTACAATGTCGACATTAAATAATAAGGAACAAAAATCAACACCTAAAAATAGAAAAACATTTGCTAACATGTAACCCTATTTGATGTAATGAAATCATACAATACTTCCCTATATACCCTACACAAATTCAATAGGATTTGGAAACCTAATTAATCAAACAAACTCAAACAAACAATGATTAAAAACTCATAACACAAGACAGTAAAGGATAACGATGAACAACACGTGAATTGAAGAAAACTAATAACAACCATACAGATCAACATGACACTGAATCAAACAAAGACAAAATTGTAATAGTCCAAAGGAACTCACTCACCTTTGCTTCCTTCATTAAGGGCCTTCGCAACTCCAAATAGTATATGTCTTCGTCCTTAATACGAGTAAGAATCTTCTTAAACCGCCACACAGTGTAGCCTTAATGGATGCTTCCTAACACTCCAACCACGGCTTGGGAGCCGAACCATAAATATGTCAAAAAAAAAACCAAATTAAGGTTCGCCATTTTCACTATTTAAGGATTTCATCAATTGCTCAAAATTAGGATTTAATTACCAGATGAAGGTACTCTTTCAACACCGAACCGAACCGAACAATGACGCCCAACAACAGTGTTTGATGAAAGAGACAGCTCGAGAGAGAGAGGATGAAGAACCAGAGCGCGATGGACAACGAAAGTGGAAAGGGCTTGAGACAGGGATAGCCAGACGAAAGAGGGCTCGAGACAGGGACAACTATAGCTCCAGGCTTCGACAGAGAAAGAAATCAATAAGACAAGCTCAAAGCTTCCAACTCGCGATGGTCAAAAGATCAAAATGCTGCTGCCACACTGCAACTCAGCTACGACAGCTCAACAAAGAAAAGCAATCTCGTGATTGGGAGAATCGAAGGACAAGCAAGAGGGAGCATTTTAGGTTTTTTGGAGAAAGAGCTTTGTCAAGAAAGAAAGGGGAAACATTTCGAGAGAGAGCACATAGCATTTTAGGCACACTTTCAATTTTTTATTTTTTTTTCCTTATATCCGTATGTATTATCAGCTGGTAAGATTTTAACCCCTTTCATACGGAAAATACATACGGTTTATCCTTGGGAAGCTCCACAGCCAAAGGCGCCAACCTTACATACGGATTTTATATACAACAATTTCGTATGTAAATTTTTTCTGTCATTATATACGGAATTTTCCGTATGTAGCTGATCCGTATATTACATCCGTATATAATAAATATATTATATACGGATCTGAATCTGTATATACTGATCCGCAGATAACTGGCTAATTTCTTGTAGTGTTAAATATATTATATTTACAAAATTGTCACCGATCATTTTTAACGTTGAATTTTTTGTAGTTAGACGTTAAACGTTATTTTTGCACTAGTGTACAAAAAGCTTTGTATGGGTTGACACATTATTTGTCTCTACATTGATGATTTACTGATCATTGGGAGCAATGTAGATGATATTGAATCTATCAAACAAAGATTAAAGTTGGAATTTTAGATGACTAACTTGGGAGTTTTATCTTACTTTATGGGATTGGAATTTATCTACACCGAAAGAGGGGTTATCATGCATCAAAGAAAATACATATATGAGGTATTATAAAAGTTCAACATATTGGAGTGTAACTCTGTTGAAACAGCTACAGAAGTAAACTTGAAGTTTGTAGTTGATGAAGGTAAGGTTTATGTTGATGGAACTACTTTTAGACAAATTGTGGCTAGTTTATGGTTCATCTATCAAAGCAGACCAAAAATTGCATATACAGTTGGTAGGTAAGGAGGTTGATGAGCAACTTGAAACAATCACATATGTTGGTAACAAAGAGGATATTAAGATGCCTGAAGGGATCCAAGGAAAATGAGATTTTGTTCTCTAATCATAAGAATGAAGAAAATGATGAGATAATGTTGGTTGGTTATTCCAATTTAGATTAGATCGATGATCTAATTAAAAGAAAAATCACAATGGGATAGGTTTTCCATCTAGTTGGATCAACAATTAGTGGGAACTCTAGACAACACATTGTGGTTACACCATCAACCTAAAAAGCTGAGTATATAGCAACATGTTCCACAACATGTCAGACTTCATGGCTACTTTCATTGCTCAATGAATTAAAGGCACCTAACAACAACTCTGTTGATTTGTTAGTGAACAACAAGTCTGCCACAAATATGGATAAAAATCTAGTTCTACATGGTGAAACAAACTCATCTTTGTATAATACACAATCATTGGGGCATACATGCATCTTTTGGTATTCCAAATCTATTGGACATAAAACGTTCTTCATCTTGTAATTACGGATAGGAAACGTGTTATATTCTAGAAGCATCTCTTTTAGCAATTCCATCAATTATATAAAATCTTTATCGGTCCATCCATTCTCTACTTTTAAAATAATCCATTTCAAAGTTGTTGACAGTTGTGTAAGGTTAGTGCATCTTGGGTACAACTCTTCCTCTGAATCAAACTTAAGAGAATGATATAAATGAGTTATTCCCAAAGAAAAATTCACCAACATCATGTGTCCTGTCCTCTAAATGATCATTCATCCATTCCTCTACATAATATGTTCCTTATGATGTTGTAGGCTTATGTAATATTTCTCTATGTTAAGTCCAAACTGTATAACTCCTCATTATACCAAAGATGAATAAATGATCACACATTTTGTTTAAGTCCTAACAAATTTGATTAAGACAACGAACACAAAGACAAAAATATGTCTCGTTCACAGATATTGTGTATTCTTGACCATATCGTAAGAACTTAGAAACCCCCATTTCATACGCTTCACTAATGTGACGTTCATTCATCCAACTTTGATAAATACTATCTTCTTAACAAACACCATCAATCTAAAATTTTTAACCCTCCCGGACGGAAGAGCAAGACAGCGGAGCTTGGAGTGAGACCGGGCGACAAGAAGGCAAAATTGTGAACGAGTTTGGTGACTCAGCCCCATAACCGAAACATTTTGGCGCCCACCATAGGGCCGAATTACTTGCAAAACCTAATGGTGACCACGAGAAACATGAGCGTTGACGACCTAGTGGAGATGATCCGGATGCTACAACAGAAGATGGAGGCGATGCAGAACCGCCATGAGGAAGCTCATAGCTTTCAAGGCCAAATGTTCGGTGTGGATTTCCCGAGAGAGGGGATCAGGGGAAGGCGAGAAGGAGGAAGGAGAGCAAGCCAAGGAACGTGGCAATACCACACTAGAAGATTAAGCCAAATAGAGCAGTGGGCCAGACAAAACGTGGAAACCCACGGAATCGGAGGTTAAGGGAAGTAAGGTCAAATTCGTGCATGCAAAAAGTGCCGTGGGGGACAAGCAGTTGGTGGTAAAAACTGAAACCTCGTCAACATTACTCCCCTTCATCCAAGCAATCATGGACGTCCAAATATCAGAGCAGTTCGTCCCGCCCCAATTTAAGATATACAACGGGACGACAGACCCGAAGGCCCACATCAAGACCTTTTCAAACACAATGGCGTTCCGTACGGGCATCAACGCCATCTGGTGCCGAGCGTTTTCCTTATCATTGGAGGGGGAGGCACTTGAGTGGTTTAATTCGCTTCCTCCCAACTCCATAGAGAATTTCGTAGGATTGCAGCGCATTTTCAACCGTTAGTGCACCGACAATAGCACTCAGGACCTGACTATTTTCGAGTTGGTCACCCTGAAGCAGGGGAAAGAAGAAACTTTGAGAGCCGTCATGGATCGCTACCAGAAGACCGTCCGGCAGGTGAAGGGTTTAAGCACAGAACTCGCCTTGCAGTACGTCCTACCTGCTCTCAAGCTTGGACCATTCAAGGACACTGTCTGTCGACGAGCACCCAAAACCATGGAAGAGCTGCGAGAGAGGGCTGTTGATGAGATAAGGGTGGAGGAGATGAAACAATCGTACAATAAGGAAAATCAGGAGTGCAAAGGAAAGAAAACTGACAGAGGGAAATTGGGCGGTCAGACTGGGAAGTCCGAAAGGTTCAACTAGAGAGAACCACCCCGGGGACCGCGATTCCAACAGTACACCCCCTTGAACGCCCCTCGGGCGAAAATGTTTCAGGAAGCCCTAATTGCGGAGCTGATTCTAGAACCAAAGAGACGACCCACACCGCCAATGGCGGATGACAACAAACATTGTTTGTATCATAAAAACATGGGCCACACCACGAAAAAGTGCGTGACCCTAAAGGATAAAATAGAAGAATTATTCCAGGCGGGGCAATTAAAGAAGTATGTGAGGATCGACTGTCCCCAAGTACCCTTGGATTGACCAAGTCCATGGCGAACCAGTCCCACAAGACCGGAAAGACGAGAAAGGTCTCGGCGGGACCGAACGGTTTCAGGAGCCATAGTAAGAGCCATGACCGTCCTCTGCGGGGGTACATCAACACGATATTCGGCGGTTTCGCTGGAGGAGGATCTTCTTAGTCCGCCCAGAAGCGTCATGTACGAGCCCTATGATCCCCGTTCTCGCGGTTAACAAGCCCCGGATGACGATGTCGCCCATTACATTTTTAGACGAAGACTTTCACGTGCCCGACCCCGATCAAGATGATCGAATGGTGATAACAGCGCAGATTGCCTGCTATAATGTGAGCAAAGTGCTGGACCAGGGAAGTTCGATAAACATCCTCTACTGGAAAACCTTCCAGCATATGGACATATAGGATGACCTCATTGTCCCATACAACGAGTAGATTGTGGGTTTCGCAGGCGAAAGGGTGGACACTAGAGGATATGTAGATTTGTGCACACAGTTGGGGACCTGTCGGGATAGTGAGGAGAAGAGAGTTAGATACTTGTTGGTGGAAGCCAACACTTTCTATAATGCACTCCTAGGTCGGCCGTGTCTTAACGCTTTCGGGGCAATTGTGTCAACCCCCCACCTCACAATGAAATGTCCATCTGGCAAAGGAGCAATCTGCACGGTCTGGGAAATATCCTTCAGCTTGAAGAACGTTGGAGGCACATACCAACGCCTGATGGATAAGATCTTCGCCAGGAAAATCGGTCGATGTATGGATGTATACGTTGATGACATAGTCGTCCCTTCCTCCGATGGCAGGCAACACCTGAAGCACTTCGAAGAGGTCTTCAAACAAGTTCGGAAATTTGGGATGCAGTTAAACCAAGCAAAGTGTACATTTGAGGTGGCTGCTGGGAAGTTTCTCGGGTTTTTTCTAACCGCCCGAGGAATCGAGGCTAAGCCCAATAAATGTACGACCGTGTTGGAAATGCAAAGCCTGGTCGGCCGGCTCACAACGTTGTCAAGATTCATTCCTAAGTTGGCCGAACGGGTGTAACCAATGTTAAGGAAGATGAGGAAAGGATCCAATAACATGTTGGATGATGAATCCGAGAAAGCGTTCCAAGATGCGAAGAAAATCTTGATGAATACCCTGGCGATGAACTGCCCTGCGCTAGGAAAAGATTTGCAGATCTATCTGGGTGTCTCAGAATCACCGATCAGCGTCGTTTTGCTCCAAGAGGGACCCGAGCCTAGGCTCGTATACTTCATAAGTCGGACCCTCCAGGAAGCAGAAAAACGATATCAACAAGTGGAGAAGGTGGTCTTAGCCTTGCTGAACACATCCAAGAGACTCCGGACGTATTTTCAGAGATACCAGGTAGTCGATCGGATGGACTTCCCTATTTCCAAAATCTTGAGGAAGCCCGACTTGGTAGGACGAATGGTGGGGTGGGCGATTGAATTGTTTGAGTTCGGTCTACGTTACGAGTTGAGAGGATCGATTAAGGGCCAACACTTGGCCAATTTTGCAGCTGAGTTGTATGTCGACGGCACATCAGGACGGTCTGTGAACGGGGAAGGTATAGATCTAGAGGGCCCGAACGACTTCTTGCTGGAACATTCGTTAATCTTCCAGTTCAAAGCCTCCAATAACCAGGCTGAGTATGAGGCCCTAGTGGCCAGCCTGGAACTAGCAAGGGATATGGGGACGCGGAAGGTTGTGTGCTGGACGGATTCCCAGCTTGTCATGGGACAGATGAATGGAGAGTTCCAGGTGAAGGTGGAACAACTCCTCTGGTATTTCCACAAAGCGACTACCCTGACCAAACTGTTTGATAAGGTCGACATCTGGCACATTCCCCGCGAGGACAAAACTCGGGCACACATGTTATCGAAGCTAAGTTCAGGGAAAGATAAAGGGCAATTGACGAAAATCATATGCCAAGTATTGCTACAACCATTAGTCGAATGCTTAGCGGTGTAAAAGGATGAAGTCGGGGACTGGCAAACGGAGATTTAAGCAGTAATGGCCCAGCAAGATGCAGGTCAACCGATTAAGCCGGTCGACGCCAAGAAGATTGTCTGCTACCTTTTGGTAGGAGACGACCTATATTGGAGAGGGTTTTCCACCCCCCTCCTCAAGTGCCTCGGTAAGGAAGAAGCACAATACGTCATGAACGAGCTCCATAATGGAATTTATGGATACTATTGGCCGACCATGGAGGAGGACACTAGGTCCTTCGCTCAGAAGTGCCTCAGCTGCCAAGCCCATGCCAACAACACCTACGCACCACTGCACACCTTGCACACCATGACGTCGCCCTAGCCTTTCGCTCAACGGGGGATGGATATAGTCGGCTCGTTCCCCGAGGGTCGGGTGCGGAAGAAGTTCCTCCTGGTAGCGATCGACTACTTCACCAAAAGGGTGGAGGCTGAACTCTTGGCGACCATCCAGCGTTGTAGGTACAAAAATTCTGTTGGAAATTGGTGTGTCGATTCGGTCTTTCATAACAGTTGAAAAACTGTTATTTTCATTCTTAAAATTGATACTCAAAGCAACCTTTAACACTTAAAAACTAGCTTCAAATCATACTTTTGGTCATATTTTTAGAAATAAGAGAGCTGGACAGGTTTATGCTTGATTTCAGTGTTTTATGCAGGTTTTAAGGTGAATTTGGTGAAAGAAGTGAAGAAGGATAGAGATGGAATCAGAAAAGACATCAAAAAGTGCAAGTCTTAAATAATCAATAAATCATATAGCTAACTAGGTCGTGAGGCCTTTGGAAAAACGATACTTGGTCTTACCTAGTTTTATTACTTGATACGATTCAATCACACTTGCCGATTGTTAAACAAGTTTTTGGCGCCGTTTTTCGGTGTTCATAAATTTGTCATCAAGTTTTTGGCGCCGTTGCCGGGGACTCGTGGTTTAACTAGTTTATTTGTGTGATTATTGATTATCTTTGACTTGAATTTTGAATTTTTGTTTTTATTTTCTGTTTTTTATTTTTCGATTTTTATTTTATTTTATTTTATTTTTATTTTTATTTTCTGTTTTTATTTTTTCTTTTTTTATTTTATATTTGTATTTTTATTTTTTCTGTTTTTATCTTTTTATCTCTGAATCTTATATCTTCTTTTATATCTTTTTGTGCTAACCAATTCTTTTAGGGATTTGTTTGCTTATGTATGCAAGAAGCAATCCGAACTAGGAGCAAGAAAACTACAGAACCTCTTCTTGAAGGTTTAGACGAGAGTAGACGGAGGAGAAAAATCCGTACATCTAGAGAACTTTTCCCTCCTCCGAAAACTCTGTTACAACCATCACCACAAGGTTCTTACCATAGGACTAAGAATATGGAGAATAATAATACTAGAAGAACTCTTGCAGATTACACAAATATAGCTGGACCTCATCATTTTAACAACATAGCAAGACCAAGAGTCAATGCAGCAACATGGAGGTGAAACCAGCATTAATCCAACTGGTGAAGAGTAATCAATTTAATGGGTTGTCTAATGAAAGCCCATATGAGCACCTCACAACTTTTAATGAGATCTGGAACACGGTGAAAATAAATGGGGTGCCAGACGAAGCAATCAAACTTAGCTTGTTTCCATTCTCATTAGGAGGCAACGCTAAGCTTTCGTTGAATTCTTTTCCAGAAGGAAGCTTTACAAAGTGGGAAGCAGTGGTGACAAAGTTCCTAAACAAATATTTTCCACAATCAAAGGTAAATAAAGGAAAGCAAGAGATTTCATCATTCAAGCAAGGCATGGAGGAATCACTGGGTCATGCTTGGGACAAATATAAAAGCTTATTACGAAAGACTCCCACGCATGGATTTGAAGAAGTGGAAATAGTCCTAATCTTCCTTGGAGGTCTTGGTTCACAAACCAAGATGATGCTTCACGCCTCAGCAGGAGGAAATATCAAATGGAAAACTTCAGAGGAAGCGACAAAAATCATTGACAATATGGCTACTAGTGATAATGAGCTAAACAGTGAAAGAGGAGCTCCTATTCAACAAAAAGGAGTTCTACAACTACAAACAAACAATGCCTTGCTAACACAGAACAAGATACTAACTCAACAACTGGAGACTCTTACAAAAACACTTGCACAACTGCCAAATGAGTTAAAGACTGTTGCACAGGTTCAATCACAGTTGTGTGAATTATGTGGGGGTGACCATATCAATGGTCAATGCGCCTTTCCAGCAGAAGCCTTAGAGGATGTTAACTTCATGTCCAATCAATACCGTAAGGGGAATTTCAGTCAAGGGTGGAAACCACACCCAAGCATTGGTCAAGGACAAAGTGGGCAAGCTGGACAAACTGGGCAATTTAACAAGCAACAACAACAACCAACCTTATGGCAACAAATTTCTATACTTAATGAAAGGTCAATAAGGATGGAAGAAACTCTTCATTAGTTCATACAGAAAACTGAGTCTACTCAAAAGAGCACTGAAGCTGCTATCAAGAATTTGGAGATTCAGATGGGTCAGATTACCAAGCAGTTGGAAGAGAGGCCAGACAAAAATTTTGGGGCTAATACTGAGGTTAACCCCAGAGAAGAATGTAAAGTTTTGGAGAGTACAAATGATGAGATAGTTGAGTTAGAAAAAGGAGAGACAGAAAAAGAAAAGAGAGAAAAGAGAGAAAAAGAAAAAGAAGAGAAAAAAGAAAAAGGAGAGAAAAGAGAGATAAAGAGTAAAGAGATTTTTCCTTTTCCAATAAATCAAGAGAAACAATTTTATTTTACAGAATTATTCAAGATGGTGGAAAATGATGTACCTTGGAAGGAGATATTACAACAAATTGCAGTTTATACTAAACATGAGGAAGAAGTCTCTAGAAAGAAAAGACGTAGAGATGATGATACAAAGAAGTATAAAGCTGTTAAAAAGGAGTCATTCCGTCCAAAAGCAAAAGATCCAGGAGGCTTTTCCATTCCATGCATAATAGGGAAGAAAAGGATAAAAAAAGCTTTACTTGATTTAGGATCAAGTGTTAACTTGATACCTTATTCTTTACTGGAGCAGATCGGTGATGTTGATGTGAAACCTATAAAGGTTAACTTAGTAATGGCAGATGGATCTTCAAAGGAAACCTATGGAATAACAGAGGATATTATAGTTTGTGTAGGCAACCTCCAGTTCTTGGTAGACTTTGTGGTGATGGAGATGGAGACTGAAAAGATACCCATTATTCTTGGAAGACCGTTTATGAAAACGGCCAAAGCCATCATTGATGTGAACAAAGGTATAGTGGTGTTCCAAGACTGAGAAGAAAGAGTTGTTGTAGATGTCTTCAAAGAGGAGAGGCAGATGCAGGAGGAAGAAGCTAGTCATAAAGCTACATATCAAGATGTACTCATGACTAGCCCTGAAGATGAAAAGCCCAAGGTTAAAGATAAACATTGTTTGTTGTTTCAGGTACAGGAAAAAGAAAAGATTGGAAGAGGAAGAAAAGTTCCTGATGACTGGATGAAAGAACGACTCCAACTTGGTACACGTGTGAGATTCAAAAACAAGTTGTAGGTTGTGAAAGGCTACAAAGAAAAGGAGATGATAGAGATAGAGTCTCCACATTCTAGAAGAGTCAAAACAGTACACCGGAAACAATTGAGGAGTTGGTGGGATAAGGACATCAACCATGAAGAAGGAACTTGAACTTTATTGGGTCAAGCTAATGACGTTAAAAGAGCGCTTGCTGAAAGGCATTCCAGTGATTTGAGGACAATATTTCTTTTGATTTTATTTTGGTTTTGTAATTTTTAATCAGTTGGACATTATTTCTGTAAATATGTTTTTTGGATATAGCATCTACTGAAGGATGCTAGGTGGTTAAGTATCTACTAAAGGATACTAGGTTTGTTACACCTATTGATGGGTGTTGGTAAGAAAGTGTTGCACCTACTGATGGTGTTGGTGGATTTTGGGTCAGGCTCGTGACGTTAAACAAGTGCTACCAAGGAGGCAACCCAGTTGATTGATTATATTTTTTTTTTCTGTTTGTTTTATTGTAGTTGCATAATAGGGTTTTGCATGAGTAATCTGAAAATGTTATTGCAGGGAGCAAGTGAGGGGCATGTTTAGGAGGCACTTAGGTTAAGTTAGGGAGAAGAAGAACACTTCCTGAAAGTGCCGCTGAGCGGCAAACTACCGCTGAGCGGCAAACTACCGCTGAGCGGCAAACTACCGCTGAGCGGTAGTATCGCAGACTAAGTTTAGGTTGCCCCTTAGCGGAACCCGAGCCCATTAGGGTATTTTTATACCCTAAGCTACGCTTTAGTTTCTCTTTTCAGACTCTTCTCTGCACACACACTCCTACATACCTTTTCAAAGGTTCTCTACATCTTTTCCCTCTTCCTTCTTGAGAAAATCTCCCTTTCACTCACTTTCTCACTAGTGTTCCATTTAAGTTTGGGGTTGGAAATGAGCATCATAGCTTGAAAGCATTCTCATTTCATCTAGCATCTCCACCCAAGTAAGTCAAGCATTTTTCATTCTAGGGTTCTTGAGTTTGAATTTGATTATTATAAGGATGAATCTTTAGGGGTTTTTATTTCTATGCATGATTTGATGATTTAATTGATGTTTGAACCGATTGAACTTAATGATTTTGATCTGGAAAACTGAAAATTGCATGTGGGTGGAGTTAGTATGGGTTAAAAAGGAATTTTTCAAAAATTTGCAAAGTCACCGCTCAGGGGTAAATTGCTGCTGAGCGGCACTCTGACAGACATGCTGTTTTTACTGAGTTACATTCTGGATTGCTGCACTGGTGGCGCTGAGGGGTGATTTTGCCCCTCAGCGGTGGTGTAGCCTCGAAATAAGGTGTGTTTTTGTGTTTTACTAATGATTAACAACATGTTTTATGGTTTTGTATTTCTGTTTGATGTAAGAATGACATCCTCTTCAGGAAAAGGAATGAAGACCATGGCATCCAAAAGAAATGAAAAGGAACCAGAACAACCCTATTCTAGTAGGTTCCTATCTCGCAAACATGAGAATCACTTTAAGGTGGTCCAAGATAGGAGACTCCTTATGGAGAGAAAGGTTGGAATGATACCTAACTTTGCTCCTCAATTTGGAGAGCAATTGTTAGGGAATGATTGGGGGAAGCTAGCTACATACCCTACACCTGCCAAAATAGCTATGTTGAAAGAATTCTACACCAATGCAAGCAAGATTGGTGATTATCCGGCTGAGAATTACCTAGGCTATGTCAGAGGCCATGCTATTAGGTATGATCTTGATTCCATTAACAACTTTTTGGATATTGTGTAGGCTTGTGAGCAATTCCTGTTTGCTCTCTGTATGGAAGAAGGTGCTGATTTTGATGATGTGGAGAGAGTTTTATGTGTACCTGGAGGACATTTTCAGAGGAATAGAACTGGCTCTGTGGTGAACATTAGGAGGACTGACTTGACTCCTCTTGCAAAGTATTGGATGGCGTTTTCTCATGCCAACATTCAGCCATGTTCTCATGTGTCAGACATCACTCTTAGCAGGGCACTCCTCCTTTACTGTGCAATCAGGAACTTGAATGTCAATATTGGACAGGTAATAGCTGATGAGATAAGGGTGTGCGCTAACACAACAAACAACAAAGCACCCTTAGGACATCCTTCTTTAATCACACACCTCTGCAAGATAGTTGGGGTGGATACTTCTGCTCCACCATTTGAAAGGCCAAGGAAAGCCATTGATGAGGCCTATTATAGACAATACTGTGGAGGTGATGAAGCAGCTCAGCCAATTCCACCACGCCGTACTCGAAGAGAAATAGGGCAAGCTCAGAGTCAGGCATCTGCTGAGACGCATGAAATAGAACCTTTCCAAATGAGGGACATGTATATGTCTCTTATAGGTGCACAGTTACAGTCTATCCATAGAGGACAGGTGGCCACTACTGAGATGATTGTTCGAATGTATGATACACCTCCAGCACACAGGTGGACTATGGAGGAGTTCCATAATGTGGTAGCTTGGCCAAAAGAGCCGCTACAAGGAGGCAAAGCTGAAGCAGCTGAAGCTTCAGCTAGGGAGATGGATGAAGATGATGTTGATGATGATGATGATGATGCATTTGAGGATGCTGAAGATAAGGAAGAAGAGGTGGATACAGATGACAACTTAGATTGATGAGGAGTTGAGATAGCATTTACTGATGAATGCTATCATAACTAGAGCAGGACTTATGCTTTTGTTTGGTTTAATGTTCTGAACTTATTTACTTATGTTTTTAGAATAGGGTTTGATGTACTCCATTTGGAAACTTTGTCTGTATGATGGTTTGCTTATGATTGTGATTGTTTGATAAGTAATGCTTGATGATGCTTTGAGATTGATTGATGTTGAGATGTGCACATTAGATGCTCATACAGGTGATTCACAAGCTTTGTGAACAAATGCATGATGTTGTGATTGTGATTGTGATATTAAGCAGGATGTGTATGTCAAATGTGAATGAGCTTATATGTGAGGTTTTGAGCTCCAGAGTTTTTATTGAATGTTATTACTTTGAAAGCACGAATGATTTTGCCCAGGTTTTCTATGATTGAATCAATTGCTTGTTTGCATCATATGATCAAGGCCATTTGTTGGTAACCCTTTTATTAGACAAATTCATAAAGTTAGCCCATTAAAAGAGAGCTCTTTGTGTTCCATCCTTTAAACCCTTAGCCTTGAACATGATTTGAAAACCCTTGTTGAAAAGATTTACCTTGAGTTAAGTAGAAAATATTTTGTGGTATGGATAAATGTTCAAGTTTGGGGTTGTTGGAAGTTATGAAAGGGAAATTGAAAGCATTGAGCTAAGAGCTAAGAAATAAGAATGTGAAAAGGAAAAGAAAAAGAGAAAGAAAAGAAAAGAAAAGAAAAGGCAAAGCTCAATGCAAAAGGAAGTTGGGAATAAATAAGAATGATTGTGTCTATATGATTCTCTTAACTCAAGGGTTTTGTGATCTAGAAAAACTAATTTTCTTGTTAGCCCAGCCACATTAAAAGCCATTGAAAACTCTTTGTGATGATGCATGCTTGTGAATGTATTTGATTATGGTTAAATGAAAGGCAAAGTCAATTCATGTGACATTGTGATAGTAGAGTAAATGAGTGATTACATCTTATACACTTGCGTTTGA
The DNA here is from genome assembly GCA_034642375.1 of Vigna nakashimae. Classification (NCBI taxonomy): domain Eukaryota; kingdom Viridiplantae; phylum Streptophyta; class Magnoliopsida; order Fabales; family Fabaceae; genus Vigna; species Vigna nakashimae. The sequence continues at coordinate 40,893,289 of CM067765.1, forward strand.
GTGAAACACTTTATCTAGTGAGGAAATATTCCATGAGCACATGAACATCCATGCTTAGTTGATTGATCATTCATGAAAAATAGCATTTGTTGGATATTAAGTGACTTTGTGAACACCAAAGCATGTGCATGTCTTGATTGAAATCTTTGTCATGAGTTTAATTGAAGTTTGTATTTATCTTAAAAAGAGAATTTTTGAATGAGTGAATCATTGTATAGATTGGTAGAAGATTGAGATACATCTTGTTTGCTCGAGGACAAGCAAAGTTCTAAGTTTGGGGTTGTGATAACAGTTGAAAAATTGTTATTTTCATGCTTAAAATTGATACTAAAAGCAACCTTTAACACTTAGAAACTAGCTTAAAATCATGCTTTTGGTCATATTTTTAGAAATAAGAGAGCTGGACAGGTTTATGCTTGATTTCAGTGTTTTATGCAGGTTTTAAGGTGAGTTTGGTGAAAGAAGTGAAGAAGGATATAGATGGAATCAGAAAAGACATCAAAAAGTGCAAAAGGAGAGGTCGCAATTACCGCTCAGCGACAGTTTACCGCTGAGCGGCACTCAGGAACTCACGTTGGATCCGCTGAGGGGTGAAAATGTCGTTGAGGGGGAAGAATCAACTCACGCACTTACTGCTGAGCGGTAGTTTACCTTTGAGCAGCACTATTTTGGGCTTGAGCCTAATTTTCTCTATATTTTAGAATAGTATATAAGATTTAGGACGTCCTTGGGTTTGTATCTTTGGCTGAGACGAAGCAAACACTCACTTTTTCCACCCCTTGAACGAAGATCTTGAATGCTCAGGCTACCTCCTCCTCTTTTTAGGGTTCTATCTTTCATTTTTCCATTATTGTTGATCTAGTTTCACTATGAATATGGTGAACTAAACCTTGTATTGTTGTTGGGGAATCAATGTAGTCGTATGAAACTCTCATATATGGAATTTGCTTTAACATCTTATTTTAAGACTTATGCTTTCTTTCATCGTTAGTTAGGGTTTTTCCTCTTTGCTTAAAGCTTGCAATGTTTAACTCATTCATTGCCATGATTATTGATTTTGTCGATATGGGAACGTACGGGGAAATCTAGATCCGGGGAATTTCTCCCAATAACATATTGGTTGCCGTTAAGCTTCTGCACTTAAGAATTAATTACTAGGAATGCTAGGAATTGTATGAACTCGTAATTAAGGATAGGCCTTCTTGCAAGGTGATTTAGAGAGTGACATTAGCATTGATGAAAAGAATGATGAATTCCTAAAGTATATGAGATTGGATAAGATGAAATTGATAACCCCAACAACATACTCATCCATCTAATTCATTAAAGTGTTTGTATTCCTCTTTTCCATTGATCAAATTCATGCGTACATGTTTAATTATTGTCTTTTGCATTTAAACCCTACAATAAATTGTTAATAAGTCTTAAATAATCAACAAATCATATAGCTAACTAGGCCGTGAGTCCTTTGGGAAAACGATACTTGGTCTTACCTAGTTTTATTACTTGATACAATTCGGTCACACTTGCCGATTGTTAAACAAGTTTTTGGCGCTGTTTTTCGGTGTTCATAAATTTGTCATCAGTCTTCCACGGACAATCGTTACAGACAACGGACGTCAGTTTGTTGATAAAAACTTGGTAGAATTTTACAAGGGTCTGGGGATCAAGCACGTTACCAGTTCGGTGGAGCATCCTAAAACGAACGGTCAGGTGGAAGCCGTGTACAAGACCATCGTGGTCGAATTGAAGAAGCGATTGGGCGGAAGGAAGGGAGCATGGGTTGACGAGCTCCCGGAAGTGTTATGGGCTTATCGGTGTACTCCACACGGGACAACTAGAGAGACGCCTTTTAACTTGACATAGGGCACTGATGCCATGTTGCCGGTCGAGTTGGGAGAAACCTTTCTATGGCGCCAGATGGAGGACCTTCAATTCAACCATGAGGAGTTAAGGGTGGAACTTGACTCCCTAAAAGAACAAAAAGACCGGGCGGTTTTAAGGGCTAAAGCGTGCAGGCGAATAGTAGAAAGAAAATACAACTCAAAAGTCCCACCTAGGAACTTCTAGGAGGGCGATTTAGTATGGAGAAAGACTGGAGAAACTCTGCGGACGACAACTCATGGCAAGCTCGCAGCCAAATGGAAAGGACCTCTTCGAATTTCAGAGGCCCTGGGAAACGGAGCTTACAAGCTCTCAAATCCGGACAGACGTCCCATTCCAAACACTTGTAATGTCACTCACCTCAAATTTTATTTTAGTTAATAGTTATTTCTGATTGTACACTTTCTTGAGATGATTAATACAATGACAAAGCGTCTCACTTTTGCCAAAAATCTCTACGATAAGGACATACTCCTATAAGCGATAATCAAGAAAGAATTCCAGGTTGATGAACGGCACGTTCCAAACGGAACCATTGTCAACCTGGTCGGGCGGTGAACAACGAGTACTTCCCATAGAACCACTATCGCCCGGATCGTGCGAAAATCTAGGTTGATGAACGGCGAGTTCCGAACAGAACCACTGTCAACCGTCCAGGCAGTGAACGTCGAGTTCTTCCCATAGAACAAAACTGCTGCCCGGATCGTGCAAAAGACGAAGTTGATGAACGACGAGTTTCAAATGGAATCACTGTCAACTTGGTCGGATGGTGAATGGAAAGTTTCTCCTAAAAGAACAATCTACTCGGTCTGAAGTGCGAATTATCGATAAAAGCTATTAACGAAAATAGCAAGATGATAAAATCAAACAATCAACCGAAAAATTATGATAACTTAGGCGAATCGAAAAAAAGAAATTGTATTGATGCATATGGGGGTATACAAAAAATCAGTAATGAGTCCAATAAAGCCATCACCTAAAACACGTTATGATGTTGGTCGCCCGACCACACGTATGATTACATAAAAAAATTTAAAACAAAAAACAAAACCCCTAACATAAAACTAAAAACCCAAGTCGGTCAAACAGCCGTCATCATTGTCCGTGGCGTCATTAACCTCTTCGGCCTCATCAACATCTTTAAGCTCAACCTCTTTATCTGCAGCCTCAGCGTTCGGAGGATTCTCCAACTCCAGTTGCGTCTCCTCGGCGGCCGGTGACTCGAGTGGGACCAAGACCCCATCGAACACATCCTTCTCTATGTCGAAACCCAAGGCAAATTGCGCCTTCACCCCCATGAGAACGGACGCTTGGCGGAGAGCTTGTTAAAACCCTCCTCATGCTCGAACACGATATCCGTCTCCATCTCGGATATCTTCTCTTTGGCTTTCGCCAAATTGTCCGCCAGTGCTCGGTTCTTATGGAGAAGTCTGCTCTCCATTTTCTTTTGACGGGCAACTACCACCTTTAGCTGCCCATACTCACCCACCAGCCGATCATAGTTCGCTCGAGCATCACGAAGTCGATCAGTTCTCTCAGCTAGTTTCTCCTTGGCCTCATCGAGCTCGACTTGAAGCTCGTCATTTTTCTTATCATACTCATCCTGAGCCAAGAGCACCTCCTCCATGGCAGCCCAAAGATCATCAGAAATCTTCTTCTCGGCAAGAAGCTCGACCCGAACATGCTCAGCACCTCTCCGATCAGCATATTCTCGAAGGTACCAAGCTAGCGAAGCCGCCCGGGTTGACATCTCCAGCATCATGCTGGTCAACTCCGATTCCCACAACAGTTCGATCAATGCCCGATGTGTAGAACTCATGTGGAAATTTGTTCTCTCACTTATGTTGAACGCAGGGCTAAACACCCCATCCGGGAGGAGGATCCCTCTTTCCCTTTGCGTCGCTTCTTGGAAGAAAATTGGGAGGAGGATTGATAACAATTGAAAAATTGTTATTTTCATGCTTAAAATTGATACTAAAAGCAACCTTTAACACTTAGAAACTAGCTTGAAATCATGCTTTTGTTCATATTTTAAAAAATAAGAGAGCTGGATAGGTTTATGCTTGATTTCAGTGTTTTATGCAGGTTTTAAGGTGAATTTGGTGAAAGAAGTGAAGAAGGATAGAGATGGAATCAGAAAAGACATCAAAAAGTGAAAAAGAAGAGAAGCCGTAAGTACCGCTCAGCATCAGTTTACCGCTGAGCGGCACTCAGGAACTCACGTTGGATCCGCTGAGGGGTGAAAATGTCGCTGAGGGGAAGAATCAACTCATGCACTTACCGCTGAGCATTAGTTTGCCGTTGAGCGGCACTATTTTGGGCTTGGGCCTAATTTTCTGTATTTTTTGGAATAATATATAAGCTTTAGGACGTCCTAGGGTTTGTATCTTTGGCAGAGTACGAAGCAAACACTCACTTTTCCACCCCTTGGAGGAAGATCTTGGATGCTAAGGCTACCTACTCATCTTTCTAGGGTTCTATCTTTCATTCTTTCATTATTGTTCATCTAGGTTCACCATGAATATGGTGAACTAAACTTTGTATTGTTGTTGGGGGATCAATGTAATCTTTTGAAGCTCTCATATATGGAATTTGTGTTTAAACATCTTATTTGAGATACATGCTCTCTTTCATCATTAGTTAGGGTTTTTCCTCTTTGCTCAAAGCATGCATTGTTTAACTCATTCAATGTCATGATTATTGATTTTGTCGATATTTTCGTATGGGGAAATCTAGATCCGGGGAAATACTCCTAATAGCATATTGCCCAGGCATAGGAATATGAGGGTTGGTTGCCTTTAAGCTTCTGTGCTTCAGAATTAATTATTAGGGATGCTAGGAATTGTATGAACTCGTAATTAAGGATAGGCCTTCTTGCAAGGTAATTTAGAGAGTGACATTAACATTGATGAAAAGAGTGATGAATTCCTAAAGTATATATGAGAGTGGATAAGATGAAATTGATTACCCCAACAACATACTCATCCATATAATTCGTTCAAGTGTTTGTGTTCTTATTTTCCATTGATCAAAACTCATGCATACATGTTTAATTATTGTCTTTTGCATTTGAAACCTCAACAATTTGTTCTCAAGTCTTAAATAATCAAGAAATCATATAACTAACTAGGTCGTGAGTCCTTTGCGAGAATGATACTTGGTCTTACCGAGTTTATTACTTGATACGATTCGGTCACACTTGCCGAGGGTTAAATAAGTTTTTGGCGCCGTTTTTCGGTGTTCATAAATTTGTCATCAAGTTTTTGGCGTCGTTGCCAGGGACTCTTGGTTTAACTAGTTTATTTCTATGGTTATTGATTATCTTTGACTTGAATTTTGAATTTTGAAATTTGAATTTCTGTTTTTATTTTTTGGTTTTTATTTTATTTTATTTTATTTTATTTTATTTTTATTTTTTTTTCGGTTATTATTTTATTTTTTTTATTTTTCTGTTTTTATTTTTTCTGTTTTCTATTTTTATTTTCTATTTTTATTTTTGTCTGTTTCTATTTTATCTTCTTATCTCTGATTTTATATCTTCTTGTATATCCTTTTGTGCTAAAAAAATTTTCTAGGGACTTGTTTTCTTGTGTATGCAGGAAGCAATTCGAACTAGAAGCAAGAAAACATCATAACCTCTTCTTCAAGGCTCAGACGAACTCTTGCAGATTACACAAATGTAGTTGGCCCTCAGCATTTCAATAGCATAGCAAGACCAAGGGTCAATGCATCTAATATGGAGGTAAAGCCAACATTAATCCAACTGGTTAAGAGTAACCAATTCAATGGGTTCTCTCACGAAAGCCCATATGAGCACCTGACAACTTTTAATGAGATTTGCAATACAATAAAGATCAATGGGGTGCCTGACGAAGCAATCAAACTTAGCTTGTTTCCATTCTCATTAGGAGGCAACGCTAAGCTTTGGTTGAACTCTTTTCCAAAAGGGAGCTTTACAGAGTGGGAAGCTGTGGTGACAAAGTTCTTGAACAAATATTTCCCACAATCTAAAGTAAATAAAGGAAAGCAAGAGATATCATTTTTCAGGCAAGGCATGAAGGAATCATTAGGTCATGCATGGGATAGATATAAAAGCTTATTAAGGAAGACTCCCACGCACGGATTTGACGAAGTAGAAGTAGTCCTAATCTTCCTTGGAGGTCTTGGTTCACAAACCAAGATGATGCTTGACGCCTTAGCTGGAGGTAATATCAAATGGAAGACTCCAGAGGAAGCAACAGAAATAATTGAAAACATGGCTACTAATGACAATGAGCTAAACACTGAAAGAGGAGCTCCTATCCAACAAAAAGGAGTTCTACAATTACAAACAAATTATGCCTTGCTAGCACAGAACAAGATACTAACTCAACAACTGGAGACTCTTACAAAAATACTTGCACAATTGCCTAAAGAGTTAAAGACTGTTGCACAGGTTCAATCACAATTGTGTTAATTATGTGGGGGTGACCATATCTGATAGACTGCGGTTCGAGGCACATCAGCGAGAAGGAGGAAATCGGAGATTCGCTTGAGCTGAAGTACCGAGAAGCAGCTGAAGAAACGATTTGACCCGTGAATCCTCAGATTCTGCCAATGAGAAACAGATGAGGCAGCTGAAGAACTAGGAACCCTAGGATTGGAGGTTTGTTCGGTGGAAAACCTAGGGTTTGATGCGGAATCGGATTTGAACGGTGGGGAAGTGATTTTAGTCGGCGATAAGGGAACTAATCGGTGGAAAATGATTTACGGGGAGGTCTGCGGGAACAATGTGGTTCGTGGTGGAAGAGAGCCATCGAGAGAGAACATAGATGAAGGTTTCGCGAAATGAAGATGTGGTATTGTGCTGAGGGAACTCGCGAGGGAATAAGCTCGCGTGGCAGTGATGGCGTAAGAAATCCATGCGGCTGATGCAGAGTGGTGTAGAAAATAGTTACGTGGAGGTGAGAGATATCAGAACTGTGAAAGGAAATGAAAGATGAAGTCTGAATGGAAGGTGGCTAGAGGAGATCCTTTGGATTCTCTAGCCTTGACTTTTGATAACAGTTGAAAAACTGTTATTTTCATGCTTAAAATTGATACTAAAAGCAACCTTTATACTTAGAAACTAGCTTGAAATCATGCTTTTATCCATATTTTCATAAATAAGAGAGCTGGACAGGTTTATGCTTGATTTCAGTGTTTTTGTGCAGGTTTTAAGGTGAATTTAGTGAAAGAAGTGAAGAAGGAGAGAGATGGAATCAGAAAAGAAATCAAAGAGTGCAAAAGGAGAAGCCGAAGTCATCGCTCAGCGGCATTTTACCGCTGAGCGGCACTCAGGAGGTCACGGGAGGTCCGCTGAGGGGCAAAATAGCCGCTGAGGGGAAGAAACGAGACGCGCACTCACCGCTGAGCGGTACTTTACCGCTGAGCGGCACACTTATGGGCTTGGGCCTAGATTTTTTGTAATTTTAGAATAGTATATAAACTTTAGGACGTCCTAGGGTTTGTATCTTTGGCAGAAACGAGGCAAACACTCTCTCTTCCACCCCTTTGAAGGAGGATCTTGGATGCTCAGGCTACCTCTTCACCTTTTTAGGGTTTATTCTGTCATTCTTTCATTGTTCATCTAGGTTCACCATGAATATGGTGAACTAAACCTTGTATGTTTGTTGGGGAATCAATGTAATCTCTTGAAGCTCTCATATATGGAATTTATGCTTGCATCTTAATCTAAGATTTATGCTTTCTTTCATCATTAGTTAGGGTTTTTCCTCTTTACTTAATGCTTGCATTGTTTAACTCATTCGATGCATGATTATTGGTTTTGTCGATACGGGAACGTACGGGGAAGTCTAGATCCGGGGAATTTCTCCCAATATTATGTTGGTTGTCGTTAAGCTCCTGAACTTATGAACTGATCATTAGGAATGCTAGGAATTGTATGAACTCGTGATTAGGGAGAAGCCTTCTAGAAAGGTACTTTAGAAATTGGCATTAACAATGATGATTTGAATGTTGAATTCCTAAAATATATGAGAGTGGATAAGATGAAATTGACCCCCAACAACATATTCATTCATATATTTCATTGAAAGTGTTTATCTTTTGCTTTTGCCATTGATCAAAAACTCATGCATACATGTTTATTTTCTGTCTTGCATATTAAACTCCAAATATTTCGTTCTTAAGTCTTAGCTAATCAACAAACCACACAACTAAACTAGGCCGTGAGTCCTTTGGGAGAACGATACTTGGTCTTACCAAGTTTATTACTTGAACGATTCGGTCATACTTGCCGATTGTGAAACAAGTTTGTGACATCATATTTTGGTGATCATAAATTTGTCCATCAACTTTCAAGGTAGAATTGCTCTGGAGTGTTCTCAACAGAATAACAACTCATTATGCTCAAAAGTGTCTTACAAGAGGTGGTGGTATGTCTATATATAGGACTAAAAGTCCCTCCTATCTAGCACATGCCTAACACCTTTTACACATGCTTTTAATAAAAGTAAAAGAAATACTACACTAAACTAATTAGGCTTGGGCCCAAGTCATCATCCCCTCCCCCTTGGAAAGGATTTGTCCTCAAATCTGATGGTGCTTTTGAAGACTTATTTTTTGTTAACTTCATAAGGGTTCCTCCTGGGTCAAATATACATCTACAATAAGCATCAAACATATCTCTAATTAGTTTTCTTTGACCCAATAAGATATATAAAAGAATATGTGTAGAAAAAGGTTTCCAAATTTTGAAATTTTTAATTTTAATATAACAAAGAAACCTTTCTTCATTTGAAATTTTATTTGTATCTTGAGTTATTGGTAACCATAAAGGTAACCATAACCCAAGTTGGAACTTTGCATGTGTTGAAAGTGATAACATTTTTAAAGATGGAGTGACCAATTCTTTGAAAGAAAAGTGAAATTTGGAAAATTCAAATATAAATGGAGAAAAGTGAGAGAATAGAAAACCTCCCCTTAAGAATCTAGCTTCTAGGGTAGGAGGAGATGTTGCCTTTAGTTGCCTTTTCTTTTCTTCCATTTCTATTCTTTCAACTTCTTCCTTTTCTCTTCTTTGTGCTTCTTTTCTCTCTTTCTCTCTTCTTTCCTCTTCTTCTCTTCTTTCTCTTTCTTCCTCTTTTCTTCTCTTGTTTTCTTCTTCTTCTCTTTTCTCTTGCTCTCTTCTTTTCTCTTCTTCTCTTCTCTCTCTTTCTTCCTTTTCTCTTCTATTTCGTTCTTCCTCTTCTTTTCTTTCCTTTTCTCTTCTTTCTTTTTCTCTTTTCTTTCTTACTTCTTGCTTTTGTTTTTCTCTTTTTAATCTCTCAATTCTATATTTGCTTGTCTCTTCCCATAGCCTCTTAAGTTTTTCTAGAAACTCACTTTCCCAACGAGAGAACCCACTTAAATTTTGAATGAATGACTCACCTTCTCTAATAAGCTCTCTCATAAGTTCTAAGTTTCTTTCAATTTCTCGAGGCACAAACTTTCTTCTCATACAAGCTTTCAATTCATTCCAATCATGAATGGGATATTGTCTACCAATCTCAACATGATATTGCCTATCATCCCACCACTCTCTTGCATGCTTTTTAAAACTAGAAGTGTAAAGACTAAGAATATAAGATTCATTATCTCTAGAATAGAAGGATTCATATTTACTTTTTCTCACCATGAATGAATGCATGTCATTAATTTCCTTTTCCCAAGCTAGGTATGTTAATGCACCAATATCATCACCAAAGAATGGAATATTTTCACTAGCTTGTTTATACAAATCATCTTCAATCCTATCAAATTCATAAGATGAACAAGACTTCCTTCTAGCTTTATCATGTTCTCTTTTGATGCCTTTGTAACTAAGTTGCTTATCAAAATTAAAATTCCTAGCAGACCTATATGGATAACAAGACATCTTCGTTTTTAAAAGTTTTTCTAGTGTAAAAGACTTACAAGATTCACACTTAGACAAGTCCCAGGTAAGAGAGGTGAGTCATGAAGACTGCTTAAGTACCAAGTCTTGCCTTGCCAGAAATGTCTTAGGTTACTACTAGTTATCCTTTAAACTAAAATCACTTTTAAAATCAAAGAACACAACTCACAAACAATCACAACAATTAAACACTAAAAGACGAGAATTTTCGGACTCTAATGTGACAAGGCTTAGAGTTTAATCCCTTTTAGCCTAAATCACCCTAAACGTAAGACACTAAAATTTAAACACAAACAAGAAAAGTTTTTCCAAGAGTTGAAAGAGCACCAAGGACTCTTCCAAGACACTTGAACTTTGAATGGCCTTTTACAATGAAATTAAGAAAACTAACAATATAGCCTATTACAAAACCAGATGAAGAAACAATTAAAAAAAACAAATAACAGTTATGCTTCAATCCTGATCCTGATTCAAATCCGCATGAAGAATCTAGTGCTCCACTTTTTGGTTGCTTCTGGACAACGTTGGAGTCTCCTAGCTCTTGGGTTCAACTCTACAATCACGAATGTACAAAGCTGGATCAGAGAGCTGTTAACGAACATATTGGAAGAGGGAAGTTACACTTAAATGAGCCTTCCCTTTCTTGGGTTTGTACACTTGATGTAGAGAAAGGTTCCTATTGACTGTCCATTACAATTTGTTGCACAGAGAAAACCTGCACAGATATTCAGACCAACATCAACAATTCACAAATTACAAGTAATTACAAATCATGACAAGAACAGTTCAATCAAAACAGAAGCCATTTAAGGTAAAAGAAAACTCCCTTTAGTTCAAAGCTTCCACATGAAGTGCTTAGGTTGTTGTTTTCTTAGTAAACTTCTGCTCAAACTAAACTCTCAAACAACAACTCTGCACACATAAATCTAAACAAAATCCAGCAACAAAATCCAGCAAGTGCAAATGGACAGTGAACTAGATTTAGATTGGATGTAATTCAATGCAGAAACTAACCACCTAATTAATTCAGTCACCAAGTCAGAACTGGAATTTAGGTGCTTTAATCACTTCTTAAAACTGGATGATACATTGGCAATTAAAAACAGATTGATGCACAACTGATTATGACAAGAGCAGCCTTTGCAGCAACTCAGTGAATTACACTGGGTAGAAACAATTGGACCACACTAGTCAAGAACAATGTCCTAACTAATTCAGAAATCAGTGGACCATGCTAATCAAATCAATGGACAGAGTAATGTGAGGCAAATCAGAAATTGGCAATTTTAAAACAGTGTTGTTGCACTTCCAAAAATGCTCATAAAACAATCAGCACATTATTTGCAAATCCTATGCATCTACCAAGTTCCCATAGGTCTTGTCAAATCAGAATCAGCATTCAACATGCCCAATTAAACCATGAAGTCAACAATTCACTTTCAAAACAGTGATTATATCAATGAATTCAGCAAGCAATGTTTTAAAATAAAATGAGTGCAATGACAGTTTAAACATTCACAAGTACAAATAGCATCACCAGGAAATCAATAATCAATGAAAACAACAGTTATTTCAGTTGCAGTTGCAACAAATCACAGCTGCTCCATTCTAATTATTCCAACTTCTTTTCCTGCACAATGAACACAGTCAACAAATGGTTAATTGAAACTGAACTCTCTTGCAAATGCCAAGGAATTTAGGCTAAATTAGCCTTACTAAGCTCACAGCACTGAAGTTTCTCTTTAAAAATTTAAAGCACTCAAATGAAAGGGTTAAAAGAGAAATTTTCAGTCCAGGCCAGAGAATCCTGTGGATCACCACCACCTAATATGCTACCATTCACACTTACCTTCTTTCAAATCCCAAAAACCAGGATGGAATCAGATTTCTCAATTCAGGAAAATGGTTAGCTAAGGCAAAGTGATGGACAAACAGTACAACCACTCAAATAGCAGGGCAGACTCTAACTAAGGAAACTCTAGACCAGATGAAATAAGCAAATAAAAGCTTTAATTAAAAGTTGGCAGAATAGATTTCACATGCATTGCAGACAAAACTAGATAACCAACAAAGACAAACAAGAAGCAAAGCTATCAAGAAGGGAAGCACTCAAAAATAAACCTAAGAATTGCTCTAGAGGGAATTAAGAAAGCAAGAAAAAAAACAAGCAAGTTAGAGCAGAAATAATTAAGTGAATCCAGTACTGAATTTTACAAATGCGTTTGATACAATGCCCCAACAAATTTAGTTCATAATTGATAATGTTTTCAGTTTCGGATTTGGAGCTTGTCTTAGTTGGATTGCACAAGGTCTGAACGCTTTTTTAAACTTGTATAGATATTCTTTTTCACTTGTTTTGATTTCATTCAACAGACCCTAGCTCTTACTACAATCCAACTGAATCATAAATGCACAAATCAAAATGTCAGTACTGCACTATACTTGCTTCATAAAAAAAATTGACTTAAAAATGGTGGTTTCAAAAGGTGAAAAACGCATAAAGGCTGATATAACTTGAATTAACTATCTCAACATGTTTAAAACATCAAAACAAACTTGTTTTGCATTAAAATTGGATGCAGAACATAGTAATTCGAAAATTGAACTTGCCATAGCCAATTATGCAATCAAACAGCTCAACCACACCACCAGTTTTAAGTTTTATGGAGTCAATTGACAACTTATTGATGAAAATGACTTTAAAACAGCAATTTGAATCTTAAACATGACACGAGGAAGTTAATGCAAGATTTCCAGCAAGATCTATATACCAGCAGAAGCCGTAGAGGATGTTAATTACATGGCCAATCAATACCGTCAGGGAAATTTCAATCAAGGGTGGAAACCACAGCCAAGCATTGGTCAAGGACAAACTGTGCAAGCTGGGCAATTTAACAAGCAACAACAACAACCAACCTTATGGCAGCAGATTTCTATACTTAATGAAAGGTCAATAAGGATGGAAGAAACTCTTAATCAGTTCATACAAAAAATTGAGTCTACTCAAAAGAGCACTGAAGTTGCTATCAAGAAGTTGGAGATTCAGATGGGTCAGATCACTAAGCAAGTGGAAGAGAGGCCAGATAGAAATTTTGGGGCTAATACTGAGGTTAACCCCAGAGAAGAATGTAAAGTGTTGGAGAGTACAAAAGATGAGATAGTTGAGTTAGAAAAAAGAGAGACAGAAAAAGAAAAGAGAGAAAAGAGACAAAAAGAAAAAGAAGAGAAAAAAGAGAAAGGAGAGAAAAAAGAGAGTAAAGATATTTTTCCTTTTCCAATAAATCAAGAGAAACAATTTAATTTTACATAATTATTCAAGATGGTGGACAATGATGCACCTTGGGAGGAGATATTACAACAAATTACAGTTTATACTAAATCTGAGGAAGATGACTCTACAAAGAAAAGACGTAGAGATGATGTGGATTAAAAAAGCAAAAGATCCAGGAGGCTTTTCCATTCCATGCATAATAGGGAAGAAAAGGATTAAAAATGCTCTACTTGATTTAGGTTCAAGTGTTAACTTGATACCTTATTCTTTATTGGAGCAGATTGGTGATGTGGATGTGAAGCCTACAAAGGTTAACTTAGTAATGGCAGATGGATCTTCAAAGGAAACCTATGGAATAGCAGAGGATATTATAGTTTGTGTAGGCAAACTCCAGTTCTTGGTAGACTTTGTGGTGATGGAGATGAAGACTGAAAAGATACCTATTATTCTTGGAAGACCGTTTATGAAAACGGCCAAAGCCATCATTGATGTGAACGAAGGTATAGTGGTGCTCCAAGACCGAGAGGAGAGAGTTGTTGTAGATGTCTTCAAAGATGAGAGGCAGATACAGGAGGAAGAAGCTAGTCATAAAGCTGCATTTCAAGATGTACTCATGACTAGCCCTCAAGATGAAAAGCCCAAGGTTAAAGGTAAACATTGTTTGTTGTTTCAGGTACAGAAAGGAGAAAAGATTGGAAGAGGAAGAAAAGTTCCTGATGATTGGATGAAAGAACAACTCCAATTTGGTACACCTGTGAGATTCAAAAACAAGTTGTGGGTTGTGAAAGACTACAAAGAAAAGGAGATGATAGAGATAGAATCTTCATATTCTAGAAGAGTCAAAACAATACACAGGAAACAGTTGAGGAGTTGGTGGGACAAGGACATCAACCATGAAGAAGGAACTTGAACTTTATTGGGTCAAGCTAATGACGTTAAAAGAGCGCTTGCTGGGAGGCAACCCAGTGATTTAAGAACTTTTGATTTTATTTTGGTTTTGTAATTTTTAATCAGTTAGACAATGTTTTTGTAAATATTATTTTGGATATAGCATCTACTGAAGGATGCTAGGTGGTTCAGTATCTACTGAAGGATACTAGGTTTGTTACACCTACTAATGGGTGTTGGTAAGAAAGTTTTGCACCTACTGATGGGTGTTGGTGGATTTTGGGTCAGGCTCATGACGTTAAACAAGCGCTACTTGGGAGGCAACCTAGTTGATTGATTATATTGTTTCTGTTTGTTTTATTGTAGTTGCATAATAGGGTTTTGCATGAGTAATCTGAAAATTTAATTGTAGGGATCCAGTGAGGGGCATGAGTAGGAGGCACCTAGGGTAAGCTAGGAAGAAGAAAAGCACAACACGAAAGTGCCGCTGAGCGGCACATTACCGTTGAGCGGTACTATCGCAAACCGGGCTTAGGTTGCCCCTTAGCGGATCCCGAGCCCATTAGGGTATTTTTATACCCTAAGCTGCGCATTAGCTTCTCTTTTTAGACTCTTCTCTGCAGACACACTCCTACATACCTTTTCAAAGGTTCTCCACATCTTTTCCCTCTTCCCTCTTGAGAAAATCTCTCTTTCACTCACTTTCTCACTAGTGTTCCATCTAAGTTTGGGGTTGGAAGAGAGCATCTTAGCTTGGAAGCATTCTCATTTCATCTAGCATCTCCACCTAAGTAAGTCAAGCATTTTGTTCATTCTAGGGTTCTTGAGTTTGAATGTGATTGTTAAAGCATGAAAATTTAGGGGTTTTGATTTCTATGCATGATTTGATGATTAAATTGATGTTTCAACCGATTGAACTGAATGATTTTGATCTGGAAAACTGCAAATTGCACGTGGGTGGAGTTAGGACAGGTTAAAAAGGATTTTTCAAAAATCTGCAAAGTCACCGCTCAAGGGTAAATTACCGCTAAGCGGCACTCCGACAGACTTGAAATTTTTGAGGCATTGTGTTTTGGATTGCTGCATTGGTGGCGCTGAGGGGTGATTTTGACCCTCAGCGGTGGTTTAGCTTCGAAATAAGGTGTGTTCTGTGTTTTACTAATGATTAACAACATGTTTTGTGGTTTTGCATCTGTGTTTGATGTAGGAATGACATCCTCTTCAGGCAAGAGATTGAAGACCATGACATCTAAAAGAAAAGAAAAGGAACCAGAACAACCTCACTCTAGTAAGTTCCTATCTCACAAACATGAAAAGCACTACAAGGTGGTACAAGATAGGAGACTCCTCATTGAGAGAAAGGTTGGAATGATACCTAACTTTGCTCCTCAATTTGGAGAGCAATTGTTAGGGAATGATTGCGGAAAGCTACCTACATACCCTTCACCTGCCAATATAGCTGTGGTGAAAGAATTCTACACCAATGCAAGGAAGATTAGTGATTATCCAGCTGAGAACTACCTAGGCTATGTCAGAGGCCATGTTATTAGGTATGATCCTGATTCCATTAACAACTTCTTGGATACTGTGTAGGCTGGTGAGCAGTGCCAGTTTGCTCTTTGTATGGAAGAAGGTGCTGATTTTGATGATGCGGAGAGAGTTTTATGTGTACTTGGAGGACATTTTCAAAGGAATAGAACTGGCTTTGTGGTGAACATTAGGAGGACTGACTTGACTCCTCTTGCAAAGTCTTGGATGGCGTTTTCTCATCCCAACATTCAGCCATGTTCTCATGTGTCAGAAATCACTCTTAGCAGGGCACTCCTCCTTTACTATGCAATCAGGAACTTAAATGTCAATATTGGACAGGTAATAGCTGATGAGATAAGGATGTGCACTGACACCACAAATAATAAAGCACCCTTAGGACATCCTTCTTTAATCACACACCTCTGCAAGATAGCTGGGGTGGATACTTCTGCTCCACCATTTGAAAGGCCAAGGAAAGCAATTGATGAGGCCTATTATAGACAATATTGTGGAGGTGAGGAATCAGCTCAACTAGTTCCACCACGCCGTACTCCCAGAGAGAGAGGGGAAGCACAGAGTCAGGCATCTCCTGAGACACATGAAGCAGAACCTTTCCAAATGAGGGACATGTACATGTCTCTTATAGGTGCACAATTACAGTCTATCCAGAGAGGGCAGGTGGCCACTGCTGAGATGATTGTTGGCATGTATGATACACCTCCAGCACACAGGTGGACTATGGAGGAGTTTCATAATGTGGTAGCTTGGCCAGAAGAGCAGGTACAAGGAGGCAGAGCTGAAGCAGCTGAAGCTTCAGTTAGGGAGATGGATGAAGATGAAGCTGATGATGATGATGCATTTGAAGATGTTGAAGATGAGGAAGAAGAGGAAGATACAGATGATAGCTCAGATTGATGAGGAGATTGAGAACTTATGCTTTTGTTTGGTTTAGTGTTCTGAACTTATTTACTTTTGTTTTAGATTAGGGTTGATGTACTCAATTGGAAACTTTGTCTATTATGATGGTTTGCTTATGATGGTGATGGTTTGATAAGTAATGCTTGATGATCCTTTGAGATTGATTGATTTTGAGATGTGCACATTAAATGCTTATACAGGTGATTTACAAGCTTTGTGAACAAATGCATGATGTTGTGATTGTGATTGTGAGATTAAGCATGATGTGTATGTCAAATGTGAATGAGCTTATATGTGAGGTTTTGAGCTCCATAGTTGTTATGATTGAATGATATTACTTTGAAAGTATGAATGATTTTGCCCAGGTTTTCTATGATTGAATCAATTGCTTGTTTTGCATCATATGATCAAGGCCATTTGTTGGTAACCCTTTTTATTGGCCTAATTCATGAAGTTAGCCCACTAAAAGAGAACACTTTGTGTTCTATCCTTTGAACCCTTAGCCTTGAACATAATTTGAGAACCCTTGTTGAAAAGCTTTACCTTGAGTTAAGTAGAAAATCTTCTATGGTATTGATAAATATTCAAGTTTGGGGTTGTTGGGAAATTATGAAAAAGAAAAAGGAAAGCATTGAGCTAAGAGCTAAGAAATAAGAATGTGAAAAGAAAAAGAAAAAGGAAAGAAAAGACAAAGCTCAATGCAAAAGAAAGTTGGGAATAAATAAGAATGCTTGTGTTGATATGATTCTCTTAACTCAAGGGTTTTGTGATCTAGAAAAACCAATTTTCTTGTTAGCCCAGCCACGTTATAAGCCATTGAAAAGTCCTTGTGATGATGCATGCTTGTGAATATATTTGATTGTGGTTAAATGAAAGGCAAAGTCAATTCATACGACATTGTGATAGTGGAGTGAATGAGCGATTACCTCTTATACACTTGTGTTTGAGTGAAACACTTTACCTAGTGAGGAAATATTCCATGAGCATATGAACATCCACACTTAATTGATTTATCATTCATGAAAAATAGCATTTGTTGGATATTAAGTGATTTTGTGAACACCAAAGCATGTGCATGTCTTGATTGAAATCTTTGTCAAGACTTTAATTGAAGTTTTACTTATCTTGAAAATAGGATTTCTGAATGAAGTGAACCATTGTATGGATTGGTAGAAGATTGAGTTACATCTTGTTTGCTTGAGGACAAGCAAAGTTCTAAGTTTGGGATAGTGATAACAGTTGAAAAACTGTTATTTTCATGCTTGAAATTGATACTAAAAGCAACTTTTAACACTTAGAAACTAGCTTGAAATCATGTTTTTGGTCATATTTTCATAAATAAGAGAGCTGGACAGGTTTATGCTTGATTTCAGTGTTTTATGCACGTTTTAAGGTGAATATGGTGCAAGAAGTGAAGATGGATAGAAATGGAATCAGAAAAGACATCAAAAAGTGCAAAAGGAGAAGTCGAAGTTACCGCTCAGCGGCAGTTTACCGCTGAGCGGCACTCAGGAGCTCACGTTGGATACGCTAAGGGGTGAAAATGCCGCTGAGGGGAAGAAAACAACTCACGCACTTACCGCTGAGCGGTAGTTTACCGTTGAGCTGCACTTTTATGGGCTTGGGCCTAATTTTTCTGTATTTTTAGAATAGTATATAAGCTTTAGGACGTCCTAGGGTTTGTATCTTTGGCTGAGACGAAGCAAACACTCTCTTTTCCACCCTTTGAAGGAAGATCTTGGATGCTCAGGCTACCTTGATAACAGTTGAAAAACTGTTATTTTCATGCTTAAAATTGATACTAAAAGCAACCTTTATACTTAGAAACTAGCTTGAAATCATGCTTTTATTCATATTTTCATAAATAAGAGAGCTGGACAGGTTTATGCTTGATTTCAGTGTTTTTGTGCAGGTTTTAAGGTGAATTTAGTGAAAGAAGTGAAGAAGGAGAGAGATGGAATCAGAAAAGACATCAAAAAGTGTAAAAGGAGAAGCCGAAGTTACCGCTCAGCGGCAGTTTACCGCTGAGCGGCACTCAGGAGCTCACGGGAGATCCGTTGAGGGGCAAAATGGCCGCTGAGGGGAAGAAACTACTCACGCACTCACCGCTGAGCGGTACTTTACCGTTGAGCGGAACACTTATGGGCTTGGACCTGAATTTTCTGTAATTTTAGAATAGTATATAAGCTTTAGGACGTCCTAGGGTTTGGATCTTTAGCAGAAACGAAGCAAACACTCTCTTCTCCACCCCTTTGAAGGAGGATCTTGGATGCTCAAGCTACCTCCTCACCTTTCTAGGGTTTTATCTTTCATTCTTTCATTATTGTTCACCTAGGTTCACCATGAATATGGTGAACTAAACCTTGTATGTTTGTTGGGGAATCAATGTAATCTTTTGAAGCTCTCATATATGGAATTTGTGCTTGCATCTTAATCTAAGACTTATGCTTTCTTTCATCATTAGTTAGGGTTTTTCCTCTTTGCTCAAAGCTTGCTTTGTTTAACTCATTCAATGCATGATTATTGGTTTTGTCGATACGGGAACGTACGGGGAAGTCTAGATCTGGGGAATTACTCCCAATATTATATTGGTTGTCGTTAAGCTCCTGTGCTAAAAGAACTAATTACTAGGAATGCTAGGAATTGTATGAACTCGTAATTGGGGATAGGCCTTCTTGACAAGGTAATTTAGAGAGTGGCATTAACAATGATGACTTGAATGTCGAATTCCTAAAATATATGAGAGTGGATAAGATGAAATTGACCCCCAACAACATATTCATCAATATATTTCATTGAAAGTGCTTGTCTTTTGTTTTAGCCATTGATCGACCTCATGCATACATGTTTATTTTCGTCTTTTGCGTTATAAAATCCAATTATTTTGTTCTTAAGTCTTAGCTAATCAACGAACCACACAACTAAAGTAGGCCGTGAGACCTTTGGGAGAACGATACTTGGTCTTACCGAGTTTATTACTTGAAACGATTCGGTCATACTTGCCGATTGTTCAACAAGTTTGTGACATCATATTTTGGTGATCATAAATTTGTGCATCATACCTCATCCTCTTTCTAGGCTTTTATCCTTCATTCTTTCATTATTATTCATCTAGTTTCACCATGAATATGGTGAACTAAACCTTGTATTGTTGTTGGGGAATCAATGTAGTCTTGTGAAACTCTCATATATGGAATTTGTTTTAACATTTTACTTTTAAGACTTATGCTTTCTTTCATCATTAGTTAGGGTTTTTCCTCTTTACGTAATGCTTGCTTTGTTTAACTCATTCATTGCCATGATTATTGATTTTGTCGATATGGGAACGTACGGGGAAATCTACATCTGGGGAATTTCTCCCAATAGCATATTGGTTGCTGTTCAGCTCCTGCACGTAAGAACTAATTACTAGGAATGCTAGGAATTGTATGAACTCGTAATTAAGGATAGGCCTTCTTGCAAGGTGATTTGGAGAGTGGCATTAACAATTGATGAAAAGAATGTTGAATTCCTAAAGTATATAAGAGTGGATAAGATGAAATTGATAACCCCAACAACATACTCATTCATCTAATTCATTGAAGTGTTTGTATTCTATTTTTCTCCATTGATCAAATTCATGCATACATATTTAATTACTGTGTTTTGCATATAAACCTAAAATCAATTTGTTCTCAAGTCTCAAATAATCAACAAATCATATAGTTAAGCTAGGCCGTGAGTCCTTTGGGAAAACGATACTTGGTCTTACCTTGTTTTATTACTTGATACGATTCGGTCACACTTGCCGATTGTTAAACAAGTTTGTGGCGCCGTTTTTCAATGTTCATAAATTTGTCATCAAGTAACAGTTGGGGAAGCATTGGAGCCAATTGGAGGAACAACTGGTATCCGACTGGAAGAAGATGCACGTTTGATGGTGGGTGGACGAAGGGCGATTGGGGCGACCCGTTCCGGGCCGCTCAAGGAGCTAGCACCGACTCCTTTACTCGAAGCCATGAAGTTGGATTTGCGGGGAGGAGGAGCAGACATGATATTTGACAAACACACAAAAATTCAGCTAAGTTAACATCAACTTATTAGAAAAGACAAACCGAACATAAAATACCATATTGAACGCCTTTCGTTCACAATCCTCATGACGAAGGCCTTCGACTAAGCCGCGTGCAGAAAGGCGGCGGGGGGAGAGCGTTGATGATTCGCGCGATTTCCAATTCGACCGGGTTCATTACACCAATCGGATAGGCCTTTATTTTCTTGGGGTTCCTTGTCCAATAAAAAGGGAACAAGGGATTTCCCGCTGCATCATGAAAGTCATGACGGCCGGCCTCGTCAATGATGATTTTGAATAATTGATTCTTGAAATTCTTGTACGAGTCAGAATATGGACGGAAGAGGGTCCTATCTTTGATGGACGTCAAAGAAACCCAACCACCCTTTGGGACCGGGCGAACGTCAAAGTAATGAAAGAAAACCGGGATCGTCGGGGTTATTCCAATCACCGAACACATCGCCATAAACGCTTGGACAGTCACCCAAGCATTTGGATGTAGCTGCGGAGGGGCAATGTTCAACTCTCGGAGAAAGACCATTTGAAACTTAGTAAAAGGTACCCAGACACAGAGTTTAATGAAAAAATTGGCGTACATAAAAAAGAAATCATCTGGACTTGACCCCTTCCCGTGATAAACCCGCTCATTCCTCATGCTTACTCTCGCCCGTATCAATCGGGAATCCTCCATGTCTCTGACAATGTAGAGCCGGTCGATTCTCCACACTAACGCCTTCTAAGTACCATACTCTAATGCGAACAAACTTGCATCGTGTGCTGCTCAGTCGTATCCCAGAAGAACGGTCACGTCACCGGCCGGCTCCAATAGCGCGTCATCTATGGGAATACTGATAACAGTTGAAAAACTGTTATTTTCATGCTTAAAATTGACACTAAAAGCAACCTTTATACTTATAAACTAGCTTGAAATCATGCTTTTATCCATATTTTCATAAATAAGAGAGCTGGACAGGTTTATGCTTGATTTCAGTGTTTTTGTGCAGGTTTTAAGGTGAATTTAGTGAAAGAAGTGAAGAAGGAGAGAGATGGAATCAGAAAAGAAATCAAAGAGTGCAAAAGGAGAAGCCGAAGTTACCGCTCAGCGGCAGTTTACCGCTGAGCGACACTCAGGAGCTCACGGGAGATCCGCTGAGGGGCAAAATCGCCGCTGAGGGGAAGAAACTACTCACGCACTCACCGTTGAGCGGTACTTTACCGCTGAGCGGCACACTTATGGGCTTGGGCCTGAATTTTCTGTAATTTTAGAATAGTATATAAGCTTTAGGACGTCTTAGTGTTTGGATCTTTAGCAGAAACGAAGCAAACACTCTCTTCTCCACCCCTTTGAAGGAGGATCTTTGATGCTCAGGCTACCTCTTCACCTTTCTAGGTGATAACAGTTGAAAAACTGTTATTTTCATACTTAAATTTGATACTAAAAGCAACCTTTAGACTTAAAAACTAGCTTGAAATCATGTAGTTTATCTATATTTTCATAAATAAGAGAGCTGGACAGGTTTACACTTGATTTGAGTGTTTTTGTGCAGCTTTTAAGGTGAATTTAGTGAAAAGAGTGAAGAAGGAGAGAAGTGACATTAGAAAAGACAAGAAAGAGTGCAAAAATAGAAGACGAAGGCACCGCTCAGCGGCAAACTACCGCTGAGCGGCACTCAGGAGGTTGCGGGAGTCACGCTGAGGGGCAAATGGCCGCTGAGGAGAAGAATTGTGACGCGCAACTACCGCTGAGCGGTAAATACCGCTGAGCGGTACTCTTTGGGCTTGGGCTTTTGTAATCTTTTGTAACTCTAAATTAGTATATAAGGGCTTGCACGTCCTTTAGTTTAGTATCTTTGGCAGAAACGAGGCAAACACTCTCTCTTCCACCCCTTTGAAGGAGGATCTTGGATGCTCAGGCTACCTCTTCACCTTTATTGGGTTTATTCTTTCATTCTTTCATTGTTATTCATCTAGGTTCACCATGACGATGGTGAACTAAACCTTGTATGTTTGTTGGGGAATCAATGTAATCTCTTGAAGCTCTCATATATGGATTTGTTGAGTACATCTTTGAATTAAGACATATGCTTTCTTTCATCATTAGTTAGGGTTTTTCCTCTTTGCTCAATGCTTGCATTGTTTAACTCATTCTAATGCATGATTATTGGTTTTGTCGATACGGACACGTACGGGGAAGTCTAGATCCGGGGAATTTCTCCCAATATTTTACTGACAACATTATATTGGTTGCCTTTAAGCTCCTGCTGTAATGAACTAATCATTAGGAATGCTAGGAATTGTATGAACTATTTGATTAGGGAGAAGCCATCTAGAATGGTACATTAGAGAGTGGCATTAACAATGATGATTTGAATGTTGAATTCCTAAAATATATGAGAGTGGATGAGATGAAATTGAACCCCAACAACATATTCATTTATATAATTCATTGGAAGTGTTTATCTTTTGTCTTTGCCATTGATCAATTCATGCATACATGTTTATTTTCTGTCTTGCATATTAAACTTTGAATATTTCGTTTCTAAGTCCTAGCTAATCAACAAATCACATAACTAAACTAGGCCGTGAGTCCTTTGGGAAGAACGATACTTGGTCTTACCAAGTTTTATTACTTGAACGATTCGGTCATACTTGCCGATTGTGAAACAAGTTTGTGACATCATATTTTGGTGCTTACAAATTTGTCCATCAAGCTTTTGGCGCCGTTGCCGGGGATTTGGGGATTGAACCCGAGTCCTAGCAACGGCTAATAAGTTTGGGTCATCAAGTTTTTGGCGCCGTTGCCGGGGACTCGTGGTTTAACTGGTTAATTTGTGTGATTATTGATTATCTTTGACTTTAATTTTAAATTTCTGTTTTTATTTTCTGTTTTTTATCTTTTTCTGTTTTATCTTTTTAGATTAGATTAGATTAGATTTTATTTTATTTGGTTAGTTTAGATTTTATTTTATTTTATCTTTTAGGATTAGATTTTATTTTATTAGGTTAGATTTTATTTTTAGATTTTATCTTTTTAGATTAGATGTTATTTTTAAATTTTATTTTATCTTTTATCTTTTTATCTTTTGAATCTTTTATCTTCTTATCTTCTGAATCTTTTATCTTTTTATCTTTTGAATATATATCTTCTCTTATATCTTTTTGTGCTAACAAATCTGTTCTAGGGTTTTGTTTCTTGTGCATGCAGGAAGCAATTCGCACTAGAAGTAAGAAAACAACAGAACCACTTCTTGAAGGTCTAGAAGAGAGTAGAAGGAGGAGAAGAATCAGAACGTCTAGAGAACTTTTCCCTTCTCCTGAAACTCTCTTGCAAACATCACCACAAGGTTCTGTTCATAGCACAGGAAGTATGGAGGGCAATAATGTTAGAAGAACTCTTGCAGATTACACTAATCTTGCTGGACCTCAGCACTTCAACAGCATAGCTAGACCTAGAGTCAATGCAGCCAACATGGAGGTCAAACCAGCACTGATTCAACTGGTGAAGAGTAATCAATTTAATGGGTTATCACATGAAAGCCCATATGAGCACCTGACTACCTTTAATGAGATTTGCAATACAGTCAAGATTAATGGGGTGCCAGACGAAGCAATCAAACTTAGCTTGTTTCCTTTCTCATTGGGAGGCAATGCTAAGCTTTGGTTGAACTCTTTTCCAGAAGAAAGTTTCACAGAGTGGGAAGCAGTGGTTACAAAGTTTCTAAACAAATACTTCCCACAATCTAAGGTGACTAAAGGAAAGCAAGAGATATCTTCATTCAAGCAGGACATGGAAGAATCACTGGGGCATGCATGGGACAGATATAAAAGCTTGTTACGAAAAACTCCCATGCATGGCTTTAAAGAACAAGAAGTAGTCCTAACTTTCCTTGGAGGGCTTGGTTCACAAACCAAGATGATGCTAGATGCCTCAGCTGGGGGCAATATCAAATGGAAGACTCCAGAGGAAGCCACTGAGATTATTGAAAATATGGCTACAAGTGGTAATGAGCTTCACAATGAAAGAGGCGCCCCTATGCAACAGAAAGGGGTTCTTCAATTACAAACCCATGATGCTCTGCTAGCCCAAAATAAAATTCTGACTCAACAGCTGGAGACTCTGACCAAAACTCTTGCTTCATTACCAAAAGAGTTAAAATCTGCTGCACAGGTACAAACCCAGTTGTGCGAACTATGTGGAGGAGATCACATCAATGGCCAATGTGCTTTTCCTGTGGAAGCCGTGGAGGATGTTAACTTCATGGCTAATCAGTTTCCATACCGTCAAGGTAATTATAATCAGGGTTGGAAACCACATCCAAGTATTGGCCAAGGACAAACTGGGCAGGTTAATCAATTTAATAAGCAACAGCAGCAGCAACCAACCATGTGGCAACAAATTTCTATGCTCAATGAAAGATCTACAAGGTTGGAAGAAACTCTTCAACAATTTATTCAGAAAACTGAATCCTCCCAAAAGAGCACTGAAGCTGCTATAAAGAACTTGGAGATTCAGATGGGTCAGATCACTAAGCAGTTGGAAGAAAGACCACACAGAAACTTTGGGGCTAATACTGAGGTTAACCCTAGAGAAGAATGCAAAGTGGTCAAGAGTATAAATGAAGAGAGTATTGAGTCAGAAGAAGATGAAACAGAAGAGAGAAGAGAAGAAGAAAGAAAGGATACTTTTCCTTTTCTAACAAATCAGGAGAAACCAATGGATTTCACAGACTTATTCAGAATGGTTGATAATGAAGCTCCTTGGGAACAAATCTTACAGAAAATAGCAGTGTACACAAAATCTGATGAGGGAACCTCTACAAAAAGAAAACGTAGAGATGATGATGATGAAAAGTGTGTAACTGTTAAGAAAGAATCATTCCCACCAAAAGCTGCTGATCCAGGTAGTTTTTCTATCCCTTGCACTATAGGGAAGAAAAAGGTGAAGAAAGCTCTCCTTGACTTAGGCTCAAGTGTTAACTTGATGCCTTACTCTCTATTGGAGCAAATTGGCCATGTGAAAATAAAACCTGCAAAGGTTAATCTGGTAATGGCTGATGGATCTTCAAAGGAGCCATGTGGGATTGCAGAAGACATTGTAGTTTGTGTTGGCAAACTTCAGTTCTTGGCAGACTTTGTGGTGATGAAGAGGGAGACCGAAAAGATACCTTTCATACTGGGAAGACCGTTTATGAAAACGGCCAGGGTTATTATAGATGTTAATGAAGGTATAGTGGTGCTCCAGGACAGAGAGGAGAGAGTGGTGGTGAATGTGTTTAAAGATGAGATACAAGCAAAGGAGGAAGAGGCCAGTTATAAAGCTGCATTTCAAGATGCACCCATAACTAGAGGTAAACATGAAAATTTTAAAGTTTCTGATAACCATTGTTTGTATTTTCAGGTACCCAAGGTAGATGAAAGTGGAAAAGGAAAGGAAGTTCTTAGAGACTGGAAGGAAAGAGGACTCCAACTTGGCACACCTGTAAGATTCAAGAACAAGTTGTGGGTTGTAAAAGGTTTTAAAGAGAAGGAGATGATAGAGATAGAGTCTCCATATTCCAGAGAATCCAAAACAGTCCTAAGGAAGCAGTTGATAAGTTGGTGGAAGGATAACATCAACTTTAAAGAAGATGGAACGTGAGCTTTTTTGGGTCAGGCTCGTGACGTTAAACAAGCGCTACCTGGGAGGCAACCCAGTTGATTGATTGTTTTCTGTTTGTTTATTTTAGTTAGGGTTTGCATAAGCATTTTTAACATTGAATTGCAGGGAACCAGTAAGGGGTATGTCTAGGAGGCACGTAGGTCAAGAAAAGAAGGAGAAGAGCAATTCTCGCAAGTGCCGCTGAGCGGCATATACCGCTGAGCGGTACTCTCGCAGATGGGCTTTAGTTTCCCCTTAGCGAGACTCGAGCCCATTAGGGTATTTTTATACCCTAAGCTGCGCATAAGCTTCTATTTTCAGGCTCTTCTCTGCACACACACTCCTACATACCTTTTCCAAGGTTCTCCACATCTTTTCCCTCTTCCCTCTTGAGAAAATCTCCCTTCTACTCACGTTCTCACTAGTTTTCCATCTAAGTTTGGGGTTGGGAGAGAGCATCATTGAAGGGGATTGATTTCTTCATTGTGGTTTACTAATGCTTAACAATGTATCTTTTGGTTTTGTGAATTAAGTTTGATGCAGGGATGGCCTCCTCATCATGCTAAAAGAATCAAGACTATAAGATCCAAGAAGAAGGAGAGGAATAAGATACAGATGACAGCTCAGACTGATGAGGAGCTGAGATAGCATTTACTGATGAATGCTATCATATGATTATGCTTTTGTGGTTTAAGTTTTCTGAACTTATTTGTTTTTGTTTTTAGATTAGGGTTTAATGTACTCTATTGAACACCTGGTTTCTTATGATGGTTTGCTATTAACTGTGATTGTGTGATAAGTAATGCTTGATGATGCTTATTGATTGATTGATGTTGAGATGATGTGCACAATAAATGCTTATACAGGTGATTCACAAGCTTTGTGAACAAATGCATGATATCATGATTGTGATTGTGAAATTAAGCAGGATGTGTATGTCAAATGTGAATGAGCTTATATGTGAGGTTTTGAGCTCCAGAGTTGTTATTGTTGAATGCTATTATTTTGAAAGCATGAATGATTTTGCCCAGGTTTTCTATGATTGAAGCAATTGCTTGTTTTGCATCATATGATCAAGGCCGTTTGTTGGAACCCTTTTTATTGGCCAAATTCATAAAGTTAGCCTACTAAAAGAGAACACTTTGTGTTCTATCCTTTGAACCCATAACCTTAAACATACACTGAACCCTTGATTGAAAATCTTTACCTTGAGTTAAGTAGAAGATCTTGTGTGGTATTGTTAAATGTTCAAGTTTGGGGTTATTGGGAAAACATGAAAAAGGAAAAGCATTGAGCCAAGAGCTAAAAAGTAAGAATATGCAAAGAAAAAGAAAAGAAAAGAAGTAAAGCTCAATGCAAATGAAAAGGCAAACAAAAGTTGGGAATGAATAAGAATAATTGTATTATTATGAATCTCTTAACTCAAGGATTTTGTGATCCAGAAAAACCAATTTTCTTGTTAGCCTAGCCACATTATAAGCCATTGAAAAGTCCTTGTGATGATGCATACTTGTGAATGTTTTTGATTGTGGTTAAATGAAAGGCAAAGTTGATTCATGTGACATTGTGATAGTAGAGTGAATGAGTGAGACACTTTACCTCTTATACACTTGTGTGTTGAGTGAAACACTTTACCTAGTGAGGAAATATTCCATAAGCACATGAACATCCTTGCTTAATTGATTGATCATTCATGAGAAATAGCATTTGTTGGAACTTAAATGACTTTGTGAACACTAAAGCATGTGCACATCTTGATTGAACTCTTGGTCATAAGTTTGAGTGAAGTTATTACTTATCTTGAAAAAAAAAAGGATTTTTGAATGAGTGAACTATCATATGAATTGGTTGGAGATGGAGTTACATTTTGTTTGCTTGAGGACAAGCAAAGTTCTAAGTTTGGGGTTGTGATAACAGTTGAAAAACTGTTATTTTCATACTTAAATTTGATACTAAAAGCAACCTTTAGACTTAAAAACTAGCTTGAAATCATGTAGTTTATCTATATTTTCATAAATAAGAGAGCTGGACAGGTTTACACTTGATTTGAGTGTTTTTGTGCAGCTTTTAAGGTGAATTTAGTGAAAAGAGTGAAGAAGGAGAGAAGTGACATTAGAAAAGACAAGAAAGAGTGCAAAAATAGAAGACGAAGGCACCGCTCAGCGGCAAACTACCGCTGAGCGGCACTCAGGAGGTTGCGGGAGTCACGCTGAGGGGCAAATGGCCGCTGAGGGGAAGAATTGTGACGCGCAACTACCGCTGAGCGGTACTCTTTGGGCTTGGGCTTTTGTAATCTTTTGTAACTCTAAATTAGTATATAAGGGCTTGCACGTCCTTTAGTTTAGTATCTTTGGCAGAAACGAGGCAAACACTCTCTCTTCCACCCCTTTGAAGGAGGATCTTGGATGCTCAGGCTACCTCTTCACCTTTATTGGGTTTATTCTTTCATTCTTTCATTGTTATTCATCTAGGTTCACCATGACGATGGTGAACTAAACCTTGTATGTTTGTTGGGGAATCAATGTAATCTCTTGAAGCTCTCATATATGGATTTGTTGAGTACATCTTTGAATTAAGACATATGCTTTCTTTCATCATTAGTTAGGGTTTTTCCTCTTTGCTCAATGCTTGCATTGTTTAACTCATTCTAATGCATGATTATTGGTTTTGTCGATACGGACACGTACGGGGAAGTCTAGATCCGGGGAATTTCTCCCAATATTTTACTGACAACATTATATTGGTTGCCTTTAAGCTCCTGCTGTAATGAACTAATCATTAGGAATGCTAGGAATTGTATGAACTATTTGATTAGGGAGAAGCCATCTAGAATGGTACATTAGAGAGTGGCATTAACAATGATGATTTGAATGTTGAATTCCTAAAATATATGAGAGTGGATGAGATGAAATTGAACCCCAACAACATATTCATTTATATAATTCATTGGAAGTGTTTATCTTTTGTCTTTGCCATTGATCAATTCATGCATACATGTTTATTTTCTGTCTTGCATATTAAACTTTGAATATTTCGTTTCTAAGTCCTAGCTAATCAACAAATCACATAACTAAACTAGGCCGTGAGTCCTTTGGGAAGAACGATACTTGGTCTTACCAAGTTTTATTACTTGAACGATTCGGTCATACTTGCCGATTGTGAAACAAGTTTGTGACATCATATTTTGGTGCTTACAAATTTGTCCATCAAGCTTTTGGCGCCGTTGCCGGGGATTTGGGGATTGAACCCGAGTCCTAGCAACGGCTAATAAGTTTGGGTCATCACTAGGGTTTTATCTTTCATTCTTTCATTATTATTCATCTAGGTTCACCATGAATATGGTGAACTAAACCTTGTATGTTTGTTGGGGAATCAATGTAATCTTTTGAAGCTCTCATATATGGAATTTGTGCTTGCATCTTAATCTAAGACTTATGCTTTCTTTCATCATTAGTTAGGGTTTTTCCTCTTTGCTCAAAGCTTGCTTTGTTTAACTCATTCAATGCATGATTATTGGTTTTGTCGATACGGGAACGTACGGGGAAGTCTAGATCCGGGGAATTACTCCCAATATTATATTGGTTGTCGTTAAGCTCCTGTGCTAAAAGAACTAATTACTAGGAATGCTAGGAATTGTATGAACTCGTAATTGGGGATAGGCCTTCTTGACAAGGTAATTTAGAGAGTGGCATTAACAATGATGACTTGAATGTTGAATTCCTAAAATATATGAGAGTGGATAAGATGAAATTGACCCCCAACAACATATTCATATATATATTTCATTGAAAGTGCTTGTCTTTTGCTTTTGCCATTGATCAAAACCTCATGCATACATGTTTATTTTCGTCTTTTACGTAATACAATCCAATTATTTCGTCCTTAAGTCTTAGCTAATCAAAGAATCTCATAACTAAACTAGGTCGTGAGTCCTTTGGGAGAACGATACTTGGTCTTACCAAGTTTATTACTTGAAACGATTTGGTCATACTTGCCGATTGTAAAACAAGTTTATGACATCATATTTTGGTGATCATAAATTTGTGCATCAAATACCACCCTTGAGAATATGGATGAGTATCCCGAAGATAATCCTTTTATCCACATCCATGGAGGAGTTAGGCTCCGACGACTGATTCTCATTATTTACAGGAGAGCTTACCCCTGGTGACCGATCGAACTCTTCCAAAAAGGAGGACGACACCGAGCTCGGAGAAGAACCACGCTCGCCATTGTTAGGACTTTGGCAAGTGTACCAAATCGTTCTAAGTAATAAAACCGGTAAGACCGGATATCGTTTCCCAAGAGACTCGTGTCACCAAACAATCGTATAATTTCCAACTAACTTAGACTAAAGAATGTTTCATAATTTGAGTTTTTGTGCAATCAAAGTAAACATGAAACATAATTGATAAAAGTGATCTTAGATACTCAAACACTTGGAAATGGAAAGATTAGAAATGATATGGAATGGTATTGTTGGGGGTATGATTTCACCTACTTCATTCTTATGTATAGAAAATCACTTCCTCTTCATTAATATTCCAATGTCAATCTACTAAATTACTCAAACCCAATCCCTTGGTAGAGAGAGCCTAGACTTCCTTATTAGGCTCCAATCCCTTGGAAGACCTAACAATTATTTCCGCATTAAGAATTGAGATCTAAGACAACCAAAGGTCCTAATTCTATCCCTAGATACTATTTCCTTTAGGTGTTTAATCCGAGTCCAGATTTACCCAACATTTCCCAATATCAAGCAAACCCTAAAATCATGTAATGGGTAGCAATTTCACAACAAGCATTAAGAAAAGGAATTAAACACTAACGATCAATGAAAGAGGCATATATTCATTCAAAACATAGTAGTTTACATAAGATTTCAGTGGCTACATCAATCCCCAACAATAATGAAACTAGCTCTCCATGAATGGAGAGCTCAAGCTTACAATAATGGTGAAAATGGAAGAAGGAAGAAGTCCCAAGGCTGAAGAAGGACTGTTCCCACAGCTCCTAGATCGCCTCCAAGAGCTCCAAAAGAGAGAAAACGTGTTTGGGCCGCCAAAGATCCTTTCCCCTTCGCGTTTTAGGGTTAAATAGACTCTGCTGCCACATCAGTAAAAATCGCGCCCGGCGCCCCCTCTGTTTCGCGCCCGGGCGCGAGACTCACTGGAAAGTCACGCCCGGGCGCCCCATTTCACGCCCGGGCGTGAAACTCTCTGGAGAAATTGAAAGTGAACGAGCGTCCTCTTCTCTGGACTGGACGAGCGTCCTAAATCTTGGACGAACGTCCTCACTGCTATTTGGACGAACGTCCAATTCTCTATATGGACGAGCGTCCTGCCTGGCTGGACGAGCGTCTTCTTTTGCCTTCGGGACGAGCGTCTTCTTTTGACTTCACTGGACGAGCGTCCGCTCGTGCTTCCACTCTGGACGAGCGTCCACTTATCCTGGGCGAGCGTCCCCTTCTGCCTCTTTTGGACGAACGTCCTCTTTACATAGTTGGACGAGCGTCCTCTTCTCTTGAGCGAGCGTCCTCTCATGCGTGCACATTGGACGAGCGTCCATTTCTCTGAGTTCTGGACGAGCGTCCCTCTCCTGCGACGAGCGTTCTTGGGCTGCTGATGGCGTTTCTGCGTGCTAACTTCTTGGTCCAGTTCTATAATTTATTGGAGACTCTTCCAAGCTCAATTTTAGCTACAAAATAAGGGATTATTGATGAAAGTACATCAAAGTAGCCAAAAACACAATTATTCAGAAAACAAGACAAAAGAAAAGGATTAAACAAGTTATAAGTTAGAAAGGAGTTGATTTTGCTACTAAAATGATGCTTAGACAATGATAAAAACTAGCATTATCAAATACCCCCAAACTTAGAACCTTGCTTGTCCTCAAGCAAAAGTTATCTGTCTTTAACACAACACAATTTTCAAAAGCACAACCGAATTCACAATACTTGCTTAACTTGAAACAACTGGAAATGTGTAACAAATTAGTCTTCCAGTGTGGTGCTCACAATACATTGAATCAATCAAATGTCACAGTTTATAAGAGATCAACAATCATAGCAGAATGCTATACTGAATTATGTAGAACCAATCCTCACTCAAGATAGTGTTTCACTTTAATGCTCTGATGTATAAGGATGTGTATCTATCACTCTGCTATCACAATGTCACACACATCAACTTTGCCCTTCGTTTCAACTGAATTAAACACATTCACAAGCAAGTTAGCATCACAAGTACTTTGATAGGCTTGTATTGAGGTTGGGCTAGGAAAGAAACATGGTTTTTCTGGATAACAAAGCACCTTGAGCTTAAGAGATAAAACAATTTACTTCATGATATAACATTAGTCTCTCTCTTTGCTTCACAATTGGATAAACCACTTCTCAACTTATTTCCCAATTCTTTTTCAATGAGTTCATTTTTCTTCCTCTTCTTCTTCTTTCTTCTTTTTCCTTACTTTTCTATCTTTCTATTTTTCTCAATACACCCATACTAGACAAACTCCCCCCAAACTTAAACCATTCTCCTGTAGTACAAATGATTGCTCTATTAAGCTCAAGGTAGGGAAATCAAGGAATTTTCAATAGACTTGAGGTTCAAACAGGGAAGATATCTTTCATTAAGGTTGAAGGGGTTAGTATTGGCTTATTTGGCTCAGAACATGTAAAGAAAAAAAAGTAGAGGAGTAAGATGGCCTTGATCATGTCTAACAAGCAAGCAACTGATTCAATTCAGAGAAACTCAGGCAAAGTCAATTGTGATCTAACATGATAGTATTTACAAGAAAAATATAAGGCACAACATCTCACAAGATTAACTCAAGGTTCCACAACATCATGAAGCAACTGCCATAAATATTGATCGCAATTAAACATAGAGCATTCTCATAATTTTCATGAAGAAAGCAACCACAATTTGAACTAACTTGAACCATCTCAAAAATCATTTCATATTCAAGCATAAGCATCATGGTTCAGCACAGTCTATCAAGCCAGATAACTTAAACATCTTCAAACAAACTAAAAAGTAAAAGTCACACTCAAATTTAAAGACAAGCAAACAAAACATAAAAGCAAAATAAAAGGGCTTGTGAGTGCACAGAGGAGTCTCCAACTCTACTCATGAAACGTTATCATCGCTCATATCAGAATCCTCCTCCTCATCTGCATTTTCTTCACCAGCTTCTGCTCCACCTTCCCCTACAAAATTGGTCTGGTCTCCAGGCCAAGCTACTCTCGCAGCATACTCCTCTTGGTTGTTCTTCACACAAACATGCTTCAAAACAATGAAATCACACTACACATTACAACATACAATCAAACAACACTCAAAAATTAAAATCACACAAGAGAAAAGGTTAGAAAGCTGGGTTGCCTCCCAGTAAGCGCTTGTTTAACGTCATTAGCTTGACACCATTAAGCTCAAGTTCGATTCTTGATGTTGGAGTGCCTCTTCTTGTCATGACACCAACATCCTCTCAGCAATTTCCTAGTCACCAACTTGACTCTCCTAGAATATGGAGCCTCAATCTCAAGTACTCCATTTATCTTGATGTTCTTGATGACCCATAACCTATTCTTGAATTTCACTGATTTGCTAGGTTTGGGTTCATCGTTGGCTTTCACAGAATTTTGGTGAACTAGTTCTTCTTCCTTTTCTTCTTCCTCTCCCTTTACTCTTGGGGATAAACAGCTGAGGCTCCTCTTGACCAACTTGGCAGCTTGCTCTGTTAGACTAGTAATTGATAAAATTTCATCAGTGGCTTCAATACTAGTCTCTTTTTCCTGATTTTGCTGCTCAACTCCAAAGACGTTGAAAGTTACTTCCTCATCTTGGTCCTTTAATTTCACTGTTCCTTCTTCCACATGAATGACAACCTTTACTGTCTTCATGAAAGGTCTTCCAAGTATGAGTGGTATCTCTGCATCTTCTTCCATGTCCATAACTACAAAATCCACCGGGAATTGGAGTTTATCTATTTTGACCACCACATCTTCCACGACACCATACGGATACTTGATGGATCTATCCGCCAGCTGAAGCATTATTTTTGTAGGCTTGACTTCAAGACCACCAATCTTCTTAAGCATAGATAGGGGTATCAGATTGATACTAGCCCCCAAGTCAATGAGAGCCTTCCCTATATCATGGTCTCCAATGGTGCACGGGATGGTGAAACTCCCCGGATCTTTAAATTTTGGAGGGAGAGTGTTCTGCATGATGGCACTACAATTTCCCTGCACTTCAATTGTTTCCTCATCTAAATACCTCTTTTTCTTGTTGAGAAATTGCTTCATGTACTTTGCATAGGCGGGAATTTGTTGCAATGCTTCAGTAAAGGGTATGGTTATCTCAAGCTGGTTGAAGATATCCATAAATCGCCCAAATTGCTTCTCTTTCTCCTTTCTTGAGTAGATTTGTGGATAGGGAAGAGGCTTCTCAACTTCCTTTCCTTTTCTTCTCTCATCTCCCTCTTCTTTCTTTTTCTCTCCTCTAACATTCTCCTTTTCTTCTAACTCATCTTCTTTCAAATTATTATTCTCTCCACTAACTTGTTCCATCTCTCTCTCAGCTAATACCTTTCCACTTCTAGTACTGATTACATTGCATTCTTCCTTCGGATTAGTTTCAGTATTGGCTCCAAAACTCTTATTAGACTTTTCCTCTAGCTTCTTGGCCAGTTGGCCAACTTGTATCTCCAAATTTCTGATAGAAGCTTCCGTGCTTTTATGGTTGGAGATGGACACTTGCATAAACTGCTGAAGAGTATCCTCCAACTTTGAGGTCCTGTCTAATAAAGAGGGATGTTGTTGATATTGTTGTTGTGGTGGTCTATTTGATGGCCCAGCTTGTTCTTGTCCCATGCTTGGGTGAGGTCTCCACCCTTGGTTGTAGTTACCTTGTCGACCTTGATTACCCATATAGTTCACCTCTTCTTGGGACTTTGCTTGCATGACGCACTGACCATTCACATGATCTCCCCCACATAATTCACAACCTTGATGTTGAGCTTGAGAAACATTTTGGAGCTCTTTCGGCAACTGAGAGAGTTTGTTCATGAGAGCTTCAAGTTGTTGAGTCATTATCTTGTTTTGAGCTAACAAGGCGTCTTGAGATTGTAGTTGAAAAACACTGTTTTGTTGGAGTTGAGCCCTTTCATTCTGCAGTTCATTATCATTAGTAGCCATATTCTCTATCAGCTCATGTGCTTCTCCAGGTGTCTTCCATCTGATGTTTCCTCCAGCTGAGGCATCCAACATCAATTTGGTTTGGGATTTAAGGCCTCCCAAAAACATATTCAGGACGGTAGGCTCATCAAACCCATGAGTGGGCGTCTTTCTTAGTAACCCCTTGAACCTATCCCATGCTTGGCTCAAAGTTTCACTACCATCTTGCTGAAAAGATGAGATTTCCTGCTTCCCTTTATTAACTTTTGACTGCGGGAAGTATTTGTTGAGGAACTTAGCAACCACGTCCTCCCATGCCGTGAAGCTATTCTCAGGAAACGAATTCAACCACACCTTGGCGTTTCCTCCCAACGAGAATGGAAACAGGCTCAGCCTTATAGCTTCATCAGGAACATCCTGAATCTTCACAGTATTACATATCTCCAGGAAGGTGGCCAAATGATTGTACGGATTCTCATGAGAAAGGCCATGGAACTGATTGTTCTACACCAAATGGATAAGAGCAGGCTTCATCTCCATGTTGGCAGCATTAACTCTTGGCCTAGCAATGCTGTTGAAGTGAAGAGGCCCTGAGAATGTAGAATAGTCCTCCAAGGTGCGTCTAGCTTGGCCATCACCATGACCATTTGGATTGGCGGCCATATCTTCTCCTTCCTGATCAAAAACAGGTATGAATGGTTGCTCAGGAATCTCTTGAATGAGAGAAGTTTCTCTAGCAGCCCTGTTTTGCCTTCTCCTTCTACTGTTGTTTCTACGGGCAGTTTTCTCAACTTTAGGGTCTAAAAGGAGAGGTTCAGATGATGTTGTGCTCCTAGTATGGATTGTGCCCTGCATACACTAGAGACAACAATACTAGAGCACCAAGTTATCCAAAAATAAAAGAAAACAAAAATTATTCACAGTAAAAAGAATATAAGAATAAAGCCTAAGTTGGTTAGAAACACACAAAAGTATAGTATTAACACCGAGTCCCCGGCAGCGGCGCCAAAAACTTGTTAGGACTTTGGCAAGTGTACCAAATCATTCTAAGTAATAAAACCGGTAAGACCGGATATCGTTTCCCAAGAGACTCGTGTCACCAAACAATCGTATAATTTCCAACTAACTTAGACTAAAGAATGTTTCATAATTTGAGTTTTTGTGCAATCAAAGTAAACATGAAACATAATTGATAAAAGTGATCTTAGATACTCAAACACTTGGAAATGGAAAGATTAGAAATGATATGGAATGGTATTGTTGGGGGTATGATTTCACCTACTTCATTCTTATGTATAGAAAATCACTTCCTCTTCATTAATATTCCAATGTCAATCTACTAAATTACTCAAACCCAATCCCTTGGTAGAGAGAGCCTAGACTTCCTTATTAGGCTCCAATCCCTTGGAAGACCTAACAATTATTTCCGCATTAAGAATTGAGATCTAAGACAACCAAAGGTCCTAATTCTATCCCTAGATACTATTTCCTTTAGGTGTTTAATCCGAGTCCAGATTTACCCAACATTTCCCAATATCAAGCAAACCCTAAAATCATGTAATGGGTAGCAATTTCACAACAAGCATTAAGAAAAGGAATTAAACACTAACGATCAATGAAAGAGGCATATATTCATTCAAAACATAGTAGTTTACATAAGATTTCGGTGGCTACATCAATCCCCAACAATAATGAAACTAGCTCTCCATGAATGGAGAGCTCAAGCTTACAATAATGGTGAAAATGGAAGAAGGAAGAAGACCCAAGGCTGAAGAAGGACTGTTCCCACAGCTCCTAGATCGCCTCCAAGAGCTCCAAAAGAGAGAAAACGTGTCTGGGCCGCCAAAGATCCTTTCCCCTTCGCGTTTTAGGGTTAAATAGACTCTGCTGCCACATCAGTAAAAATCGCGCCCGGCGCCCCCTCTGTTTCGCGCCCGGGCGCGAGACTCACTGGAAAGTCACGCCCGGGCGCCCCATTTCACGCCCGGGCGTGAAACTCTCTGGAAAAATTGAAAGTGAACGAGCGTCCTCTTCTCTGGACTGGACGAGCGTCCTAAATCTTGGACGAACGTCCTCACTGCTATTTGGACGAACGTCCAATTCTCTATATGGACGAGCGTCCTGCCTGGCTGGACGAGCGTCTTCTTTTGCCTTCGGGACGAGCGTCTTCTTTTGACTTCACTGGACGAGCGTCCGCTCGTGCTTCCACTCTGGACGAGCGTCCACTTATCCTGGGCGAGCGTCCCCTTCTGCCTCTTTTGGACGAACGTCCTCTTTACATAGTTGGACGAGCGTCCTCTTCTCTTGAGCGAGCGTCCTCTCATGCGTGCACATTGGACGAGCGTCCATTTCTCTGAGTTCTGGACGAGCGTCCCTCTCCTGCGACGAGCGTTCTTGGGCTGCTGATGGCGTTTCTGCGTGCTAACTTCTTGGTCCAGTTCTATAATTTATTGGAGACTCTTCCAAGCTCAATTTTAGCTACAAAATAAGGGATTATTGATGAAAGTACATCAAAGTAGCCAAAAACACAATTATTCAGAAAACAAGACAAAAGAAAAGGATTAAACAAGTTATAAGTTAGAAAGGAGTTGATTTTGCTACTAAAATGATGCTTAGATAATGATAAAAACTAGCATTATCAGCCATCACCGCCCGTCAATCCCCCGCCACTTCTGCTCGACGTCTCCAAAGAAGACTCAACATGGATGACTGCCATTTATTACCTAAGGGAAGAAGTATGCTCTGAAGGCGGAAGAAAAAGAAGAAAGAGTGAAAATGACAGCGTTCCCATCCTCCTATTTATAGGAAAAATTTTGTAACCGCCAATGCATCTTCACCGTCAAAAAATTCCCACAATCAACGGTCCGGATGCGAAGACACCTTAGCTCCGACCATCACACGCACGACATGTGTTTTCCCGCCCAAACCCATTTTCGAAAATTGGAGCGCAGCAGGATTTCAACATCTTGGAACTGGTAGTCACATGGCGTACTCACCAACACAAATCCTCGGCCAAAGACGAACGGTCCGCAAAAGGAACTCCCATACCTAAAACCAAAATATTAGTCAGCTTTCAACCCAACGTCCACTACATGCACTAGGGCTTAGGGGTTTGTGTACCGTACGGACCGGTTCAAAGAAGACCATGTAGGATCAACCTAACCGGACGATTCCACCAAGACCGACCGACAGTTTATCTGGGTCATTAAGACCATGATCAAGGTAAGTAGCGATTAGAGCTATTGGGCTAAAATTTGGTCGTGATTAACTTTTCACTAATCCCAAGTCCCTGACAAAAACTATAAATACAAGTCAAAGGTAGGTGGTAGGTACGTTGCATTTAATGCACATTTATTACTGGTCTATTGAATTGCCGAACCGTTCATATACGACTTTGGCATTGGAAGATTTTGACAGGTTCCCTCCTGGACGGAAGAGCAAGACAGCGGAACTTGGAGCGAGACTGGACGACAAGAAGACAAAATTGTGAAGGAGTTTGGTGACTCAGCCCATAACTGAAACAAGGATTATAGCAGCAACTTTAATTTTACGTGTTCCTATGGACAAGTTCTTTGAAACAGGAGAAGAACCAAATCAAGTCTCATCATATATGATATGAGCTTTGTGATTAGTGTCGGCTAAGGCAAGGTGACCCTACTGCCATTCCCATCACGCCCTTTCTGTGTGTTACCGACAGAGTAGTGTGTGCTTCCAATCGTGTGAATTTGTCTGCATGTATAGGTCAAGAGAAGAAGCTCTTGCTAGTTGTAAATGAAAATCCACATCACACAAATCCCCATTATACATTTCTTTTTCATGTCGCATTTATTGTTTCTGTAATTTGGGGTTGTATTATTGTTGAACATGTATTCCTTGCAACTCAATTTTTCTGTGGTGATTAATTTTATACATTGTGTTTATGTGCAGCGGTGGTTACAGTTGGAAACTTGGTATTGCCTTCTACTCTATACCAGATACATGTCTTCTGATTTTGTGGTTTGCAAATGGGAAACCATGCTTTAATTTCCCGTACTGTTTGGTACCCTAGACTCTAAATTTTGTTAGATTCATGGGACATTGGTCAGGGGTCCACGATACCAAATATTTGAAGGGAGCACTAATCTTTCTGTTTCTCTGCATTTTTGGTCTCTAAAATTACTCACAATCTTTCTCATAAAAATTAGTTATTTGTTTATTTGGGGGTTATATACCACTTTTGACTTGGACAGTTTGTATATTGTTAAATGTAGCCAAATATGGTAAACACACATCTTCATATAGAAAAACTCTGACCAAATAATCACTGATTGTTCGGCATCTGATTTTCAACCTTCACGCATCTATAAAATAATGATTTTCTACTCATCTTACAACTGAGCCAGTGGTCAATTATAAAAAAATCCTACAACAATAATACGAGAGCCAAAACCATGTAAAAAAATGATATCACCTCTACCTCAAAATTTTAAGATAACAAGTTTATAGATCCTTTTGCTTATATCACTTAACTTTCTGATTTTTATTTATAGTTGAACTTAGATTCACACTTAAATTCCAACAGTAATTTGGTGTTTCAATTCCTTTTCTTGATTGTTTATCTGAACTCTGAGGCTAAGCTTATGAATCATCCATCAGATGGTTATTTTTGCGAGTCCAATTATGCGTGTGCCCCCTGATACAAAGATTTGGGACCATTATTGATGGATAGTTCCTGACCCACCTCATTCATGAAATTTTCATAGGTTAAAACGCACCATTACTCACTTGGCCCACACCTCTTTCACCTTAACTTATTATTTGTGCATTCACTTATTTGTTTAGTTCTGGCCTCCACTTACAGTTATGCTTCACTGAATAGTAACAGACACAATAAAGAGGGAAATGGCATGGTGAAAAGTGCAAAAATTGAGTTAATCCAGCAAGTGCTTTCAGAGCTCTGACACATCTATCAGAAATGCTTGTGCTATTTGTGCACCAAACTTCAGACCCCATTTTCACAATTTCTCAGTTCAGAGAAATCAAGATAAAGTGAGTATTGAGACATGTATTTTTCTTCTTTTATTAGTTATTACTTAAAAAGGCACTGATATTAAAACAGTGCAAGGAATATTGTTCGTA
Organism: Vigna nakashimae; assembly: GCA_034642375.1. NCBI lineage: Eukaryota > Viridiplantae > Streptophyta > Magnoliopsida > Fabales > Fabaceae > Vigna > Vigna nakashimae. Next base: position 40,933,680 of record CM067765.1, read on the forward strand.
AATAACATCATTGCATTGTATTTAGAATTATTTATTAGAGAGCCATGCAAACACAACATTTAAGGCACCCATCTACCCTCTTTTGCATACCATCAGCTTTTCTTTGCTCTCACTAAAAAGTTGTCTGACATTAATAGTGAGAAGGAAAGTAGTTGCATTGGGAAAAAAGAGAATGACAATTTAATTCAGCCAGCAAAGTGTAATTGAATGTAATCCAACAATTAAACACCATCCATTCTGTCTGTAATTGATCTATAATCTATAATTAATTGTTGCTATGCTTAATTTTCTAATCCTACCCAATTCTACTCAGTGTCACAGTTAATTCTTCATGGAGGGACCCACTCGTTTTCTTATTTTCATCAAATTGTACTCTCATAGGTTTCTTTATTCAGGGAACCAAAACAAAAACCTCTTTTTTCATTCACATACTCACAGAAAACAAACTGTATGTATAAGTATTTTATTCAATCTGTAGTCTAAAGAAAGTATTTTATTCAATCTGTAGTGTAAAGAAAGAAAAAAAATACATACATGTAAATGTTTCCTTAAGGAAGCCTCCCTTCCTCCACTGGCCAAGAGGTCCGGTCTAAACCAAAACAAAATATCTGATATCCCTTCTCCCTCTATTTTGTTTCTTATTTATACTTTCTCTCTACTAACAAACTAACCTCCTTTCCCGCCTTTAATTTCATCCCCCTTTATTCCTTCTCACATGTACCTTTACTTCCTAACATTAGACCTTTCTGCAAAACAATCTTGTCCTCAAGGTTGGAATCGTGAAACTTGATCTCCTGACTCCTCTTTATCATTGTGTTATCATATGAAGGGAACCCACTGGCTATTGCCCTCCAATTCAAGTTTGGAGGCTTGGGTGGTGACAAATACTCCTCTAATGTCTTCCATTTTTCCTGGATTATATTAACTTCCAGCATTTCATGAATGGACTTAGCAAGGGAAGATTCAGATAATGCCTTGCTAAAGAAGACTATGGGCCTCTTGAATTGCGACAAAACGACATCTCTTCCATTGTCAGAAGCCTCACACTCCACGTAGAAGGTTTGGCCAAAATCGGGTAGAGCTAGTATAGGGGTTTAGTAACAACCTTCCTTGAGTTTATGCATATTCCGCTTCCATTAGGGACCACTTGAGCATTCCCTTTACCAAAGCTTCCCGGGTTAAAATTTTAGCACCCTCTAAAGAGTTCTTGTACATTATGTTAAAAAGTTCTACTACATCAAGTCTCTTTATTATATCCCTCACTCAATCCCTTTCAGTGTCTAATTGTCCCCGTGCAACTTCCAATGCCTCCACCTCAACAATATAATCCTTTACAGTGCTCAATATGTCAATTATGCTAACAGGCTCTCGTAGTCCACTCATCATTGCACCACCAATAGTATCTGGTTGCTTTTGGCAGGTTGCTTCACTAGCAAAAAATAAGCAGTTATCAACTAATATCCCTAATATATCATAGTCTTCTCCTGAGGCTCCAACCGCAACATAAGAATAAGCACCATAGCTAAAAGGATTCCTACCTCAATCAGTCACAACATAGGCAACAGGATCTAGAACTGAATCTTGCCCAAAAAGTTTTCGGAGAACCTTCAATGCATGTTTAACATGATCATAAGAGCTCAAGCTTTGACCATTTATGGCTGCCTTACAAACCACTAATGAAATAAGGACAGGAGCCCCAATTGTTTCCCTGACATTCCAGAACATAAAGTCGTGACCTCTACTGTTTCTCTCCTCAGTTGTTGCTCCAAAGTACTCAACAATATCATCCCAAAATACACTAGGAAATTCCAAAGCCACTTTATTTAGAACTCCATCACCAAGACCCTGAACAAAAGAACATTTCCACTATGGCAAAGGTTGGGAGAACTGTATAGTTTCAACCTTCAAACAACCAAGTAGAACAATAACAAGGGCAACAACACCAAACGCTTGCTTAGCAAGATGGTAGGCCCTTTCAGGTGAATTCATTATCTCATAATAAAACATAGAGAAATTTAGAGGCAGACCCAAACGAATAGGATGTGTAGGTTGTAATTCACTCTCAATAATGGTAGCAGTTGTCTGATATGCTTTAAGTGACTGATCTGCTACCTCATTCTTTTCATTACCAGCTTTGAATTATGCCAAATACCAGTAATAGTTGATGGACAAATTTATGATCACCAAAATATGATGTCACAAACTTGTTGAACAATCGGCAAGTATGACCGAATCGTATCAAGTAATAAACTCGGTAAGACCAAGTATCGTTCTCCCAAAGGACTCACGGCCTAGTTTAGTTCTGTGATTCTTTGATTAGCTGGGTTTCCTCCCAGGTAGCGCTTGTTTAACGTCACGCGCCTGACCCAAAATCCACCAACACCCATCAGTAGGTGTTTAAAAACTTACCAACACCCATCAGTAGGTGCAAAATTTTCTCACCAACACCCATCAGTAGGTGTTCCACACTTAGCATCCTTCAGTAGATGCTATATCCAACTAGCATCCTTCAGTAGATGCTATGTTCAGCAATATAATGTTCAACAGATTTAAAAATTACAAACCAAAGTAAAACTTAAACGTTCTAAAATCACTGGGTTGCCTCCCAGCAAGCGCTCTTTTAACGTCATTAGCTTGACCCAGTAAGCTCAAGTTCCTTCTTTATAGTTGATGTTGTCATCCCACCAACTCCTCAGCTGTTTCCTGTGAACTGTTTTGATTCCTCTAAGACGTGGAGATTCTATCTCTATCATCTCCTTCTCCTTAAAGCCCTTCACAACCCACAACTTGTTCTTGATTCTTACAGGTGCACCAAGTTAGGGTCTTCTTTTCTCCCAGTCACCAGGAATTTCTCCTCCTCTTCCAATCTTTTCTTCCTTGTGTACCTGAAACAACAAACAATGGTTACCTGCAACCTTGAGATTTTCATCTTTATGGCTAGTCATGGGTGCATCTTGAAATGCAGCTTTATAACTAGCTTCTTCCTCCTGTGTTTGTGTCTCATCTTTAAAGACGTCTATAACCACTCTCTCCTCCCTGTCCTGGAGTACCACTATACCTTCATTTACATCAATGATAGCTCTGGCCGTTTTCATAAACGGTCTTCCAAGTATGATAAGTATCTTCTCTGTCTCCATCTTTATCACCACAAAGTCTACCAAGAACTGAAGTTTGCCAACACAAACTATAATGTCCTCTGCAATCCCATATGGCTCCTTTGAAGATCCATCGGCCATTACTAGATTAACCTTTACAGGTTTCACATTAACATTGCCGATTTGCTCTAGTAAAGAGTAAGGTATCAAGTTAACACTTGAACCTAAATCAAGAAGAGCTTTCTTCACCCTTTTTCTTCCCTATGGTACAAGGGATAGAAAAACTGCCTGGGTCTGTTGCTTTAGGAGGGAATGGCTCTTTTTTAACAGTTATACACTCCTTTGCCTCAGCATCTCTACGTCTCTTCTTTGTAGAGATTTCTTCATTAGATTTAGTGTAAACCATAATCTGTTGCAAAATTTGTTCCCAAGGTGCATCATTATCCACCATTTTGAATAATTCTGTGAAGTCCAGTTTTTTCCCTTGATGGATTGGAAAAGGAAAAGTGCTATTGCTCTCTATTTCTCTTCTCTCTTCTGTTTCTAACTCAACTTTCTCATCATCAACTCTCTCTACCACCTTGCACTCTTCTCTGGGGTTAACCTCAGTATTAGCCCCAAAATTTCTATTTGGCCTTTCTTCCACCTGTTTGGTGATCTGCCCCATCTGAGTCTCCAGATTTTTTATAGCAGCTTCAGTGCTCTTCTGTGTAGACTCAGTCTTCTGTATGAAATTGTTGAGAGTTTCCTCCATCCTCATGGACCTTTCATTAAGCATAGATAACTGTTGCCATAAGGTGGGTTGCTGCTGCTGCTTATTATATTGACCAGCTTGCCCAGTTTGCCCTTGACCAATACTTGGGTGTGGTTTCCACCCCTGATTGTAGCTTCCTTGACGGTACTGATTGGTCATGTAGTTTACATCCTCTACGGCTTCAACTGGAAAGGCACATTGAGCATTGATATGGTCGCCTCCACACAATTCGCACAATTGGGATTGTAGCTGTACAGCAGTTTTCAACTCTTTGGGTAATTATGCAAGAGTTTTAGTCAGAGACTCCAACTGTTGAGTAAGAATTTTGTTTTGAGCTAGCAGGGCATCATGTGTCTGTAACTGGAGGACTCCTTTTTGCATAGGAGCTCCTCTCTCACTGTGCAGCTCATTATCACTAGTAGCCATGTTTTCTATAATCTCTGTTGCTTCCTCTGGAGTTTTCCATTTAATATTGCCTCTTGCATACACAAGAAAACAAAACCCTAGAAAATATTTGTTAGCACAAAAAGATATAGGAGAAGATAAAAGATTCAGAAGATAAAATAAAATAAGATAGAATAAAATAAAATCTAATCTAATCAAATAAAATAAAATAAAATAAAATAAAATCTAATCTAATCAAATAAAATAAAATAAAATCAAATCAAATCAAATAAGATAAAATAAAAACCGAAAAAATAAAAACAGAAAATAAAAACAGAAATTCAAAATTAAAGTCAAAGATAATCAATAATCACACAAATTAACCAGTTAAACCACGAGTCCCCGGCAACGGCGCCAAAAACTTGATGGACAAATTTATGATCACCAAAATATGATGTCACAAACTTGTTTTACAATCGGCAAGTATGACCGAATCGTTCAAGTAATAAACTTGGTAAGACCAAGTATCGTTCTCCCAAAGGACTCACGGCCTAGTTTAGTTGTGCGGTTTGTTGATTAGCTAAGACTTAAGAACGAAATAGTTGGATTTTACTATGCAAAAGACGAAAATAAATATGTATGCATGAGGTTATGATCAACGGCAAAAGCAAAAGACAAATACTTTCAATGAAATATATGAATGAATATGTTGTTGGGGGTCAATTTCATCTCATCCACTCTCATATATTTTAGGAATTCAACATTCAAATCATCATTGTTAATGCCACTCTCTAAATTACCTTGTCAAGAAGGCCTATCCCTAATTACGAGTTCATACGATTCCTAGCATTCCTAATAATTAGTTCTCTTAGCACAGGAGCTTAACGACAACCAATATAATATTGGGAGAGATTCCCCGGATCTAGACTTCCCCGTACGTTCCCGTATCGACAAAATCAATAATCATGCATTGAATGAGTTAAACAAAGCAAGCATTAAGCAAAGAGGAAAAACCCTAACTAATGATGAAAGAAAGCATAAATCTTAGATTAAGATGCAAGCATAAATTCCATATATGAGAGCTTCAAAAGATTAGATTGATTCCCCAACAAACATACAAGGTTTAGTTCACCATATTCATGGTGAACCTAGATGAACAATAATGAAAGAATGAAAGATAAAACCCTAGAAAGGTGAAGAGGTAGCCTGAGCATCCAAGATCCTCCTTCAAAGGGGTGGAAGAGAGAGTGTTTGCTTCGTTTCTGCCAAAGATACCAACCCTAAGACATCTAGGTCTTTAAATAGGACATAAAAATAATAGAAAACGGGTCCAGGCCCAAACAGATCATAAAATCGCATAAAACTGGCCCAAAACTCGTCTGGTTGACGTTTTTCGTATTCTGATTGACTGGTTGACTTTTTTGGTTGACTGGTTGACTTTTCTGGTTTCTGGTTGACTTTTCAGCACTCCAATCATTCGGTACTTCAATTCTTCTTTCAAATCATTCAATTAGCCTACAAAATAAAGGGAATCTTGCACAAAACCATTAAATTCACTTTCAACTCTCTTATTCACAAAACTAAAGCAAAAATATGAGTTCAAGCTAGTTTCTAAGTCTTAAAGGTTGCTTTTGGTATCAATTTTAAGCATAAAAATAACAGTTTTTCAACTGTTATCAATAGTCTCCTTTCATCCTATAATAAAACACTGTGGACTCCGCAATATTAGTGGATGGAATAAGATGCTCATCTAAAATTATCATAATGTCACTACAAATATTAGACAGCTGCAACTCGACCTTGTGTCTATAATCCCTTATGCACTTAACATTCAACTCATTCCCTTTTGAATCATCCTTGAATCTCTCCGTGACCCCACCACATTTTTGTATCAAACAGAGAACAAGTTCCTCTCTTCCACACTTAGCTCAACGTCCAGCTTCGCCACCTTCTTCATGGCATCCACCATTTATGCACACTTGTTTTGTTCCGTTTCTTCACTAGTTTCGATGCATGCAATGAGCCAAATCTTGAGGCCATATTCTAAATCATCTTCAAAAGACATTTTCATTGCTTGTTCACCTTTCTAAGCAACAACCAATACCATGTCATCCATAGGGGTATTATATTCAGCTTCAAGTGCTTCATCCATATTTGCAGGAACTTTTTGTTATGTGACTATGTCATAAAAAGGGCAATCATTTTTCAACAATGTCAACTCAAGGCCCAACTGAGCATAAATCAATGAGGAAGGATCTGGTCTTCGCTTAGTGGCCACATCAGCCTCAACACCCGTTATAATGCTAGCTCCAAGATCGAAAGGGATAGAAAGTGAGGAGTGATCTGATTTTCCCGATGCTTGTGGCACCAAGATTTTGAACTCCTAGATGTACTCGTCGACGCTCCCCTTCTGTCACACCATTGCCAACTTCTCAAAAACGGTGCCCCAATTTAGTTTCCCAAACCTCTGCGTTAGAGCATCAGTGAACATCTTCCAAGTCGGATGCCTGTTCTTCTTCCACCAGAAGCGGAACCAATAGCTCGCGCCTCCCTAATTCATGCATATATGTAGTTTATGCCTTTGCGATCCAGCCCATGGGATTCGCACCTTCAAATGTATGTAGTTTAATGCGCTTCATCCCACTGTATTGAATTTCTCCTCTGTCTTCTTCTGATTCATCCTCCAAGTTTTTCGACGGTCGTTGTTCCCGTTCTGCATTGACGAAATCACGACTTCCTTCGAAACTTGATGACAAATTTATGAACACCGAAAAACGGCGCCACAAACTTGTTTCACAATTGGCAAGTGTGACCGAATCGTTTCAAGTAATAAAACTCGGTAAGACCAAGTATCGTTCTCCCAAAGGACTCACGGCCTAGTTTAGTTATGTGATTTGTTGATTATTTAAGACTTAAGAACAAATTGATTGTAGTTTTATATGCAAAAGACAGTAAATAAACATGTATGCATGAATTTGATCAATGGAAAAGACAGAATACAAATACTTTAATGAATTATATGGATGAGTATGTTGTTGGGAGTTATCAATTTCATCTTATCCACTCTCATATACTTTAGGAATTCAACATTCTTTTCATCAATTGTTAATGCCACTCTCTAAATCACCTTGCAAGAAGGCCTATCCTTAATTACGAGTTCATACAATTCCTAGCATTCCTAGTAATTAATTCTTAAGCGCAGAAGCTTAACGGCAACCAACCCTCATATTCCTATGTCTAGGCAATATGCTATTGGGAGAAATTCCCCGGATCTAGATTTCCCCGTACGTTCCCATATCGACAAAATAAATAATCATGGCAATGAATGAGTTAAACAATGCAAGCTTTAAGCAAAGAGGAAAAACCCTTACTAATGATGAAAGAAAGCATGTATCTTAAAATAAGATGTTAAAACATAAATTCCATATATGAGAGTTTCACAAGACTACATTGATTCCCCAACAACAAAACAAGGTTTAGTTCACCATATTCATGGTGGAACTAGATGAATAATAATGGAAGAATGAAAGATAAAACCCTAGAAAGGTGAAGAGGTAGCCTAAGCATCCAAGATATTCCTTCAAAGAGGTGGAAAAGAGAGTATTTGTTTCGTCTCTACCAAAGATACAAACCCTAGGACGTCCTAAAGCTTATATACTATTCTAAAAATACAGAAAAATTAGGCCCAAGCCCATAAAAGTGCTGCTCAGCGGTAAACTGCCGCTCAGCGGTAAGTGTGTGAGTTGTTTTTCTCCCCTCGGCGGCATTTTCACCCCTCAGCGGGTCCAACGTGAGCTCCTGAGTGTCGCTCAGCGGTAAACTACCGCTGAGCGGTATTTGCGGCTTCTCCTTTTGCACTTTTTGATGTCTTTTCTGATTCCATCTCTGTCCTTCTTCACTTCTTTCACCAAATTCACCTTAAAACCTGCATAAAAACACTGAAATCAAGCATAAACCTGTCCAACTCTCTTATTTCTAAAAATATAACCAAAAACATGATTTCAAGCTAGTTTCTAAGTGTTAAAGATTGCTTTTAGTATCAATTTTAAGCATGAAAATAACAGTTTTTCAACTGTTATCACAACCCCAAACTTAGAACTTTGCTTCTCCTCAAGCAAACAAGATGTAACTCAATCTTCTACCAATCTGTATAACGGTTCACTCATTCAAAAATCTTCTGTTCAAGATAAGTAAAAACTTGAATCAAGCTTATGACCAAGATTTCAATCAAGACGTGCACATGCTTTAGTCTTCACAAAGTCACTTAATATCCAACAAATGCTATTTTTCATGAATGATCAATCAATTAAACATGGTTGTTCATGTGCTCATGGAATATTTCCTCACTAGGTAAAGTGTTTCACTCAAACACAAGTGTACAAGAGGTAATCACTCATTCACTCCACTATCACAATGTCACATGAATCAACTTTGCCTTTCATTTAACCACAATAAAAAACATTCACAAGTATGCATCATCACAAGGACTTTTCAATGGCTTATAACGTAGCTGGGCTAACAAGAAAATTGGTTTTTCTAGATCACAAAACCCTTAAGTTAAGAGAATCATATCAACACAATCATTCTTATTTATTCCCAACTTTCTTTTGCATTGAGCTTTACTTTTTCTTTTCTTTTCTTTCTCTTTTCAGATTATTATTTCTTAGCTCTTAGCTCAATGCTTTTCCATTTTCTTTTTCATAATTTCCCAACAACCCCAAACTTGAACATTTATCAATACCACATAAGATTTTCTACTTAACTCAAGGTAAATCTTTTCAACAAGGGTTTTCAAATTATGTTCAAGGCTAAGGGTTCAAAGGATAGAACACAAAGTGTTCTCTTTTAATGGGCTAACTTCATGAATTTAGCCAATAAAAAGGGTTACCAACAAATGGCCTTGATCATATGATGCAAAACAAGCAATTAATTCAATCATAGAAAACCTGGGCAAAATCATTCATGCTTTCAAAGTAATAGCATTCAATCATAACAACTCTGGAGCTCAAAACCTCACATATAAGCTCATTCACATTTGACATACACATCCTGCTTAATCTCACAATCACAATCATAACATCATGCATTTGTTCACAAAGCTTGTGAATCACCTGTATAAGCATTTAATGTGCACATCTCAACATCAATCAACCTCAAAGCATCATCAAGCATTACTTATCAAACCATCACAATCATAAGCAAACCATCATAACAAACCAAGTTTCCAATTGAGTACATCAACCCTAATCTAAAAACATAAGTAAATAAGTTCAGAACACTAAACCAAACAAAAGCATAAGTCCTGCTCTAATTATGATAGCATTCATCAGTAAATGCTATCTCAGCTCCTCATCAATCTGAACTATCATCTGTATCTTCCTCTTCTTCCTCATCTTCAACATCCTCAAATGCATCATCATCATCATCATCAGCTTCATCTTCATCCATCTCCTGAACTGAAGCTTCAGCTGTTTCAGCTCCGCCTCCTTGTACCGGCTCCTCTGGCCAAGCTACTACATGATGGACAAATTTATGATCACCAAAATATGATGTCACAAACTTGTTGAATAATCGGCAAGTATGACCGAATCGTTTCAAGTAATAAACTCGGTAAGACCAAGTATTGTTCTCCCAAAGGACTCACGACCTAGTTTAGTTATGTGATTCTTTGATTAGCTAAGACTTAAGGACGAAATAATTGGATTGTATTATGCAAAAGACGAAAATAAACATGTATGCATGAGGTTTTGATCAATGGCAAACGCAAAAGACAAGCACTTTCAATGAAATATATATATGAATATGTTGTTGGGGGTCAATTTCATCTTATCCACTCTCATATATTTTAGGAATTCGACATTCAAATCATCATTGTTAATGCCACTCTCTAAATTACCTTGTCAAGAAGGCCTATCCCAAATTACGAGTTCATACGATTCCTAGCATTCCTAATAATTAGTTCTTTTAGCACAGGAGCTTAACGACAACCAATATAATATTGGGAGTAATTCCCCAGATCTAGACTTCCCCGTATGTTCCCGTATCGACAAAATCAATAATCATTCATTGAATGAGTTAAACAAAGCAAGCCTTGAGCAAAGAGGAAAAACCCTAACTAATCATGAAAGAAAGCATAAGTCTTAGATTAAGATGCAAGCACAAATTCCATATATGAGAGCTTCAAAAGATTACATTGATTCCCCAACAAACATACAAGGTTTAGTTCACCATATTCATGGTGAACCTAGATGAACAATAATGAAAGAATGAAAGATAGAACCCTAGAAAGGTTAAGAGGTAGCCTGAGCATCCAAGATCCTGCTTCAAAGGGGTGGAAGAGAGAGTGTTTGCTTCGTTTCTGCCAAAGATACCAACCCTAAGACATCTAGGTCTTTAAATAGGACATAAAAATAATAGAAAACGGGTCCAGACCCAAACAGATCATAAAATCGCATAAAACTGGCCCAAAACTCGTCTGATTGACTTTTTTCGTATTCTGGTTGACTTTTTTGGTTGACTGGTTGACTTTTCTGGTTGACTGGTTGACTTTTCTGGTTTCTGGTTGACTTTTCAGCATTCCAATCATTCGGTACTTCAATTCTTCTTTCAAATCATTCAATTAGCCTACAAAATCAAGGGAATCTTGCATAAAACCATTAAATTCACTTTTAACTCTCTTATTCACAAAACTAAAGCAAAAATATGAGTTCAAGCTAAGGTTGCTTTTGGTATCAATTTTAAGCATAAAAATAACAGTTTTTCAACTGTTATCACTACATTATGAAAATCCTCCATAGTCCACCTGTGAGCTGGAGGTGTATCATACATTCCAACAATCATTTTTGCAGTAGCCACCTGCCCTCTGTGGATAGACTGTAACTATGCACCTATAAGAGACATGTACATGTCCCTCATTTGGAACGGTTCTGCTTCATGTGTCTCAGCAGATGCCTGACTCTATGCTTGCCCTCTCTCTCTGTGAGTACGACGTGGTGGAACTGGCTGAGCTGCTTCCTCACCTCCATAGTATTGTCTATAATAGGCCTCATCAATTGCTTTCCTTGGCCTTTCAAATGGTGGAGCTGAAGTATCCACCCCAGCTATCTTGCAGAGGTGTGTGATTAAAGAAGGATGTCCTAAGGGTGCTTTATTATTTGTGGTGTTAGCGCACATCCTTATCTCATCAGCTATTACTTGTCCAATATTGACATTTAAGTTTCTAATTGCACAGTAAAGGAGGAGTGCCCTGCTAAGAGTAATGTCTGACACATGAGAACATGGCTGAATGTTGGCATGAGAAAACGCCATCCAATACTTTGCAAGAGGAGTCAGGTCAGTCCTCCTAATGTTCACCACAGAGTCAGTTCTATTCCTTTGAAAATGTCCTCCAGGTATACATAGAACTCTCTCCACATCATCAAAATCAGCACCTTCTTCCATACAAAGAGCAAACTGGCACTGCTCACCAGCCCACACAGTATCCAAGAAGTTGTTGATGGAATCAAGATCATACCTAATAGCATGGCCTTTGACATAGCCTAGGTAGTTCTCAGCTGGATAATCACCAATCTTCCTTGCATTGGTATATAATTCCTTTACCACAGCTATATTGGCAGGTGAAGGATATGTAGCTAGCTTCCCCCATCATTCCCTAAAATTGCTCTCCAAATTGAGGAGCAAAGTTAGGTATCATTCCAACCTTTCTCTCCATAAGGAGTCTCCTATCTTGGACCACCTTGAAGTGCTTCTCATGTTTGCGAGATAGGAACCTACTAGAATGGGGTTGTTCTGGTTCCTTTCCTTTTCTTTTGGATGCCATGGTCTTCAATCTTTTTCCTGAACAGGATGTCATTCCTACAATCAAACACAGATACAAAACCACAAAACATGTTGTTAATCATTAGTAAAACACAGAACACACCTCATTTCGAAGCTAAACCACCGCTGAGGGTCAAAATCACCCCTCAACGCCACCAGTGCAGCAATCCAGAACACAATGCATAAAAATTTTCAAGTCTGTCAGAGTGTCGCTCAACGGCAGTTTACCCTTGAGCGGTGACTTTGCAAATTTTTGAAAAATCCTTTTTAACCTGTCCTAACTCCACCCACATGCAATTTTCAATTTTCCAGATCAAAATCATGCAGTTCAATGGGTTCAAACATCAATCAAATCAAGCATAGAAATCAAAACCCCTAACTTTTCATGCTTTAACAATCACATTCAGACTCAAGAACCCTAGGATGAACAAAATGCTTGACTTACTTGGGTGGACATGCTAGATGAAATGAGAATGCTTCCAAGCTAAGATGCTCTCTTCCAACCCCAAACTTGGATGAAACACTAGTGAGAAAATGAGTGAAAGAGAGATTTTCTCAAAAGGAATGAAAGGAAAAATGTATAGAACCTTTATAAAGGTGTTTAGGAGTGTGTGTGCAGAGAAGAATCTGGAAATAGAGGCCAAAACGTGACTTAGGGTATAAAAAAATCCTAATGGGCTCGGGTTCCACTAAGGGGCAACCTAAGCCCATTCTACGACACTACCGCTCAGCGGTAGTTTGCCGCTCAGCGGCACTTTCGTGAAGTGTTCTTCTTCTTCCTAGCTTAATGATAACAGTTGAAAAACTGTTATTTTCATGCTTAAAATTGATACTAAAAGCAACCTTTAGACTTAGAAACTAGCTTGAAATCACACCTTTTATCTTTATTTTCAGAAATAAGAGAGCTGGACAGGTTTACACTTGATTTGAGTGTTTTTGTGCAGGTTTTAGGGTGAATTTGGTGCAAAGAGTGAAGAAGGAGAGAAGTGACATTAGAAAAGACAAGAAAGAGTGCAAAAAGAGAAGACGAAGGCACCGCTGAGCGGCAAACTACCGCTGAGCGGCACTCAGGAGGTTGCGGGAGTCACGCTGAGGGGCAAATGGCCGCTGAGGGGAAGAATTGTGACGCGCAACTACCGCTGAGCGGTAAATACCGCTGAGCGGTAAATACCGCTGAGCGGTAAATACCGCTGAGCGGTACTCTTTGGGCTTGGGCTTTTGTAATCTTTTGTAACTCTAAATTAGTATATAAGGGCTTGCACGTCCTTTAGTTGAGTATCTTTGGCAGAAACGAGGCAAACACTCTCTCTTTCACCCCTTTGAAGGAGGATCTTGGATGCTCAGGCTACCTCTTCACCTTTATTGGGTTTATTCTTTCATTCTTTCATTGTTATTCATCTAGGTTCACCATGACGATGGTGAACTAAACCTTGTATGTTTGTTGGGGAATCAATGTAATCTCTTGAAGCTCTCATATATGGATTTGTTGAGTACATCTTTGAATTAAGACATATGCTTTCTTTCATCATTAGTTAGGGTTTTTCCTCTTTGCTCAATGCTTGCATTGTTTAACTCATTCTAATGCATGATTATTGGTTTTGTCGATACGGACACGTACGGGGAAGTCTAGATCCGGGGAATTTCTCCCAATATTTTACTGACAACATTATATTGGTTGCCTTTAAGCTCCTGCTGTAATGAACTAATCATTAGGAATGCTAGGAATTGTATGAACTATTTGATTAGGGAGAAGCCATCTAGAATGGTACATTAGAGAGTGGCATTAACAATGATGATTTGAATGTTGAATTCCTAAAATATATGAGAGTGGATGAGATGAAATTGAACCCCAACAACATATTCATTTATATAATTCATTGGAAGTGTTTATCTTTTGTCTTTGCCATTGATCAATTCATGCATACATGTTTATTTTCTGTCTTGCATATTAAACTTTGAATATTTCGTTTCTAAGTCCTAGCTAATCAACAAATCACATAACTAAACTAGGCCGTGAGTCCTTTGGGAAGAACGATACTTGGTCTTACCAAGTTTTATTACTTGAACGATTCGGTCATACTTGCCGATTGTGAAACAAGTTTGTGACATCATATTTTGGTGCTTACAAATTTGTCCATCAAGCTTTTGGCGCCGTTGCCGGGGATTTGGGGATTGAACCCGAGTCCTAGCAACGGCTAATAAGTTTGGGTCATCAAGTTTTTGGCGCCGTTGCCGGGGACTCGTGGTTTAACTGGTTAATTTGTGTGATTATTGATTATCTTTGACTTTAATTTTAAATTTCTGTTTTTATTTTCTGTTTTTTATCTTTTTCTGTTTTATCTTTTTAGATTAGATTATATTAGATTTTATTTTATATTTTTAGGTTAGATTAGATTCTGTTTTATCTTTTTAGATTTTATTTTTTAGGTTAGATTTTATTAGATTTTATTTTTCTTATCTTTTTATCTTTTTAGATTAGATTTTATTTTATTTAGTTAGTTTAGATTTTATTTTATTTTTTTTAATTTTATTTTATTTTATCTTTTAGGATTAGATTTTATTAGGTTAGATTTTATTTTATCTTTCTATCTTCTGAATCTTTTATCTTTCTATCTTTTGAATATATATCTTCTCTTATATCTTTTTGTGCTAACAAATATTTTCTAGGGTTTTGTTTTCTTGTGCATGCAGGAAGCAATTCGCACTAGAAGTAAGAAAACAACAGAACCACTTCTTGAAGGTCTAGAAGAGAGTAGAAGGAGGAGAAGAATCAGAACGTCTAGAGAACTTTTCCCTTCTCCTGAAACTCTCTTGCAAACATCACCACAAGGTTCTGTTCATAGCACAGGAAGTATGGAGGGCAATAATGTTAGAAGAACTCTTGCAGATTACACTAATCTTGCTGGACCTCAGCACTTCAACAGCATAGCTAGACCTAGAGTCAATGCAGCCAACATGGAGGTCAAACCAGCACTGATTCAACTGGTGAAGAGTAATCAATTTAATGGGTTATCACATGAAAGCCCATATGAGCACCTGACTACCTTTAATGAGATTTGCAATACAGTCAAGATTAATGGGGTGCCAGACGAAGCAATCAAACTTAGCTTGTTTCCTTTCTCATTGGGAGGCAATGCTAAGCTTTGGTTAAACTCTTTTCCAGAAGAAAGTTTCACAGAGTGGGAAGCAGTGGTTACAAAGTTTCTAAACAAATACTTCCCACAATCTAAAGTAACTAAAGGCAAGCAAGAGATATCTTCATTCAAGCAGGGCATGGAGGAATCACTGGGACATGCATGGGACAGGTACAAAAGCTTATTACGTAAAACTCCCACGCATGGCTTTGAGGATCAAGAAGTAGTCCTAACTTTCCTTGGAGGGCTTGGTTCACAAACCAAGATGATGCTAGATGCCTCAGCTGGGGGCAATATCAAATGGAAGACTCCAGAGGAAGCCACTGAGATTATTGAAAATATGGCTACAAGTGATAATGAGCTTCACAATGAAAGAGGCGCTCCTATGCAACAGAAAGGGGTTCTTCAATTACAAACCCATGATGCTCTGCTAGCCCAAAATAAAATTCTGACTCAACAGCTGGAGACTCTGACCAAAACTCTTGCTTCATTACCAAAAGAGTTAAAATCTGCTGCACAGGTACAAACCCAGTTGTGCGAACTATGTGGAGGAGATCACATCAATGGCCAATGTGCTTTTCCTGTGGAAGCCGTGGAGGATGTTAACTTCATGGCTAATCAGTTTCCATACCGTCAAGGTAATTATAATCAGGGTTGGAAACCACATCCAAGTATTGGCCAAGGACAAACTGGGCAGGCTAATCAATTTAATAAGCAACAGCAGCAGCAACCAACCATGTGGCAACAAATTTCTATGCTCAATGAAAGATCTACAAGGTTGGAAGAAACTCTTCAACAATTTATTCAGAAAACTGAATCCTCCCAAAAGAGCACTGAAGCTGCTATAAAGAACTTGGAGATTCAGATGGGTCAGATCACTAAGCAGTTGGAAGAAAGACCACACAGAAACTTTGGGGCTAATACTGAGGTTAACCCTAGAGAAGAATGCAAAGTGGTCAAGAGTGTAAATGAAGAGAGTATTGAGTCAGAAGAAGATGAAACAGAAGAGAGAAGAGAAGAAGAAAGAAAGGATACTTTTCCTTTTCTAACAAATCAGGAGAAACCAATGGATTTCACAGACTTATTCAGAATGGTTGATAATGAAGCTCCTTGGGAACAAATCTTACAGAAAATAGCAGTGTACACAAAATCTGATGAGGGAACCTCTACAAAAAGAAAACGTAGAGATGATGATGATGAAAAGTGTGTAACTGTTAAGAAAGAATCATTCCCACCAAAAGCTGCTGATCCAGGTAGTTTTTCTATCCCTTGCACTATAGGGAAGAAAAAGGTGAAGAAAGCTCTCCTTGACTTAGGCTCAAGTGTTAACTTGATGCCTTACTCTCTATTGGAGCAAATTGGCCATGTGAAAATAAAACCTGTAAAGGTTAATCTGGTAATGGCTGATGGATCTTCAAAGGAGCCATGTGGGATTGCAGAAGACATTGTAGTTTGTGTTGGCAAACTTCAGTTCTTGGCAGACTTTGTGGTGATGAAGATGGAGACCGAAAAGATACCTTTCATACTGGGAAGACCGTTTATGAAAACGGCCAGGGTTATTATAGATGTTAATGAAGGTATAGTGGTGCTCCAGGACAGAGAGGAGAGAGTGGTGGTGAATGTGTTTAAAGATGAGATACAAGCAAAGGAGGAAGAGGCCAGTTATAAAGCTGCATTTCAAGATGCACCCATAACTAGAGGTAAACATGAAAATTTTAAAGTTTCTGATAACCATTGTTTGTATTTTCAGGTACCCAAGGTAGATGAAAGTGGAAAAGGAAAGGAAGTTCTTAGAGACTGGAAGGAAAGAGGACTCCAACTTGGCACACCTGTAAGATTCAAGAACAAGTTGTGGGTTGTAAAAGGTTTTAAAGAGAAGGAGATGATAGAGATAGAGTCTCCATATTCCAGAGAATCCAAAACAGTCCTAAGGAAGCAGTTGATAAGTTGGTGGAAGGATAACATCAACTTTAAAGAAGATGGAACGTGAGCTTTATTGGGTCAAGCTAGTGACGTTAAAGAAGCGCTTGCTGGGAGGCAACCCAGTGGATTTACAAACTTTTGTTTTAATATTTTGTAATTTTTAAACTGTGAACATTATTCTGGACATTATTTTGTTGTTATAGCATCTACTGAAGGATGCTAGGTGGTTAAGTATCTACTGAAGGATACTAGGTTGTAACACCTACTGATGGGTGTTGCTGAGAAGATTTTGCACCTACTGATGGGTGCTGGTAAGTGAAACACCTACTGATGGGTGTTGGTGGATTTTGGGTCAGGCTCGTGACGTTAAACAAGCGCTACCTGGGAGGCAACCCAGTTGATTGATTATCTTTGTTTGTTTTTATGTTTGTTTTATTCTAATTAGGGATTGCATAAGCATGTTTAACAATGAAATTGCAGGGAACCCATGAGGAGTATGCTAGGAAGGCACGTAGGGCAAGAAAAGAAGGAGAAGGGCACATCACGAAAGTGCCGCTGAGCGGCAATTACCGCTGAGCGGTACTAACGCTGATGGGCTTAAGTTCCCCTTAGCGGAACCCGAGCCCATTGGGGTATTTTTAAACCCTAAGCTGCGCGTTTTCACACTCTTTCAAGCCCTTCTCTGCAGAAACACTCCCTCATACTCTCTCTTAGGTTTCCCACATCTTTTTACTCTTCCCTCTTAGAAAAATTTCTCTTCCACTCACTTTTTCACTAGTGTGCCATCAAAGTTTGGGGTTGGAAGAGAGTATTCTAGTTTGGAAGCATTCTCACCTCATCTAGCATCTCCACCCAAGTAAGTAAAATGCATTTTGTCATTCTAGGGTTCTTGAATTTGAATGTGATTGTCAAAGCATGAGTATTTAGGGCTTTTGATTTCTATGCATGATTTGATGATATATTTGATGTTTGAACCAATTAAACTGCTTGATTATGTACTGGAAAACTGAAAATTGCATTTGGGTGGAGTTAGGGCAGTTTAAAAACGAGTTTTGCAAAAATCTGCAGGTCACCGCTGAGCGGTATTTACCGCTGAGCGGCACTCTGCCAGATTTGCTTTTTCTGGTTTGTTGCGTGTTGGTGTGTTGCACTGGTGGCGCTGAGGGGAAATTCTGGCCCTCAGCGGTGGTTTAGCTTCGAAAGGAGTTGTGTCTTGTATGTTACTAATGATTAACATCATGTTCTGTGGTTTTGGATTTGTGTTTGAATGCAGGAATGGCATCCTCTTCTGGAAAGAGATTGAAAACCATGGCAACCAAGAGGAAGGAAAAGGAACCAGAGCAGCCACATAATGGCAGGTTCCTCTCCAGGAAACATGAGAAGCACTTTAGGGTGGTTCAGGACAGGAGACTTCTGATGGAGAGAAAGGTCGGAATGATACCTAACTTTGCTCCTCAATTTGGAGAGCGAGTGTTAGGGAATGACTGGGGAAAGCTAGCCAATTATCCAGCACCTGCCAACATAGCTGTGGTTAAGGAATTCTACACTAATGCCAAGAAGATTGGTGACTATCCAGCTGAGAACTATTTGGGATATGTTAGAGGCCATGCCATCAGGTATGATCCTGAGTCCATTAATAACTTCTTGGATACTGTGTGGGCTGGTGAGCAATGTCAGTTTGCTCTTAGCATGGAGGAAGGTGCTGACTTTGAGGATGTTGAGAGAGTGTTGTGCATACCTGGAGGACACTTTCAAAGGAATAGATCTGGAGCAGTGGTTAACATTAGGAGGACAGATTTGACTCCTCTTGCAAAGTATTGGATGGCATTTTCTCATGCCAACATTCAGCCATGCTCACATGTGTCAGATATCACTCTCAGCAGGGCACTATTCATCTACTGTGCTATCAGAAGTTTGAATGTTAATATTGGGCAGGTGATAGCTGATGAGATTAGTGTGTGTGCTAACACCTCAAACAACAAAGCACCACTGGGACATCCTTCTTTGATCACTCACCTCTGCAAGCTAGCTGGGGTGGACACTTCTGTTCCACCATTTGAGAGGCCAAGAAAAGCTATAGATGAGGCCTATTACAGACAGTATTGTGGAGGTGAGGAGGCAGCTCAGCCCGTTCCACCACGCCAGGCTCGTAGAGAGAGAGGACCAGCACAGAGCCGGACATCTGCTGATACACATGAGGCAGAACCATTCCAGATGAGGGACATGTATATGTCTCTTATAGGTGCTCAGTTGCAGTCCATCCACAGAGGGCAGGTGGCCACGGCTGAGATGATAGTGGGGATGTATGATACCCCTCCAGCACACAGGTGGACTATGGATGAATTCCATAACGTCGTAGCTTGGCCAGAAGAACCATTCCATGGAGGAGCTGGAGGAGCTGAATCTTCAGCTCGAGACATGGAAGAAGAAGAAGCTGAGGAGGAGGATGCTTTTGATGAAGATGATGATGAAGAGGAGGAGGAAGATACAGAGGACAGCTCAGACTGATGAGGAGCTGAGATAGCATTTACTGATGAATGCTATCATATGTTTTATGCTTTTGCGGTTTAAACTTTCTGAACTTATTTATTTTTGTTTCTAGATTAGGGTTTGATGTACTCTATTGAATACCTGGTTTGTGTGATGGTTTGCTATTAACTGTGTTTATGTGATAAGTAATGCTTGATGATGCTTATTGACTGATTGATGTTGAGATGATGTGCACATTAAAATGCTTATACAGGTGATTCACAAGCTTTGTGAACAAATGCAAGATATCATGATTGTGATTGTGAAATTAAGCAGGATGTGTATGTCAAATGTGAATGAGCTTATATGTGAGGTTTTGAGCTCCAGAGTTGTTATTGTTTGAATGCTATTACTTTGGAAGCATGAATGACTTTGCCCAGGTTTTCTATGATTGAATCAATTACTTGTTTTGCATCATATGATCAAAGGCCGTGTTTGTTGAAACCCTTTTTACTGGCCAAATTCATAAAGTTAGCCTACTAAAAGAGAACACTTTATGTTCTATCCTTTGAACCCATAGCCTTGAATATACACTGAACCCTTGATTGAAAATCTTTACCTTGAGTTAAGTAGAATATCTTGTGTGGTATTGATAAATGTTCAAGTTTGGGGTTATTGGGAAATCATGAAAAAGGAAAAGCATTGAGCTAAGAGCTAAAAAGAAAGAATATGCAAAAGAAAAGAAAAGAAAAGAAGTAAAGCTCAATGCAAATGAAAAGGCAAACAAAAGTTGGGAATGAATAAGAATAATTGTGTTGTTATGATTCTCTTAACTCAAGGATTTTGTGATCCAGAAAAACCAATTTTCTTGTTAGCCCAGCCACATTATAAGCCATTGAAAAGTCCTTGTGATGATGCATGCTTGTGAATGTTTTTGATTGTGGTAAAATGAAAGGCAAAGTTGATTCATGTGACATTGTGATAGTAGAGTGAATGAGTGAAACACTTACCTCTTATACACTTGTGTGTTGAGTGAAACACTTTACCTGGTGAGGAAATATTCCATGAACACATGAACATCCATGCTTAATTGATTGATCATTCATGAAAAATAGCATTTGTTGGAACTTAAATGACTTTGTGAACACTAAAGCATGTGCATATCTTGATTGAACTCTTGATCATAAGTTTGAGTGAAGTTGTTACTTATCTTGAAAAGAGGATTTTGAATGAGTGAATCATCATATGAATTGGTTGGAGATGGAGTTACATTTTGTTTGCTTGAGGACAAGCAAAGTTCTAAGTTTGGGGTTGTGATAACAGTTGAAAAACTGTTATTTTCATGCTTAAAATTGATACTAAAAGCAACCTTTAGACTTAGAAACTAGCTTGAAATCACACCTTTTATCTTTATTTTCAGAAATAAGAGAGCTGGACAGGTTTACACTTGATTTGAGTGTTTTTGTGCAGGTTTTAGGGTGAATTTGGTGCAAAGAGTGAAGAAGGAGAGAAGTGACATTAGAAAAGACAAGAAAGAGTGCAAAAAGAGAAGACGAAGGCACCGCTGAGCGGCAAACTACCGCTGAGCGGCACTCAGGAGGTTGCGGGAGTCACGCTGAGGGGCAAATGGCCGCTGAGGGGAAGAATTGTGATGCGCAACTACCGCTGAGCGGTAAATACCGCTGAGCGGTACTCTTTGGGCTTGGGCTTTTGTAATCTTTTGTAACTCTAAATTAGTATATAAGGGCTTGCACGTCCTTTAGTTGAGTATCTTTGGCAGAAACGAGGCAAACACTCTCTCTTTCACCCCTTTGAAGGAGGATCTTGGATGCTCAGGCTACCTCTTCACCTTTATTGGGTTTATTCTTTCATTCTTTCATTGTTATTCATCTAGGTTCACCATGACGATGGTGAACTAAACCTTGTATGTTTGTTGGGGAATCAATGTAATCTCTTGAAGCTCTCATATATGGATTTGTTGAGTACATCTTTGAATTAAGACATATGCTTTCTTTCATCATTAGTTAGGGTTTTTCCTCTTTGCTCAATGCTTGCATTGTTTAACTCATTCTAATGCATGATTATTGGTTTTGTCGATACGGACACGTACGGGGAAGTCTAGATCCGGGGAATTTCTCCCAATATTTTACTGACAACATTATATTGGTTGCCTTTAAGCTCCTGCTGTAATGAACTAATCATTAGGAATGCTAGGAATTGTATGAACTATTTGATTAGGGAGAAGCCATCTAGAATGGTACATTAGAGAGTGGCATTAACAATGATGATTTGAATGTTGAATTCCTAAAATATATGAGAGTGGATGAGATGAAATTGAACCCCAACAACATATTCATTTATATAATTCATTGGAAGTGTTTATCTTTTGTCTTTGCCATTGATCAATTCATGCATACATGTTTATTTTCTGTCTTGCATATTAAACTTTGAATATTTCGTTTCTAAGTCCTAGCTAATCAACAAATCACATAACTACACTAGGCCGTGAGTCCTTTGGGAAGAACGATACTTGGTCTTACCAAGTTTTATTACTTGAACGATTCGGTCATACTTGCCGATTGTGAAACAAGTTTGTGACATCATATTTTGGTGCTTACAAATTTGTCCATCAAGCTTTTGGCGCCGTTGCCGGGGATTTGGGGATTGAACCCGAGTCCTAGCAACGGCTAATAAGTTTGGGTCATCACTTAACCTAGGTGCCTTCTACTCATGCCCCTCACTTGCTCCCTGCACTTAAGTTCTCAGATCACTCAAACATTCAATCCCTATCATGCAACTAAAGCAGAATCAAAACAACCAATACAGATAAAATCAATCAACTGGGTTGCCTCCCAGGTAGCGCTTGTTTAACGTCACGAGCCTGACCCAAAATCCTCCAGCACCCTTCAGTAGCTGCAAATCTTCCTTACCAACACCCATCAGTAGGTGTATACAAACATAGTATCCTTCAGTAGATACTCTTTCGCCTAACATCCATCAGTAGATGTAAACCCTGTAACAAACTTATAACAAAAACAAAAATACCCAAAAGTTCAAAATTACATCACCAAACCAAAAATTAAAAGTCCTTAAATCACTGGGTTGCCTCCCAACAAGCGCTCTTTTAATGTCACTAGCTTGACCCAATAAAGCTCATGTTCCATCTTCTTTTTCTTCTTTCTACTGAACTTCTTCAGAAATTTGATCAAACCAGGAACCTGTTGCAATGTCTCAATCAGAGGAACTTTAATCTCCAATTTCTTGAAGATTTCCATAAAGCACTTAAATTTATTTTCCTTCCTATGATTCTTCTTTAGATGAGGATGGGGTTTTTCATATGATTCCCTCTTCTTTCCTCTCATCTTCTTTTTCTTACGCTTCCTCTCCCCAAATTTTCTCTTTTTCTTTTCTTTTATTTTTTTCTTCCCTTCTCTTTTTCTCCTCAACTTCTTTATTCTCACACAAATTTTCTTTCTCTCTTCTCTCTCAACCACTTCTTTTTCTTTTTCTTCATCTTTATCTTTCTCACTCAACTCTTCTTTTACTTTTCTCTCTATCTTTTCCTCATCTCTCCCTATTTTTTTCTCAACAAAAATCTTGTCACTTTCAGTGACAATAGCTTGACCTTCCTCCTTAAGGTTAACTTCAGTATTAACCTTAACGTTCAATCTCTGACTAATGTAAAGAAGGTGCATTTCCATCCTTTTACATGATGCTTCAATGCTTTTCTGAGTAGAGGTGGAATTTTTCAAAAATCGTTGAAGGGTGTCATCCAAACTTTCTGATAGAGAGGGTTGTTGCTGCCATTGTTGTGGTGGCGGCCTATCAAATTCTTCGGCAGCTTGAGTGCTTTGGGGATGACAATTAGATATCTGTATGTACTGTTGAACTGCATCCTCCAACGTTATCCTTCTTCCTGATAGAGAGGGTTTTTGCTGCCATTGTTGTGGTAGTTGATTTTTAAATTGTTCGACAGCTTGCCAAAATTGATTGTTATCCATGCTTGAGTGAGGTTCCCTCTAGTGGTTGAAATTACCTTAGTAGAATTGAGTGCCCATATAGTTAAATTCTTGTCCAAATTGCATCCTACAAACATTAGGCACAAAACTCTAAAAATATTTGTTAGCACAAAAAGATGGAGAAGATAGATAAAAAAAATCAAAGGATATAATTGAAAAGATAACAAGATAGGAAATAAAAACAGAAAAATAAAAACAGAAAATAAAATAAAAATAAAATAAAAACCGAAAAATAAAAACAGAAATTCAAATTTCAAAATTCAAGTCAAAGATAATCAATAATCACACAAATTAACTAGTTAAA
Source organism: Vigna nakashimae (assembly GCA_034642375.1). Classification (NCBI taxonomy): domain Eukaryota; kingdom Viridiplantae; phylum Streptophyta; class Magnoliopsida; order Fabales; family Fabaceae; genus Vigna; species Vigna nakashimae. Next base: position 40,957,580 of record CM067765.1, read on the forward strand.
CCACGAGTTCCCGGCAACGGTGCCAAAAACTTGATGAAAAATTTATAAACACCGAAAAACGACGCCACAAACTTGTTTAACAATTGGCAAGTGTGACCGAATCGTATCAAGTAATAAAACTCGGTAAGACCAAGTATCGTTCTCCCAAAGGACTCACGACCTAGTTTAGTTATGTGATTTGTTGATTATTTAAGACTTAAGAACAAATTGATTGTAGTTTTATATGCCAAAGACAGTAAATAAACATGTATGCATGAATTTGATCAATGGAAAAGACAAAATACAAATACTTTAATGAATTATATGGATGAGTATGTTGTTGGGAGTTATCAATTTCATCTTATCCACTCTCATATACTTTAGGAATTCAACATTCTTTTCATCAATTGTTAATGTCACTCTCTAAATCACCTTGCAAGAAGGCCTATCCTTAATTACGAGTTCATACAATTCCTAGCATTCCTAATAATTAATTCTTAAGCGCATAAGCTTAACGGCAACCAACCCTCATATTCCTATGTCTAGGCAATATGCTATTGGGAGAAATTCCCCGGATCTAGATTTCCCCGTACGTTCCCATATCGACAAAATCAATAATCATGACAATGAATGAGTTAAACAATGCAAGCTTTAAGCAAAGAGGAAAAACCCTTACTAATGATGAAAGAAAGCATGTATCTTAAAATAAGATGTTAAAACATAAATTCCATATATGAGAGTTTCACAAGACTACATTGATTCCCCAACAACAATACAAGGTTTAGTTCACCATATTCATGGTGAAACTAGATGAATAATAATGGAAGAATGAAAGATAAAACCCTAGAAAGGTGAAGAGGTAGCCTAAGCATCCATGATCTTCCTTCGAAGGGGTGGAAAAGAGAGTATTTGCTTCGTCTCTGCCAAAGATACAAACCCTAGGACGTCCTAAAGCTTATATACTATTCTAAAAATACAGAAAAATTAGGCCCAAGCCCATAAAAGTGCCGCTCAGCGGTAAACTGCCGCTCAGCGATAAGTGCGTGAGTTGATTTTCTCCCCTCAGCGACTTTTTAACCCCTCAACGGATCCAACGTGAGCTGCTGAGTACCGCTGAGCGGTATTTGCGGCTTCTCCTTTTGCACTTTTTGATGTCTTTTCTGATTCCATCTCTGTCCTTCTTCACTTCTTTCACCAAATTCACCTTAAAACCTGCATAAAAACACTGAAATCAAGCATAAACCTGTCCAGCTCTCTTATTTCTAAAAATATAACCAAAAGCATGATTTCAAGCTAGTTTTAAGTGTTAAAGGTTGCTTTTAGTATCAATTTTAAGCATGAAAATAACAGTTTTTCAACTGTTATCAGAGCTCCAATCATGGTTCCTGGAGTGTCGTCCGGAAGCATGTTGGAACTCGAGAGTCATCGCTCGCACCTCCGTCTTCAATTCCTCCATTTTCGACTCCATTGCCGCCATTCATCCCTCCATTCTTCTTCGCTACTGCTCCTCCTCGCTCTTCTTCCCTCCGAAACAGATCTGACAGGTTGGATCAAAGCTGTTAGGTTCCTTTATTTAGGAAACCAAAACATAAACCTCTCTTCTCACTCACACAGTCAACAAAAGAAAATAAATTGTATGTATAAGTATTTTATTCAATTTGTAGTGTAAAGAAAGAAGAAAATACACATAAATGTCTCCCTTCTTCCACTGGCCACCCCTTTATTCCTTTTACTTCCTAACATACTGCCACTCTCATTTCAGATGCACTTTCTTTGAACAGTCCCTCAGTCCCTCTCATTTTCACTCTCTCACACTGCATTTATAATAGCAGCATCATTCTGCTTCCTGCTTACATTTTACCTCACTTACTCACCTTTTCCTTCATGGCTCTGATACCTCTCTTTGCTATTTTATTCTTTGTGGCCTCCCCAAGCAATGCTTACTGGCCACCTTCACCTAGCTACAGGCCAAGTTCCAAATTCAGGCCTGTGAACTTCTACAAAGGGTTCAGAAATCTTTGGGGTCCTCAGCACCAAAGCATTGACCAAAATGCATTAACAATATGGCTTGATAGAACCTCAGGTCTGAGTCTTTAGCTTAAACTCACTTTCAATTCATAATCATCAAACAAATATTTATGTGATTCAAACGTGAGACATCTCTGGTTAGCAGGAAGTGGCTTCAAGTCAGTTCGTCCATTTCGATCTGGGTATTTTGGTGCTTCCATTAAGCTCCATCCTGGATATACAGCAGGAGTTATTACATCGTTCTATGTAAGTTATGACCAAAGGATTTTTTTTACAAAAGTATAAGTTGATTGATGGAAGTTTGTAGCTTTCACACTCAGTTTTAGTTCAAGTTCACAAATGATTTGATAAATGACAGCTTTCTAACAATGAGGCACATCCTGGCTTCCATGATGAAGTGGACATTGAGTTTCTTGGGACGACATTCGGAAAGCCTTACACTTTACAGACCAATGTTTATATAAGAGGAAGTGGTGATGGCACCATCATTGGCAGAGAAATGAAGTTCCACCTTTGGTTTGATCCTACACAAAATTTTCATCACTATGCTATACTTTGGAGTCCTAAGGAAATAATGTAAGTCACTTTACATTTTACAATGCATACCTATATTTGCTTCCTAGTTAGAGAAGATAGGGAAGGAAACATTTCATTTTCCACTGAAGCAGATAGAGAGAAGAAAATAGGAATCAATACTATGAACATGGAATTAGAAGTGTGGGGTAAAGTAAAAATCTATCCACTCTGATACACTTTATGGCCTCTGAAGTTATTATAAGATTACTTTCACACTTTCCCCATAACTTTAAAGTTTACTTTTCATGAATTAACACAGTAATATGAGGACTAATGAGAAATTATACTCAAATACAATTTCCATACAATAATCAGAAAGATATAACATTATGCAAAATTGTGTAAGATATTATACAACCACTGCCACTTATACATATGTTTGTGTATATATATTAATCAACTCCGTTTACTGACATTATGAAGTTACATATCAGATTCCTTGTGGATGATATTCCCATAAGGAGGTACCCAAGAAAGAGTCCAGAAACATTTCCACTACGACCAATGTGGCTTTATGGTTCAATATGGGATGCCTCATCATGGGCAACAGAAGATGGAAAATACAAGGCTGATTACAGATACCAACCTTTTGTTGCAAAGTACACTAACTTCAAGGTTGGTGGTTGCTCAGCTTATGCCTCTCGTTGGTGCCGTTTAGCTTCAGCCTCACCATATCGTTCTGGTGGCTTGGCCAGACGCCAATATTGGACCATGAGATGGGTGCAAAAATATCACATGGTCTATAACTACTGCCAAGATCCCAAAAGAGACCACAGACTAACACCTGAGTGTTGGGGGTAACACTTTCAGAACTAAATAATTAGTCTTCTATAATAAACTTTTGCAAATGTTTGGTGTGTTAAATCATGGAATGGCTCATAAATAAAATAATATTATGTCTTTACTGGTATGCAACATTATGTTACACCAAAACGAATAATTGTGATGTGTTTGATGTGGTAAAGGAAATTTTGAAGTAATTAAGTTCGGATTTGGTGTAACAGGTGCATAATTATATTTTACTTATATGGAAGTAAGTCATTTATCACTGCGAATACTGCATAATTTTACAGTTGAAGAAGTAAACTTTATCTCTTATATATGTTGTATCTCTTAGAAAGTTAATTTTTAAATGGTGATTACATGAGATGGGGCTATTCCTTGACAACAACATCGATGCAAGTGCACGGATCGAAAGTTCAAGGGCCCCCCTAGACAGAAAAAATTTGTAAAATTGTATGAATTTTTCGTTTTGTAATATTTCTCTTTGGGGTTAGAACAATGAAAAAAGAGAGACAGAAATGTAATAATAACATCAATTTGTGGTATTGAAGAGGCAAGGGTCAGTGCAAATATTATAAGCATACTCTTCATTTAAAGTTATTGTCATTTTAATGATGAAAATGAGAATTTTCTTTGTTGTTAAAGTGTGTTCTTGTCTTAGAGTGGTACGAAAACAATTACAATGTCATTTCATCCAAGAAATTAAGATGTCGGTAGTTGTGAAACTCCGATGGGTCCTTCAATTTATTGCAAGGAAGCTTCTACACGGTTTCAGGAGATTCTCTTCAAGGGTTTGCATAATTTGTTAGAATCTATTAACAATTTCAGATTGGTTCCTCGTCCTAATTATCAAGTATGCATAAATGCTTAACAAATTAATTGTTTTTCCATTCGTTATAATTTGTGCACATTTACACATTTTTAATTGCAAAACTCGTAACAGTAATAATAATAGCAAAAAAAATGTGTAATAAACGTTTACGTTATGGAAGAGTAAGCTTCTCCTCGTAAGTTTAAAACTTGGTAGTATTTGCTTTATGGAAAAAACTAGTGCTGCTTTTCTTTATCATAATAGTAGCGTTTGAACAAACAGGGCACTCCTCCTATGTATGACAATAACACTTTTAAAACATTTTTTGAATTTTAAATTCTTAAAGGCTTGGGAATCTTTCCAAATACCAATTTATCTTAGAAATTATATGGTTATCCAAGAGAAAGGGAAGTGAATCACGTGATAATATCTTAAAATATTGTGAATGTTTTTTATATGTATTTTGTATTCAAGCACATGCCACACATTTACGGTAACTATTATATATATATATATATATATATATATATATATATATATATATATATATATATATATATATATATTAGTAAATTTTAGCATTTTTTTAGTAATAATAATTTTAGTGGATAGAAAAATGTAAATTTTGGATATAAAATTATAGTAATTTTAGAAGGAGAGGTTCAAATTTTTGGTAATTTATTTAGTATTTTTTTAATTGAATAGTAAAAAGTGAATAGTAAATAGTAAAAGTGAATAGTGAATAGTAAAAATAAATTCTTATCATGAAAGAAATTAGGATTCCTTAGCATGGAAGAAATTAGGATTTCTTAGTATCGAAGAAATTAGGATAAGATTTAATAAGTAAATGATTAAAATATTATTTTTTTAAATAATATTAAAATAATAAATAATATTAAAATATTAATGAATAGTAAATTTTTTTAACTATAAATAGCCATGGGGGGAAGGGTATTCTCCACCAAGAGAAGAGGAATCAAGTGAGAGCTTGAGAAATAGAGAAAAAATAGTTAGGGAGAAATTTTTAGTTGCAAGAAGAGTAAAGGTTCTAAAGAGTTTTCAGGGAAACAAATTCGGAGCAGGAGATTAAGTCTGGAATAGAGGTAGGGGAGCTAATCCTTCTTGTATATGATTTGTATCCATGTTATGATAATGAATATGAGTTATGAGTATGTTAAAATTTTGGTAATGGTAGTTATCTATTCACTTATATAAATTTAGTTTTCATGATTATAATTTTCTTATTTTCGAGTTAGTATGGTAAAACTTTTCTTTTAATTATTTTGACCGTTGGATTTAGCTAAAATTTTAATATATGAATCCTAAGACCTATTTCGAGTTAGTTGTAATTAGAAGTCTGTACTTAGAGAAATAAATCATGCATGTTTGAGTAAATTAATTACCCCTGTAGATCTGTTACTGAGTCATCTCGGTAAAATATATATTATGACTTATTTGACCGTTAGATCAACTTGAAAATTTTATATATGATTCCTAAGATATATTAATACGCTTTGACCGATCGAATTTTTAATTGAAAGTCTATGTTTGGAGAAAATAATTTTTAAGTTTTGAAAAATCAGATGAACACTATATTTCTGTTCTTAAGTTATCATGGTAAAAATTTCATATATATTTTATTTACTGTTAGATTGAGCCCAAAATTTAGTATGTAATTCATAAGACATATTAAGTCATTTTGACCGTTCAGATTTGTAATTAAATGTCTGTGCTTAGGAAAATTAGTTCCGCATTTTGAGTATAACTAAAAACCACTTAAAATTCTGCACCTGAGTTACCTCGGTACAACCTTAATATCTATCTAGTTAACCGTTGGATCAACCTGAAATTTTAATATGTAGTTTATAACAAATAGTGAATTATTGTGACCATTCAGATTTGAAATCGGAGTTACAGATTTAGAGATATTAATTTCGTATCTTCTCAGGGATCTCAATATTGCTTAATTTCTATTTTTTGATATCTATATTAAATGTCGGTGTTAATATTATATGTTGTTGTTTTAAATCTGTTAATAAGAAATTTGTAAAAAAAAACTAGTTGAGGAACACTTTGGCTAAGGAAAGACTTGGTACTTAAGTTGTCCATTGTGACGCACCTCTCTTTCCTGGAAGTCTACTCAATGAGTTTTTTTTAACCAAAATCTTATCAGGCAGATTATGTACAGTTAAATTAGTATGTGATATAGTCAATTTGTATGACTTTTGGGATGGATGGACGTGATGCATATTGGTGTATGCATTCTGATTTGGTGTTTGATGCATATTGGTGTATGTATTCTGATATATTGTTGATGCATATTGGTGTATGCATTCTGATTTGGTGTTTGATGCATATTGGTGTATGCATTCTGATATGTTGTTGATGCATATTGGTGTATGCATTCTGATTTGGTGTTTGATATATATTGATGCATGCAATGTGGTTTAGTGTGTAACTCATATTTGTTTATGTAATTTGATCTAGTAAAGTGAGCATAGTATGGTTTGGTATCGAGGTATGGTTATTGTATTGAATTGTTAGCTCACCCTTGCTTGTGTGTGCATGTGAATGTGATGATCGTATAATGCGTGATGTTATACGGGAGCAGATGTTATTACAGATGCGATGGCTGACGCTTTTGAACATGCATAAAGGTCGAAAGATAGATGGGATAGAGGACTTCGGATTTTGATTTTAGTGTTTTAAAAATTTATTTCGATCCTGACTATGTGGACATTTTATTTTCGGAAGAATCGATTGTAATAAATAATGTACTATTTTCTGTCTATGTTGAAGTTTAAAATTTCAAAATTTCTACATTTATTTTTTTACGGAAAAATTTAGTCAATGTAGCGCCAAAAACTCGGGGTGTTACATATGCTTTGTTAGGAAAAAACCAGAATATTTAGTGTAAAATAAAAATAGTTAAAGTAATAAATTGGCAGGTTTTATCGTTACTTTTAAATCATAGACAGAATATGGGAGTCTATGATTTAAAAACCATATATCTATAGTTAACTATAAGGGCTATCCATCCTTTTCATACAATATGACAGCTATTTTTCAAAATGTAAACTGAATTTAATACCCTTATGTTTACATCAATTAGTGAGTGATCCAATTATGTTAACTTCAAATATCTTAGTTTTAGATATTATCTAAACTAGGGACATATCTTAACCTTATAATGATAATAATTATAATAAAAATAAAAGAACTTTTTTCATCACAATAAAGATTATTAGTTTTTTTTTATTATTAAAAACTACCAGCTATATTCAATAGAATATTTTTCAATACTTTTATTGTATAATCAACATAGTATTAACAACACATAATTACTTTCCTTTGACTTTTTCAATATATAAAAAGTTTGAGAGTAAAACTTGATTTATAAATATATAAAACATGAGTGTCAACGATGGTTTATCAACGAAGGTTAGGATACGAACTTTATATATATTTAAGGATTATTCTGATAAATTATAACTAATTTCTTCTGTAAATTCCTTAGATATATGGTTTTTTATTTTTGTCTAGTCGATATTTGAAATTAAATAAATATTCAAATGTATGGTGCAGTACTCTGAAAACAGTAATAAAAGAAGGTGAAAACGAATTAATTTTCAAAACCGACCTTCACTCAGTTGGTAGAGTGGAGGACTGTAGTGGGAAATCCAACAGTATTCAAATTTATGGTGCAGTACTATGAAAATAGGTGAAAACGAATTAACTTTTGTAGACCGATCCTAGTTCAGTTGGTAGAATGGAGGACTGTAGTGGAAAATTTAGTAGTCAATACTTAGGTTGCTGGTTCGAATCCGGCAGGTCGGAACGCATGCATTATAAATATACTCGTGATAATTTAAAAATCAAAATTAGAATAAAGTACCCCTACAATAACACTCTTTAGAAATGTTGCATTACTCATATGATTGAGACATGTATCAAATAGCGGGTTTCACTTTTCAAATTCAAAATCAGAAGTTACATTTGGGATTGAAAAAACCCTAGAGAGAGAAGGAGCCTAGGCCACTGAAAGTCGTGTGAAGAGGTTTTGGAGTTTGAGTGATTTTCCACCGTTCATCGAAATCGCCGTCGTTGATCGTTCATCAGAGCACTTTCCGGTGTTGTTCCATCGTTTGGAAACTGCCTAGGCCACCGAAACCTATGTGGTTCCGTTGTTGTGTGGTTCCGTTGTTGTGCAGTGCGTTTCGTGACTTGTTTGCTTTTGTTCGCTGCGTATGAGTTTTTTTATAATTTTTTTTACCATTGAATAGTTAGAAACACACGTTATAGTATGTACTATTAGTTTCCATTTTAAAGGAATAGAATAAAGTGTGTGAGAATTTTGATCATTGTTTCTGTTAAAAATGAATGACTCAATTTCTCACACCAAGAGGGGATGAATTGGTGACGTATAAAATTTAAAACTTTCAAAATCTTTTTCACCAAAAGAGATGCCTTTATACTTTTCTTGAAACACAAGTTAAAAGATTTTCAATGCAACAGAAATTTAATCGAATGCGTAAAAAGTATAATCGATTGGATGTAACAAATTAGGGATAAGAAAGATCAAACGCTAAGTTTTTATACTGGTTTGGCCAAGCCTACATCTAGTGTCCTTCCAACCACAGGAAGCCAATGCACTATAATGATCAAGGTTTTTACAACAAGGTTTTTATAGAGACCTAACATCAAAAATATAAAACATCTCTCTAACCCTCTAATCAAAATATAGGCATTATACAAACAGACTAGCAACAAGAATCCCCTCTCTTGCAGTCCAACCCCTTTGAGACACCCTTAAAGTCAAGAACGCAACACGTCCTTCTTCCTGTAATCACAACAGGGAACTCAACCTAATCTTCAGCAGATTGTAGAACCTGATCTTGCAGTAGACACCTAAATGTGCAGATAAATCAGACTTTGAAAAACTCAGCAATCTTGCTCTTCAAGAAATCACACCTAGTTGATCACCACAGTCAAACTAGTTTCTTGGAGCTTTTTCTCTTTTTATAAGCTTTGCACTTTTCTACAAAAGAATGTGAAAATGTTAAAATCACAAAAGTTCTTTATAGAAATCAAATTCGCGTCAATATATATATGAACTCGTATCAGACGCAACATAATCGACTTTGCTACTAATGCAGTTGAATACACCAATTCAGTTATAACAGATAGTAGCAGTCAAAGCACTTAATTGAATTCACAATTAATGCAGTCAAATAACATTTAATGCTTGGTCAACATATTTAAAAATATAGTTGTTATAACAGTTACATCAAGCATTAACAAATTTCAAAAGAGTAACAAACTTAATCGAATACATATCGCATCCAATCGATTATGCAATAGTGTTATGCAAAGTTTTGAAATATTTTCTCTTTAAAAAACTCTCACAGCACACTTGAAAAAGTTTGTGCAAATACACGAGCTTTAATCAATTCACCCCATAATGTAATCGATTTCAAATTGTTGTTTTGCCACACATTTTGAAGTTCAACATTAGTGCTTGTGGTTTTTCATCCAAAAACATGTGTCATGCATTCATGTATAAAATCACATATATAACTCAGTGAAATGCAATGAACAACACAACAATCAACACAATCATGTTCTTATATACTCATATAACATGTAAGCATATAACATGTAACACGAAATACACATGTGTTATTAATTATGTGTTGTCATCATAAAAAACTCAGATATTACTAAGATTGTGGGTTCAGCTAAACCAATGCTCCCTGATGGGAGTCGCACCCCATACAAATTTGATGTGCAAATAAGAATGCAGTATAGACTAGGAAGTGACTTGATAATGGTTTGAAATACTGTTATTTGTGATGTAATTTTGATACTAAGTACACCCTTTTTGACTTAGAAACTTGCTTCGACTCATGCTTTTTCATTAAGTTGTTTGAATAAGAGAGTTGAGGTTGAATTTGATGATTTTATGACTGATTCCCTTTGTTTTGATAGAAAATGAGATAATACAGGAAGCAGAGATGAAGTGTTAAGGATAAAGAGCTCAGAAAGGCTTAGAAAAGCACCAGAAGAGGGAACCGCACGAAGCTTGGGCGACCTGCAAGAGGCTTGAGCGTGGAAAAATCAACATCCACTGCCCGGGCGCCCAAGGTCGCCCGGGCGTCAGACCCCCGAAGCATGGGCAAAATTGGAGGCTCAAGCCCTACGAAAATCAACGTCCACCGCCCGGGCACCCTAAATGAGGCACTCGAGCATCGCGCGTTGCTGATTCAACCCAATTTTTGCTCTGTTTCGACTCTTTTGGATCGGGCCATGTTTCTACTCTGTTCCAACTCTTTTTAAAGGACCCTGGCGCTCTAGGTTTGGTATCTCTAGCGCGAGCAACACAACAACACACTCTTCTACTCTCTGAAGGCGGATCTGGAGGCAAAAGCTTCCTCTTCTCTTAGGGTTTTACTATCTCATGCTTTTCTATGCCTATGGTGAACTAAACCTTCATTATTGTTGGGGAACCAATGTAATCCTTTGAAACACTCGTGTATTGAATTGGTTCTATGTTATATATGCTTTCTTTCATTAATTGTTAGGGTTTTTCTTCTATACCATGTTGTGTTTAACTCATTCAATTGCATGATTATTGATGTTATTTGTATGGACACATATAAGTAAATCTAGAACTGAAGAAATTCTCCCAAGAGCAATATTGCCTAGACATAGGGATAGCAGGATTTGTTGCCTTTAAGCTTCTGTGCGAATGTAATGCATGAATAATTGTTAGTGAGACAAGACATCGTAAACTATTGATTAGGAGTAGGTTTTCTTCACCGAGACATCGGGTTTAAGGTAAATTAGAAAGTGGCATTAACATTAATGAAGAAAGATGAATTCTTGAATACATGAGATTGGATAGGATGAATCGGAAACTCCAACAACATAATCATTCATATTCTACATCAACCGTTTTGCATCTTTCTATTCCATTGATCAAAACTTTGCATTCATGTTTATTTTTCGTAATTCAACAACAATGTTTTCGTTTACAAGTCTAATTTAATCAACAAATCACATAACTGTTTAGGTTGTGAGTCCTTTGGGAAATGATACTTGGTCTTACCATTTTATTATTACTTGATACGATTCGGTACACTTCTCGAGTGTTAACAAGTTTTTGGCGCGTTGCCGGGGAATCATGGTTTAACTATTCTATTTGTGTGATTATTGATTAACTTTGATTAGATTTTTTATCTTTTTATTTTTTTTATCTTTTTGTTTTTATCTTTCTATCTTTTTGTTTTATCTTTTTGTTTATCTTTTTAGTTTATCTTTTCTATCTTTTTGTGCTAACAATTGTTTCAAGGGTTTTGTGTTCTTGTGTATGCAGGACATAATTCAGACTAGGAGCAAGAAAATTTCAGAACCTCTTCTTGAAGGATTGGACGAAAGTAGAAGAAGAAGGAGGATTCGAACTTCTAGAGAATTATTTCGTTCTCCGGAAACACTTCTACAACCGTCACCACAAAGGTCTAACTAGAGCACAAAAGATATGGCCGAAGAGAACAATGTTAGACGTATGATAACAGTTGAAAAACTGTTATTTTCATGCTTAAAATTGATACTAAAAGCAACCTTTAACACTTAGAAACTAGCTTGAAATCATGCTTTTATTCATATTTTCAGAAATAAGAGAGCTGGACAGGTTTATGCTTGATTTCAATGTTTTTGTGCAGGTTTTAAGGTGAATTTAGTGAAAGAAGTGAAGAAGGAGAGAGATGGAATCAGAAAAGACACCAAAAAGTGCAAAAGGAGAAGCCGCAACTGCTGCTCAGCGGCAGTTTACCGCTAAGCGGCACTCAAGAGACCACAGTGGATCCGCTGAAGGGCAAAATGGCCGCTAAGGGGAAGAAACCAACTCACGCACTTACTGCTGAGCGGCACTTTACCGCTGAGCGGCACACTTATGGGCTTAGGCCTAAATTTTCTGTATTTTTAGAATAGTATATAAGCTTTAGGACGTCCTAGGGTTTGCATCTTTGGCAGAAACGAAGCAAACACTCTCTCTTCCACCCCTTTGAAGGAGGATCTTGGATGCTCAGGCTACCTCTTCACCTTTCTAGGGTTCTATCTTTCATTCTTTCATTATTGTTCATCTAGTTTCACCATGAATATGGTGAACTAAACCTTGTATTGTTTTTGGGGAATCAATGTAGTCTTGTGAAACTCTCATATATGGAATTTGTTTTTACATCTTATATTTAAGACCTATGCTTTCTTTCATCATTAGTTAGGGTTTTTCCTCTTTGCTCAATGTTTGCTTTGTTTAACTCATTCAATGCATGATTATTGATTTTGTCGATACGAGAACGTACGGGGAAATCTAGATCCGGGGAATTTCTCCCAATAGTATATTGGTTGCCGTTAAGCTCCTGCACTTAAGAACTAATTACTAGGAATGTTAGGAATTGTATGAACTCGTAATTAAGGATAGGCCTTCTTGTGAAGGTGATTTAGAGAGTGGCATTAACAATTGATGAAAAGAATGTTGAATTCCTAAAGTATATGAGAGTGGATAAGATGAAATTGATAACCCCAACAACATACTCATCCATATATTCCATTGAAGTGTTTGTATTTTGTTTTAGCCATTGATCAAAATTCATGAATACATGTTTATTTTCTGTTTTGCATATTAAACTCCACTTATTTCGTTCTTATGTCTTAAATAATCAACGAATCACATAACTAAACTAGCCCGTGAGTCCTTTGGGAGAACGATACTTGGTCTTACCGAGTTTATTACTTGAAACGATTCGGTCACACTTGCCGATTGTTCAACAAGTTTGTGGCGCCGTATTTCGGTGTTCATAAATTTGTCATCAAGTTTTTGGCGCCGTTGCTGGAGACTCGTGATTTAACTAGTTAATTTGTGTGATTATTGATTATCTTTGACTTTAATTTTGAATTTCTGTTTTTATTTTTCTATTTTTATTTTTTGGCTTTTTATTTTATTTTATTTTATTCTCTGAATCTTATATCTTCTCTTATATCTTTTTGTGCTAACCAAATATTCTAGGGTTTTGTTTTCTTGTGTATGCAGGAGGCAATTCGAACTAGGAGCAAGATAACTGCAGAACCTCTTCTTGAAGGTTTAGACGAGAGTAGACGGAGGAGAAGAATCCGAACATCTAGAGATCTTTTCCCTCCTCCAGAAACTCTGTTGCAACCATCACCACAAGGTTTTGACCACAGCACAGAAAATATGGAGAACAATAATATGAGAAGAACTCTTGCTGATTACACCAATACAGCTGGACCTCAGCACTTTAACAGTATAGCTAGACCTAGAGTCAATGCAGCTAACATGGTGGTCAAAGCAGCGTTGATCCAACTGGTGAAAAGCAATCAATTCAATGGGTTATCTCACGAAAGCCCATATGAGCACCTCATTACATTTAATGAGATCTGCAACACAGTGAAAATCAATGGGGTGCCAGATGAAGCGATCAAACTTAGCTTGTTTCCTTTCTCATTAGGAGGCAATGCTAAGCTTTGGTTAAATTCTTTTGTAAAGGAAAGTTTCATAGAGTGGGAAGCAGTGGTAACAAAGTTTCTAAATAAATACTTCCCACAATCATAGGTGAACAAAGGCAAGCAAGAGATTTCTTCATTCAGGCAGGGCATGGAAGAATCACTGGGTCATGCATGGGATAAATATAAAAGCCTGTTACGAAAAACACCCACGCATGGATTCAAAGAAGAGGAAGTAGTCCTAACTTTCCTTAGAGGTCTTGGTTCACAAACTAAGATGATGCTTGATGCCTCAGCAGGAGGAAACATTAAATGGAAAACTCCAGAGGAAGCAACAGAAATTATTGAAAATATGGCTACTAGTGACAACGAACTCAACATTGAAAGAGGATATCTTAGTCAGAAGAAGTTGTTACAATCAAATTATGCTTTGCTTATTCAAAATAGAATTATCTCTCAACAGTTGGAAGAAGTAATTATGAAGCTTTCTCAAATACCACAAGAAATAAAACAGGTCTCAATGGTTCAAGGGCTACAGCAAAAGTGGCAAATGCAATCTACCCGATTTGAGAAGACAACAAAACTTGACGAGACTTTCCAAAGATTCTTGAAGAGGAATGCATCTTATTGTCAGAATGTGGATGCTGCATTTAAAAATATGGAGATCTATGTTGAGCGAATAGTTGACAAGATGAAACATGATAATCTCAGAAAGGAGTGTAAAACTGTTGTGACCAGAAGTGGTAAAGTGTTAGAGGAGAGAAAAAAAGAAAGAGAGGAGAAAGAAAATGAGAGTGAGAGTAAAAAAGAAACATGTGAGTGGAAAGAAAGAGTTGAGAGAGAGAAAAAGAAAAAAGAAGAAGATGAGAGGAGAGAAAAAAAAGAGAGAGAGGAGAGACAAAAAGAAAAAAAGGGTGAAAAGCCCCTTCCTTATTCAAAGAGTTGTTCAAGGAAGGAGAAAGAAAAGCAATTGGAAAGATTCATGGAGTTGTTTAAGAAGCTGGAGATCACTATACCATTCTCTGAAGCATTGCAACAGATGCCAGCATATGCAAAGTTTTTGAAGGAACTTCTTACAAAGAAAAACAAGTACATTGAAAAGGAAACTATCAATGTACAGGGTAACTGCAGTGCAATCATACAGAAACTACCTCCTAAACTTAAAGATCCAGGAAGCTTCACTATTCCATGCACCATAGGAGATTTGAAAGTTGGAAGAGCATTGATTGATTTAGAAGCCAGCGTTAATTTAATGCCGCTATCCATGTGCAGAACAATTCAGGGTTTGGAAATCAAACCAACCATAATGGCTCTTCAACTGGCGGACAGGTCTCTTAAATATCCATATAGAGTGGTTGAAGATGTTCTAGTGAAGGTTAATAAATTTATATTCCCAGTGGATTTTATTGTGATGGAGATGGAAGGAAATAGTGATGTTCCTCTTATTCTTGGGAGACCTTTTATGAAGACTGCTAGAGTTTTAATTGATGTAGAGAATGGTAAGCTTAAATTGAGAGTTGATGATGAAGAAGTCACTTTTGACGTATCGAAGGCCATGACTTATCCAAATGATGACAAAGCATGTTTTCAATTTGATGAACTTGATGAAGTTTGTATGGTGCAAGAAAGGATGGTGCGAAATATTTCTCCATTAGAGAAAACTCTCATTGATGCTTGTGAAGATTTAGATGAAGAAGAAGAGAAATTAATTGATGAATGTCTGATGGACTTGGAAACATTGAAAAAGAGTCCAGTGGAAGATCCAATCTTTGAAATAATTGATAAGGAAGAAGAAGTCAAAGCAAAGACGCCAGAATTAAAAAGATTGCCATCACATATGAAATATGTTTTTCTAGAAGAAGATGGAACAAAGCCAGTCATCATCAATAACTCTTTATCTCTACAAGAAGAAGAGCAGTTGATAGAAATTTTCAAAGCCAACAAAGAAGCAATTGGGTGGTCAATATCAGATCTTAAAGGTATTAGCCCAACTTATTGCATGCACAAAATTTTTATGGAAGAAGATTATAAACCAAGTGCTCAACCACAGAGAAGGTTAAATCCTATTATGAAGGAGGTGGTTAGAAAAAAAGTGTTCAAACTGCTAGAAACTGGTATCATCTATCCAATCTCTGATAGTGAATGGGTGAGTAAAGAAAGGTGGGATGACAGTAATTCATAATGATAAAAATGAACTTATTCCTACTCGTACAGTTACTGGCTGGCGTATGTGCATTGATTACAGGAAGCTGAATAAAGCTACTAGAAAGGATCATTTTCCTCTTCCTTTCATGGACCAGATGTTAGAAAGATTATCAGGTCAAGCTTTCTATTGTTTTCTAGATGGATATTCTGGATACAATCAAATTGTGGTAGATCCAAAAGACCAAGAGAAGACGACTTTTACTTGTCCTTTTGGTATCTTTGCATATAGAAAGATGCCATTTGGATTATGTAATGCTCCAGCTACATTTCAAAGGTGTATGCAGGCAATTTTTGCAGATCTCTTAGAAAAATGTATTGAAGTGTTCATGGATGATTTCTCAGTTTTTGGAAATTCTTTCCAAAGATGTTTGGCTAATTTGAACACTGTTCTCAAAAGATGTGTTTAGACAAATCTTGTTCTTAATTGGGAGAAATGTCATTTCATGGTAACTGAAGGAATTGTGCTGGGGCATAAAATCTCTGCTAAAAGAATTGAGGTAGATAAAGCTAAAGTAGAAGTCATTGAGAAACTGCCTCCACCAACAAATATAAGGGGGATTATGAGTTTTCTCGGTCATGTTGGGTTTTATAGAAGATTCATCAAAGATTTCTCAAAAATTGCTAAACCATTGAGTAATCTTTTGATGAAGGATGATCCTTTGGTGTTGAATGAAGACTGTTTGAAAGCTTTTGACACATTGAATAATAAATTAGTGTCAGCTCCAATAATTGTAGCGCCAGATTGGAATCAAAATTTTGAATTAATGTGTGATGCAAGTGATTATGCAATAGGAGTTGTTCTTGGCCAGCGAAAAGAACAAAAGTTTCATCCAATTTATTATGCTAGCAAAGTTCTGAATGATGCTCAACTGAATTATGCTACCACAGAAAAAGAATTCCTGGCTATTGTGTATGCTTTAGAGAAATTTCGACCTTATCTTATTGGAACTAAGGTGACTGTCTATACAGATCATGCAACTATCAAATATTTGTTGACAAAGCCAGATTCTAAGCCACGTCTGATTAGATGGGTACTACTGTTGCAAGAATTTGATGTAGAAATCCGTGATAAGAAAGGAAGTGAGAACTTGATTGCTGATCATTTGTCACAGTTAGTCAACAATGAGGTCACTAGCAAGGAATCTGAAATCTGGGAATCTTTTTCAGATGAAACACTCATGTATATTCAGCAGAGGCCCTGGTTTGCTGATATGGCTAATTTCAAAGCTGCAAGGGTCATGCCAGAAGACTTAACTTGGCAACAAAGAAAAAAAAATTTGCATGATGCCAAGCAGTTTGTTTGGGATGATCCTTATTTGTTCAAGATTGGAGTAGATAATCTTCTGAGGAGATGTGTGACAAATGAAGAAGCAGAAGGAATTCTCTGGCATTGTCATGATTTACCTTATGGAGGACATTTTAATGGAGAAAGAACAGCAGCAAAAGTCCTTCAATCAGGGTTTTACTGGCCAACTTTATTTAAAGATGCCCATAATCATGCCAGAAATTGTGATAAATGTCAAAGAGCAGGGACGATCACTAAACGTCATGAGATGCCATTACAAGGCATTTTAGAGGTTGAGGTTTTTGATTGCTGGGGTATTGACTTTGTTGAACCCTTTCCTCCATCTTTCAACAAATGAATATATTTTGTAGCAGTGGATTATGTGAATAAATGGGTGGAAGCATTAGCTTAATGATGCTAGCACGATAATTAAATTCTTGAAGAAGTAGATATTCTCACGTTTTGGCACTCCAAGAGTGTTGATTAGTGATGGAGGATCTCATTTTTGCAATTATCAGCTAGAAAAAGTACTCAAACACTATGGAGTGAAACATAAGGTAGCTGCACCTTATCATCCACAAACCAATGGACAAGCTGAGGTATCTAACAGGGAAATAAAAAGTATCCTGGAAAAAACAGTGACTTCATCAAGAAAGGATTGGTCACTCAAATTGGATGATGCTCTTTGGGCTTACAGGACGGCAATGAAGACGTCTATGGGATTATCACCGTTTCAATTAGTCTATGGGAAAGCATGTCATTTGCCAGTAGAATTGGAGCATAGAGCGTTATGGGCTTTGAAATTCTTGAATTTTTATCCTTATGAAACTCAATGCACACGCAGAAGGAAGATTTTGGAGCTTGAAGAAATGCGATTACATGCATATGATTCATCCAAGGCTTACAAAGACAAGATCAAATTTTATCATGACAGGAAGTTGGTGAATAGAGTTTTCAATCCAGGACAACAGGTACTATTGTTCAATTCAAGATTGAAGATATTTCCTGGGAAGCTGAAGTCAAAATGGTCAGGACCATTTGTGGTAAAAGAAGTGCATCCGCATGGAGCAATTGAAATATTTAATCCAGCTACTGATGATCCACAGAAAAGTTGGGTGGTGAATGGTCAATGTCTCAAGCCCTATCTAGGGGGAGAGGTGCAACAATTGTCCACAATGATGCTGTTGGTTGATCCTTGAGAGTTTGGGTCAGGCTCGTGATGTTAAACAAGCGCTTACTGAGAGGCAACCAGGTGTTCTGTACGTATTTTTTTGTTTTAGATTAGGGTTGATGTACTCTATTGGAAACCTGGTTTGTTATGATGGTTTGCTATTGACTGTGATTGTGTGATAAGTAATGCTTGATGATGATTATTGATTGATTGATGTTGTGATAGATGTGCACAATAAATGCTTATACAGGTGATTCACAAGCTTTGTGAACAAATGCAGAATATTATGATTGTGATTGTGAAATTAAGCAAGATGTGTATGTCAAATGTGAATGAGCTTATATGTGAGGTTTTGAGCTCCAGAGTTTTTGTTATAATTGAATACTATTACTGTGGAAACATGAATGATTTTGCCCAGGTTTTCTATCATTGAATCAATTGCTTGTTTTGCATAATATGATCAAGGCCGTTTTTTGGAACCCTTTTTATTGGCCAAATTCATAAAGTTAGCCCACTAAAAGAGAACACTTTGTGTTCTATCCTTTGAACCCTTAGCCTTGAACATAAATTGAAAACCCTTGTTGAAAAGCTTTACCTTGAGTTAAGTAGAAAATCATGTGTGGTATTGATAAATGTTCAAATTTGGGGTTGTTGGGAAAACGTGAAAAAGGAAAAGCATTAAGCTAAGAGCTAAGAATTAAGAATATGAAAAGAAAAGAAAAAGATAAAGAAAAGAAAAGAAAAGAAAAGAAAAAGCAAAGCTCAATGCAAAGGCAAGTTGGGAAAAATAAGAATAATTGTGTTGTTATGATTCTCTTAACTCAAGGATTTTGTGATCCAGAAAAACCAATTTTCTTGTTAGCCCAGCCACGTTATAAGCCATTGAAAAGTCCTTGTGATGATGCATGCTAGTGAATGTTTTTGATTGTGATTAAATGAAAGGCAAAGTTGATTCATGTGACATTGTGATAGTGGAGTGAATGAGTGATTACCTCTTATACACTTGTGTGTGAGTGAAACACTTTACCTGGTGAGGAAGTATTCCATGAGCACATGAACATCCATGCTTAATTGATTGATCATTCATGAAAAATAGCGTTTGTTGGATATTAATTGACTTTGTGAACACTAAAGCATGTGCACACCTTGATTGAAATCTTGGTCATAAGTTTGATTGAAGTCTTTACTTATCTTGAAAAGAAGATTTTTGAATGAGTGATGTAACACCCTAATATTTTAAAGGGTATTACTGATAGTAGAGACTAAATTAATTTGATATATTTTATAAACCATCAAACTTTATTTCAATTCTCCCAAAGTACAATACCAAACTTACAAACTTCAAACAATATAGTCTTCACCACTTAACATAAATTCGAATTTCAACTTATAAGTTTTACACAACATAATTTTTCCAATACAAATTTATTCTTTTTACAAAATATCCCTGAAAGTTTTTCCCCGCGTCTCTCTCATCTCTAAGCTTTTTCAACCGCATCTGCGACATTATCTATTCACATATAACATGAGTTATATGATCATAGCACAAACAAATAAGGGTAAGCCAACCATATCATAAAATCATTAAACTTGTAATAAAAATATTATAATCATGTATTTCTGCAATTGATAAAATATCATTATTCCGATGTCATTAATTCATCATTATCAAAATCATCTTTCTCATTTCCATAAATCTTACAAGTGTTCCATGCTTACTCATGAAGCCTTATGGTCAGACCGCTCTCTGCCTGCTTCCTTAAGCCTCACTTATATACTATGTCTTACTTTCTGAAGCCTTATGGTCAGACCCCTCTCTGCCTGCTTCTATAAAACTTACGAATCATATGTTTATGTCAAAGCCTTATGGTCAGACCACTTTCTGCCTGCTTTCATAAACCTTAAGTGTTACTTTGCTCATACCAAACTCTCATGGTATAACTCGAACAAACTACTCCCGGTAGTAAACATCATTTCATAAGTAATGATTTCTCATATCCACCCCAACATTTCATAAAACCAACAATTCATACCCTCTTATCCACCTAACTCAATCATGTTCATTCTTTAATCATGAATTCATAATCACCCGTTTTGGTATCAATAAATCAAACATATTGCCAGATATCATGCTTCATATTATAAACTCATTTTGCCCATAACGAGTATAACTCAACATATTTTCACCAAACAAAGATCATGGATCAACCAAAATATATCAACATATCTTAAGAACTACATATTAAAGTCTGGGCTCAATGTAATGATAAATAAAATATATATGAAATTTTTACCATGATAATATTATGCATCTACAATCAACTTGTTTTATTTTATTTTCATCCTATTATAGATTTTTCTTTACCCCAATTGGTCACCGGAGAGGACCCAGATGTCTGAACGCATCAAACTCACCTTCGACGCCAGCACATATGACTAGTCACAACTGACTGGACCAGGCCAGGGCTGCTCTATGATCAGGGATGTGCCAACTCAGGTTTTTAAGGTTCCTCTATCCTACCAACAAAAGGAGGTCCTCAATAATTAACAATTTATTTATTTAATTTATCTACCTTATTTTCTTATGCTCTAAATCTTAAAATGCTTAATTTTACTTCCTCTCACAACAACCTCAACCAGTATCTGTATATCTATTTAATACCCATATACAAGTTATTACAGAACCCTTATTCCAAACCTCCCAACAAGATCAATTTCAGCCAACAAACTCATTCAATAAATTCATCACAATAAACATCCATAATAGAATTCATACAAGATAATTATAAACAATTAACAATAATAAAACATTACAATAAATGGTCATAGAAGAATACAATATTTGACAATCATAAAAATAATCTTAATATAAAAATTCATGGGGAAACAAGAAGTTGAATCTGGCAGAGCCGGTTAGACAACTTCTAATCCATCCAAAAATACAATATAATTAAATAACAAGAACAATAACATGTATGGGGAAATAAGAAGTTGAATCTGGCAGAGCCGGTTAGACAACTTCTAATCCTTCCAAAAATGCAATAAAATAAATAAGTAAAGCAATAAATAGTTTGGGGAAACAAGAAGTTGAATCTGGCAGAGCCGGTTAGACAACTTCTAATCCTTCCAAAATGCAATAAAATAAATAAGTAAAGAAATAAAACGTTTGGGGAAACAAGAAATTGAATCTGGCAGAGCCGGTTAGACAATTTCTAATCCTTCCAAAATACAAAAATAAACAACTAATAACATACAAATGGCATAACATAATCAATATCACGTTTTACAACTATCACACTTGGATATCAACACAAAAGCATACTCTCATTTAAATTCAAAATCATACAGAAACAAAATACTTCATAATCAAGATTTAAGATCAGACAAAAGCAAAATATAGCATATTCAAGACTCAAGATAATACAAAAGGAGATACTCAAGGTTAGCTTCCCTTACCTCTATTACAGACTTAATCTCCTCGCTCTTTGAAAACTTCCAGAATATCCCCTTTGAAATTAGAAATTCTTCCAACTCTCTTCTCTCAAAAATTTTCTAAGTTCTTTGGTGTAAATTTTCAGCCTCCCCCCTTGGCTATTTATAGTAAAAAATTTTATTATTCATTTTTACTATTCATTTTTACTATTCATTTTTTTATTCATTTTACTATTACAAAAATAATTTTTTATTTGCAAATTGGTGAATTCTGATCTCAAAGCTACGTGGAACACTTATCCTTTCCAAAAATAATTTTTTTTTTTACTATTCACTTTTTACTATTCACAATTTACTATTCACTATTTACTTTTTTTTTTTTTTTAATTTAGTATCTGACTTACAAATATTTTCAAGGATCTTACAATCTCCCCAACAACAATTATTTTCGCCCTCGAAAATTATTTATTTAAACAAAGACTATTTAACAAAAGAATACTTACAAAAGAGATATGGATTTTCAAAAACCATTGCTCTGATACCCAACAGTGTAACACCCCGATTTAGGCGTTACAATTTATTTTTCCACAAAAATACATATATAACTTTTCTTTAACAATTTTCAACACCAACAAAATATTAAGTGCTTTATTACAACACAAGTCTTCTGAAATAAAATTTCACACAATTCATAAACTTCTGAAATTTAAAATTTCACACAGTTTGAAATTTCAAAACATATTTATTTAGAAATCCCCCATGTCTCTCTTTTTTTTTTTTTTTTTTTTCACAGATCTCTCATCTTCTAAGCAAGTCCAGAACCATCTGCTAATTCATCTTAAATAGTTTCTGCTCCCGTATAATATCACACATTATACGATCATTGCATTCACATACACAAACACAAACAATAGGGTGAGCTAACTGAAACAAGCATACAATCCATTCACAATCCGTTAATAATACATCCACAGTATTCAATACAGTTAAGCATTATCACAATATCATTGCTCAACAATTTTACTATTCCACTTATCAAAGTATTACAACTTCACCTCATCCGACCTACTTACCAAAGTAGTACAAACCAAGTTATTCTCTCTACTTATCAAAGTAGCACCGCAAGACAATACTGTCTACTTATCAAAGCAGCACAGTATAATTAATTCGCCTAGTTACCAAAGTAGCATAAAACAAGATCTTCTGTCTACTTACCAAAGTAGCACAGTATAGTTAATCTGCCTACTTATCAAAGTAGCCCGATTTATATCATTCTCTTTATCTCTTCATTCATCATCTCATCCTGCCTACTTATCAAAGTAGCGCAAATCACCCTGCTTACTTACCAAAGTAACGCAGACCCAACATCTACTCGCCTACTTACCAAAGTAGCGCAAACCAACATCATTTATATTATTTCAACAAATTATTCATAATCAAGCACAACCCATCCAAAACTAATCATATTCAACAAGCATAAGAGAACCAGTGAACTTTTCTCAATTCCCTTCTGTCTACTTACCAATGTAGCATAAATTAACCAAATTACATTTTCTTAACATATCATTCATAACCAATCACATGCCATCTCAACCACTAATCCCGAACCAATCATGCTCAACAAGCACATAATAACCAATCAACATATCTCAGTTTCAATCCTGCCTACTTACCAAAGTAGCACAAATTAACCAAATTACCTTTTTTTAACATATTATTTATCGGCGATCTAAACCAATCAAACTAATCAACAACATGTTTAGATCATATGGTAAGCTTTTCAGTCCAATCCAACGGTTAATGAGGCGGAAATCATCAATTTTGTATAAATGATCCAAAACATAAATTAAACAGTATTGAGATCCCTCAGAAGGTACGAAATTAATATCTCTAAATCTGTAACTCCGATCTAAATTCCGAACGGTCGAAGTATACCACTATCTCTTAAGAACAACATACTAAAATTTCAGATTAATCTAACGGTTATCTAAATAGATATAAAGATTTTACCGAGGTAACTCAGAGACAGAATTTTAAGTGGTTCTCGGTTAAACTCAAAATGCGGAATGAATTCCTCTAAGCACAGACATCTAATTCCAAATCTGAATGGTCAAGATCACCTAATATGTCTTATGAACTACATACTAAAGTTTGGGCTCAATCTAACGGTAAATGAAATATCTATGAAATTTTTACCATTATAACTTAAGAACAGAATTACAGTGTTCATCAAATATTTCCAACTTTCGAAATTTCTTTCTCTAAGCATAGACCTTCAATTACAAATCCGATCGGTCACAGTGTATTAATATGTCTTAGGGATCCTATATCAAATTTTTGAGGTTGATCTAACAGTCAAATAGGTCAGAATCTATATTTTACTGAGACAACTTAGTAACAGAACTACAGGGGTAACTAAATTACTCAAACTTATAGGATTTATTTATCCAAGTACAGACTTTTATTTTCAAATCTGAACGGTCAAAGTTTAGTAATATGTCTTAGGATTCACATATTAAAATTTTAACTAAATCCAACGGTGAAAAAAATTAATAGAAATTTATTACCACAGTAACTCGAAAATAAGAAATTATAATCATGAAAACCAAATTTTACACAAGTCAATAGATAACTACCATTACCAAATTTTTAACATATTCATATTCATATTCATGATCATAACAAGAAAGGATTAGCTCCCCTTCATCAAAGTCAAGCAATTGGAACCATATTTCTAACCACAAAATTCTAGAAATTAAGTTGAGTTAGCTCCCCTTACCTCATGAAGACTTAAAACACCTTAAACTCTTCTTCAAAGAGAGCAACTCCTCTCCTCCTTGCTAGACCAAGTCAGCCTCCACTCTTAGGACACTTAGGATTTCGTTCACCGCCCACCAAGGACCTCTCTACTCTCCCCCAAAACTCCAAATCTGATTTGGAATTGAAAGAAGATGTCTTAGACAACTAAGCACCCATGCACTTGGCACTTAGCAATAATAAACAACCAATGGACCATCCTAAACCATTTTCCAGCCCTAAAACATGGTAGGAAAGTCTCCAAAGGGTCCCAAAATGTTCTCCTAGTCCAGAACACAACCTACCCACTCCAAAAAGTCGCAACTTGTAAAAATACACCTAAAATTAAGGTTGGACGCTAGCCCTTGGACAGCAAAACTGTCACGTTTTCCCCAGCTCGGTTAGACCCCTTCCCGAAGTCCAAAATATGCGTAGGACTAGTCAGATTGAAACTCTTTGAGTCTAGTTTCCAATAAAACAAGAATCAACTCAATTGATATTTTACTAAGAATAATAATTTCACTCCCCAAAGTCCCAAAATATTTTCGAAAACCATTGCTCTCATACCAAAATGTAACACCCTAATATTTTAAAGGGTATTACTGATAGTAGAGACTAAATTAATTTGATATATTTTATAAACCATCAAACTTTATTTCAATTCTCCCAAAGTACAATAGAAAACTTACAAACTTCAAACAATATAGTCTTCACCACTTAACATAAATTCGAATTTCAACTTATAAGTTTTACACAACATAATTTTTCCAATACAAATTTATTCTTTTTACAAAATATCCCTGAAAGTTTTTCCCCGCGTCTCTCTCATCTCTAAGCTTTTTCAACCGCATCTGCGACATTATCTATTCACATATAACATGAGTTATATGATCATAGCACAAACAAATAAGGGTAAGCCAACCATATCATAAAATCATTAAACTTGTAATAAAAATATTATAATCATGTATTTCTGCAATTGATAAAATATCATTATTCCGATGTCATTAATTCATCATTATCAAAATCATCTTTCTCATTTCCATAAATCTTACAAGTGTTCCATGCTTACTCATGAAGCCTTATGGTCAGACCGCTCTCTGCCTGCTTCCTTAAGCCTCACTTATATACTATGTCTTACTTTCTGAAGCCTTATGGTCAGACCCCTCTCTGCCTGCTTCTATAAAACTTACGAATCATATGTTTATGTCAAAGCCTTATGGTCAGACCACTTTCTGCCTGCTTTCATAAACCTTAAGTGTTACTTTGCTCATACCAAACTCTCATGGTATAACTCGAACAAACTACTCCCGGTAGTAAACATCATTTCATAAGTAATGATTTCTCATATCCACCCCAACATTTCATAAAACCAACAATTCATACCCTCTTATCCACCTAACTCAATCATGTTCATTCTTTAATCATGAATTCATAATCACCCGTTTTGGTATCAATAAATCAAACATATTGCCAGATATCATGCTTCATATTATAAACTCATTTTGCCCATAACGAGTATAACTCAACATATTTTCACCAAACAAAGATCATGGATCAACCAAAATATATCAACATATCTTAAGAACTACATATTAAAGTCTGGGCTCAATGTAATGATAAATAAAATATATATGAAATTTTTACCATGATAATATTATGCATCTACAATCAACTTGTTTTATTTTATTTTCATCCTATTATAGATTTTTCTTTACCCCAATTGGTCACCGGAGAGGACCCAGATGTCTGAACGCATCAAACTCACCTTCGACGCCAGCACATATGACTAGTCACAACTGACTGGACCAGGCCAGGGCTGCTCTATGATCAGGGATGTGCCAACTCAGGTTTTTAAGGTTCCTCTATCCTACCAACAAAAGGAGGTCCTCAATAATTAACAATTTATTTATTTAATTTATCTACCTTATTTTCTTATGCTCTAAATCTTAAAATGCTTAATTTTACTTCCTCTCACAACAACCTCAACCAGTATCTGTATATCTATTTAATACCCATATACAAGTTATTACAGAACCCTTATTCCAAACCTCCCAACAAGATCAATTTCAGCCAACAAACTCATTCAATAAATTCATCACAATAAACATCCATAATAGAATTCATACAAGATAATTATAAACAATTAACAATAATAAAACATTACAATAAATGGTCATAGAAGAATACAATATTTGACAATCATAAAAATAATCTTAATATAAAAATTCATGGGGAAACAAGAAGTTGAATCTGGCAGAGCCGGTTAGACAACTTCTAATCCATCCAAAAATACAATATAATTAAATAACAAGAACAATAACATGTATGGGGAAATAAGAAGTTGAATCTGGCAGAGCCGGTTAGACAACTTCTAATCCTTCCAAAAATGCAATAAAATAAATAAGTAAAGCAATAAATAGTTTGGGGAAACAAGAAGTTGAATCTGGCAGAGCCGGTTAGACAACTTCTAATCCTTCCAAAATGCAATAAAATAAATAAGTAAAGAAATAAAACGTTTGGGGAAACAAGAAATTGAATCTGGCAGAGCCGGTTAGACAATTTCTAATCCTTCCAAAATACAAAAATAAACAACTAATAACATACAAATGGCATAACATAATCAATATCACGTTTTACAACTATCACACTTGGATATCAACACAAAAGCATACTCTCATTTAAATTCAAAATCATACAGAAACAAAATACTCCATAATCAAGATTTAAGATCAGACAAAAGCAAAATATAGCATATTCAAGACTCAAGATAATACAAAAGGAGATACTCAAGGTTAGCTTCCCTTACCTCTATTACAGACTTAATCTCCTCGCTCTCTGAAAACTTCCAGAATATCCCCTTTGAAATTAGAAATTCTTCCAACTCTCTTCTCTCAAAAATTTTCTAAGTTCTTTGGTGTAAATTTTCAGCCTCCTCCTTGGCTATTTATAGTAAAAAATTTTACTATTCATTTTTACTATTCATTTTTACTATTCATTTTTTTATTCATTTTACTATTACAAAAATAATTTTTTATTTGCAAATTGGTGAATTCTGATCTCAAAGCTACGTGGAACACTTATCCTTTCCAAAAATAATTTTTTTTTTTACTATTCACTTTTTACTATTCACAATTTAGTATTCACTATTTACTTTTTTTTTTTTTTAATTTAGTATCTGACTTACAAATATTTTCAAGGATCTTACAAGTGAACCATCATATAAATTGGTAGAAGATTGAGTTACATCTTGTTTGCTTGGGGACAAGCAAAGTTCTAAGTTTGGGGTTGTGATAACAGTTGAAAAACTGTTATTTTCATGCTTAAAATTGATACTAAAAGCAACCTTTAACACTTAGAAACTAGCTTGAAATCATGCTTTTATTCATATTTTCAGAAATAAGAGAGCTGGACAGGTTTATGCTTGATTTCAGTGTTTTTGTGCAGGTTTTAAGGTGAATTTAGTGAAAGAAGTGAAGAAGGAGAGAGATGGAATCAGAAAAGACACCAAAAAGTGCAAAAGGAGAAGCCGCAACTGCCGCTCAACGGCAGTTTACCGCTGAGCGGCACTCAAGAGACCACGGTGGATCCGCCGAGGGGCAAAATGGCCGCTAAGGGGAAGAAACCAACTCACGCACTTACCGCTGAGCGGCACTTTACCGCTGAGCGGCACACTTATGGGCTTGGGCCTAAATTTTCTGTATTTTTAGAATAATATATAAGCTTTAGGACGTCCTAGGGTTTGTATCTTTGGCAGAAACGAAGCAAACACTCTCTCTTCCACCCCTTTGAAGGAGGATCTTGGATGCTCAGGCTACCTCTTCACCTTTCTAGGGTTCTATCTTTCATTCTTTCATTATTGTTCATCTAGTTTCACCATGAATATGGTGAACTAAACCTTGTATTGTTGTTGGGGAATCAATGTAGTCTTGTGAAACTCTCATATACGGAATTTATTTTTACATCTTATATTTAAGACCTATGCTTTCTTACATCATTAGTTAGGGTTTTTCCTCTTTGCTCAATGCTTGCTTTGTTTAACTCATTCAATGCATGATTATTGATTTTGTCGATACGGGAACGTACGGGGAAATCTAGATCCGGGGAATTTCTCCGAATAGTATATTGGTTGCCGTTAAGCTCCTGCACTTAAGAACTAATTACTAGGAATGCTAGGAATTGTATGAACTCGTAATTAAGGATATGCCTTCTTGTCAAGGTGATTTAGAGAGTGGCATTAGCAATTGATGAAAAGAATGTTGCTAAAGTATATGAGAGTGGATAAGATGAAATTGATAACCCCAACAACATACTCATCCATATATTCCATTGAAGTGTTTGTATTTTGTTTTAGCCATTGATCAAAATTCATGCATACATGTTTATTTTCTATTTTGCATATTAAACTCCACTTGTTTCGTTCTTAAGTCTTAAATAATCAACGAATCACATAACTAAACTAGGCCGTGAGTCCTTTGGGAGAACGTGATGAGTCGATATTTTATTCACTTCACTTAGTTTATTGTACTAGAATTAATAAGGGAATTGTGCTTAATTGTCCGGTATTTCCCCATTTTTACTAATTGTGCTTAAATTGACCAGAAATTCTAATTTTAATTAATTTGAATTATCTGAAACTAATTATATGCATTATTTATTGTAGGAAAATTATTGGATAAAATTAAGGACTAACTTCTTCTTGAAGCAAGCAAATTGTTTGAGAATAAAAATCACAAATGAAATAGCACATGGCCTTTGGATAGCTCTCGGTTGAAATTGGAAAAATGGAAGTGGAATTGGTATATCTTGAACCGAGAAATGTAATGCCAGCTTCCATCCAAAGTTTTTCATCCAAGAATAACACTTCTTAGACGTGGAGAAAGGGTGCATTTCGTTTTATATTCAATAATTGGAACAGAATGTTGGCCACCAATCAAAAGAAATACACGGTCTTGGATCACATGACACTTGTTTTAATTGATAAAAGAGAATGGGAATAGCTGAAACAAAACGTGAAGACATGAGGGGGCCACAAGCATTCGGAAAAATCAATTTGGCTATCCAGCACATAATGGAGTTGAAGTAAAATGATGGAGGGGCCACGTGAATGAAGCTAACCCACACAAACTGGAATAGCGCCTTTGTTGCTAAGGAGAAAAAACGAAATTGTCCAAGGAATTTGGCAACACTTGACGTAAGAGAGAGACATCTCACGGCTCCTAAGACGAGATGGAGAATTTCCTATTATTGGAAGAAGTGGGAGACAACAAAACAAAAGAGTGGAGGCCATGGATAAGATTAAAATTGGTGTAAGCTGGATGCATTATTTGGACGGCTAAAGTACACGGATATATCTCTTACACCAGAAACAGAATTTGGAAAAGCATTATGTTTTGGAATTAAGGTGGGAACCACCACACTTTTAGAAAGAGAAGCATTTGGAGCAGCTACACACGCACACTCCACATCCCATAAGCAGCAGCTGGTCCAGCCATCACACATCCAGCAAGCGGTGCAGCTTCGTCCAGACATCCATGCATCCAGACCTTCATCCAGTAACTGATCCAGCTCTAGCACCATCACGCACATGAAGGAAGAGCTCTCGGTTTTTCCAACTCCAGCAGATGGCATGCACGATCCAGCAAGGCATGAAGGTGTTTGGAGAAGAATGAAGCGTGATTCACGGCCAGCTAAAGATCACCAAAGCAGCTGCTACATCCAGTAGTGTAGCTGGTCCAGCAACCCATCGAAGGGAGAAAATGGAGGTGCAACTGCCCACACTTGCACGTACAGCAGCCACACGCCAGAAGAGAAGCACCACGTCCATTTTCATACATCCAGCAAGGGAAGAAGGATTGGTCTTGTCGGTCCAGCAGCTTTGGAGAGCACCATGGTGATTGATGATGGAAGCACGTCCACCAGCAGCAGCAACCATCAAACGTCCAGCAAACTACAAGAAGCCTCCACGTGCACAGCAGCAAGCTTGAAGAGAAAGGGAGAAGGAGATGTTGAACAAACCCAGCAGCTTGGGAGATGAGGAGGCTACGGACAAGGAAGAAGAAGCCAAATGAAGGACCCACCTTTTGCTCATATTGGCTATTGCAAAAAGAAGTCATGAAGCTAGGGAGACAGTCACGAGAAGGCAGGGAAAAGATGCTCACGGCCCTATTTTCTCACGGGAGTTGGTCTGAGTTTTGGGCTATAAATGAAGCAGCAGGCAGAGTAGGAGAGGATCAGATTTTAGTAGAGTTTTAAGAGTAGTTTAGGACAGCCATGGAAGAGGCTCTCGCCTCTTCCTCTTTCTCTTCCGTTCTCTGAATTTCCATTTCAACGTGCAATTGTAGTTTTAATTTCTGAAGAAGCAGTAGAAGTGTGTCACCTTTGCTCGTGTTATTTTTAGTTGTACTGTTGATTTTAATTTAAGTGTTGAAAGCATTGATAAATTGCATTTCCAGTTAATTGTTTTCTATTTTTATTGTCTCTTTTATTTTATCGTTTAATGTTTTTCTACACCGTTCAATTCTACAGTTTCTGGATATTTACTGTTCTATTTTTACCATCTTTTACCGTTCAGTTTTACAGTGTTTAAAATTTATTTCAAAAGGTTTTAAATTCTGTTTTATTTAAATTCCAATTTCCAATTTTATTTTACCGCACAAAACATCTACAAAACCCCCCCCACTTCATGTTAGATCTGAGATTGAACCGCCACAAAATTGGTCCTTGAGAGACGACCTAGGAGTCACCTCCTAGTAAACTATACTGCATTAATTTCGTGCAATCAACTTTTGTGAGCGGTGCGACCCGTTCATCAAATTTTGGCGCCGTTGCCGGGGACCAATGGAGGTTCGGTTTTAGATTTTTGTTGTATAAAGTTTTGTTCTGTTAATATGTTTGTTTTGTGTGTTTTGTCTTGTATATTTCTGTAGGCGATAACGACACCTTCAACAAATTTTGGTGGCGTTGTCACTTCAGTTCCAGGTTTTTTGTTTTAGATTTTTGCTGTGTTTTTCGATTATGCTGTGTTAATATATATTGTGTATATATGTGTTTAATTGTGCTATGTTCTGTATTTAGTTGTTATTAAAAAAAAAATTGAAAATTAAAAAAAAAAAAAAAAAATTAATTAAAAATTTTTACTATTGATGTTCTGTCTTGTGTGTGCTTGTAGCATGTATAAATGTGTTTTGTTTTATCTGATTCGTAATTTTTAGTTTTTAGTTTTTACTTTTTATTTTTCCATGTCTACCTATTTTAATGTTGTGAATAATGCTTATTCTGCCAATGTCTGTGATTATGATTCTTATTCTGCATATTACTTTGATTTTAAATCTGCTGATTTTTATGATGAGAACAATATGTTCCATCATCCAATTTCTGAGAGCTCTCTTTGGGAGCCAGTTCCACAATATGAGAGTCAGCAGTATGATTCTCCTATTCAAATAACTCCTCAGCCTTCTACTTCTGAACCTACATTAAAGGAGTTACTAGAGCAGATGACAATGCAGAACATTCAGTTTCAGAAAGGGAACATGCAGTTCAAGCAAGAGAGCATGGAGTTCCAGCAGGAAACTCAAGCTGCCATACAGAATCTGAGTGATCAGATCAGGCAGATGGCCACTCTTGCACCTGAGGAGACTGATGAAAATTTTGGGGACCCGGCAGAAGTAAGCAGTAATCCTGAACCAGGTAGACCACCTTCACCTTCCCACACTCTAGAAATCTTCAAGGAAGTGGAGGTAAGCATACCACAATTTGATTATTCGGTTGATTGTGATGATGATCGGTATGCTAATGATTATATTGTTGCTGAGTCTGATTTTAATTTTTCCTCTGTGCATGATGAGAATTGCTTTTTACTATCACATTCAAATGTTTATTCTCCATGCACTGAACATGAATATGAGTCTGTGGTTGATAATGCATGTAATTTTAAAATTGATTCATGTTCTGAGGATGTATCTGAGGTTCAGCTTGTTACACTGGATTTGGGTGTTTTACCTCTGCATGAAATTTCGGTGGAACCATTTTGCACTAACCCTATTGCAGGAGGTACAATTGAATTTGATCAACAAACACCCACAATTGAAGACAAAGGTGCAAGCTTACAAAACGGTTTGAAAATCAATTGGCACCTGCTGAACCCAATCATCAACAATTTTTTCTGCTTAGATCCA
The DNA here is from genome assembly GCA_034642375.1 of Vigna nakashimae. NCBI lineage: Eukaryota > Viridiplantae > Streptophyta > Magnoliopsida > Fabales > Fabaceae > Vigna > Vigna nakashimae. Next base: position 40,990,342 of record CM067765.1, read on the forward strand.
GCGATGGAAGACATTTCATTGCTTGATCAGATCTGGAGGATGAAGCAGTTCCTCCTCAAAACTTCCGTGCTGGATCATGAAGTGGAAAACCTCTCCCTACAAGTCCAAAATTGGCAACTGCCACCATAATCCAGGGGAGTTTTCTTTTTCTTTCTTCCCCATTTTCCTACTTTTATTGCATTTGTCCTTTATCTGTTTAGTGTTTTAATTGATGATCTTATGCTTAGAACACGTTTAGGACATTGTAGTTTAAGTGTGGTCTGGGGGAGATTCTGCATTTTGTTTTTTTCTTTTAAGTTTGTTTTTCCTTTTCTTCTTAGTTTTTGTAATTGTTATCTTTAAAAATAAAAAATAAAAAAACAAAAAAAAAAAATATTTTGTGATAAAATTTTTTTTTTGTTTAAAAGCGTGCCAAATCTGTATTCTGATATGTATAATTATTTTTTCTTAGTTTTCACATTGTTATCCTTATAAAAAAAAAAATTCAAAAATTCAAAAATTGTTTTGCGTATTCTTTGATTTTATTTCGACCCTCAGTATCTTATTATTTCATACCAATAAAAATTTCATTTCAGATCTCATTTTTTTTTCCCTTATTTTTCTTCACTGTAAAATAATTTCTTAGTTGTTTCATCAGATCTTTGATTGAAAATTTTGTTTAGACTAAGAGAGATTTCATTCATCAATGCAAAAATTACAGTAATGGAAAAATGGAGATTGAACAGATCTGAAAATAAAATTTGCAGTAGATTCATATGTGAAAATAAAAGATGTTCGGGGGTCGATCTTTAGTGATCGTTAATATTACACACCATAATAAATAAAAAAAAAAAAATAAAACATAAAAAAATATAATTGTTCAGATTACATGCCTTGTCCATATTCTGGCCACACTCGGCCAACAAAAACATAAAAATAAAAAATAACATAAAACATTAAAACTGGAAGAATTCTCGAGCTGGTTGTGGTGGTCTAAGGGAGAGCTCCGTTGAGGGAGCTCTGGTTCGAAAAGTCACGAGCGGAGGCTTTGGTGGAGGAATTTCTCGTTCATTTCTGTCGTCATCGATGATGATCGGAACGGGAAACAGATTCAGCAGCCTCGGTGCCCTCATTATCACCCAGTTGTTTTCTTTCAAACAAAAAATAAAAAATAAAAAAATAAAAAAAGAAATAACTTGTGTTAATTATAGAAGAGGAAGTGAAAATTTTCAATAAAAATAGAGATTTGATCAGAGTCTTACCGTACATGTACAGCGGCAGTTGTGAAAAGAGAGTGCCAGTAGGGTCTATCTCCGCTTGCCAGCGCTTGACCCGATTGCCGTGGTTGTTGAACCAGCAGTGTACGTTGTATTCAGTGGCTTCGCCGAAAGCCCTTAGTCGAGACGCGATCTCGACGACTTGCGCTCGGCTTGGGTGTGTGACCCCATAGTTGAATATTTTGGTCATCATCTTGATTTGATCGTCGGTAGGACGCCACCGTTGACTGGTATATCTCTCTGATTCCGTATCACTCATCCTTCCTCTCGTAATATACAAATACTTAAATAAAAAATAAAAAAAGAACAAAAACATAAAAAAAAAAATAAACATAAAAAAAAAAATAAAAAGAACTAAAAAAAAAAGAGAAGCATAAAAAAAAAAAAATTAGATTAGTTCTCTGTTTTCTTTATTTGTTCTTGTTTCCTTTTAGATTTATTTTGTCCAGTCTGTATTTGATGTTTCAGTTTTTGGTCTCAGATCTGTTTCATGGTCCTTGCAAAAGGGTCCTAAACGGATCTATGTCCAGTTGTCCTTGTCCATATTGTTCCTGTATATTCTGTTTATGTGTTTATTTAGTTTTAAGTGGGGTACGTGGCGTTGTTCTACCCGATTGTCTCTGCAATACCTTCAATCGAAGGGAGATTAACGTCTGGTTTCCAGCCTATATACCCCTTAAGTTTTTTTGACAGTTGTGTTTTATGTGTTTTTCTTTAAAAAAAAATAAAGCAGAAAAAAAAAAGAAGAAGAAAGGGAGAGCAGGGAAGAGGAAAGCTGAGAAAGCGCAAGTAAATAACAATGGAAAAGAAGAGAAATGAAAGCATGAAAAGAAAGCAGGAAATGAAAAAACGGAAATGAAAGATCTAAAAGCTTAAAGAGAAGCAGAGCAAGCAAGCAGAGAGAAAAGGAGATCCTTAGTGAAGAAAGACTTACCTGGAGAAGTAGGCTTGCAGAGGCTCTGCGCAGATCTCAGATCTTCAGCAGATGGCACGGTGGCAGAGCTTCCTCGCAGATCCAGACGCTCGAGAGAGAGCAGAGAGAGAGCAGAGAGAGCAGAGAAGAGAGGAGAGTGGGGAGAGAGTAGAGAGAGAAGAGAGCAGAGAGAGGAGTAGAGAGAGAGTGAGGGATCAGAAATGGCGCTGGACGCGGAGGAGTGCCTCTTTTATAGCCAGATTGCTTTCCACTGTAGCAACAGTTCCGGTCTTTGTCACCGAGACTGTTGTCACAGTGCCGGTCTCCTTTTTCAATTAAAAAAAAAATAAAATAAAAATAAAAAATAAAATAAATAAATAAAAATAATAAAAAATATTAGCATCTACTGATGGGTGCTAGGTGTTTAAGACATCTGCTGATGGATGTCCCTGATAACATCTGCTGATGGATGTTACTGAAAAATTTCTTCCCATTTTTCCTAACTTTTTATTGCACTTGTCTATATTATTGACTGCTCTGAAATTGATAATCTGATGATTGTAACACACTGAGGACATTGTGTGATTTAAGTGTGGTCTACTGGGAAGAAATTTTGATTTTTCTGTTAGATTGTATTTTGTGTGTTAAATTTTTTGTTTTTGAGTGTTAAATTTTTTCTCTTTTAAGTTATTTTTTTTTTATCGAGTTTTGTGTGCAATAAATTTTACATTTTTCTTTTGATTTCTGGATGATGTTTAAGTTGTAGATTTTTCCTTCACTTACTTAATACTTATGGTTGGAAATCCTTGCTTTTCTCTGCTTGGAAGATGATTATAATGTTTAAGAGGTTGATTTGATTGTGACGAATACCCTGTGTGAGATTTGAGCCACTTAATTTTCTTTCTTGTGTGTGATATGTATCTTGATTTCTTGCACATATGCCTTGGCTTGATTCTTATTGATATACTTGATTTATATGCATGTTTAGAAGTGATAAAGGCAATTTTATTCTTGAGCCTCTTTAGCCAAATAAGCCTACCTTGTTATTATCCTTGGATAACCCCTTTGAGCCTATACTGTATATATTTCTTTGTGTTGAAGCTCATACACTGATCCTAAGTGAAAAACAAATGATTACCTTAACCTTAGGAAAGTCTGGAGCTATAGAAGTATTTTGTGAATAAGTGTGGTCTCCTTGGGAATTCTGATGAATTGGCTAGTTGGTTCCTCATCATGTTTTGAAATGATAATTTATATCCTGTTGTGTGATAAAAAAAAAAAAAGAAAAAGAAAAAGAAAAAAGAAGACAGGATAAAAAAAAATGATGAGAAAAAGAGAAAAATTGAAAAATAATTTTGTAAATAATGGAGTCGAGAAGAGGATTGAATTAGAGGTTTGGGTGAGATTTCACTGTGTTTACATTTTTTCCCTAGTGCACCTCTATTTCTTCTGAGCTATAGCTACTTATCCAAATTTATCCTCCCCTGTCCTTGGCCCCATTACAACCCAGTAAAGACCTTTTGATCTGAACATGCATATGTTTTAAGTATTGATAATTAGAAGCTTGCCAAGTCTACTTGTGTTTGTTTTCTTGAGTACATCGAGCTGATATTATTATTTATCCTAGACACTTGAGAGAAACACTATAGTGCATCTGTGAGGTTTTGTTATTTTCAAATCACCTCTTAAGCTTATTAATTATTTTTCTACGTATTGAATTGCTTGGATAATTTCTATAAGTATCTACTTTTCTTGATTACGTGTTGGATATTTTCTACTTCTTTCCTCTGTCCAGACTTTTTGAGAACTGTGTAAATTTTATGTGTTTTCTTGTGAGTTTTTATATTTTTCTGTCTACTGCATTTGTGTCAGTCTTCGTGAAAGTCCTTTGAACTATTCCCTGATTTGAGTCTTGATTTCGCCCAGGAGTGCAAAAGACTAAGTGTGGTCTATTTTGATGAGTCGATATTTTATTCACTTCACTTAGTTTATTGTACTAGAATTAATAAGGGAATTGTGCTTAATTGTCCGGTATTTCCCCGTTTTTACTAATTGTGCTTAAATTGACCAGAAATTCTAATTTTAATTAATTTGAATTATCTGAAACTAATTATATGCATTATTTATTGTAGGAAAATTATTGGATAAAATTAAGGACTAACTTCTTCTTGAAGCAAGCAAATTGTTTGAGAATAAAAATCACAAATGAAATAGCACATGGCCTTTGGATAGCTCTCGGTTGAAATTGGAAAAATGGAAGTGGAATTGGTATATCTTGAACCGAGAAATGTAATGCCAGCTTCCATCCAAAGTTTTTCATCCAAGAATAACACTTCTTAGACGTGGAGAAAGGGTGCATTTCGTTTTATATTCAATAATTGGAACAGAATGTTGGCCACCAATCAAAAGAAATACACGGTCTTGGATCACATGACACTTGTTTTAATTGATAAAAGAGAATGGGAATAGCTGAAACAAAACGTGAAGACATGAGGGGGCCACAAGCATTCGGAAAAATCAATTTGGCTATCCAGCACATAATGGAGTTGAAGTAAAATGATGGAGGGGCCACGTGAATGAAGCTAACCCACACAAACTGGAATAGCGCCTTTGTTGCTAAGGAGAAAAACGAAATTGTCCAAGGAATTTGGCAACACTTGACGTAAGAGAGAGACATCTCACGGCTCCTAAGACGAGATGGAGAATTTCCTATTATTGGAAGAAGTGGGAGACAACAAAACAAAAGAGTGGAGGCCATGGATAAGATTAAAATTGGTGTAAGCTGGATGCATTATTTGGACGGCTAAAGTACACGGATATATCTCTTACACCAGAAACAGAATTTGGAAAAGCATTATGTTTTGGAATTAAGGTGGGAACCACCACACTTTTAGAAAGAGAAGCATTTGGAGCAGCTACACACGCACACTCCACATCCCATAAGCAGCAGCTGGTCCAGCCATCACACATCCAGCAAGCGGTGCAGCTTCGTCCAGACATCCATGCATCCAGACCTTCATCCAGCAACTGATCCAGCTCTAGCACCATCACGCACATGAAGGAAGAGCTCTCGGTTTTTCCAACTCCAGCAGATGGCATGCACGATCCAGCAAGGCATGAAGGTGTTTGGAGAAGAATGAAGCGTGATTCACGGCCAGCTAAAGATCACCAAAGCAGCTGCTACATCCAGTAGTGTAGCTGGTCCAGCAACCCATCGAAGGGAGAAAATGGAGGTGCAGCTGCCCACACTTGCACGTACAGCAGCCACACGCCAGAAGAGAAGCACCACGTCCATTTTCATACATCCAGCAAGGGAAGAAGGATTGGTCTTGTCGGTCCAGCAGCTTTGGAGAGCACCATGGTGATTGATGATGGAAGCACGTCCACCAGCAGCAGCAACCATCAAACGTCCAGCAAACTACAAGAAGCCTCCACGTGCACAGCAGCAAGCTTGAAGAGAAAGGGAGAAGGAGATGTTGAACAAACCCAGCAGCTTGGGAGATGAGGAGGCTACGGACAAGGAAGAAGAAGCCAAATGAAGGACCCACCTTTTGCTCATATTGGCTATTGCAAAAAGAAGTCATGAAGCTAGGGAGACAGTCACGAGAAGGCAGGGAAAAGATGCTCACGGCCCTATTTTCTCACGGGAGTTGGTCTGAGTTTTGGGCTATAAATGAAGCAGCAGGCAGAGTAGGAGAGGATCAGATTTTAGTAGAGTTTTAAGAGTAGTTTAGGACAGCCATGGAAGAGGCTCTCGCCTCTTCCTCTTTCTCTTCCGTTCTCTGAATTTCCATTTCAACGTGCAATTGTAGTTTTAATTTCTGAAGAAGCAGTAGAAGTGTGTCACCTTTGCTCGTGTTATTTTTAGTTGTACTGTTGATTTTAATTTAAGTGTTGAAAGCATTGATAAATTGCATTTCCAGTTAATTGTTTTCTATTTTTATTGTCTCTTTTATTTTATCGTTTAATGTTTTTCTACACCGTTCAATTCTACAGTTTCTGGATATTTACTGTTCTATTTTTACCATCTTTTACCGTTCAGTTTTACAGTGTTTAAAATTTATTTCAAAAGGTTTTAAATTCTGTTTTATTTAAATTCCAATTTCCAATTTTATTTTACCGCACAAAACATCTACAAAACCCCCCCCACTTCATGTTAGATCTGAGATTGAACCGCCACAAAATTGGTCCTTGAGAGACGACCTAGGAGTCACCTCCTAGTAAACTATACTGCATTAATTTCGTGCAATCAACTTTTGTGAGCGGTGCGACCCGTTCATCAGAACGATACTTGGTCTTACCGAGTTTATTACTTGAAACGATTCGGTCACACTTGCCGATTGTTCAACAAGTTTGTGGCGCCGCATTTCGGTGTTCGTAAATTATTCATCAACGTACTCTGGCGGATTATACCACAGTTGTTGGCCCCTCATCACTTTAATATCATTGCTAGGTCAATGGTCAATGCTGCAAACATGCAGGTGAAACCGACGTTGATACAATTGGTAAAGACCAACCAGTTTAATGGGCTATCACATGGAAGTCCATATGAGCATCTAACCACATTCAATGAGATTTGCAACACTATGAAGATCAATGGTGTGTGGGATGAAGCTATAAAACTTAGTTTGTTTCCTTTCTCTTTGGGAGGCAATGATAAGTTATGGTTGAATTCTTTTCCGAAGGGTAGCTTTGTTGAATGAGAAGCTGTGGTTTCAAAGTTCTTAAACAAGTACTTCCCGCAGTCCAAAATCAACAATTGGAAGCAAGAAATTTCTTCTTTTAGACAAGGCATGGAGGAAACACTAGTTCAAGCATGGGATAGGTACAAGAGCTTGTTGAGAAAGACGCCCATGCATGGCTTTGACAAAGCAACAATAGTCCTTCTTTTCCTAGGAGGTCATGGTTCACAAACCAAATTGATGCTAGATGTCTCAGCTGGAGGTAATATTAAATGCAAGACTCCAGAGGAAGCCACTGAATTGATTGATATCATGGCTACTAATGACAATGTGATGCATAATGAGAGAGGAGCTCCAATTCAATAGAAGGGAGTTCTAGAAGTGCAATCAAATGATGCCTTGCTATCTAAAAACAAAATCATAACTCAACAGTTGGAGAATTTGACAAAGACACTTGCTCAAATGCCAAAGGAGCTAAAGAACGTTGAACAGGTTCAACAACAACTTATTGAACTATGTGTTTGAGACAAGAGATTTAGGGCTAATACTAAGGTTAACCGTAAGGAAGAGTGTAAAGCTATTGTAAGTGCAGATGATGAGAGGGTGGACGAGAAAAAAAGACAATGTTGAGTTAGATAAAAGAGAAGAAAAAGAAGAAAGAATAGGTGAGGTTGAGAGAAAAGAAAAAGAAAAGAAGAGGGGAGAGAAAAAAATTGAGAAAAATGATCAAGTTCTTCCTTATCCTAAGTGGAGTGAGAAAATAGAAAAAGAGAGACAATATGGGTGCTTTAAAGATATCTTCCGACAATTGGAGATTACTATACCTTTGAATGAAGCATTGTAACCAATTCCAGCTTATGCAAAGCACATGAAGCAAGTCTCCACAAAGAAGAGATGTCTAGATGAAAAGGGAGATTGCATTGTTATTGATAAGAAGCCACATTAATTTGATACCTTTATCTCTGCTCAAAAGGATTGGTGATCTTGAAGTCAAGCCAACAAAGGTGACGTTTCTCATGGCGGATGGATCTTCCAAGAAACCCTATGGTGTGGCGAGAGATGTGGTGGTTTGCATAGACAAACTAAAATTTCTGGTATATTTTGTGGTGATTGATGACAAAATTTTTGAACACCGAAATACGGCGCCACAAACTTGTTGAACAATCGGCAAGTATGACCGAATCGTTTCAAGTAATAAACTCGGTAAGACCAAGTATCGTTCTCCCAAAGGACTTACGGCCTAGTTTAGTTATGTGATTCGTTGATTAGCTAAGACTTAAGAACGAAATAAGTAGAGTTTAATATGCAAAACAGAAAATAAACATGTATGCATGAGTTTTGATCAATGGCTAAAACAAAATACAAACACTTTCAATGGAATATATGGATGAGTATGTTGTTGGAGTTTATCAATTTGATCTTATCCACTCTCATATATTTTAGGAATTCAACATTCTTTTCATCATTGTTAATGCCACTCTCTAAATTACCTTGCAAGAAGGCCTATCCCTAATTACGAGTTCATACAATTCCTAGCATTCCTAATAATTAGTTCTTTTAGTGCAGGAGCTTAACGGCAACCAATACACTATTGGGAGAAATTCCCCGGATCTAGACTTCCCCGTACGTTCCCATATCGACAAAATCAATAATCATGCATTGAATGAGTTAAACAAAGCAAGCATTGAGCAAAGAGGAAAAACCCTAACTAATGATGAAAGAAAGCATAGGTCTTAAATATAAGATATAAACACAAATTCCATATATGAGAGTTTCACAAGACTACATTGATTCCCCAACAACAATACAAGGTTTAGTTCACCATATTCATGGTGAAACTAGATGAACAATAATGAAAGAATGAAAGATAGAACCCTAGAAAGGTGAAGAGGTAGCCTGAGCATCCAAGATCCTCCTTCAAAGGGGTGGAAGAGAGAGTGTTTGCTTCGTTTCTGCCAAAGATACAAACCGTAGGACGTCCTAAAGCTTATATACTATTCTAAAATTACAGAAAATTTAGGCCCAATCCCATAAGTGTGCCGCTTAGTGGTAAAGTGCCGCTCAGCGGTAAGTGCGTGAGTTGGTTTCTTCCCTTCAGCGGCCATTTTGCCCCTCAGCGGATCTCCCGTGAACTCCTGAGTGCCGCTCAACGGTAAACTGCCGCTGAGCAGCAGTTGCGGCTTCTCCTTTTGCACTTTTTGGTGTCTTTTCTGATTCCATCTCTCCTTCTTCACTTCTTTCACTAAATTCACCTTAAAACCTGCACAAAAACACTGAAATCAAGCATAAACCTGTCCAGCTCTCTTATTTCTGAAAATATGAATAAAAGCATGATTTCAAGCTAGTTTCTAAGTGTTAAAGGTTGCTTTTAGTATCAATTTTAAGCATGAAAATAACAGTTTTTCAACTGTTATCAGTGATTGAAATTAAGGAGGATGAGAAGGTCTCAATTATTCTTGGAAGACCGTTTATGAAAACGACAAAGGTAATAGTCAATGTGGATGATGGGACGATAGTGCTTCAAGACGAAGAAGAAAAGGTGATCTTTAATGTCTTCAAAGTGGAGCAGCAGATTCAGGATAAGGAGTCTAATCATAAAGCTGCATGGAAGGATGCACCCTTGACTAGTTCTAAAGCTGCAAAGCCAGTCATCAAAGGTAAAATTGTTTCTTGTCACGGGTTAGGAAAGAAGAAAAAGATGGAAAAGGAAGGAAGGTTCATGATGACTTGATGGAGGCACAATTAAGACTTAGCGCACCTGTAAGATTCAAGAACAAGTTTTGGGTTATGCAAGATTTTAAAGAGAATGGAGTGATTGAGATTGAGGCTCCATATTCAAGAAGAGTAAAAAAGGTGGACCGGAAGCAGTTGATGAGTTGGTGTGATGAAAGAAAGATGAACAACAACATTAAAGATGGAACTTGAGCTTTGCTGGGTCAAGCTAATGACGTTAAAAGAGCGCTTACTGGGAGACACCTCAGTGATTTGAGAACATTAATTTCTTTAAATTTGTTATTTTGATGATGTAATTTTATTAGCTTTGGGACATTGATTTATGTTGTTTTGATACTTTATTGTATAACATCTACTGATGGATGCTAGGTGATTGAGTATTGATAACGGTTGAAAAACTGTTATTTTTATACTCAATTTTGATATTAAAAGCACCTTTTATGACTTAGAAACTAGCTTGAAATCATGCTTTTGTTTAAGTTTTGGAAATAAGAGAGTTGGATGGATTTTATGCTTGGTTTTCCTTGTTTTGACAGGAATTAAGATTAATTGGATGAAAGAAGTTGAAGTAGCAAGGAGTTGGAACCCAGAAAAAACAGAAACACTACGAGACCGAACGATAGGATGCGGGAAAATCCAAACTGAACGGTTAAGAACCCAGACCGAATGGTTACTGAGACTGACCGAACGGTCAGATAGAGGAGAAGACAGAGACCGAACGGTTCATAACAAAGACTGAACGATGTGAAGGTGGTGGAACTAGACCAAACAGTGTGAGCAAGAAAGACAACTGCCGAACGATGTAACTGAGGACAGAACGACTGCGGAAAAACATAGGCAAACCGAACGGTTTGTGAGAGGAGAAGCTGAATGAAGTGGTAGAAGTCATGCCGAACGGTCAACAGTGTAAGACCGATCGGTCAAAAGTGAAACTGAACGATCATGCGTCATTTGGGTGCCGCAGCTACTGTTGAGCGTCAAAAGTGTCATTGAGCGTCGACGACGTGAGCTTGGACCTGTTTTTTGTTATTTTTATGGGCTTGGACCTGTTTTCTGTTATTTTTATGTTCTATTTAAGGACTTGCAAATCCTAGGGATTGTATCTTTTGATGGCTTCAGCATATAAACACATTTTTCACCCCTTGGGGGCAGATTTGGGGATGCGGGAGTCTCCTATTCTCTTTTTAGGGTTTTTCTATCTCTTTCATTCTCTCATTCTTTCATTGTTCATCTAGTTTCTCCATGATAATGGGAACTAAACCTTATGTGTTGTTGGGAAAGATGTAACCTCTTAAACTCTCATGTATTGAATTGATTCTTGATTATATATGATTTACTTCATTAATTGTTAGGGTTTTTTCTCTACATATGCATGCTTTGTTTAACTCATTCAATTGCATGATCATTGATTTTGTCGATATGGACACATACAGGGAAATCTAGATATGGGGAAATTCTCCCAAAAGTAGTATTGCTTAGACATAGGGATATGAGGGTTGGTTGCCTTTAAGCTTCTATGCGAATGTAATGTGTGACACCCGGGCACGGAGACGAGGGCGGGGAGTGACGCCGGTGCAAGAAGCATGGTGCAGGAGGCACAGACAAGGAGCGGCTCCTGGCAGCTTCGGGTGGAAGGGGTACATGGATGAATCGAACATACACCGGAATGAGAGGGATTTGGAGACTGTATAGGTATGGGACTATACAGTTGAAGGATAACTTAAAGGAATTGATTTGGCTACTCATATCACCAAAATGCATTTACTTTTCGGTAGCCTGACTCATAAGAACTCCATGGTTAAGCGTGCTTAGCCTGGAGTAGTTCTGGGATGGGTGACCTTCTGGGAAGTTTTCCCAGAAAGTGTGCGAGTGAGGACAAAGCACACTAGAAAGCCTAGTGGTGATCTGTGGGGGCAGTCAATGGTCCCTGCGAGTTGCCGGGACGTTACAGATGGTATCAGAGCCTAGCCTCTCCCAGTACGGTGTGGTTCGAGGATGAACCAGAGCGGAAGCTGGTGGGCATGTGACACTCGGGCACGGAGACGAGGGCGGGGAGTGACGCCGGTGCAAGAAGCATGGTGCAGGGGGCACAGACAAGGAGCGGCTCCTGGCAGCTTCGGGTGGAAGGGGTACATGAATGAATCGAACATACACCGGAATGAGAGGGACTGTATAGGTATGGGACTATACAGTTGAAGGATAGCTTAAAGGAATTGATTTGGCTACTCATATCACCAGCTGGTGGGCATGTGACACTCGGGCACGGAGACGAGGGCGGGGAGTGCCGCCGGTGCAAGAAGCATGGTGCAGGGGGCACAGACAAGGAGCGGCTCCTGGCAGCTTCGGGTGGAAGGGGTACATGAATGAATCGAACATACACCGGAATGAGAGGGATTTGGAGACTGTATAGGTATGGGACTATACAGTTGAAGGATAGCTTAAAGGAATTGATTTGGCTACTCATATCACCAAAATGCATTTACTTTTCGGTAGCCTAACTCATAAGAACTCCATGATTAAGCGTGCTTAGCCTATAATGCATGATTAATTTCTAAGGAGACAAGACCTTGTAAACTAGTAATTAGGAGTAGACGTTCTTCACCGAGACATCAGGTTTAAGGTAAATTAGAAAGTGGCACTAACATTAATAAAGAAGATGAATTCATATATGCATGAGAGTAAATTGGGTGAAATCTAAACCCAACAACAATATCATCAACTTCATCCATTCATTCTTGTGTTTATCCTCAATTGATCAAATTGCATTCATGTTTATTTTATTGCATTTGCATCCAAAAACCCCAAAATTTGTTCTTTAGACACTAGTACAAAAACAGCGTACAACGTTGAATATTTTGGGCCTTTCACATCGAATTCGAGAACGACGTCAAATCGGGAGACGTTAAATTGACGTCGAATTGAAAAAATTGGATGTTAAAAACGTCGAATTTTATCAATAAACGACGTTAATCAATTTTTTTATTTTCTTAAATTAATAGTGATCCTTTTTTACAACTCTACGAGATCAGAAAAGTAAAAAGCAACAAATTTCAGTTTTTTTTTTATTTTGTAAAGCATGAACTATGAACGTGTAATATATATCAACAACAAATAACAAACAAGTCCAATCAAAAAGCAAACAAGTCCAATCAAACAACAAACAAGTTCAATCAAACAACAACAACAAACAAGTTCACCCAAACAATAACAACAAACAAGTTCAACAAAAAATAACAAGAAACAAGTTCAACAAATAAGTTCTTCAAAACGAAAACGAAAACTAACCTTGGTTCATCGGAATAAAGTGTTGCCACACATGAGAGAGAAAGTAGAATGCTCCTATGAAGGACAACAACACGAAAGTAATCGGTCAAAACAAACAAAAATCATACTTAAAGTAGTAAATTAACATGCATTTGTATCAAATGAAAGAAATATTACATGTGATGGTCGTCAAACTTCGTTCGAGAAAAGTTTGAGCAGAGAAGAGGGTCTTGCGCCCTAAGATAAAGTGAATGA